>OX104063.1:123824364-123938628 GCA_944474145.2 Dicrocoelium dendriticum | reverse complement strand
GTGATAATGAGTGCGAAACATATGCTGTGCGTATTCATGGCACTAATTCTTCAGGTTATAGAGGGACGCTCAGCTTTCTGATTCTGCATTTGACACAGATTCACAATCCACGGAGCATTTTACTACATTTTACTGACCACGGAGACACACCCTATTACCATTTTATCTTATTTGACCGCAGAGATTATGCGCTGCTGCTCCGTGTCACGTGATGGTGTCGAGCAGTAGTGGCCTCAATAGTGAGCTTGTTAACCAAATTCTCGCAAATCAGTAGCTTCCTCGCCAGCTTCAAACAGCCTTCTTAACTGGACCATTTCTCTTAGTTATTCCGTTTCAACGCTTATTGCGTTTCCTATATGCATCCTATTAGCGCATATCAGCCGGACTTATCACGAGAGTTTATACTCTGATATATACCCAAAATGCATATATGAAGGCCGCTTTCATAACATTTATTCACACCTGTTTGTGATACTACCAGTTGCTGTATGACCTGCTGAAGGTAACCGTTTTTATTCTTACTTTCCACTGTTATCCGCTTTTACTATTAACGTTCTACATGATACTTCCCGTCGTGCTCTTTACGGTTCTTTGTCAAGTATAGTAATGCAGGGCCGGTCCTTCCGTATTATTGATAAGAGTGACTCATAGAACAGTCCACGTAAATGGTTTCCCAGTTTTGTGGTCAACATTAAAATCCACACCAATGTTGTGTCATTTGATCTAACTTCTAGATCCCATCAACATATGCTGCCATGAAAACGCTTTTATTCTCCCCAACTCTTGCTCGTTGCTAGTGGTTTGATTAATGTGGAAACCGAGAGGGCTTTCGCCGCTAACATACTTCACTAAGCAATGTCCTCATCGTGTTTTTGTTCGGATGCGACTTCCATTCCAAGGACGCCTAAGTTTCACTGGTGCAGAAATCGAGCGAGGAGACGTCAATGTCACTTCCTGATTAAACCGTAAAGTTGAAGAGGAAACTGGGTGTAGTCACACGGATTTAAAGTTGACTGATAGCGACCTCGTCGCTTCACACAGGTATCTTATTTCGAGACGTTTGCCACATTTCTTTCTGACATGTTTCACCCCGGAGCAATCCAGACGCACACAACAATGCTCTTTCTCCGAGTACGACTACGGACAAGAGACCTCGGTTTTTATTCGTGTGCTTTGCTGCAAGCTAGTAGACCGATTTAAGGGGACTTCGTACCGTGTTACAGAATACGTTTGCTGGAAGTGCCATACATCAGCTATACTCATCGGACTTTAAAGTAGCAAGAAGAATATTTTAACAGGATACGCTTAATTCAGGTATTTTGAGTGTTCTCGTCAGCTGTTTACACACATTCGTGAACTTATCGTGTTGCGTACAAGAGGGAAGCAATGTACATAGGAAAATGTTCAAAGGAAATCAATCAATAACCTCACTGAGGTAGGGCGAGGCTGGCTGTAAGTTCAGTCTGCTTGCACAAATTGGGCTTAAGCCGCCGAATAACTGACGCTTCGGGCATTGCTATTCAAAGCAGGCGTTTTGGGCTTAGAGAAGATTTTACTAACTTTGCAGGCCTCTTCACCTCGAGAACACCGCTGAGCACTAGCATAGTAACTTGCGAGCGCGACTGATAGTTAGCGAACCGCTACTTTGTACACCATACTCAAATACTCTACATTATCCTTATGTTTGCACTTTACTAGGCGCCACACGAAACCAAGTTGCGTTCAATTCTTTGCTAAGATTGATCAGCATCTCGTACCGTATGTAACATCTGATACACGAAGTTTGGTTGTTTTTGCTACCGCAAAGTATCCGACGAATTCTCACCGTACAAATTACGGTGTATCAGGACTGCTCCTTTTTGTCCCTGAGTATTTTGTGCCCGAATTGACCATTAATCAAGTTATGCATGTTTGGTCCACAATGTTAGATCTGTTGGCGTGTGCTGTGCACCCTAAGCTGTAAGACGTCGCTGCAGAGTGAGATGTGCACCACAGCCATTTTCCCATGGTCGATGATGCACCACTTGAGTAGATCTGTTACTTGTGTCCACTGAGTAATCAAGCAAGGTGTTTCGTTTATAAACCAGGGTCCATGTTTACTTCCAAAGTATTATGGCATTGTTCTTGTTCAGAGAAGTCGCTCGTTGGATGTCTCTGAATCTATTAATTTAACCGCTTCACCCACGCTGTCACTATAACATGTTCGGCACCTTTACTGCTCTCTTCGGCACATGATGCTTGCCACGGATGTGTCAGACTGAAAAGCGTTGAAGCCACAAATGCATCTGCGTGATCTAATCACGAGACTGGTTCCAGGCTGGCGCCTGCTTACTTCCGTGAATGGTGCCTGCTTCAACTTAATTATTTATGTAGTCTAGCCTGACTGAGAATTCAGTTGTTCTTCCACATTTACCCTTTTGCTTCTAATTGTCTTCATACCGGGTAGCAGATTAATATACTACTTTCTTTTCGGTTTTGTTTTGACGCCTTCTTTCACCTCCTTACTCTTTTGTCTATCCATCATGGCGACCCGGTCCATCTTACTCTCGTGCCCCACTCACAGCCAACAAGCTGCGTTGAACTGGTCTTGCTTGCTTAACTCCTTACTTCCATTTTAGCTCGCTTTGGCATCCTCTTTCGTTGTCATGAGATATGGGATTTGCAGCACACTTCCACCCATTTGGTTTCCCGAATCTGTCGATGAACTGAGTACACTGAAACCACGGTTCCTCTGCTACTGGGGGGGATATGATTTGACCGAATGCACACTTCATAAATCTATGCCTTTTGTTTGCGCTGCGCACATACGGTAATACCACCTTAAGGATACCTTAAAATTGTGAAAAGTACGCTGTTTCTAATCATACGGCGTACGGTCATCTAGTTACCATTTCGCCCACTGTTGCCTAAAATATCCCTTTCTACACCTATTTGGTTTCATTAGCATGTTTATTTAGGAAGAATCGGAAGCATTTTGCAGGCGCTCATCAGCCGAATATTTTACAGAACCGTTAAGCTTCTACATACATACGGTTGTGTGCTAATAGGCAAATTTGAGTGACGGATAGCATTGCGGTTCATCACCAAGTTCAGATTAGCTTGAAGGAGATCGCCTGTTATTTCTGAACACAACGATTCACCAGCTTCAGGTTTCTCCATACACAACCACCAGCGTCCACCATTCACTTTGCGCCTCAAGGTTGTTTGGTGTCGCTCAAGATTATATATATATATATATATATATATATATATATATATATATATATATATATATATGAATTTACTAGCCGCGTGCTTGCATGCTAAGTCTATTTATTTCAGGTGGTGGGTTTTCAACTTTGTCCTAATGCTTTTCTTTCTCATATAAATGTCTACCTGTACTCTTCTATACACTTGCACAGATCGCTTAAGCTAATCGTAGTTAATTTCGATAACATTTTCGTGTTTGTGGCATTTCCGTAAAATGTACTTTCTGACCTCCTGAACTTATCTCGGATTGTTTTGTAAACAACTTATTTCATATGCTCATTAATTTAAGGTTTTTGTCACGTTTCTTTATGCATCACTCGATTTCTTTTCTTTGTTATCTTTCTCTCAAGTGATTGGCTGTTGTTTGATATCCCCGGTGTGGCTGCGCTTGATGTGCATGTTGACAAGGTGCCTACCTGTCTATTACCCACTACCTCGTCCATACTGGCTCTAGGAGACAGTTGGTCGTTGCTGGAATGCACGGGGTACACGGTCCTTGTGGCCATGTTATGCTCGAAGAGTGGTTCCATGCACTCAGTGTGGAGCGGACTACGGTCCAGCCACCGCCTTGTAAGTGCTTGATTCCCAAGTACAGCGTGCTTGTGTTTGCCTGTGAAGGAGTGTGGGCCGGCTGCATTGATGAAACGTGGCTCCCATTCACATTTCTCCCGGTCTTATTCCTTCGGGTTTACACTGGATATGGGGTGTGTGGTTGGAGCTGTGAGTGGTGCAATGCAAGCCGCCCATGGTCCCTCTGTAGGCGCAGGCGTCCTGTGGCTAGCCACAGTGACTGGCAAATCCGAAACCGGATGCCGCCAACCATATATATCGTAATGGACGGTGCAGACGGAACAATGCGAAGTTCATTATTCATCCAACAGTTTTATTCCTTTTACCTTGTTTTCAACCTAACAAAATGAATAAACCACTTTTTATTGGAATTATGTCCTTCTCTTCATTTGCTTACAGTACTTTATGTGCCAAGTATGCGGTATCCCGCTTCCATCGCTGACGGCTTCCTTTCGCCATTGCAATCTATCTTCACATGACAACAGTCTGGCGGTTAGTTTTCCTTGTTTCATCTCATTCCTTCCACCACTGTTATAACACCGGTACCCTGCCATTCCATGATCAAATCGTATTCGCACCGTCTGATAAGCATTATTTGCAACTTCTTGATTTATTTACTGATCAGTTATTGTTTTGGACTGCGATCTGGTACTTTGGACAAAGGACTAACTTCCTTGGAAGGCGCCCCTTCACCTTGTCGTCGTTCAACTTTTAGCGAAACAGTTTAATGCCATCCAAACTTAGCTTCTTCTGTTCGGCCTTTACGACTTGTGAAGCTCGATTCGGTCTCTCTACCGCACTTGTGTGTCTTTCTTCTTCTTCTTCTTCTTCTTCTTCTTCTTCTTCTTCTTCTTCAGTTTTATGTGTTTAACTTCGGTGCATGTGATTCCCCACTTAATAACTTACTGCATCTTGTCTTCCCTGGAAACTTCGTACACTGATACTGCGTTTTGCTTGTGACCTTGGTGATGCTTGGCCTCTGTATGGCTTTTCGCCACCCGAAAGTCGTATAAACTGAGTGTTAAGTCACTGGCTCCCAACGTTTGCGAAATCCTTATTTGCCTTGCTGTTTTTTGAGTTGGACCCTTTGGTTAATGGCTCTGGGCGGTGGACCTCTAAGACAAGCTGCCTACTTCGACATAGGCAGCCGTGTAGTATCTCGCCTATTGATGAATCATGGAACCCCACTCGTATACTGTCTCACTCTTTTAACGGTTTACTTTTCTGCTACTACCCTAACCTTGCAATCACACGACACTAATTTATCCTCTTTCCTCTTGCATTATTCACTCGCATTTTTACTTCATTCCTCAAAGATGAACAACCCTATCTCCCTTTGATTAATGTGTCATCTTGACACCCTCCAACAGCCACACACAGGGTACCACCAGCCACTAAGTCTCCCATTGTCATTACTGCAACCTGGTTCAAGCTAACATTGCTCAATGTGCACAGCTCACCTAACAAGCTGGACTTGCGTGCACAAAGAAGATTCTTGCTGTTTGTATTTGCTGTCTTATTAAGACACGACTTCAGGATCCCAACACAGTCTACCGATTTTGGTCCCCTATGCACCTACACACTTGTTTTCCTCTCCGTCTCTCTGGGTCTGCCCTATCCGGACAAGATGGTGTTGGGATAGCACTCAGTTTCAGAGCCCAGACCGATCTTGATTGGATTCCAGTCAACAGTCCTCTTTGTGCTATGAGACTCCGTGGTTCTCGCATGGTTAGCGAACGTACAGTCGGCAAGCGTGCTTTTTTTGCGGTCTTCTCCGACGTGCACACTGACCGCAGTTCAGATACAAAGACCAATTTTCTGAACTCACATTATCTGCTCTTAGGGGTGCCTAAAACGGACATCGTCACTTCTCAGTCTGTTGCTGCCATGTGAACGCCACCTCGGGGACCGTATTTATATGGTGATGATCGTTCTGACAGCGTGAAAGACTAGTTTGTCTATATGCCGACCATCATTTCCTCTATCAAGCGCTTTCGTCACCCTGGATGCCACTATACCACCTGGTGTCCTTCATCATCAACCCAGCGTTGATCGTAACTTGGCCACATAGTCACGTCGCAGATGGCGTGGCAGCATACGGGATTACCAATCACATTGGTTTCCTTGTGTCGTAAGCGATCCTGCATTGATGTGTGCTGCATTTGGCGCGTGTTTCAATGGCTCACCTGGGACAAAACAAACCCGACTGAACACTGACAAATTGGAAGACCCAACAGTTCCTAAATGGATCAGCAATTTCCTAAATGGATCAGCAATTTCCTTATTGATCGAAAGTGGAGAGTCCAGGTGGACAACAATCTAACTGACTGGTATCCATCGAGCAGCGGCGTGCCCCAAGGCACTGTACTGGGACCGATATTGTTTCTAATCCATATAAACGATGTGCCTCAGCTACTACATTCACATTGTGCTTTGTTCGCAGATGACTTGAAAGTGTGGAGAGTAATCCGCACACTCAATGATTGCGATTTACTTCAGCAGGATCTCGACCGCCTCTCGACATGGTCTGCTGAGGTTAACCTGCCGATCAACCCTGCCAAGTCGCAATTCATGAGGTTGGGTAAGTATGATCACGGCCGAACGTACACAGTGGCTGGACAACCGTTGCATCCCGCTCCTTTCGTGCGCGACCTCGGTGTACTCTCACGCTGCGACCTAAAGTCCATTGACAACACGAATAGGCTGTACCAAAACAGCCTTCGTATGCTTTGGGCTCTCAGGCGCAGCTTTAGCACTTGGTCCGAAGAGATTGCTTCTCGCCTCTTCGTCTCGATAATACGACCAATGCTGGAGTACGGCACTCCCGCATACTGTCCCATCACCCGGGGCGAAGTAGAAAAGCTTGAGCGGGTGCAGCATGTAGCCACCAGGCTGATTCCCAACTTACGAGGTATGTCATACGAAGGCCGATGTAAGAAACTAGGGTTATACACCCTATCTTATCGTCGGCTGAGGGTTGACCTCATCATGACGCACCGAATATTACATCTGAGTGATTACCCCATGTTGAGACAACTACTTCATCTGCGCACACCAAGCTGCACGCGAGGACACCGGTATAAACTTATCGTCCCGGATTTGAAGCGGGTCGCCCATCAACTCTGTTTCGAACGCAGAGTGGTGAATGTCTGGAACGACCTGCCTCAGCATATAGTAGAAGCGAACACCGTGTCTAAATTCAAGATGCTACTAGACCAACAATTTGCAGAGGCAAAGTACAGAGAGCGAAACGATAAATAAAAAGTTCATGTCCGAAAACGACGAATGATGCAGCTACACAGAGCAACCTCTACTCGCTGCTTCGCACCAGTACTCAGTACTCAACAGAGACTACGTGCAAACCTCGCTCTCTCCCCTCCTCCGTGTGTTGACCAGCATTGGTCAGGTGTGCAACAGGTCGTGCTGTCCGCAGATTTGTCCAGTTGCGGTCTCGCGCTCTGCACTGCTAAAGACAGGGTTTTAGCAACATGTTCCGAGCTGCCAGATCGCCGAAGGGCTGTGGCCGCCGGTACCGTGCACAACGAACTCCGCCGGACTCTCTCTCTAAACCGCTAATAGAAAATCGCTCTGACTGTGAATCCCGGTAATCAAACGATCTGTTTAGGTGGGAGTTACTACGTCTTGGGAACTTTCGCAGTTCGTTTTGCCTCATCAAGGCTACTAGTAGCATTTCACACACTACCAGCCGGACAATATGTAAATCAGCCTACGCGAGCATTTGAACCACTTGGCACAGCACTTTACTCTTCCATTTAATTATCCACCACAACCCGCTGTGACATTTTTCTTTCCATCCGATTGTGCCTGGCTCTGTCCCCACAATCTAATCTTTGATGCGTCATAAAGCTCTTGGCCGTGATAACCTTCCCCGGCTCTTTTCAAAGATGACAGGATTGTGCGCCTCAACGAGATCATATCACAGTTTACGAAGATTTGGACTGATGATAACATTCACACCTCATAGAGACTGTCAGTCGTTGTCCAGATCCACCAGAAAGGCTCCTGCAAAAATTACGCTAAATACCGTGGACTTTAATTTGCATTTGTTGCTTCTAAAATCTGTATCCGTATTATTTCTTAGGTTTTCAGCGACCGGCGAGAGTTTTTCGAGAGCAATCAGCCGTCAAGGTGCATCAACCAAATCATGCTCCGTAAATTTCTCTAGCTCCGTCACTTCCACCGGTGACTTACAGCAAACCATCTAAAATACTTCGAAGGGCTTGGCGGTTAAAACATCAAGTATTTCACCCCTACCTGCTGTAAAACGCTACTCCAGGATTAGCAGATTTCCGTGCCCGCGATCGTCAGTGCTGGTAACATTTTGGAACAAATCGCTTGCTTCATTTCTCGAGGGAGTTTCATTACGGCTGCGTCGGTGTCGGAGATGAACTTTTACAACAGCTCATGAAGGCCCACTGCAATCAAACTGAGACATCTATGACTTCGTCGCGGGGTCATTTCCAAATTCGATGACAGTGAGTACAATGTCTCCGTCCATTCGGTCCTGTTGTAGAGCTGTGAGACCTGGCTCGTTCGCTCGGGGGGACACAAAGCCATTGTCAGTTTTTGACAGTCGTTGTTTGCAAGTAATTGCTGGTGTGTGGTGGCAAGAGCACGTAAGCAATACGGAAGTTCGCGACCTATTTGTGACACTAAAGAAATGCCTACAGACTGGCCACTGTCAACTGCCTGGCCCATCTTCAAAACAGGTCATCACACTGTGCGAAAGTCATCGAACCATTGACGTTGCTCTCTGTGATGGTGACTGAAAGCTGAGACTAGGCGAATCGCCCTTACGGTCGATCGATCGCGTAAGCGGGTGAGTTTAAAAATAGCTAGTTGTACAGAAACTAGACAGTTCCGCTCATCACCAAAAGCCTCAACGACAGAATCCCGTCTCATTTGCAAGCATTTATGTTATACCAACTCGCACCTGTGGTTCAAGGTACCTCGGGCACACGACCAATCGTCTGTCTAATAAGGGAGCGGAACACTGTCCTGCTTCTCTACAACGTGGCACGGTTAAGAATGTTCCCAGCGCTATCTGATTACTACTGGGCATCAAATTCGGATAGAAGACGGATTCAAGGTGGTCCATACTGTTTCGAGACGCGTTCCCAAAGAACTCAGGAAACGCCTGCTGGCCACTGCCGAAACAATGGCCGTTAGGCTATTAAAACCTGAGTTATGCAAGCGAAGGACGCTAATACAAGCTATCAGTTTGCCCTAGCCGTGACCAATATTCTGTCCGTATCTGACAGAACTCCTGGTCCAACTGTGCGTTTTGTTCCTCATCGGTCACTGTATTCTTGTTTTCGCTGTTTGTATGCGCGAGATGCAGTGCCGTAAGTTCTACCACATGACTTCATTGACACAACTATCGATTGGCTTCACCTGACCCTATTTAAATTGCCATCTAACCACTATTACTCGAGTTCCAGTTAACATCCCCGTTTGCTTAATCTTCTTCATAAATGTAGATGCGTGATGCAAATTATCGAAAAGAGCTATCTCTTCGCAAGTTTCCTTCTTAAACCTCGGAATTGTAAATAGGACGCTTGTTTACTGAGCCGCTGCGCTTTATTTCTCTTGACGCGGCTGACAGACCCAGGCTGACAGTATGGTGACAGAAGAGAGGAAGAACCCGTTGTCCAAGACGCAGTTTGCATTTGGTGGGCAGTCGGTGATTCCGTTTCCCACTCCCTTGCAGATGACAGTTCACTAGCAGACAGCTGGAGAATTCGGAAGACCAAGTGGGTGGATTTCGCAGCACTGACCCAGTTGGACGCCCAGCAGATGACCTACCAGCTCGCAATGTTTAGGCACGCTGTTGATGACATGCCAGAAGGGTACTGTAAACGCTGGAGCTTGGCGATGTCGGTCAGGAGACCGACCTGTCTGACGCGTTGAAAAGATTTAGTAAATTCTGCGAAGGTCGCGCGAATGAGACATACCAGGGGTATATGTTTTTTTACTGCAACCGTTTACCGGGTGAATCTTTCGAGAGTTACATCATAGGACTGAGGCTTTTGGCACTTACCTGTAATTTCTCTGATTGCATCATGGTGTCCATGATATGTGACCGCATCGTTATCGGGATAAAGAATGACGGACTCACACGCCGCTTTCTGCGACAGAGACATTTATCCTTGGAACAATGCGTGGACATCTGACTCAGTGTAGCCAGGACAGACCAACAATTCGAACGATCGCGGGCCGAGACAAACACGGATTTGTGCACCGTATCCCGAGCCATTGAACGTATGCACCCGGCATCTAATGAGCAGGAACCACATTGTCAGTTTTGCGGCCGCAGGCACTAAAAGTGTAAAGAGACTTGCCCAGCGTGGGGTCGAAGTTGCATGAAGTGCTCTAGGAGAAGTCATTTCACTTGTTGCTTCAGATCTTACAAGGTGAGTTCATTGGCAGTCACTGCGTAAAATACAAATATGTCTTTGCAACACTTTTGGTTCGAGGACGACCTGCACATTTTCAACTGGACTCAGGGCCCACCCAACATACTTACAGAAAAGTACTGCAGGGAAGTTCCGTGTGACAAAACTCAGACTTGTCTCTGGATGTGGAATTGTTTGAGGCTACAACCGAAGGGGTGTGCCATGTTGGGAACGATCAATCCGAAGAATGGAACAGAATGCCAGCTGGAGTTCCTGGTAGTGTCAGAAGACTTTATGCCCATTCTGGACATTAATTCCATCCAGAGACTTGGTTTTGTTTATTCTAACCACGAGCGTTTTGTTCATTTGTGTAAGTCTGACGCAGATATTTTTGAGGTACCCGAGTGTGTTTATCGGAGTGGTATGGATGTTCGAGGAACGCGCTCACTTGTCAATAAACGAGTTCGCCAAACCAGTAGCGTTACTGGCTAGGAAGATACCTATTGTTTTGCGCGAAATATTCTTGAACGAGCTACAACTTCTTTGCAGTCTATGGGGTAATAGATAAAGTTGATAAGCCGACTGACTGGGTCAGCCAGGTAGCGATTGTCACTAAGAAGTCTGGCAAGTTCCGCATGTGTATTGATCCGAACCCGCTTAACGCTGTACTCAGAAGGGAATAGTATACGCTGTCGACGCTAGACGACATACTGCTGGTATTGTGCAAGGCTAGGATGTTCACAAAAGTCGACCTCGCCTCAGCGTTTTGACACGTCTAGAAGACTAGGAGTCAAGCTACCTAACAACGTTTAGAACACCGTTCGGGCGTTTCCGCTGGCTGCGTTTACCATTTGGGCTGAAATTATCCAGTGAGGTATTCCAGAAGCGGCTAATGCAGACTTTGGACGATTTACAGGGAGCATTCTGTGTAGCAGACAATGTGTTACTGTTCGGTGCTACCCGAGAGGAGCACGATCGGAACCTCCATCGTCTTTTACGATGGTGCGCTGAAAGGAATATCAAACTGCAGTGAGAGATCGAACTGCGTTGTACGAAAGTGGTATTCTATGGGCACGTGGTAAGTGCTGAAGGGCTGAAACCGGACCCTGAGAAAATCAGAGCTATAAACAAGATGCCTCCCCACACAGACGTAAAGCTGTTAGCCAGATAAATGGGATGATCAACTGTTTGAGTCGATCCCTGCCCAGATTAGCCGATGTGATGGTACCGATCCGGAAGTTGACTCACAGGGGAGAAAACTGGCATTGGGATGCAGAGCAAGAAGGGTCTTTCCATACACTTGAGCTAATTACTAATGCGTCTGTTCTCGCCTATCATAACTCGGCAGTCGCAATCGACATCCAATGCGACAGCAGTCAGTACGGTATCGTGATCGCACTGATGCAGAACGGCAAGCTCATCGACTTTCGCAGCAGAACGTTGACGAGGCCGAGCGTCGTTAAGCTCCAATAGAAAAGCAGATGCTCGCGTTGGTTTACGCTGTAGAGCGTCTCAATGACTATACTTTCGGCCGCAAGACTACCGCCTTTATTGACTACAAACCGTTGGTTTCCATCGCTGGCAAACCACTCCATGTTGTTCCCCGCCGCTTACAAAGGATGCTCATAGGTCTTCAAAGGTATGACCTAGAGATTATCTATCGACCTGGCCCCGAAATGCATATTGCAGACACGCTGTCGAGGACATAGCTATCAGGCACGCCCAAAGAAGAGAAAAATTCAGATTTCGTCCACGCAACTCGACTGGTAGCTGTCACTGAGGATCGACTGAAGCTGCTCCAACAGTGCACGGAGGAAGACGAACTGTGCAGGCCACTGGAAAAGACGGTAATGAACGACTGGCTCGAGGGTAAGAAATTGCTTCCCAGAGAGCTGAACCCGTTTTTTCATTTTCGAGACGAACTTATCCCCCAGGACGGATTGATATTCAAGGACAACAGGGTATTAATCCCAAAGGTGTTGCGACCTTCAGTGCTGAAGCTCGTCCATTGTGCTCATTTGGGAACCAGCAATTGCGTGACCAGAGCGCGAGCCAGTGTTCTGGCCAGAAATGAGTAGCCAAATACGCGATTGCGTTTCGAATTGTGTGGCGTGCCGCACACACGATGTGCGTCAGTCAGAAGAGCCGATGATCCTCTGCGACGTTCCGGACAGGCTTTGTCAGATGGTTGCAGTGGGCATTTTCGTCAACGATAGGAAAAGTTATTTGGTGCTGGTTTATTACTTCAGTGGCTACTTCGAAATTGATGCTCTTGCTACTACCAATACACAATACCTTGTGAATAAGTTACGATGCCATTTTGCTCGTCATGGAATACCGGAATTGGTGGTTTCGGACAACGAACCGCAGTTCACTAGCGCAGAGTTCCATGCCTTCAGCAAAAGGTGGGATTTCCATCACCGGCGTTGAAAGAAGCAAAGTAGGTGCTTGC
Source organism: Dicrocoelium dendriticum (assembly GCA_944474145.2). Taxonomy (NCBI): domain Eukaryota; kingdom Metazoa; phylum Platyhelminthes; class Trematoda; order Plagiorchiida; family Dicrocoeliidae; genus Dicrocoelium; species Dicrocoelium dendriticum. The sequence goes on along the minus strand of OX104063.1, from coordinate 123,925,941 downwards.
CAAAGCAAAAAAGACTCACAAGGACCCTTCTATTATGCTTCTGGAGCGCAAAAACACGCCATCCAAGGGAATTGGGGCAAGTCCGGTACAGCGACTGTTCAGCCACAGAACACGAACGCTGATACTCCAGCCTGAGGTAGTGCCGCCCGCTTCGTCACACGAGCGACTACGGAACAGGATGTTAAGACGAAAGAAGTACTACGATCGCGGATCGAGAAGCCTCCACCCACTGGCAGTGGGAGAAGAAGTATGAGTGCAACCACCACCAGAAACAGAAGGTGAGTGGAGGAAGGGAGTGATTGAGAGCCGCAAAGGAGAGAGGAGTTACGAAGTCAAGATAGGGATAGCATTGTTCGACGCGACCGAGTACAACTCCAAGGAACGCGTAACGGGCGGTTTTCACAAAACGAGGATCGGCAGCAGCACCCGGAAAGGATACCTATCCCCCCAGTACAAGGAAAGAAACTCACACGCTGCGGAACACAGTATGAAACTTATTGTAACAATCCTAACATAACAAAAGGAAAAGGATGTGATGGTGGCTGAAAGCTGGGACGAAGGGAATCGCCCGCCTTAGTGCGGTCGATCAGGTAATCGGTCTCGTAAGCGGGTGAGTTTTTAACAACACAGCTAGTTGTACGGAACCTCAGAATTGTAAATAGAACGCTTGTGTGCTGAGCCGGTGTGTTTTCTTTCTCTTGACGCTGCTGGCGGACCCAGGCTCAGAACACTCCCATTGCATCCAAACTTCTCACGGGTATGATTCTTCGACGACTTATTGATCCTTGTGATAGCTGAATCACTGAAATCCATGCTGGCTTCCGCCCTGGTCGTGATTACATCGACCACATATTTACTCAAATGTTGGAGCAACGACAATTAAAGGGGACCAGCTATGGTGGTTTTCCTTACCTGAAAGCCGCCTTTGACTGTTGATCGTGCCAGCCTGTGTCACTGCCTGTTTGCAAAGGGAGTGCCTGGAAAACTCCCTTCCATTATGAAGTCTCTTTATCGTGACTCCCAAGACCGTGTAAGAGTCTACGGGAAGCTGTCTCCTGAGTTCCGATGACAGTTGGGTTTCACCAGGGTTGTCCTACATCTCCTTTTTAACCTTGTGATCGAAATTATCCTGATTAACCCGTACTTTCAGACTTAGAGTGAAACTTCCGCCAGGTGACCGGCTAACAAACCTTGAGCACGCAGACGAGATAGCTCCCCTTAGGTCTGACGCAGTAGATGTGCAAGCACTACTGACTAAACTGAGGCGTAGCGCTGCACGCTTCGGCATGTGCTTTGCATTTTGAAGGTGCAGGGTCATGTTGCAGCACTAGACCGATACACCACTGGCTTTGGCTATGAGCGAACAACCATTGGAAGTGTTGGTTTGGTTCACTTACCTTAGAAGCTATCATCTCCGCCGCTTACTTCGCGTATCAGCCGGGTCCGTTTAGCATTTCAGAGACTCAGCCATTTATGGAGACGGTGGAATATCAATCTCTCAGTTAAAGGTAGGGTATATAAAGACAAGACTAGGGTTATTGCATAAATCAGAGACCTGGCCAGTTCGTACTGAAGACATTCGACGCTTGGTCATCTTTGATCACCCGTGCTTGCGGAGTATTGCTCACAGCTGGTGGGATAGCCCCGGTGAGTAATGCTGAGGTCCGCTAGTTAGCTTTTAGCAATAAGCCTTCTGCTGCATCACTTGCGTGTTTGCCGCGTCTTAACCGCTCATGTTGTCTAGGTCATGTCTTTCTTTTGCGCGTTGATCGGCTTCTTCGGCGTGGATTATACGTCGTGGCTGCACCAAGTTGGGCGAAACCGCAAGTTGGCCAGTCCATGACGTGTCATGAAAAAATTGTTCGATGGGCTTGATCAAGCTGGTGCATGTCGTCTTTGTAGATGGGGGCCTTGGGACGTTACACATCAGCGGTTAGACACTATCAGACATGGGGCAGTCACACAGTCGGCGGCGTTCCTGCACTCAGTTTCTTGCATCTAACCGATAAGTGCCCATCCTGATTCTACTCGCACACTTCTTTCCTTATTCCATTTTCTTTGTATTTACGTTCAACCACATTTTATCGCCGTTTTTATTGTCATTCTTGCGACGTGAGATGGGACAATTGGATCCGCTGCATTTTGAAGCCCGGATCATAGTCGTTTAATTGAGCTGACTTTTTCTGACTGATGCCTCGTCCAGTGCCCTATGTATTTTGCTTCTGCCTACTCCAATCATTGTCTCATAAGGGTTTCTATTAAGTGTGTTTTGTGTTTGCTTCTCTTGCACGCGACTGCTATCTCGTGTCCTGTCTAACTCTTCGCTGTTCTGCTGTTGACTGATGGACATTCTTCCCTCACTGGTTTAACCATCTAACTGACTACTTAAGCGCCTTTTTAACTCGCAATCCCAGTCATGTAAAATTACCATACGTCTGTTGTCACACCGTACATCATTCGCCAGTGCAGACAAATAGACTTCTCGTAACCCTTTGAACGCTGTCCAGCCTACTGATGTTAGTGTCGGCATTAGTCGCAACCGAATTCATTGCCAACCCTCTAACCAGTGGATTGAAGGCTACCCATGGAAGCATTCTTCCTCCGCATCTTCACACCGGGTCGTCGAAGATATCCGACTTGATCCCAGCTGTTCTTTTGCACTCTCCTTCCTTCACCGTCTCTAACCTCCTGTCGACTATCCACCAGTGTTCCACTTACTCACATGACTGCATTCCAGTATCTTATCGACTACCTGCAGTTTGTTTCTTTACAAGCTTCCATACAAACTAATTTACTGAAACCTGATCGTTGCTCTTGTTGTACGACGTCCACTGCATGTGTACTAAGGTAGAAGCGACAACGAATACGAACATGGTGGCTATGCGCAGATATTATACCGTTAATCATCGTTTACTACGTTTCGACACACTGATCGTTCCTCTGCGCACAGCCTTGCATCATTCCTTTCTCATAGAATAAGAACTGCTTTACTTAACGATTTTATCAAGTGTGGATCGTATTTCTACACTTAATGCATTTTCATCTTTATTTCACTGATGAACTTGTCACAAGCATTACTGATTGCATAACTCTCACTTACCTAATCCCCTTGCGTTTTCCGAAGCTTTTTATTGCTCCAGGGCGCAGCTCTGAATGCTAAGTGATATTGCTTTACATACCTTACAGACCCACTCCGTTCGTTCCGTACTTTTGCATCTCCCTGAAATCACACGTGCCCACCGAGAGGCGTTGAACGAAACGCTGGAGTCCGCGGCGGCTGATGTTCTTGCTGATGCGGATGAAGTGCACCGCCGCCAGCTTATAGCGGAGGATTTGATGACCGCTTTGAGAGCTCGTATACCAAGTAATCACTACATATATGCTCTGTCAATTGTGTTCACCGACCTGGCACTCAACTGTCGCTCTTCTCAATCATCGATGTTAACTGGAAATAAGCCTACTAATTGTGCGAGGATTGTTATGTTCTCTGAGCTAGGCAATTTTATTGCAGACGTTTCGTTGCCAAACTAGGCAACATCCTCAGTGCGGCTATAGAGGTCTGATTTGCAGTCTGGTAAGACAGTGCCAAATCCCAGTGACTATTGCTCGTCTTCTGCTTTGAATGTATCTTCCAATGGCTAACATGAGTCGGTCAAGTGGCCACGTCTACTCCCTGTCGGTCTGGTTCTTATTTTTGACCTCACTTGCAGAGCTTCGTAGACTCCTTCGATTTCTAGATGCTTGTTGTTTGAGTTCTGGCCCGAATGCCAGGCCTCGAGGAAGTCACGCGCTCTGCGGTTTTTTGCTCTTCCAAGTATCTTGGCGTTCTTCAGATTGAACTGTTGGCCTTCGGCCTCCATATGTACTGACATTAGTGATCTTTCATCATGGCGGCGGATGGCCAAACTGTGTCCATGCATTCTTGTGCCAAGTTTCCTCCCTGTCTGGTCCACGTAGTACTTGTCACAATCTTCGCAGCAAATTTTGTAAATTACACCTGATATTTCTTTTCTATCCAGTTGGTCTTTTACCCCGAAAAGTTTACTCCAACTAGTTCCCGTTGCCTCATGTGCAACGTTGATTCCGTAAGCCTTTAAAAGCCTCGCTGCCATATCACAAATCCCATGGATGTAAGGTAGGACGAATGTTTTCCTTTCCGTTGCTCTTGCGGAAGTGGGCGGTGGTTGATTTTTCGAGTTCAGGCAGCGTAGAATAAAACTTCTGGGGTGAGAATTTCGCTGGAACATGTTAAATAGGTGGTGTTCCTCCGCATTCCTCAGCTGCAGCGTGCTACAGTGTGTTTGGGCCCGTTTGCAAAGTATCCTCACGCAACTGCGCTTATAATTGGCCTGATGGTCTCTGCGATACTTTAAGATCTGATCAGTGTGCGTCCTTTTTCGATAGGCTGTTGTTTCCAAGGGCCCGGAAGCATGTCTTTCCACACGCACGTCTAAAAATGACAGCTGGTCGTTGTTCCTCTCCTCTTTGATGAAATGGATGCCAGGGAAAATATTATTGCTCAGGTGGTGTGTTTCTTGCAGTCTGGAACGCTAAGGATGACAAAAGTATCGTCCAGGTAACGTACCCAAAGCCTGGGTTCCACCATCGGCAGTGCTTTTTGTTCCGGTGCTTACATCACTGCCTCGGCTACCAGTCCAGAGATTGGTGAACCCATTGGCGTGTCCATTATTCGTTTTGTACGTTTGACCATTGAAAGTGAAGTGTCTGGTGAGACAGAAATCAAACAACTCCATCATTTGGGCGATTTCAATTCTGTTGTTCGAATTTGCCGCCCCATGCTGTTCAAGTAGGGCCATCATTGTTTGCCTTGCCAGCTTCTTGTCGATCGATGTGAACAAAGCTGTAACATCAAAGGATACCATCATCTCGTCTCTTTCTATTGTTATTCCCTTGAGTTTTCCAATAAATTGCTCTGCCGATTTGATTGAATGCTCTGAGTCTGCGATTTGGTATTTCAGCCGTTTCCAGAGTTCCTTAGACAGTCTACTTCAGTGCCCCTGGTAATGACACGATAGGGCGAAGCCGTACCCCATCTTGGTGTACTTTGGGTAGACCATAATATCACTGAATTCTCGACTTTCATCTTGATGTGTTCTAACTTCGTAATCTGTCCCATTTGCTCCAATCTCTGAAGAGCTCGTTTGATCTGACTTTCCAGATGTTTTGTAGGATTTTCACTTATCGGCTGGTAGGTGTTCACATCTCCGAGCAGTTCTTGTGCCTTATCCATGTAGTCAGTTTTGTCCATTATCACAGTTAGACGTCCCTTGTTGACCGGTAATATAACAATGGTGTTGTCTCTTCGGAGGCTTGTCAGTGCCTTTAGTTAGCTTACGTTGAATAGGTTGATTTCTACTGTGTGACTCAGAGCGGGGATGATGTTGTGTCTAATTACATATTGGGATTCCTCCGCAATGTTGCATGTGGCCAACATCGACGTAAGTGCGGCAATGAAATTGATGGGATTGGAATCTTTGTAACTGAATTGCAGACCTAGCACATTGACTGCTCTTTTTGCTTCTGATAGGGCGCGTTTGAACAGATACTTAATCCAGAGATCTTCATTTGCTACTTTGTGTTATGAGATCTTGTCCAGCTTCCTCTTTAGCTTTTGCTTTTTTTCAGGCTTCCTCTTGTGAGTTCTAATAGCTATCGCTTTCTCAAGCTCTCTGCTTAACTGTTCTCCAATATTGGATAAACAAATCTTTTGGTCGTCGATTACAAGTTGATACTTATTCCATCGGTTGTGTGCATCCTTGATAAGCAGACGTAGCAGTCCTCGTTCATGTTGTTCGGTGCTCTTCCAGGTCAAAAGATTATTGATAGGCGGACGTAAATGTATACTTAGTTTTAGGACTTTTTTCCGCAAACATTCAAGCAAGAAGTATAATTGCTCGTTGGTGGAGGATTGCCAGCTAGCAAAGGTCTACCATCGGCGTGCAGATTGTAACGCGTCGCGCCCGAGCTACACGCATTCTCAATAATTTCCTACTAATCCTGCCTAAAATATTAGCGTCTATAGATTCGGGGATACTTCGTGTGAAATCTACGTGTGCAGTGTTGATTGCGCTGCGAAGAATGGAAAGATACGCTAGGCATACTCAATTGGGTATGCTTCGTTATTATTATAGGTCACACAACCTCATACTATGTATAGACACGAAAACCCCAGCAGGAATAATAAAAAGCACCACTGAGCTAAGCGTATTGAACCTGATGAGTTGGTGCTTAATGACAGCAGTTAACAGAGCTACGAAGCGAAGCTAGTGTGAACACTAAATGTTCCATACAGCACCTGTGGTATAAGATACAACTGACACACGACCGGACGCTTGGCAAAACAGATGACAGCGGCAGTATGGAGGCACACAGTGTAACCTATCGACAGCTCTGTGTTGGAACATTTAATCCAAAGCGGTTATCAAGTTGTTACCTTGGAAGCTTTTAAACTTTTCTACGCTGCGCCAATACGCTACCCAAAAGGGATTAAAAAGCGCCTAATGATGACGGCCGAGGCCACTGCGATCCGGCTAATGCAACCGAAACTGTGCAAACAATGCACGCTAGTACATACGCTACCTTTGCCCTGGCTCTGATCTCATCGTGAACGCCAATTAATTCCATCTCAGGCAGTGACCCCGTGACCCCAAGTGAGCTTTTATCTTCAGCGATTACGTAAGCGGATCAACCGATAAAGCAACCTGTTGAGACTGAATCAACTTGAGCCCAGCTACCTTAGCCAGTCGCAATTTCAACCACTTTTTAGACATGTATTAACCTGAAGAGAAGTATCGAGAAGCAGTTTCTTCACTGATTTGAATACCAGAAAAATGAAGCAATATTCTGGAGCAGTTGGCTTTTCGTGTAAATGTATGAGAATGGGTAATACCAGTTTGGGGATTTTCCATAACTCCGGTTTAGCACTCGAGAAGTGTATCAGTATGGTAGACATTGCTTATAAACAGCCATACTTGCTTGGGATGCGGGCACCGGCGGGGTCATTTAACTGAGCCTTCTTCGCCTCCTACTGTATCTTATCAACCTAAATGGTGTACTTCATAGTATGAAGAACAGTTTTGCATTCCTCTCCGCGGATTACATGAGTTGTCAATTCAACATGCCGTGCAGGTGATCAAGAAGTAGTATGGCACGTGCAGCAAAATCTCTCTGCCCTTGAGTCATGGTGAAGCTTGTGACAAATGTAATTTACCGTCGATGAATGCAAAACCTTGTATTACGTATGCGAAGCGCCACCAAACAGTTTTTGGCTGCAAATCTCTGAAACCATAACATTTAGGTTCGTTTGAAAACATCATGTACATCTTTTCTCCTCCTAGCCGAATCGTATCTATGCTATGCATAAGTGCGCGGCTTGTATTAGAAGTTTTCACGCCTTAGATCGTCGTCTTTTCAATTATCAACACTACGACAAATTGCCCATTTAGTACTATATCACCACACGGCATTGGCTACCCCCAGATTTCATCGTTTGCTCATTTTTATGCACTTTCTTCCTATGGAACCTCTGTTCTTATACAGGGTTCCCATTTATGCTATTCTTTCCTACCTATAATTTACTGAGCAAACTCGCACTGTTTCCTTTCCTGTTCCCAATGTCATTTGCCTTGTTGAATTTAGTATCGGTCTTTTGTATCAATAACACACTTCCTGTCGGCCAGTCGCCGAAGTGTTGCGTAAGCTGCCTTGCAACTCCAAGGTCACTGTTTCTAATCTGCGTGTAGATACGGATCGCTTCGCAGTATCCTCGCCCGTTTGCGACTGGCGGTGGTGGTGGTTGCGTAGCACTGAAGCTTCGGTGCGACACACCGGCGTACTAGTGTTGTCTTTTATCACGCTTCCTGCCTCTCTAGAACCTGGTTCTTCGCTTTCGGTGATGTTTTACGCGTCTAGTCTTTGTTGCATGGATCTCTATTACTTTCAGTCGTTGATTTATATCTTTCGATTCGATTATGACCCCCCCCCCACATATATTTTTTATTATCCAAAGATTTGACAATATCTGGTATTGGAAGTACTTGGGACGGGCTGACTTTACCTGACAGTTCCGTTGAAATTAATGTGGATCGTGCTGACACTGCTCCCGAATCATCTATGTCTGATGTTCTCACGGAAGGCCAAAAGTTACGCACCATGGCTTCTCCGTTTGACTCATTCGCTCACACCCCTGGACTTGGATACCTTTTGGCCGAAGTGTTCGACTTCCTCAGCTCTTCTGCAGCCGACTCCACCATTCAAGCTGATCATACTGAGAACAACATGCCCCTATGCGAAAGTCCTCCCGATCCTCTCGATGCGCCTTCTTTGCAGGGTGATTCAAACTCTCGCGACTCTTCCTCTCATCGATTGCTGTCCGAAATACACTCGTAAGCAATCATCATGTTTTGTCACATTATCACTCATTTTCTTTCCAAGTTGAGATTGTGCATGCGGTGTTACAACTAGCTTTAGTAATTTAGGCTCCCGACATCCTCTCTGGCCCATGAGTCTGCTTTCAAAAGTTGGTATTGTCAAACTTAGAAACTGATCGCTACTTGGTGGAGCCTACCCGTAAGCAGCGGCATTTCTACAGCAAACTAATGGCATCCGTTTTTCACTCGCTTTGGTGCGATCATGCTTACTTCTCTGTGAGGTTTCATTGTATATATATATATATATATATATATATATATATATATATATATATATATATATGGTTGGCGGCATCCGGTTTCGGATTTGCCTGTCACTGTGGCCAGCCACAGGACGCCTGCGCCTACAGAGGGACCATGGGTGGCTTGCGCTGCACCACCCACAGCTCCAACCACACACCCCATATCCAGTGTAAACCCGAAGGAATAAGACCGGGAGGCATGTGGATGGGAGCCACGTTTCATCAACGGAGTCGGTCCACACTCCTTCACAGGCAAACACAAGCATGCTGTAGTTGGGAATCAAGCGCACACAAGGCGGTGGCTGGACCGTAATCCGCTCCACACTGAGTGCACGGAACCACTCTTCGTGCCTAGCACGACCACAAGGACCGTGCACCCCGTCCCCTCCAGCAACGACCAACTATCTCCTAGAGACAGTATGGAAGAGGTAGTGGGTAATAGACAGGTAGACAACTTGTCAACGTGCACATCAAGCGCAGCCGCACCGGGGGTATCGAACAACAGCCAATCACTTGAAATAACAGTAACAAGTAAAATATATCTGTTAAAGAAGACAGCTATGCAGACATAACTCTTCCCTAAATTAGCATTTGAAGTATGTTGGCTAGCAACGAATCCGCGATAAGTAAAAAATGTGCAGAAGTGACTCAGAAAATGCTAAGAACGCAATAAAGTTAACGAAAACAAGCGCAATTACCGTAAGCAACGTGTAAATTTAGTAGAAGATTATTCCTGTAGGCAGAACAAATCAAATGAAGTGGAATGAAATTTATCCAGCTTACAAAGAGACCTAGTTTAAGTGTATGTAGGTTTAGCCCAACTGCGGTGAAGAAGCATCATGAATGCAACATCAGCCTCAGCATGGGGCGCGTATATATATATATATATATATATATATATATATATATATATATATATATATATATATATATATATATATACTATTTGATATCTAATCCATTATAAGTACCACCACCTTTGCATTTCAATTTCGCTTTTTTGACCTTTTTTGTTCCATTTCATTCGATTTGTACTATAACGGAACACAAATAGTGGCAACTGGTTCATCACTTTCTTATCCGTGTCAGATTTGTTGAATTTCATTAGAATACATCCTAGATATCCGTTTGGTCTGCTACCTTACTGACGACATTTCTGTCACTTTGACTCGCAGCTTAAAATGACTAGCTACTTCAGTCGCCTCACTTCTTTCCCATCTGTAGTACCAGTTTCATCCATGCTGAGTGCTCAAATCACTGTCCCTTCATCGATTAAGCATCTTTATTCCCTTTGACAATTTGTCCTCTTTTCTCAACGGGCTCCATTGACCTTTGTGGCGCTTTATCTGTCTCAGGGTCACACACACGAACGCCGAATCGTTCTGTATCACTTTTTCGGATTCGCAGAAGGTGGAATATCGAATAACTACTGGAAATCGTTGGGGCCATTGCCTTTCAAAACTAATTTTGAATTATTTCTCCTTGGATCAGCGCGCTCGAACTCTGGCGATCGTTTTTCTCAAATTTTGCAGAGTAAGTGTTCGAGTGCAACCCTAATAATTACCTCCCACGTTTTGTTCTGTGCCGGCTCTCGTTTTTTTTCTATTCACTCAGCTGGTTTTCTTTATTGGGTAGCGCACGCACGCTATCAGTCACTTTATGCCTTGTACCCCAAATATTCCGTTCAGCATTTCTCACCAACTTACGACCGTCACTTTCGTCAAACATTTACATTCAACTAAGAAGCACAATTTTTATATGCCTACGTTAACAAAGTCTTTAGGCATCGCCACACGTTTTGCTGTGGATCTTAGTGAATCTACTACGGGTGTGTATGAGCATCGCGTTTTCCTTTCCGGCATTCTCGGAGCATCATTACCAACACTTCTGATTAGCATCTTTTTCCGTTAACTAATAAGAGAAAATGCTTGACCACTATATGAACTCCTCATGCACCTATCCAACTCATGAGCTGTTACATTGTGATAGAGGGCACATTTACCACACATATTCTCCACAATTTACTCTCCATCGGGCTCAGTTCACTCGTTTTCATTTGCTATCGTTACGATTTAGTCTGATGACGTTTTCCCCGTAAATCTGTGGGTCCTGTGAGGTTATCATAAGTGAGACAACGCCCTTCGTTTTGATTGCTAAGCCTAGCAAGCCCACACCGCTTGCTAGAGTCATCAGAACGCGTTGATCAGACTGGAATAGCCGCATCAACTTCATACAGCTGCGTGGTGCACCACATATCTGTACATTTTAAAACACGTGGCTCAAACTGTTATCCTTGATATTTACCAATTATTCTATCGAACTCAATGACATGAGTTATTTTCACTTTTTAGATGGCCTACTTGGATATGCCAAGCAGAGGCACTTTTCCCCCTCCTGTTCTACCCCTCTTGATTATATTTTATTTGCAACATACCAGTCCACCTGTCTTACCCAATCTACATCAAATGTACTTGGACCATAAAGCGGATCTCCCACCAGACGCCTATTATCAGGTGAGTCAAACGTGTCAATTCACCCGGGTGATTGTGCATACTTTTTATTTTACTTTTATATACATTAGAACGCGGTTAGAGTAACAACAGGTATCATTTCCTAACGGTTTTGCATTGGATTGTTCGCCGTGGACCATTCTCAGTTGCGTTTCAGTGTCACTCGCATGGGTCTTTGCATGGCTGCAGGCAGCATTCTATTGCTTACTATCGCGTCCGTTGAGCATTCCAAGAAAGTTGAAGTGGTTGCTTGCCAGCCGTGAGCTGCGCGGCTCGTAGACTGCTATCAACCCTTACTGCTGTGCCACTGTCGGCGCTGTACTGTTACGCAGATACGCAACCTGGCTTGTTCGTACCGTTGACCTGCGCCGACTGTCCGTCTTCGAACACCAATGCTTGCGATCCGTTGTCACGTAAGCAACATAAAACTTAGCGCGTTTTTAGGAGGAGGCAGCTACTCGCTTGGGTAGTTCACCTCACTGCATCAACTGCGTTGACATGGACACGTATTGCGCATGTCGGTTCAGCATTTTCCGTGTCATGCGTTATTTGCGGATGCTGGACAGGGCTGGAGAACGCGTCGTGGTATGCGGCCTACAACTTGGAGTGGCAGTATGAGAATGCTGGCAAGACAGTTGGCATCGGTTGGTTGTTCTCAACTTCTTGGTCGGGGTCTGCGACGCGAACTGTCGCTGGTTAAAGATCCTGAATGTCATAGCTTCAAGATCGAGGTCAGTGGTGATCTCCCTTCCGTCCCATAAGAAATGAAACGGAAACTCAAATTCTGTGAATGGGATACGGAACTTCTTTTTCCTCCAGAATTCCTATGGCACAATATATATGCTGTCTCTGTCTGTTCCTTTTCTTGATGACGGTGCCTTATTTCTCTGCTTCTCGTTGACGTTTTTGACACTCGTACTTCTTTCGCTAGCTTGTTGACCACCGTTTTCTTTTCGCAAAAGTGACTTGTATGTGAAATAAGTGTGCTGAGCCGTTTACTCGCTTTTCCTGCACCAGCTACAGACACCGAACATGCTCATTACTCTTACAGTGTTCCTATCAAAGATGAGCTATACTGCAAAGTCAGCGATGGTCGAATGTAACTAACCTCTATGTCTGCCGATCCCATGGGTCAGGTTTCGCAACATTTTAACTTCGATAGACGATTTTGCTTGAGCTTTATACATTGACTTCTGACTTCATATAGTCGTGCTGAACCCCAAGACCGCTACGTGTGAAACATCTGTCATCCTTCTTTATTCCTTTGTGATTCAATCCCTTTTATGTCCAAATGATTTAAAATCACTTGACAGAGGTAATATGAAAATTTCACTTGCGAGTATTTTGTTGCTTCTCTCGTTGTTGTTTTTTTCCGCTTGCTTAGCTAAATGCTATGTAGGTGGCGGTACGCAGCAGACTGCGTACTGACTAGCACATGAAGCTGACCCTTGCCATTCCGCTACGTTGGATCTGAAGCTAATGTTAGTCTCCTTATTACATTCAGGCTACAATTTCAGTGATTTCAAAGCTTCTACAACCTCGAAAGGTCAGTAGCTTGTTGCGGGACGTTAGCGCCTCAATGTGCTTAATCTGATGTGATGCTTTGCTTACCTCCGTGATGATCTACTGTGCGAATATTCCCAGTTATGAGTGAGACAAGTTTGTTGTTAGCGTCCTCCATATCGGAACTCCGGGAAATCTCCATGATCGCCTGCCTTAGATGTCAGTCATGACAGGCAACATTGTGTGAATTGCAAACTCAACTCGGTCACCGTATCAGAACTGTGTTGCAGCTTGAATGCTCGTTCCCTCATCGGTTTTTTTCGCAATCAATGGAATGTTTCTTGTTTACGTTCGTTTACACACCGCTTTTATTCCGGCTCCTATTTGTATCTCTAGGTTATTCACAATGGACTTGATTTATCTTTTGTGACCGATTCCTCCTTTGTTTCGAAGACCTGGACGCAAACCTCAGGTAACCATCATTCGTTAGATTTTGTCTTCATTTTACATTCACTTTCCAGTTGTCTGGTGAGGGGACAGATGATTCAGCTTTCTGTTGACTATGTGAATGCAAAATGAATTCAACATCTATTTTTCGTTTTACCTGATAGTATGTATTGTCTCCTTTCCGCGTACTGCCTTTTGTCGTTCCTCCGCGCACTCGAACCTCCGCTTGATTGTTTTTCTTCTTCGGTGCACCGACATTGTTGATTCGTACTTCTGGTCAACATGATTGAAGGGATGGTATAGTTTGAACTCTTAAACGTGTCTAAATTAATGCAAACTGTACCACATATCTGTGGGAGCAGGTGGCAAGTTGACCCAATTGAGACAAAGTTGACTTGGCAGCGGGAAATGAAGTCACTGACGACCAAACTGGGTGCCGTTGGTCCGTCTCGCCTTCCGGGGCTGGAGTCCACGTGACTCGACTTGTGCTTGGCTCGAGACTTTACAGGACATGGCTCGCAACCGACACCAGTGGCGCGTCTGCTGCCGTCTCCTAGTCGGACTGCCCTGTTTAAAGTGTGTTTAGTGCTGAGTTATCTGCGGGGTAATGGCTGATTATGACGCGTGGCAGTGAAAGCCGCAAGGAAGCTGTCTCGCCGGTGCCGCCTTATCTTTGCACGATAGCCAGTTGTTTGTGACGGTATGTTGTCTACACAAGGTGTAGGCGCCTTGACCCAGAATGTTTGCTTAGGGCATTAAGGTTTTCCGGTAAGTCCCCCTTCTCTCCCTCTTGTTATTCTTTATTTCATAGGTAATCATGGTTGTATAGTAGTGATGCATTAGTTCAAATGGCTGATGTACCGCTGTTGATGATGACGGATGATGATGATGAATTGTGGTAACTTCATTCACCGTGCGTCGGGTTTTTGCTTATGGTTTTGCGGTTGAATGGGACCAAACCAGTGGAAGGTGGGACGCGGGCTGTTTGACGTCACTTGCACAAATTCCAGCACTGATGTGAATGGCATTATATCGTTCAACCATTCTGCGTCCGTCAGTGTATTATATTTCTCAACTTTATCTCCACGCAAGGCCATCGCGTGATCTTGTGTGGTTATCATTTTACAACCCCTCATTAATCTCAAAACTTCCGCAGTGTCCTCGATTTACTGCTTACATCATGAACACCATAAATCGACAAGACAAAACTTGCCATTCGGCCGACGGGACTGATCGCCGTTTATGGTTCAAAAGAGTTACGCTTCTCAAGCGCTTCATGTGAAATATGCGATCGGCTAAAATTCAACATGTTCGGTCTCACATCGAACAAATGCTGTGCGTGGGGCTGACCATTCCAGAATTAGTGAACATGAAGCCGACTTCCGCGCAATCTGGTGTGTACTCCTCTTAGTCTAGGAGAGCACTCGACTGGCGCTCGTATGATGAAAACACTCGTGTACTGTTCCTCTTTGGCTACTGACCGCATGCCGCGGCGACCGGCTGTCGCACTCTTTCGGTATCGATGCGCCATGATTTTTCATCACGCGTTCGTTTATTACACACCAGCAACTCCGTTGCAGCATGAAGCGCATTTGTACTGGTTTGTATGAATTCATCTCCCAAGCATCAAACGATCTTCACACATGGGGCGAAGGTTAATCATTTTTCTTCTGACATGTCTGAGCTCGAGCAACGATCCATCGCTTCAAGTGCTTTGTTACCGTCTCACGTTGCAAATGAGTAGAGCAAAAACGGTTTTTCACAGGGGCCTTTGTCCCTCCTTTCGATCCCTTTTTTCCAGTGTCCTTGTTCACTACTGAAACTTCGTATCTTCCTCAAAGAGTTCCCAACATTATGAAGTCACTTCTTGAATCGACTGGCCATCCTTGGTTCTTATTGACGGATCTGTCTGACCCAGTTCAGGGAATTTGAGTCATTTTAACTTTGGTGGTTGGTTAGCTTTACACCACAGATCTTTCCCTTGATTCCCCGGAGCATCGGTAGCGAACATGTGACTTATGCTGCAGAATTGTCAGCGACAGTTCACGATCAACTTCGGCTAGACATTTCGTTGCTTTTTGGTCTGGCTAATGGATTGTCATCATTGCACTCACTCATCAACTTGTTGGCATTTGTGCGCAGGCATTGGCCGAGTGGTTCGGTTGTCCGGTTTGTAATCGACAGGTCTCTGGTTGGACTCTGCGTTGATATGCTTACCTTCGTTGCCTTCCCTGGCTCTCTTGCAACTACTGGTGGTTACTTGGCAGCAAAGCGTCGGTTAGACGTATCTGCGTACTATTGACGCCCTTCTTTATCATCCGAGCGTTTTCTCCAGATATACAGGGTTTCTGAACTGTTACCTAATTCCTGCTACCCATGTTTTTCGACCCAATTACAGATCGAGTTTAAGTCTCAGCCGCTGAACTCGTGCCCTGTCTTATTCATCATACATAAGGGGAGCAGATCGCCTAATTGTAATTCTCAGCAAATAACCGGGATCTAAATGGAGATTGCGGACACTAAAACCCTAAATATGATTCCACCATGTTGACTACACTTTCGATGCGACTGGTTCACGATCCTTAAATCCGCAACCAATTTCATCATTATTTTAACTCTGCGTACATAGGTAGCCGGATCTATAAGTGATATCTGAGACGCCCATATTTTCCGACACACGCCTTTACCATAACCTGTAGGCACTTTCACCTTATTAGTTGCTGGTTTTGTTCAAGTGGGTTACGATTCTATTGGCTTACCACGGTTCTGTGTGGTTCGAAAACGCGCAGAATAAGTTTGCAATTCATCGTTAACATGAGCTGATATGATACAGCACACATAAATCGCTTGTAACACATAAGACTTTCGGGGCGTCATAAGCACATCGATAGCGACTCCGATAACTAGTCCACGGCCCAAACTTTCACGCAAT
This sequence comes from Dicrocoelium dendriticum, assembly GCA_944474145.2. Lineage (NCBI taxonomy): Eukaryota > Metazoa > Platyhelminthes > Trematoda > Plagiorchiida > Dicrocoeliidae > Dicrocoelium > Dicrocoelium dendriticum. The sequence continues at coordinate 123,909,857 of OX104063.1, read as the reverse complement.
TTCTGCACCCAGAAAATATTTTAGTGTTACTAGGCTGGCATATAAATTTGCGGTGATGTATGGTTTAGAAGAAGTTCGCTGAAACCACAGACCAAGTCAGGTCTGTGGAACAGCATCAGGCCACCGTTTCATCCTTTTTACGCTCCACAGCAGTGCACATTTCATCGTCGCTGATGGCTAGGAAACTATGCTCCAACTTCAGCAGATAGAAACCCAAGTCCTTTTGCCTCCGAAGATGCAAACAGCCGACCTTTCTAGTAGTTGTCATCGATCTAACATTGGCTCAAGTTTAGAAAACCGTTGTGCAGATTTGGAAAATCCCGTGCCATCGGTAGTGTAGAGTAGGTCGCGCCACCTCACAACTTGGTTATCAGCTTCCACCTCTTCTCAAAAGTTCGGCTACTGTTTCGAAGCCTTCAGCGGGTTGAGTGGATGCGCACCTCCAATGGGTACCTCGAGGGTACAACTGCTATCTAGTCGCTTTTTTGGCACTGACGGCTACCAACCTGAACATAATTATGATGAATCCCGTATAAATTACTTATTTACCAGTCCTTTGTGCGAACTGTGCTTACGGTATCCTTGTATCCCTCTCGATAACATGCGAGTATTCGTTCTTATCATCATCCATTTATTTGGGCCACATAAAACCCGCCTTTCACTCATTTGATTGGAACTGTTGATGGCGCTTCTTATCGCCGAAGGGAACACCTTCAAAGCTTACTGCTTTCCTGCAATGCATTCACACCGTTTCTTGAAGGTAAAGTCCACTTTCAAAATGACCTCGACAACAATCGACCACTAGCTGGCCCCGTTACTAGGTGTTGTATGCTCATTGGATTCTCTCCCTATTTTTTATGCCCCTATATTATCGCACCTTGGATCTCTATCATTAATCACTATTACTACTTTGCAGACTCGCAAATTGGTACTGAACTGGCAGACCTCTGGTTAGGTCTCCTCCGATTCTACATTTTCGACTTCCAAAAGTCTAAGTGTGCAGTCAACATTGTCTCTCCCGATCCTGTGCCTCGTAGGCGTGGAAGCGGTCGCACATCCTCCCTTTCAGTCATGGGTAGGTTGCAGTCGCTTGTTACTCGTTATCTTTTACTCAACACCGGCAAGCTTTTAGCAACAATTGGCTGTTTAACATCGCGGGTTCGATATTGTACTCATCAGATAGCTACTTACTGGTTTATCAAATGTTTATACCCTGCCTTCTTGCTTTCCGACATTCGCATTTTCAGTTGGTCACTCTATCACGATTTTGCATGTGTCCTTGTTCACCCGAAACTACTGAGTGCATTTTAAATATTATCTCGTAAACGTGTGGTCCTTCGATTCTATGCTAGCGGATGTTCCTTTGCGATATGAAGCTTATCGACCAATGTACCCACTGTTTTGTCCTCTGATGATGGATTTTATCGCATCTGACTGAAAAGTGCTGGAGCAAACTGAAGACATAGGGACCACCAGCTTCAATCACCTTTATGGCGAAAACGCGTACCATTTGGTTATGAATCTCAGAGTTCTCTTGAGCTCGAATAGGTTGTGTACGTGAACATTTTCTTAGAAGCATAGCATATCCATTGAAATTACCATTTGGACCTTTGAATAATCTTATCGTTGTTAGCGAACATTGGTTTGTAGGCACAAGGGGGATGAGAAGTGTAAACCATGTGATTTTGAATCACTTTCCCACGGATGGCCTGGAGTGTTCTAGGATTATTGTGGCTTGGACTGTAACCGTGCTGATCCAAATACCCAACTGATGGTCACAAATGACACATTTCGACTCTCGGGTGATGTTGGCTCTGTTCCTGCATTCTTTGCTACCGCTGCAATCAAGTTGTACTCGGTGCCTTCTGCTCCCATCGCCGGTTTACATATATCCTCCGACGCTTACCCTGTTTCACATTCTAGTTAACCGCGCGCACAGTGAGGGGATAGAGCGTAGGCCCGCTACCAGATCACCGTGTTCTGCCATCGCCAACCGTGGCCTCATACTGAGGAATGATGGAGCAGACCTCCCGTCAGAACTAGCCTACTCAACTGGCTCTCTTGTCTTTCATGTTTCAGTGTAGTGTGTCCACGTTCCATGTCTGCTAGTTATACTCACTCACTGACCACCTATTCAAAAATGTCTCCTCTACTGACTTCTGTGCACACCTTACTCTTCCTCTCTCGTTTACCACACATTCCATAATTTGTCCTAGTTAACATTGATCTGTCTAGTCTATTTTACTATTCGGTCTCCGTTGGTCTTGCAGTTTCGTTCGTTTGATTTTTGTTTCTGTTGCCTTGGGCTTTGAGGCGCTATTTGGCTTAAAATTAAAGCAAGTGGGTGGTAATCGATCCAATTCACTCTTGCAAACTTTTTTGCGTCAGAAAATTGACTCACTGTTGCTGCAATTAAGGCCATACATCGTGCATTCTTGTATGCTCCATACAAGACTTATCCAATCTGATCTACCTTCACTCTTCACTTATTGTGTGTACATCGGTTAGATGGTATTTAAAAGTGCGATATTAGCATTCGCTACCGTTGTGCCGTCTGTTATCCATATTGTACCGTCGAATCATGAATCTCACTATACCAATTGATCACCACGCAAAAGCCTCGAAGCTTCTGTACCACTGTATTTAACGCCGTTAAAGCGAGGAAGAGGTCTTCTCATGTGCTGTGGGTTTTCGTAAGATCATCACTTCTGTTTTGGACCTACTGTTCTTTCCTGCTTGATGGTGTACTCTATTTTGTCTCTGTGATCACATTCCTCACCTTAAATGCTTTGACGGCGTTTCTACTACGATCCGAAGTTAGGGTAAGCGAACATATGTTTTCGATAATTCATCTTCGGGCTTATACAATTATATGCAAAATCAAAATGTAGACAGACATTATAAGTCGTTACTAGTGGAGCGAGTTAATTGGATGCTGACAGCGCTGTCTGTTAAGCCACGACAATCGACCGCGTGTGACCTCGTGGGTTAGAGGTCACCGGCCGTTTGGGCCAGGGCAGTTCCAAGCCTTTAGTTAGCTTCTTCTGAACACCTAGCTCCGGTTCATGCAGCCTGATCGCAATTGCTTCAGCGGCTTCTAGTAATCGCTTACGGACGCAGTTCGAGCTGTGCTTTGGGGCCTACAGCTCTAGCCACAACTAAGCCCTCAGAAATGACATCCCATTTTCTTTGTGGCAGATGTTTTACTTGTGCTCGAAAACAATCGGATGCTTCTCTGTATATGTATGAACCTTATTTTTGTCTGACGGTTACATTTGCCACTCGCTCATGAACGGCTTTATTTTCTCTCAGCGTCCGATACACATGCAAATTTTTGGCCAAGCACAACAACGTTTGGTTTTTATTTGGCATATTGAATTTCCAGAAACTCTGTCCTTGCTGCAGTTTTTTGTCCCATTCCCTATCGAAACCGTCCTCGGTTGGCTTCTGAGGTCACAACCGAGTGGGGATGATTTTTTAAAAACCTTGTTGGAGGTTTATCAGCCTGTTATGTAACACGTACACTTCGTCTGTCCTTTTTTACACGCAGATCCGTTTGACCCGAACAGAGACCTGTGCTCACTAGTCACTTCGAACGGCTGCGAATATATTCACGCACAGCTACTCGCTGCATATGCTTATTTTGGCGTCCCACGTTTGGACACTGGCAAACATCTTTTCATTAGAGTCCGCACTCGTCCACCATCACCCAATCGATATTTTAACTACATCGATCTAAACACCGATGGATGCCCAATTACGTCCTGCATGGACGATCAGCCCACGGGTCCTATTCGCTTGACTCCGGTTATTGATGATGCGGATCATTTTGAGAACAATCTGACCAAAGTACGTTTGTGTTTATATTTTGGGTTGCGCTGTAGCGTCAGTTCATTTGGCATACCTACCCTTTGTGGGATAAAATCGGACTGTTACGTATTATGACAGATCTTTCTGGCCCGTTGCGCTGCATGGCATGTCACTTTCCAGGTCGCTGATATCACATAAGTCAATGGTTGTTCAATCAGTGTTCTAACCGTAGTTCGGTATGAGTTCGATGTCCCTGTGGCCTGGTGGACGCACGGCACAGGGACGCCGAAACATCACTGGTCCGACGAGATTGCTGATCGCGTAAACAGTCAGGGACAGCAGTAGTGCGGCAGTTCACACAAAGAACACCGTCTGGCTCGTTGGGCACACCTCTTTCTGGAGCAGCTCTCCTGGCGCACTGTTCCAGTAGATTAGAGTTCATATGGCAAAAGCGACTGTTACCCGTGAACGTATACTCTCAATACGCATCAAGTCGAATCAACAAAGTGCTTTATGCATGTAATATGGGTGAATATTCAGCTGTGACTTCGATGCTACCATGGGCTTAGTAGTTGTTTAGTATTTAGGAATGGTGGTGTTCCCCCCCAAAGAAGTAACTGATGCTGTATCAGCTGAGGAATGTGAAGACTATCCTAATCATCATGGATTAGTCAGTCACAGGGGACTTGTTTTGGTTCATTCGTGCCATCTACGCCAACACAGAACTAGCGGGCTAACATCGGTGATGACACACTTACCTCTTTTTTCTCTCGTTCTGTGCATCACTGTGGATTGTTGTTCTCGTATGGGGGTGGAATTGTACCCGACGGAGATGCATTTATGCATTTATGATCGACGAACATCGCTCTCCTATCGCTATACAGGTATTTCTTGGTCCCATTTATCTCTCTCGAAAAAACGCTCTTGTTGTGTTTATGAGACGTTTATTCACAATATCCGAGCACCTCGTCCTGGCTGATTCCATACCGACAGTGAGTGGAATTCATTCGTGCTCTCACTTCCCTGTGTCTTTTCAACTTCATAGTAGCCGACCTTCGGAAGTGTTCCCTTATATGTCACTTTGCCGTCATTTGGATTCCAGTGACGAGCTGTACATCCTTTATTATTCTGTACCAAATAGTCGCATCCCTGAGCTCACACTGTACGTTATAGAGGCCAAGAGTTTTTATGGGACTGCCAGTCCAATGTCGATCTTTGATCACAGAGATTAGTTAGGAACTTAGATATCTTGACCGTTACATCCGAGTTGTAAAACATATTGAAGTCTGTAGCGGCAACAGTTTCGCGTATTAGCTGTGTTTCGGCGAAGACACTGTCTTTGCTTTAACTTGCTACCTTTGCATCGAATAACATTTTTCTAATTTGTTTTACCATAGATTATGGGATACAATTTTGTGATGGCATGGTCTGAACTTCCAACCAGTGCCTTGATACAAACAGAAAGTTTTTAAGTTACTGGCAAACACTAAGTCTAGGGTTGCTTGTAACCTTGTTGCAGACTGCACGATGTCCTACAGTCCAAGAGTGGTAATAAAACTAGTCTCGAATCTATTAAACTCACCCTCAAAAACATAACGCAAATCTTGATGTTCAATGACAGTAGATGTAAAATCGTCATAAGCGTTTTCAGCATCAGCTGGGAGAAATATAAATGTTGCCTAGTAGAGTCGACCAATAGCCACTTAAGTATCGCGGCCTGCATTTCACCACTAAACAGCTAATGCGCTGCGCGTAATGACTAAAAGTGATTTTTGTCGACTTGCAACATGAAGCATTTATGTATGTGATAACGCCACCCTCCACGCTGCCCGTGTGTACATGGGCGGTTAGCGCGATGCACTAAACTCCTCAAGTGCCACAAATGTGTCTTCTACGTCATCGTGCAGCCAGGTTTCTTACCATTGGGACCATTGGAAAACTCGCACAACTTTCTCCACTATTCGATTATGTTGTACACAGTGATCAGATCACGTTATCAGCCTGTCTCACAAGGTCGAGCAATTTACCATTTATTCATTTATTTACATGCATTCAGTTTGTTACATAAGTTGGAGCGTCATTTGTGCATATGCAATATCTTTGGTATCACAAAGAGCTTTCCCTTGCTCTTAAAGTCCAGTGTATTTTGCGTTACAACAACAACCCCTCGGATCTTTTTAAATAACTAAATAAATTGTGCATCTCTCCATGGTTTGCGACACAGACCAAATGCGTTGTCTGCTCATTATGTACAACAAACTCGGATGGCGGAGAAAACTTTTTGACTTTCACAATGTAGGTCCCTGAGAAGCTTTGCGACGATCAATTATTTAAAAGTAATAAAAATGCGAAACGTAGAGCGTAGGAATTAACGTAGGCATAAGCAGCAGTTCAAGTAAAGTAATACGACCATCCGTGGAACCATGTCCTGGGGACCTGCTTCCATCCGAGGTAGTCATTCTAAAGGTTTCATCCACAATTTCACACCTCATTTGGACATGCGCTTATGTTGACATGTGCGGATCTTTACTACAACCGGCTGATGCTTGCACGTCCGCGACTCTGAGCGATAGACAATCATGATGGGCTTTGTTCCTTAACTCATGTTATGTAATTGCTTGCTTGCTTGGACACAGTTCCCGTCTACCGAATAGTGTCGCATCTTTGGCGGTATTGAATTCGAAGTAGATAACTACCGCTACGGTGTTTTGTTGTCCATCTCGCCTTCCCTGTTGTGTCTATACATCCCACTTCGTACTCGGTTCTAGACACTACGGTATCTGGCATACAGCCGACATCATTGCATTGTTCCCTACTGTATGTTAACCATACCACCTGTTTGACACATGTGGTTCTAAGTTATCTATTGTTTAAAGTTGATTACCCCACAGTGGCGCTGGTAGTCGCATGATGCCTGTCCTGCCAGGGACTCCCATCATTCTCGAATGACAGCCAGCGGTTGTGACCGAACGGTACAGACAGGATTTTGATGTTATATTCCTATTGTGATTGGGTATCTTCACATTTTGTATGATTTGCTTTTGATATCAATTCTTATTATCTATATTTCCATGGCAGCGAAAATTCATTTCAAGGTCGCACCGCTTACTTGCTGTCAATGTTGATGCTTCTGTGCTCGTCCTTTTCCCGCGTACCCTTGACGGCGTCTAAAACAAGATCACGCTCCTTATTTCGCCAACCCCTTCTATTTAGGTCAACAGTCTTTTTGCCGCCAAATTCTCCCACACAGTGCGTGAGCTTGAGCGGGTCGCCAAACGTGCTGCCAGGGATGAAGGTGTCATCGCCACGCCCGAACCGACACGAGATTTGCCGATCATATCCATGGTACCCTTCATCCTGCAGTTTGTGTTGGAAGAAGTTTTGGAGCCGGATGACGCTGCAGGTGAGTCCAACTCGTGCTCCCATCTTCTCAAGGCACCTACGCATACGTCGTTCTCATAAGATTCGCATTGAGTTTCCAGTCCATGTGGCCACTTGGTAACCTTTCGTTGTGCTAGAATTTATTCATCAGCTGTGGTTTTATTTGATGCACGCTTGCGCTGAAAATTTTGATATCATGGCTTTCTTGGCCGATCTTCTCGTCAAGAATTGCTTCATTATTGTCACTGCCAGATGACCATACGTCCGCACTTCATTTCGATTGTCATAAGCGCATATGTACCTAAGGTTTTAGTTTGCAAAACGGACTGGTACGCGTTCTTGTCGGCGTTGACAGGACCCTCCAGTTGTCGAAGGATAGATTATTACCTGCGAATGGGTTGAACAGGCCACAGAGTAACTGGACCACATGATCGAGCTTCCATCCTAGTTCCTGTCTTATTTTCATACTCATCTATGTCAGTGTTACGGTTGAAGAAATCGGTGGATGTGATACTAAAAGTCGGACAACGCTGCTTTGAAATGTGCCAGAGTGGAGAATTAAAAGCCCCCAGTTTTCATGTAGGACTATGCGCCACCGTACTTCGCTGCGCGAGCGATTGTCCTAGCTACATTACGAGGCTTACATCATAGTTCACTGTGACATCTGCGCGATGTATGTTTCTATCATCTTAAGATGCATTGGAAACCCAGATAAGTTGGTCTGATGTGTAAAAGCTCAGCCACTGCAAAACAATGGCTCACCCATTCTACTCGTGGGACACCTATATACACATCCTTGTTGACAACGGTGCAAACCTATTACTTCGGTAAATTACACATATGCTCTGTAATTTGACTTGTTCCGACACTCAGTGCTGTTTCTTTATTCTGCCTCTCTTCTACCTTTCGTAGACATCGTCAAGCGCTGCATGTCGAAGTCATTGGGGTGCGATAAGCTTCCCATCGAAACCCGCCTTTCCTCGGTTCAATTCCAATATCTGACGGCGATGTTTGCCAAAGCATTTTGGTCCAAGATATGCACGCTTTTCATTAATCGTGGCTCACTGGTCGCGAGACCCAGACCATTTGCTAAAGTCACATGTCTCATTTTTCGGGCCGTGAGTGTGATACGCGTTTTTCACTCTGATCTTTCTACGGCATACCATCCAAAATCATTCGCTTCGTTCTTTAAGTTATCCAGATTACTTCTCTCATGTCATCTTGGTATGCGCAACTTGTTACTTGGTTGGATACTCGTTGAGCGTTTATCCACCCTTTCACAGCCTAGCACATTCACGAGTCTGTATGCATTTACAGTATCTCAAACACCTGCAGGAGTCACTTATGGATAGACGGATGTCGTAATAATTATTTGTTCCCTCGCAATTATATTACAATACACGAAGGTCGATTACCACTCCGGAAAAGTATCCGACAATCGTTATGCCCTATTGGAGCTCGTGTGCGGTGCACATTCCCTCGGCCCCCTTCCGGGAATCGAACCCATGACCGCTAGTGGCTTGCACCACTAGCCTGCAACTTATGCCACTGAACCATGTGGGACGATAGCTGACCATCACAAATTGAAATCTAACTCTGAGGTAACCCGACCAATCCTCCACTGGTATACATTTTACTGCCCGTGCAGAGTACCGTTGTTGGCCAAATCCGTCCACTCATAAGTATTTACAAATTACACCCCACTAGTCCACAGGAATGCTGTGTCGACTCACAGCTACTTGCAAGGGATATCTTGACACCTGGCTGCCTATCATTATCCTTTGCAGAGCTCGTAGCCTGCATGGTAGTGATGGATGAGTGCTTTTCCGGATTGGCAATCGACCTTTGTAGCTTGTAATTTAATTGCGATGAACGTGGAGGAGTTATCGGATAGTCTTCCGGTTGTATTTATTCCGTTTAATAAGTAAACGCTACACCCCAGCTTTCGCTTGCATCACGATAACAGGCGGGTTGGTATTCCTCCTTAACGTATTGCCTCAATATGCGCATCCTGCGCTATTAGAACGTTTCTCATAGACCACTGCAGGAGTATCGGACGTTGGCTTCATTCTCTCTTTTTAATATCAAGGTTCATTCCTGTCAGATGTCAAATCGCTTCTGCCACAAGTCCTGTCACAAGATCACGTTTTCGATTCCCATACGTTGTATATCTGTCGACTCTGTCGATCGTGGTTCGCCTAGTGACCCACCACTCTCGTTAAGTTACCTTTTCCTCACTATCCCGATGATCCTTCATCCTTTTTCTTGTTCTTTTTAAAGTGTTTACTGCAATATTTAAATTGTCAAATTGCAACCAGCAGCCCAGCTTTTTCTCCTGTCAAGGCATGTGGGTCCGATCTTTTGCACACAACAAACGATTCAATAAGTTCACAACCTGCGGATTACGAGGTGAGTTCAATTACTTGCACCTGGATCCAAGCGTTCCATCATCTATCAACATTTCCTTTTTGTTCTTGGACAACCTCTATCAAATATCCACATATTCTATGGATGACTCGAATAGGACTCGCAGGTAGCACCGGTTTTTTTCAGAGACAAATGTGCAACTGTTGGAGTTAGTTTACACATCGCTATAACTGTCTTCACGAATATGTGACACCTTTGACGCGACAAAGTGACTTCTGTTGGCTTTTATCGTCAGCTATACGATGGTGAGGCCTATTCTTCTCTAACGCGGCGGGACCCGACCGCCTGGTCCTACAGATCCCAGATGCCTCCAGATCCTTAACTATCGTTTCTTACTCAGCATTCCCGGTACCAGATAGCATCATCGTCTCCGAAGCAACGTGACATGCGGTCATGCGTTCGACACTGCAATTTAGTCTTTTCCGTCATCCCAGGAAACGGCAGTGGTAAGATTGATTGTGTCTCGAGAAAAAGGCACTCATTAACGTGACAGTATCATGGTCATCAACAGAAATACATCGATACGGTGTGCTAATGCTGAACTGCCGTACACTCACGACGCCCTTTTTAATCGAAATTAATCAAGGTTGGAGGGAGCAGATCTACTGCAAAATTTTACATGCTCGAAGCAATCATTCAGAATCAAGGTGCCCATACGTTGTCAACAACACGCGGTCACAAATAGCTGAATATCATGCATAAATAAAGCGGATTGGCGAGGCAGCCTCATTGCGGCTTTCACTGTTCTCTATTCTCTACTTCACCCCACGGATTGCTCAGCAATAAACACTAAATAGGCAATCTGACTAGGAGACAACAACAACAACAATAACCGCGCCGGTTTTCCATCTGCAAACCATATTGCCTAAGTTTCGACCTTAGCACAAGGTGGATCTCTTGAAGGCCTGTACAAACAATACCCATTCTACTCAGAAGTTACCATATTTTCCGCTTTCAATTCAACTTTTGCTTCCATCCTACCTCACACCGTCGTAGATCAGGTAAACAAAACAGACCCCCTCGGTAGACGGTGCGCGAGCCGACGTGACTTTTTCAATGAGATTACTTTTTCTAAAGAGCTAACCCGACTATCATCACCTTGTGCTCATCTGCTTGCATTATACCTGCAAACACTAGTGTCATCCAACAGCAACCATGATCATGGACTTGAGGATTGCTCAGACCAAAGTGCCAAAGTCCCATTCCACTTTGGTCCTGTATACACCAGACCAGAATGAAATCCCATTCTAACACCACATGTGATGTAGGTTCAAGTATGCCCTCCTAACTTCCTTAGTGTGTGAATTGGCTTTATCAACCGCATACCCAGCATTGTTATTTCAACCTTTAAGATACATGAATTGTTCCTCTTAGTCAAGTTAAGGGGGCTATCAATTAGTCGGTGGACCCACTGTCGCACTTTGTACTTTAAGGCCTCGAATCATTCCAGGGTTTATCTATGTCTAACTGTGCCACTTCAAGATTGTCAAACATCAATACGGTGTCATGCACATAAGCCAGGTCCAGTATTAATCCCTTAGACAAGATCCCTGTGATGGTACCGCGAGATTGCACAGGAGGACCCTCCATGATCAAGCCCACGACAAAAATGGGGTCACCCTGAAGAACCACTTTTTTCAAGATGCGTTCGACCATTCACTGTGGGTCCTGGCGTGACCTGTATTGTTCGAGTGCATTACACGTAAACTCGTCACACATTAGATGGGCATCTTCTTAGTTACACATTAGCTGAAGCCTAGAAGCATTACAGCTATTGTGCCGCAATACAAAAGGATAAGACGTATGAACGAGCGAAATACTGAATCTTATGGACTACAATAAACAACAGGTGAGATACTGCTTAGTAACATATTAAGCTTCAATTGCGATCGTGCTTGGGAGAAAGATAACCAAACGGGTGGGGGAGGACAAATAAACTCACAACAGCAACGCCATTGAGACCGGCATTTCGCCATATCAGCAATTGTGTGTCCAAACAGACGTGTTCATTGTCTTTCGGTCCTCAGCCTTTCAGTTGCGAGACATCAACCGACGCCAAGTTTGAAGTGAGGGACTCCATTCCTCCTGACCAAGTCATCGCTTGGCCTTCCCTTATTTTCTTCCCTCTACACCCCGGTCACGCAAACAACGCAAACCGCGAGAGTCCGTGTGCTGGCATGCGCAACATGTGCCTCAGCCATCGGAGCCTAGTGCGTGAAATAAATGGGCTGAGCGGTTCACTTTCTCTTCCTGCACCAAACACCCGACGCTGAACACGCTCATAACTCGCACAGTGTTCCCACCAGACATGAGCTGATTACGAAGTCTGCAATGATTGAGCCTAACTAGCCTCAATATGTCTGCGGATTTGATGAGCCACGTTTCACAATCTTGCAGGAGGGTTGAACTGATGGTTACGTTGTAAACCCTGACCTTCAAGGCGTGGGTGATGTCGCACCGGCGCCACAGCTTGCGGAGATGGGCAAAAGCGCCTCGAGCTTTTGCTGTACGGTTTGTGATACCTTCCATTCCACTGGCGCTGATCTCAGTTCAGTTTAGTTCAGTTGGACAACTATGATCCAAGCACCGAAGTGCCGTGAATCCAGTTGCCACGACTCACATCGCAAGGCGCACAATATATAACGGAAAGATAGTGGGGATAAAGGTAAATAGAATGGAAAGACAATGGAAACAATGAGAAAGTACGTTAAATTGATCAGAATGTTGCGAATATTAACAACTAGCTGCAAGAAACTGAATGCATGAACGCCACTGCGCTAACTGTTGATGTGGACGGCATGCACCAGTCTGACCAAATCTCTCCTTAAATTTCTTCATACCTCTAGGCCACGTCATAGGCCGATCACCTCGCGGTTTCGGCCAAACTAATGTGGCGACATTGTATAATGCATGCCGGGGCGGCCGGTCAACGCGCATACGGAGGACATGGCCTAGCAAACGCAAGTGATTATGCTTTAGCAACCACTCGAGTGAGGCACCGGGAGGTTTCTTGCCAGAAACCAACTGGCGGAGCTCAGCACTGCTCACTCGGTGTTCCCACCAGACGTGAGCAATACTCCGCAAGCAGCGGTGGTGAAACACGACCAAGCTTTTAGTGTATTCGCCGCGAACTGGCCAGGTCTCTGACCAATACAGTTAGACTCGCCTTACCGCAGCCTTACACACCTTACCTTTCACTGACAAGCTGATATCCCGCCGTCTACATATATGGTTGAGCCTCTAGAAGGTTACATGGACTTTTCTGATACGCGAAGTAACTTCCTGAGTGATGTAATCACCAGAGGTGGCACAGCTGCCAAAGTAAACGAACCGATCCAGTGATTGTTCGGTCATAGCTAGAACCGGAGGTATGTCCGTCCAATCCTGCAGCAGCATTTTGCATTTTGAAGGTGCAAAGCACATGCCGAAGCGTGCGGTGCTAAGCGATAGTCTATCCAGAGCTGTGTCATTCGCATACTCCAGCTTTGTCAGTTGGTCATTTGGCAGAACTACCACTTCATTAGTCTGGAAGAATCGATTGGATCATGATCGTTTTGATAACATGTTTGAAGAGGGACGGAAATATAAGACAATCCTGGCGAACCCTACTTATCGTGCGGAACTCAGGAGACAGTTTCCCCTGGACCTTTACACGGCCTCGATAGTTGCGGTAGCGAGACTGCATAATGGGAAGAATTTTATCTGACACGCAGTATTACAAGCTAGCTCGAGCAATAGAGTTGATGGCGGCTTTCAGATCAAGGGAAACCACCATAGTCGATCATCTCTTTGTGCGTCTCTGCTTTAAAACTTGGTGAAGCTTAATTATGTGGTCGATGTAACCACGACCAGGGCTGAAGCAGCATGTATTTCAGTGATTTGGTTCTCACGGGGACCAGTAAGTCCTGGGAGAATGATACCCGTGAGATGTTTGGTGGCCACGGAAACAAGGCTGTTGCTTCGATGGTATTGGCACAAAGTACGCTGACCCTTCTTGACAGTCGCAAGTCTTGAGACACCTCTTCGATGTTCCGAATCGTGTTAAATAAAGAAGCAACTTCATTGAACAAATTGTCATCTCCATCTTTCAGCAGAGATAGAGGAAGGTCGTTGGGTCCCGGAGCCTTGTTTCGTTTTAACATGGAAAGTTCATGTTGAATCTCTTTCTAGCTGGGTGGTGTGACATCTGCTTCTCACGTCGGCTATGTGACTCGCAAGTGTCAGTGTCGCAGCAAGTCTGCTGGACTGCTCCTCAAAATGTTCCGCCCAATGAGCTAGTCGACGACGCCAAGAATAAATTAACAGCCCATCTTTCTCAGCGATTCTCTCGTTAACTGATGGCTTTCTCGGACCTGTGTTCCAGATGAGCTGGAACAACACTGGCTTTCTCTATCCCACGGGCCCTTGCGAGCCACCAATGTTCCCGGTCGATTCAAAGACACCTTGTTAGACGTCGTTTCAGAGAATTACGGATATGCATAAACTCAGTGCCTATCGAAACCTTTTCCCATGCTTCCATCAAGCTGATCGATGCCTCAGAGTTCCATTCCCAGTTACGACGTCTCAAGTTGGGTGCACAGCAGGCGTCTAACACATTCTTCAAGGCAGACTTGAGACAATCCCAGTCACCGTCCGGCTCACTTGCCTCATTCATCAATGACCATTGGTGAGCCAGTTCGTCATGATATTGCTGAACGACAGATTACGAGTTCAAGTTACCGATATGGTTATGAAACAGTCGCTTCTTTGAGGTGGAAGTATCAGCATCAAGCGTGCGCGCATTAGAGCATGGTCGAAATCCAGGCAAGTCCTCCAAATTGACCGACAATCTTGGACTGATGTGCGCTATCTGTAGCTGATGGCAATATGGTCAATTTGGATCCAGGTCATTGAGTAATTCGGTGGCCGCCAGGTGGACGTTTGTGTTGGAAAGCATTGCTGCTAATGTAATGGTTGTGGTCGGCGCACAGTTATAAGATTTGATCGCCATGGTCTGGCTTTCATCGACTCCGAAGCGACCGCCTAGGTGTCGTTCACAACCTGCAGGATGACCCACTTGGGTATTCATGTCACCAGCAAGAAGCATGACGTAGTATTCTTCGCCATGTGAAGTGGAGCTGAAAGCCGTTGATAGATCTCGTCCTGCATACTCTATGAACCGCATTCAGTAGAAAAATTAACTGTCTTCAGACGCTGATTATAAACAGTGGTTCGAGGTCGAACCGCATACATACGTCTGATTACCGGTATCCAGTCGATCAGATTGCTCTGGACGATACCACCGTAAATACCTTGAGTAGTTGCCTCGGTATCGCCAGAGACGCGAATAGTCTAGTCTTCGTCATCAGATTTAGAACCATGGTGTCGAAGATTTGTCACGACTTTGTTATCTTGTGTGCGTGTTTCGGAGACAAAACACACATCAATACCAAGAGAGTGAAGAGCAAGGGTAAGTGCTGCTTGCTGGCCGATCTCACATAGAGTGCGAACGTGAAAAGAACCGATGTGAAATGAAACTCTAGGTTTGTTGGAAGAGCTGCATGTATCGATGGCAGCAGCTGCGAGGTCAGTGGCAGTCTTTTGCTCAATAGACGGAGAAGAGAGGATAGAGAAGAGAGAAAACAAGAAAAGTGGGAATATTGTCGACGTGGTCGAGCGGATCAATGATACTTCCCAACTGCCCATTCTGAAGGAAGGGTTTAATTTGAGTTGTCCTGCCTCTAGTCTGACCCACAATGCAGTGGAGTGTATATAGCTTCGCTTGAGGGATTTCACTCCGAGTCTATGACTCAATAGACTGATCCACAAGGGAGTGGGGAGCAAGTCCAGCTCGGGCGTGTGATTACAAGGACCCATTGGGATCCGCTTGTGGCCCGTCGCACACAGCCTTTACGATGTCGAACAATTCACTTGTGTTTTGTGACCGTTACATGTTACGCACTTTCGAGCACGGCCAGACGCAGGCGGGTTTTGCCCGGTTTACACCAATTTGGCCAGTAGCTGTCTGGCCTGAGGCAAGCGGAAGCAAACCATTGAGCACCGGAAGATACCCTTCCAACATCAGCAACAATGCATGATACCAGTGCTTTACACCAATCGAGCTGTGTGCTTATAACCCATAGACCTGTTGTCTCCCATGTATAAGTTTTTAAGGAATAGGACCATCGACCTATTCCTAACCCGCGAAGAGGATTGCATTGAGACTGAGTTAGTCTGACTCTTAAACATTGACCTGTCTACTAGGAGTGACTCTGAAGACACTTGGATAGTGCCAGTGGTTCATGGGGATAGCCAAGTCATTGCACCACGCTAAGGCCCAGTCTTGTTACGCTCATATAGCTGCCTAGATACTCGAATTTCTTGATGCCTTCTAACTGACTACCACCAAAAGTCCGCGCAGGCGTGAGTCCTTTCCAAACTTGGAGAACGACTTTGCATTTCGACAATGCAAGGCATGGCCTAATGCGGCTGACACCCAAGGCTGATTTGTTTAGTGGTACTTGGCACGTTTGGGAGCTGTCAGATGACGGCACTGTCATCTGCGTACTCTAAGTCAGGAATTTCATCACCTGCGAGCAGCTCCACCCCTTGTATGTTGTATCCAGTGAACGTGGTCTCCATGACTTCGTTGATGGAGATGTTAAAAAGTAAAGGTGGCAGTTGGCATCCTTGTTTCACACCGCTGATGATGTTGTAAGGCGGCGACAGCTTGCTATAAGCTTCCCTCTTTTCTCGAACTATGCGCGTACAGCACTCTGGTAATGTTTAAGTATTTCTCGGGCACTTATTTCCTGAGTAGACACTCCCAAAGGGCACATCGATCAGCCGAATCGAAGGCACCTTTGATGTCGAGGAACCCGACTACGATGGGTCGCCAATATGTGTGGCAGTGCTCCAACAATTGACTTAATCTAAATATATGATCAATACGGCCGCGACTTGGACGAAACCTGGATTGCTGCTCACGAGTCCTACTTTCACGGGCGCCAATGAGAACGATAGAGGCGCGTATCTTAGATGCAATTGAGACCAGACTGATGTTTCTGTTATTGCCGCAATCCGGTCGGGAACCACCCTTGATGATTGGGACTATAACGTAGCGGCTCCAGTCGGATGGGACAGTTTCTTACTCCCATAGCTCCACGAGTAAGTTGTGCAATTCATCTACAGAAGCAGGTCCCTCGAATTTGATGAGAGCTGGAGGAAGTCTATCTGCTCCTTGCTTGCTGCCTTGTTCAGTTTCAACAGTCTGATCTCCCGTTCGACTTCCGCGCGTGAAGGTCGATCCAAAGGGACGGCCTAAAGTGTAGGGCGGTCAGTGGCCGATAAGGAAGATGACAATTCTGGCTGATTAACCTACTTTTCAAAGTGTTCGGCCCAACCCTTCAAGCATTTCGACATGCTGTGGATAGTCTCGATAATACCAGGTCTCCTGCTACTCATTTCCCGTATCAGATGGAATAACCGAGAACAGCGACCTTTTCCATCTCCTTTGCACGATGAGGCCATCACGCTTCTCGGTCTCTCTTCAGGCTAGCACGCAGTCGCCCTAAGCTTTTACGAGTCTTGTTATGTTCGCTACCAGTGGGTCTGTGTCGGCGAGCATCCAGAGACTGCGTAGAGACCAGATGTCCAGGTTGATGATTTGATTTGCCACATGAAAATATACCTGCCGCTAACAACATCTGTCGGATATGCTACCAGTGCTTTTCAACTCCGTTCAGTGAGTGTTTACTCAATCCGCATACCGGCGTACTTTGATACGCATTCAAAACATCTGCTTTCTTTAGTTGATTGGTATCTATACGTTCACAGCACCGTTACGGACCTCCGCCAGAAGGTACCTGTAGGCCGGCACGTACCAGTGCGTGGTCGCAGTCCACTCTCATGCTCCAATTTGATCGACAGTTTGGAACACATCCTCTTCAGCGGGAACTGATCGCGATGTGCTCTGTTTGCGTCCATGACTGGTCTGAGGCTGGTGGACGCCATATCACTCTTCTGCAGGTTGTGTGCCGAAAGTTAATGCTCGCGAGAAATAGTCGCAAAGGCAGCAACCGTTCACCGTTATCATTACGGGATCCTGCACCGTGTTGGCTGCCTAAATGCAGCTAATCAGATGACGACTTTCCAACTTGGACGTTCATATCGCCAGCAAGCACCACTGTATTCGTACTCTTTCTGACACAAGCAGCTTATTCACTGGGCGATAGAATCCATCGTTCACCTAGTCAGTACTACAGTTTCTGAGGAGGTAGGTCGCAATGACAAACAGACACCATTTGTCTGCGCGCGACCAGAGCTTTGAACGAGCCAGCCAGTCTGACGGTACACCTTGCTGCTGATTGGGATCCAGTCAACCAGTGCAGCTTCAGTCTACGCCGGCTGTGTTACCTCCAGACAGACGCAGTGAGAGTATGCCACCCGTGTCGCTTGTGAGGGATCGCATGGTGAGCACGGGGCTGAAATCTCGCAGGCGGATTTCCCGTAATCTGCAGATATTTATCAATGGGGTCTAATGTTCGAGCAAGCGCTTCCTCTCGGCCATTCTATAACATGAGGCACGTGTTAAGGCTTGACTGTTTTTTTCAAGGATCGAGGGCTCCAAATGGGGGGAATGGATGAACTGACGTTGTCCGCTTGGCTGAACAGGATTTGTCCACCGGACCAGAGCGACCTCTTGTGATTGCGTGTGTTGTAACTGGAAGATAAATGCGTTTTGTAGCAAGGTGGGGGAGGGGTAAAGTGAACAACAATTCACTGTTTTGCGTGGGCAGGATATTGTTAGGCTGCCCAGGCCTAGTCAAAAGAACGATCAGGGTTATCAACCAAAGCTTTTGGTTCAAAAACCTGACCGCAAGTAGTGCGGTTTTGGCACTGGGCTATAGGAGTCCGTTTTATGAAGTAAGGAGCCACTCACACTCTCTCTAACCGGGAGGGTCAGGAGACTGAGTTTTTCTGGCCTCTAACCACTGACCAATCTGGTATGAGTGGCTCTGAAAGTTAAAAAAGCGCCATCCAGCATAGCTCAATGGATCGCTGAGGCACGCAAGCCGTCGCATCGTGTTAACTTCCATTGTCGTCGCGGTGGCTTAAGGTGCAATCTCGTTGCGATGGTTTGATGGGAACACCTTATTGGCCAAGTTAGTTGAAGCGAACAGCTCTAACGCACACTTGAAGTAGGGGAACACATATATACTGCGTTCGCAGTGCGCAATACAATGCTCCAACCTCTTTTAATGAGCGTACATCCCCTATCAGTTTTTCCTTCATCCTAGATTCCCGTTCCTCACTAAGGCGACGGAGGGCAACAGAAGCCAATGACTCACTACGGTTGCTTCACTGATACTCCGATTGATGACACATACAACATGATGGCTCTACTTATTTGTTTCCACTGTGGTCCATTTGACCCATCTGAACATCTTTTCTTCATCCCTGTTCGAGCGGGTATTAAGTTGAGGAGCACCTCCCCATTCTTAAACATCGAAGCACGAGAGTCTACGCTGGCAAGGCATGGGCAGTGAAGGGCTGCGGTCACGTTCCGGACCTCAGCCTCAGATAGAACCCCTGAGTTATTCTGCCTTATTTGTCTGCGATATCCAAACTCTAAAATACTCCGCCCAATCGAGTGACCTTTCCTTTTGCAAATTAGGGTGCCACTCCTGTTCTTCATTCGTCGTCAACGCATGATTTCCTTAGACAAGTAATGCGCGTCAACTGAAGGAGCTTGTGATAAGTACCGGTCACTCTTGTTTCTTCTCTTTCCTGAGTCCACCATGTTTGCTTGTCAGTTTTGAGGCTCCTTTTTAGCTTGCGCCTAAGAGTCCACTCGACCACATTGTGGTCAGTGCCAGTGGAGTTTTATCCTCTGGATTCCAATAGGTTCACCAATATTTCTGACATCCAGCGTTTGGTGCGATGGCAGACGATAGTGTTGCATTCGGAAGCTTCTACGCCGTACTCTTTTGGAATTATAAGTCATTAAGATTCAGTATTTTTAGGATAGTCAGCTGAAGATTTGGCACGCAAGCACTTCTTGGAGGTTTGCCTCGTCATCAATCAAGATAATAGGATGCTGCGTCAAGGATCCTGGAAAACCGAAAGAGTATCATCGCATGATCTGAATCGCTTTAAGTATCCAAAAAGAACAACAAACACCTGTTTAATTTGGTACAATCGCCGGCCAGCTTCGGGAAGACGTAGAACAGTGTATTTCCAACGATTGCGCCTGAATGCAAAACTGGCTATCAGCACATAACTACAAGACATTCACGATTATCCGTGCATTCGTAGTTTAGTTAACGCCTCCCGCGTGGCTGTGCTACCAAGTAGCTTATATGACCTAATTGCAGCTAGAACTCTACCTGAACTGGTAGTTCTCCGTAGCGGCGTTCTTAGCCTGTGATGAGAGCATCTTCTCTCATATCAGTTTAGTTGCCATTTGGACTATAGATGATCATGATTACACACAAGCAGCGTCTAGTCCTTATTTGGTGCATAGGAATCCGACCAACTAGTGATGACTCAACCTGCAGCTTGGCCCATGGTTGCTGCATCGTCGTCCCCTGATATGTTTAATCAATAACGAGAGAACATACCCGGCACGGTTTCCTCGACAATTTTATTATAGTTCTTTAGCGTCTACATCCTGATTACGACTAGGATTACCAGAGTTTATCGCTTAGCACAGCTCGGGGCGTAGAAGGGATGCGCAAACCGCTCCCCCTCATGTTGACCTCCTGTTTCGTTGCCTCATGGTGCCAGGACTTACAGATGACCAAATTTGACCCTGCTGGTCTATGTCGCCTTTCAGACTGGGGTCCAGATCACTCTCCCTGCGCTTGCTTCGGTGTCTTACAGGACCTGATACTTTACCATTACCTGTGCCACGTTTGCCTTCGTCTCCTGTTTGTACTTCATGTTTAAAGTGTGTCCGATGCTAACCTACCTATTAGGTACGGTTGATTATGACGTGGGACAGTGAAGGCTGTTCGGAATCTTTCCCTCCGGTTCTACCTTGTTTTCATTCGACTTCCAGTTATTTTTGTCTATGTATTGTTTACAATGTGTAAGCACCTTAATCCTTAATGTTAGCTTGACACATTTAACCATCACATTAGTCTCCTGACCCCCTATACTCTTATTTCTTATTGATGAAATAACTTCGGTTGTATGACTGTGAGACATCAGTGCAAAGTACTGCTGCTGTTGTTTTATCGTTATTACCTGTCCCATATATATTTTATTCTGCATAGGTCGCTGGAGATGGTCATTCAGACATGGCAGAGTTCACCGATACACCTGGAGGCGATGTGCCTTATGCAAACGATGCGCAGGACATCTGCCTTGACTGCGACTTTTGCAGTTCTTTTTCGCTAGAGGCACACGATACATTAAGTGAACCGTATCACTCACTTGACCATGAGCATTGTGAGTTTGCCGAGCGTACACTTGACCTGGGAGATGAGGATGATATATGCCTTGATTCTTCCAATCAACCTCAAACCATCGCCATGCATGACACTCCACTGAGTGGTCCCACCGCAACGGACGATGTGACTATCGTTGCGCCACAGGCAGACATTGATGGGAAAATTTTTGAGGCTGCCGGACCACACACATCGGTAACCAAGGTAGGCTGATTTTACCAGACTTAAGCTTTACTCAGCCTTTTATTATTTCTATTGATTGTGTCTTGGTTGGTTTGTTAAGTATCAGGTACGTAGCGCATGAGCCATCACACGTTGCACACATTGTGATTTTACCCTACATTGAAATGGCACAATAGTTTACACGTCTCCTTATTCCATTTAGCCGCATTACACAGTGAGCTAACCACCTAAGACAAACTGGTAATTAGCATTCTGCGAATCCAGACTTAATATTCGCCACATTTTTGAAATCTCTTTTTGCAACATGTCCCATGTTTTCTTCACCATGTATACCGGGTCCCGACACATATCAGTTCAGTTAAACGACTACACTCCGGGTACGGAAACGTTGTGGATCCACTTGCCATGGCTCACGTTGCCGGTGACAGGAATTAGGCAGAATGTAAATAGAATACGGATAATAGGTGCTTAGGAAACAATGAGTAAAATTTGTCGCGATGAAATATTACCAGCTAGATCTGAGGTTGAATGCGGCGGGGCCCACTAACTTAGCGATTGCGTTATGCCCATACGGAGCTCGTACCACTGATGTGGGCATCTCGAAATTTCTGTCCGAGGGAACGAAACCAGCTTGGCCAAGTACCTGGTTCACTTTTCTTTCTCCATTCCACACCAACTAGTTTGGTCAACAACATATGGTGCTAGCCGATGAAGGTGATCAACCGGCATACAAAGAACATGATCTAGCCAACTAATCTGTTCAATTTTAGTCGAAAGCTCAACATTATACTCGGGGGAGTTTCTTTCCGGACTCCGACTGACCGATCTTAATACTGTTCAATCGCCAGCCAGTAGTGGCAGTCGGCTCGGACGCCTGGCTTATACTCCACAGGTGCACCGATTCTGGCCTGTATAAACGGGGGTGACCTCGAATTTTCCACAGCTCGCACGTGGTTGTGTGACAGCGAAGCGTCAGTACGGAGCACTGGCATACTGCTGATACCTTTTTTCGTATTTTTCTTTGGGTGCTCCCACCAGATGTGAGAAACAATCCGAAAGCACCCGTGATCAAAGGCGGTCAGTCTCTTAATGTCTTCAGCGCGAATTGTTCATTTTTCCGATCCACGTACCGATTGTTGTGCGATCTGCTTTTAACCGACAAGATAATGTCCTACCGTCTGTATAGATGCTTTAACCTCTTAAAAGCCACATGGGCCTTTCTGTTTAAGCTCGTCACTTGTGTGATTATCAGAGATTATAAAATTATCAAGTGAACCGACCAACCGATTCCCGTCGCTGTCCCCTGATAGCTAGTGCCGTTAGCGTGTTGCCTCAGTCATGAAACGATATCTTTAATGGTGCGGGACACATGCTTACACGTGCAGCGCCACGCCTCTGCATACCCAGTAGGGCTTGTATACCATCCTGGTTCTCCTCGAGTGGAGTCATAACGGTCGCATGCACAATATTTGTCAGTTATTCACGTGGCAGGGCTTCCGCTTCATTTGCTAGTTTTCAAAGCGCTACTCATATTGCTTGCTACCTGATAAATCAGACTATTTAGCCAACCGTTAGAAGTGAGTCCTATTTAACTGAATGCATCTTGCGAGTGTTTAAACGCCTAATGTAGTGTTTCCGTAGCCAATGCGGTGTCCCTTTTGTAGATGATGATGACTTGTTGACTCACCATTCCACAGCTCCAGTATGAGGTTATCGGAAACCGTCCCCTGACTTCACAATTTCAAGCGAAGTTCGCCGGGATTTTCTAAAGCTCACATCCCCTTTCAACTTCGTAATTTTTCTTCCATCTACTCTGTTTCTTTCACGTTTCTCGCCCTGGGTTGTCGTCTGAAAAAATTACATGTATGAAGACGGTGCCTCTCTTTCCTGATCGAACTCAGCTCTTGTGCCCACATTGCATTCTGTGGCATTTGCTTCACATCTTCAGAATGTTCGACATTTCTGCATCATTGGGACGATATAACGACAGCTCCCATTTCCCCGTAGCATTACCCATAGACGGTGGATCAGTTGGCCTATCTCAGTGCCCGTTATTTCTCACAGTTAGCAACTGCACTCGTCGGCCAAGGCCACCGACGGCGACTGCCAGACATCAGTGATCGATCAGGGGGTTAGGATGTACAACGCGCCGTAATGTGGCCGGTGCTGTGGACCATCGCTCATGTCTGGTCAAGTTACTGACCATCGCTACGGCGGTTCTGCGGTTGGCAATTCGCCCTTAAACGCCGGTGTGTACCGCCCGTTTATCTCCAATCGCTCATATTGATTACGTCACTCTATGACACATTATCTTACTCACCAACACCTCTATATGAGTTGGATTGGGCCCCATATCTGGCAGCGGTATCTATCTTGTTCTTCAACAACCATTCGCCCCATTTCTTTCCATAATATGAATTGTAGCGTCAATATGTCAAACAGATTCAGTTATTTAAAGGCAGGTCTGTTTAGCTGATCCGCAAAACTTTTTTCCCAGTGTTGAAGCTGGTGGCGCTGAGGATTGTTTATTTTTGCAATCTTCTCTGATGCAGTTTAAGTGACCGATGCACACACCTTGCGCACTTACCTCGGATGATTTAGAACGCTAGTGACTCACCGCTTCCTTTCACCGACCATCGCCACCCTCGAACGCTCCCCATTCGTTCTCCGAGCCCTAACCCGACATCGTTTCACATTGTTAACGCTAAAGCTACCTACTTGCTGGGCTCATTCCCCACACTGGCCAAGTTTCTCGAGCCATCGAAATCCCATACGCAACAGACCACGTCATCTCAGTGAGCAATTGGTTTTCAGTAGGAACATTTCCGGTCTGTAACTGGCACATTTGCTTTGGCTGTCGTCTACAACGGACTGTGCAAATCTTACTTTTGAAGTTTCTTGATTGTCTAATAATTCAGACAACTGGTAATTAGTCTAGGAATCTAGCTAGTATCCCATATCCATTGCCAATCTTACATCGTCGTGCACTATATTTAGCTCATAGCAGTACGGTCAAGCTGAATCTCGATTAGCTTCTCGTTTACAGAGCGCCAGGTGACACGGTCATGTACACGATAAAGGCTGAGCTCAGCGCATACTCGAAGGAATAAATTGCAATTGTCGGTAAGATGATCGTATATCCCAAAACAATCCCCAATCGTCTCTTGGTTTCTGATACGAGTCTCGCGTAACCTTTTTTGAACCTTACAATGCCGATAATACTCTTATTTTACTGGTGAGGGATAGGAGTCATTGGTAGGATCCGTTTTTGGCAGTTTCCGAGCCGCAACGAGTAGCTGAGACAATAAAAATGACTATTACTCTTCATGTGCGGGCTACCAACTCTGGTGATCTTCTGAGTTGAACAACTCACAAGCGGCTTTTCACGGGAACTTATTCAGGCAACAACTTCGGTTTTTCCACTTGTGGCTACTGCTAGATACCAGGTCTGTATGGAGTTGCCTCTCCCCAACCAACGCTTGCAACTTGTAGTTTGTATGTGTATGCATTGTCCAGCGTGCTGTTGGACATCAAACGTGCTGCCTTGTGTGTGATTTCTTCTGGCCAGCTAGAAAGCTTTCGTCTAGATCCTCTCGATTTTCGATGTCGTTGTTTTGCGTTTACGCGTTGCAGTAATACCGCGCATACCACTCAGCCTGTATTTCAACGTGTTGTACATGTGATCTTCTCTTTTAAACTTCCTTACTATCACAAAGTATACTCACGATGTGTATGTGCGTGGCTAGTGCAATTTGGCACAATTCATAATCCACATGTGCGATTCCGCTTGCTTGCCTCAGTTGACCTTAATCACTGCTGTAGGCCTACCTGAAAAGTGAATGTATCCTGTCGCTTACCTTCAAGTTACTCTGGCTGTTCATTCCTTCGTTGTCCTTTTTGAATTTCCCCCGACCGTTTCACTTTGCCACATATTCTACCTTATTCACCTATCTAAATGCATGTTGTGTTGTTTTTTTTAAGAATTATTTCACCAAGCTTTTTGGATATATTCCTCGGAAGTAAACCTTCATGACCAGCTGTCGAGGTGTAAGGCTTGCTTTTCAAATGTCACATACTTGACATCGATTTTCTCTTTGAAGTCCCACATTTCCATGAGTTTCGTTTAGGGAATGAGCCTATGCCTTAAGGTACTCACCTGCCCCATCCTCATGTATTGCAGCATAATATACGGTAATATGACAAAGTGACAGAATTGTTGTGGAACATCTGCAGAGGTTCTTTACTAAACATCTGATTGATAAGCACTCTGCTATGAATTATCGAGAGCGCTGCAATGAACTTCAATTCGAACCAATTTGGATTCTGCGATTGAAGCACAACTTGTTGCTGTTTTTCCGGGAGGCGCACCAAGCTTCTCCCCCAGATGGCAACTGAGAAATTGTCAGGCAAGCCTATCAAGACGCACTGCGTACCAAACTTTCGCTGTCTTGTTCTAAAGACAGGAGGCAGAAGCAGTAGGCATTTACCGCAAGCTCTTCCAACTGATCCGCACCACTGATCCTAGGAAACCAGGCGTCAGTGAGACAATCAGACAACGCGGGTGTACTGATACACAATAAAGAGCGCCGGATGGCTCGTTGGGCGTAACGCTTTCAAGATCAGTTCAGCTGGCCCCATGCTCCCGGACCTCTTTCTACTCAGGTGATGATGATGAGCCATGGACGGTTAGTTTAGAGTCTCCGTCGGAGGCCGAGGTCCAAAACGCGATCACAGTCCTCAATCGTTTTTGTGCCACTGGCCCGGATTCCCTGCCACCTGTCCTATTTAAGGATGATGTCCTGTGCAAAGCACTGACCTCCCTGTTCGAACATATCTGGAAGAAACTATATCACGACTAACTGTAGTGAATCGATTCTAGTGGCAATATACAAGAAGAGCAGTCGCACAGTCTGTTCTAACCACAGGGGTATTAGCCTAACGCTACTTGTGACAAAATTCTGGCTTCGATTCTCGTTCGTCGCCTCACTGTGGAACGGGAATCTCGGATTAGGGAAGAGCAGGCAGGTTTCCGCCCAGGACGTGGCCGTTTAGGCCATATATTCACACTGCAGCAGGTGTTAGAGCAGCATCACGCAAATCACAGGCCGACAGTATTTGTGTTTCTCGATTTCAAGTGTGTTTTCGATTCGGTCGATCGATCGATTCTGTTTGAAATACTTGCGCGGAAAGGTATTCCCACGAAATATGTGGACATCTTACGTGCTTTATATTCGAACACTACAGGCCGCGTCAAGCTCTACGGTGACCTGTCCAATAGCTTTCCGATCACAAGTGGCGTTCGTCAGGGTTGTCCGATTTCCCCATTTTTGTTCAACTTCGTTGTGGACTCTATCCCTTACGGAATCTCACGATGTAGACCTTGAGGTCCTGTCTTGTGTAACATTAGTTGATGTTGATTATGCGGACGATATCGTCTTGCTTTTTGACAATGTTGTAGCAGCACAATCAACCCTGAATAGCCTGTTTAGAGTGCTCCCATTATTTGGTATGCGCTTCGCGCCATCAAAGGGCAAAGTGTTGCTGCAGGACCATCAGCCACTTGATGACCCCTTGACTCTTGCTAACGAAGAACTCGAGCTGGTTGATCGATTCACTTATCTTGGCAGCTGCATTAGCAACGATGGGCGCATAGAAAATGAAGTCGGTTCACGTATTGCGAAAGCCAGAATTGCCTTCTTGAACCTGCGACATCTTTGGCAACAGAAGGGAGTTTCTCTCCGTCTGAAAGGCCGTGTTTACAAGGCCACGATGAGGGCCGTTCTGCTCTATGGCAGTGAGACTTGGCCCGTTGGGTCTAAACATCTGAGGCGCCTTCAAGTCTTTGATCATCGTTGTCTGCGAATCATAGCTGGTTTCGGATGGCACCAGCGTGTCCGCAACGACGATGTGCGTAGGCGAGTACTCGGTAGTGATCTTCATGGTGTCTCCTTAAAACAGCAGATAACACTGAATGAGTTGCGTTGGCATGGGCACCTGTTACGTATGTCTGGTCACCGCTTACTTAGGAGGGCCTTATTTAGTCTGCCAGATGTAGGGTGGCGCAGGGCTCGAGGTGGACAGAAGTTGACTTGGCAGCGTGAAATGAAGTCACTGACGACCAAACTGGGTGCCCGCGCTTGACTGGTGGTGGTCGCGCGGCAGCGAAGCGCCGTTACGGCGTATAGCTGACACGTTATTATTATTATTAAACTGGGTGCCCTTGATCCGTTTCGCCTTCCTGGCTGGAGTCCACGTGACTCGCCTTGTGCTTGGCTCGAAACTTTGCAAAATATTGGCTCGCGACCGACATCAGTGATGCGTCCGCTGCCGTCTCGTCAGACTGCCTGTTTTAAGTGTGTTTGGTGTTGAGTTATCTGCGGGGTAATGGCTGAATATGACGCAGGGCACTGAAAGCCTCAAGGAAGCTGTCTCGCCGATGCCGCCTTATCTTTGCACGATAGCCAGATTCGTGAGGAGCAAGCCGGGTTTCGTCGAGCTCGTCGTTGCATCTACCACATCTTTACTTTGCGTCAATTGTTGGAGCACCGTCACACATATTTGCGACGCACCGTAGTCATGTTCCTCGACATCATTGTGCCTTCGATTCGGTTGATCGATGTGCCCTTTGGGACTGTCTACTCAGGAAAGATATGCCCGCGAAATATGTAAATATCATCCGAGCATTATACGCGCGTAACACGGGCAGAATGGCCGCTTACGGCAAGCTGTCGCCATCCTTCAATATCTCCAGCGGTGTAAGACAAGGATGCCCGTTGTCACCTTTCCTCTACAACTTCGCTATTGACGAAGTCATGGACATTGCATTTACAGTACACGCCTTAGAAAGTGTGGAGCTACTCCCAGGAGCACGACTTCTTGACTTGGAGTATGCAGGCGACATTGCCGTCATCTGTGACAACTGCCAGACATGCCAAGCTGCACTGGACAGATTAACACTGGCTGTCAGCCGCTTCGGGCTTTGCTTTGCACCATGGAAGTGCAAAGCTTTCCTCCAAGATTGGCACGGATCGCCTCCTGCGCTGACCCTTGGTGGGGATCAGCTAGAAGTCAGTCAGAAATACAACTACATGGGATGTTGTATCATCCCCCTTGGGGTCGAAGACGAGATCACCAACCGAATAGCAAAGCTCGAAATGCTTTTGCTAGTTTTTGCCACCTCTGGCGGCGGCGCGACATAACTTTTACCATGAAGCGTAGTGTATACAAATGCAGCGAAACCTGGCCCCTTAGGTCAGCAGACGTAAAAAGCTTAGTTAGGTTTGACCATTGGTGCCTTCACTGTTTGGCTCACATCTGGTGGGAACACCGCGTGAGTAACGAGCGTGTTCGACACTTTGTTTATGGCACAGGAAAAGGAACTGAACGGCTCAGCACCGTCATTTCACGCACCAGGCTCCGATGGCTCGGTCGCATCTTGCGCATGCCAGCCCACCGACTCCCGTGACGTGCGTTGTTTACTCACCGGGTGTGTGGATGGAAGAAGAGGAGGGGTGGCCAAGCGATGACTTGGTCGAGAGGAATGAACGCCCTCACTTCGGAATTGGCTTCGATGTGAGCTTCACGGCTCCTTGGTTGTGGACCAAAAGACGATGAACACGTTTGGCTGGTTACACTTGCTGACATGCCTAGGAGCCGACCTCAGTGGCATTCATGCTGTGAGTTTCTTTGTCCCTTCCCATCCCTTTTAGTCTCTCCCTCCAACCACCAACTCATTTCGTAGCATAATATAATTTTACATCATAATTTTTCTTGTTGCCTAGTAGCCGGCTGGTAGCTTTCCGGAACGATGCCTATCCGTTGCTGGTAGCTCAGCTGGCATGTAACTGTTGTATTTATTTATTTATTTATCTTTTTAGGCACTCTATCTGAGGTGTTTTACACCTCTAGCTAACGTGTATAATGATGATGATTTGCATGATAGCCAGCTTTGTGTGACGGTATGTTGTCTACACAAGGTGTAGACGCCTTAACCTGAATGTTTGGTGAGGGCATTAAGGTTTTCAGGCCAGCCCTCCTCTCCCTCTTATTATTCTTTATTCCATACGTCATCGTAATTGTATGGCAGCGAAGCATCAGTTCAGATGGCTGATATTCTGTTGTTGTTCATTGATTGATTGATTGATTGTTGTTGCTGCTGCTGCTGTTTTCCAACCTGCTACACACAAAGACCTATTCCGACCTGCCTACCCTCAAACTACAACATAACTCAACTCGAGGGCTTCGCAATAAATATTTTACACTGAATATACCAAGTCTATTACGGACGTTCGCTCATATTTATTCCTGTGCAGATATGGCTGTCTGTGGTATAAGCTGCCAATCACACTCAGGTCATGTGACAATGTGGCAATATTTAGTAACAATCCCTGAAGTTACCTTGACTTGATTACCATAGTGACTATTCACTTGGGGTCCGAAAACATGTAAACACCCTCATTTTCTAACCTTGGCTTTCGCCTCATCCATTCACCAGAACGGTATTACACGAATTACATGCTCCAATATTCAACATATGCATATCGCCCCTGCAAGAGCTTGTTTACTTTTATACAACTTGATCCGTGCCGCTACAGACACAGCTTCTCGCATCAGGAGAAATAGCGTTTTGGTATTATTATTTTTAAAACAGATCATTCTTTTTCAGCTAATTCATCATTGCCACTCTCAATCATTCTTTACTGCTCACTTGGATTGCAATATTTTTCCCGTTCGCGTTGCCTTGGCGATAGGTACCAAATGAGGGCGCTGGTATTTCGAACAGGACGCATTCCCCGGGCACCTGTAATCACACAGACTCCACCGCGATAGTTAAACCTAAGACCAAAAAGCGCAAGAAACAAGCCCAACGTGGTTCCCCTTCCAAGAAAGAAGCGGCGTCAGTCAAAAAGCGCTTAACCGATACGGAATCAAAAACCATGACTTGGGAAACCGCTATCATCTCCCGCGATTCGTTTGGCAAGGTAATTAGTTACTACTATGTTTTGTTCCAAATATTTTGTAATGCGATGGGAATGAAATTCTTCTTTCCGTCCAGTTTACTTCCTTTTTTCACCTCATCGGTGTGCTGTTGCTTCCTTACAGCTGGAAAACTACTTTTTCACCATTGACACTTTCGCTTTCATAACCACCCGCACGAGCATGATGATGCCTCTAGAGGGAAGTACGTAAAACGGTTTACATGCTGGCTTGAGGTACTTTCTTTTACTCACTTCTGTGAAATCTGCTTCCCTCCTTATTTGATGGCTTGGGTATAACGTTTGGGTTTCAAACAGTTGGCGCTAGATTCTCCCAAATGCCTAGTCGCATATGATAACAAATTTCCCTTCTATGGACATTTGCCATCATGTAATACACTATTGATCGCATAGAGACGAGGCCTGAGTTTTAGCACTATTGTCCTGTGTTGCCTTTTCTCACGAAAGTGATCTGTCAGTACGGAATACGCATAGCACACACACAAGTGGTAATCCTAGTCTTTGTAAGTGTATCATCACCACCTCGACGTAGCGGTCTGTTCCTATATCTACTTTTTGCCTGTATGTTAGCCAAGAGCTGCTTCTGTACACTGTTTTGAATCTTGTGCTGCTGATTTGTTAATTTATCGAACAATCTAAATTCAGCAGTGCTCAGCGACTTCTCCGCGTTGCATTCACCCGCAGTGTTGTCTCACTCTTGAACAAAAACTTACGTTCTGTCTCTATTTTTTCATGAAACGTTTGGTTGCAATTCGAGGTAAATTTATACCATCTTTCTTCTCTTTCTGCTCACCTTTCCGTAGCCTATAGATTATGACCGAGCAGGATATTATCATTCAGCCGCTGTAAATAAGTTGAAAAAGGAAGATCTGTGGTTTCCTTTCATTCCTTCGTGCCATTCCAATGGCCAAGATGTTGCCTCCACTTACATTTTAACTCCACTGGAAAGCTCCGAACAATCCACAATGCTGGCGCATCACTCTCCTCCTCAGCCACAATGCAGAGCTTGTGGGCAACTTGGACATGGGCAGGCAAACTGTGCTACTGCTGCCGACAAGTCTGTTTCCTTTGCTGTGTGGAAACGATTAGTGAGCGATCTGCCAGCGCCTGCGTCCGAGGCCCAACAAGCTGCACTATCGGAAACACTTCTCGAACTTTCTCGCTTTCATGATTGCGCACATCAAGAAGAGAAGAAACACGTAAGGGGCCTTGTTATCTTTCTATCTGTCCTAAAATTTACCTTACATATGAGCTATAGCTCATAAAACATTGTGCTTTTCGTTGCTTTTTAACAGTTCATTGTGGGCGTTCTTCGGTCGATCTTCTCCAAAAAGTTTCCGGCCGTCCGGTTGCAGCTATTCGGGTCTTGCGCGAATGGATTTGAATTACCTTCCAGTGATCTGGATCTTTGCGTCTTTTTTCCGCGTGATTCTCCTCACTTTCATCAATTGATGAACGATGAGAGCGTACCCCAGGTAGTTCTTCCTCTGTCTACTTGACTTTATAGCCCTATGAGTGATGACAATTGTGGTTCAGTTGCCTCACTTTTATCTGTAGCTTATTGCATCAACTATGATAACGACGAGCTTTTCTCAAAATGTGCGCCAATAATCGGAAAGTTCACGTGATTTGTTGTTTCAATACCTGCCAAGGCGTTGTGCATTTCTTACTCTTGCTGTTGAATGGTGCCGTTTTGCGTTGTGCCTACCCATCGCTTCGCTTCGGTAGACAACGGATCGTGGTTTACTTGATATAATGCGTGCAAAAATTTTCAAATATCTGCCTAACCAGCTGCTCGACGCTGATTCCCGTTGCCCAGGCTCCTAACATCCCGCTAGATACATTTGTTTCACAGGTAGGCCAATTGGCGTGGAGTTTGTCACTTTGAGTTTATTTTCGCAGATTACACGTACCGATTCCACCTTTTGTCTATCAGACTCCCTGCATCGCCCAACTTGCTGGGCATTAGATTCGACTTTAGGTTATTTAACTGGCGTTTTATTCCTCCTTTCTTCGTAACACACTGATGTTGACATCGATATACCGCTGCCGGTACTGAAACCCACGATTCTTTGATTGTTCCCCATCGCCACCGGATATGGCGCAGTCGCGCAGTCATTGGCGCTCTTGCATTCGGTTTCTTACATCTAGCTGTTAACATTCATTCCATCGCACTTAGTCCTACGCACTTCTTTCTTTTCTATATCTGTATGGGTCCAACCCCTTTCTACTATTGCTACTTATTGTTATCGTGGCGACTGGATCCACCGCACCCCGGTGCCATAATCATAGTTGGTTAACTTAACGGATTGCGCTTATGTGACTGATTTGCATCCCACGTTTTCCCCATGTGTTCTTTCACGCTCGGCTGGCTTAGCTAAGTTCGATTGTTGACCAAGTACCCATTCGCCAGACACGAATGTAACAGTCACTGGATCTACATGGCATTTTATGCTTATTGGCGAAATTGGGATGCATGTCTCTTTGGCAGTGTGATTCCATCGCCCGATAGTCCATAGTTGAGGTGCCGCCTTGTGAATGACTAGTCTGCTTGCTCCCCTAGTTTGGTGTTCCTTCACCAAGTGCTGGGTGTGCGTATACACCATCTTGCTGCAACTGTAGCATTTATACCTTGATGCGACTCCGAGGCATGAATATGCGCACTCGCCTGTCCGCGCTTGTCTACACTTGATCAACTCAGTTCACCTCGAACACCGAAGCATGATGCCTCCCTCACTTACGGCACTTCACTTCACCTTGCTCATAATTGGCTGTGGGTGGGGGAAATATCACTAGAAATTCAATAGAAAAGAGACCAGGAACACAACCAAGTATTGGTCACTCGGATGAGAGTCTAACCTCAATATGCACTATACTAAATTCTGGCTTCGTTGTATCGGATAAACTATTTCATTGCTCATTTGGTCTATACTAAAGATCTCTATCCAGCAAACTCTACTAAGCTTCGATTCCCAGTTCTGTTTTTTGCCGCACTTACGGTTCAGCACTGCTACCTCGTCCTATTGGGATCAGCAGCGTACAACAGTGCACACATGAGATGGTCAGCGACCGTCCGATGAATACGTCCATCGCAATGTAGTCTTCTCGAAGTCAACAATGCTTGCCCTGTGGTACCAGAGCATCTGTATCCAACCATCACTTGAAATAGCTTCTTATTGCTTATACCGTGTTCTCCATAGAAACGAAAGATGCTACACAAATGCCAGCGATCAAACGTGTTTATCCTCCTTCTGTCACTAACGCATGATTGCCATGCGTTTGCTCCATGCATTTGCACCTGCTGTACTCAGGCGTGTCACACTCAACGGTCGACAGATTGGCTCATACGGGCTACCTCCACAGATGCTTGGTACCTTATTGGTGTGAACAATGCTCTCGATGATTTAACTACCGCATTTGAAATGCTAATCGATAGGAACCGTTGCGCCAATGCACTCCGCTCTGAAGTTAGGAAACGTCTAAAATTTCAACGCCTTGTCATCCTAAATGAAAATCATTCAGGAGCCCGTTTCGATCTCTTTTAAGTTTTACCGTCAGTCAGCTGTACGTAACGTCTACTCTGGGTAGTACAGTGTTATTTCAATGTCGATCAAATGTCTTCTGCGTACTACTCAGAGACAGATAGCGCACTTTACAAACTTGCTCACCTGTGTTCATTGTACCATCCAAGCCAATAAAGAGGGCTTTTTATGTGATCTTGCTCTAACACCTGCCTTCTGTATCACTATTTCTACCGTTTTCAACACAGTGGGCAGCCAAAGTATTCTCGTTTATGGAGAGTAGTGGGAATAGGCAGACTATCCGGCCATTCAACGCTCTGTAGTCGCCATTTTGAGGGTACCTCAAAATTAAATTTCATGGAACAACATATGGTTCATGGATCCTTTCATTCTCAATTAAAGCTAATTCACGTTGGAACTCTTCCGTGTGGGTGATTAGTCTCAACAATCGCTGGTGACGAAGATGCTTCGTTACGCGCTCATGCTTTTATCTTCGTAACGCTTTACTTCCGATCTGGACAACTATCCGTGTTTCATAGTTGTTGTTCTTCAATTGACGGAGTGCATTCAGGGACTCGTGCTTCGGATGAGGTGTAACTCCGGCATTTTTAGCGGGGTGTGGCTACGCTATTGAAATAATGGCGTCTTTTGATGACTGACCTTGTGATTTGGGATGATCCTTCCGGAATCCATTTGTTAGCGCAGACTACCTATGGCTTCACTCACGATAACGAGGAAAGATCAAAACTGGTGCTACTAGCCCTCACTTCGCTTTGACCGCCGTGCCAAACCTTGTTCGAATATTACGCCGCTGTTTTGTGTCGTCTGTGCTAAAACAACAGTGAATGACTACTGTCTCGCCGTTGCGCAGTTTAAACACCGTTCACTTTACCCACCCCCTTTGGCTATCATCTCTCTCTGCTATTCGGTCTCTCCATTTGCAGCTCATTCGCGAATTCCGATCTGAGCTCTACCGATCTAGCCGACTGTTACAAATCGTACATGTGCGAGCCATTCTTCATGCCAAGGTTCCTATCCTTAAGGTGCGATTCGAAAACGGATCCGAGGTTGATATCAGCTTCTCTAACTATCTGGTGAGCAAGACATCGATTACCCTTTCATATTGTAGTTATTACTCTTACACTCGAGAATGTGTATAACCTTTTTGTTGTGTTTCGCTGTTAAGGCCCTTGTGAACACCCGGATGCTGAAGTTGTACACAGTCATTGATTCTCGTCTGCGTGTTCTGGGGATCGCTTTGAAGATTATCGGCAAAGTAAGCCACTCCTTGGGATATACGCTTTTTATGATTTTTTTTATTCAACCCATTCTTCATCTAACAAAGATACAGCTGCAAAAACCCTTCTAGTGGCATGGGATTTTGTTATCCATTCACGAACTTGCTATCGGTCACGATAGTTAAGTTCAATTTCCTGTTATTCTTACACTGATTATCATCTTCAATCACCGGTTATCTTCTAGTTTGTAGTAGTCTCTACCGCCTTCTGCCTAGTGGCAGGTGTAACGCGCATTAGACGTTCGCTTCCTATGTGTCCAGCTTCTTCTTACTGTTTTTTAACCCCTTACCTATCGGATTCGTTGTCAACACTTATGGTTATCACTGCCTGCACTCTGTCGCAATACGATTGCGCCGCAACATGCCGCAATGGTTTGTGCAACTCCGTGATCCATTGAAATTCGCTACTGGCACTTTCCAAGTATCTTCAAGCTATTATTCACATTATGTTGGTCTATGGTTAAATGTCAAACAGACTCACGCTCAACTGTCTCCTCATCGGAGGCTGAAGATATTTAGTCGATTGTTGGTTAGAAATTCAGCTTGGTTAGCGTAGCTGACGATCATCACGAGTTGACTGTGGTGGTTGGAAGACATCACTCTTTCTCAGTTGTTTGCTACCGCCTACCTATGAGTAAACAGGCACTGACTTACCAAAATCTACCTACGGCTGATCATAGTCGAGCTGTTGCAGCCGCTTCCAAATTGCTCACCTGCATCATGCCCCGGTTAGGTAAATACTAAGCCTGCTTGCTGAACAGCATGAGGTAAATTATTCACTGGACGTTCCAGTGTCCCCGTACTCATTTGACCTGAGAGTTGCTTTTGATTCGTCTGCTCACTTCTTTTTACAGCAACGTTCCTCCTTGAAAGTGCATCAAGGCACTTTCTTCTTATATCTTCCCATCACTTCTCTAACCGTTTATGTGGCAATGCGAAACTGTCTCACAATTCATCACAGCAGCTGGAGTGCCTCAGGATCACCCAGCGCTCATGAGCGCTTCTCTCATGCTCCTCTGCTTTGTCTCTAAAACAGGTTCTGCCTACTACGTCATCATACAACCAGTTCACAAAATCATCAAAGGAATGCCTCAATTATTCGTTCAATGGATCTATCTAGGCAGATGTATCACGTAACGTCTTGCTGCACTCACTAGCATAACTCATGTGGCTTTCAGAAGCCTCTGACACCTATGGTGGGTGGGAACAGTCTGCAGTGCTACGATCCGACCAGTTTAATATATGAAACGGAGGCTTGGTCGCTACACGCCGAGAACAATGGCCGACTAGCTGTGTATACCGACCATTACCTGCTCAAGTTACGACGAGTGTTGATAATTTTTGATCCTGACATAGTGGGCAAACAGAAATTATGCTAACGCCTATTGTATTTATCTACATTATCGCCCCTTACTTTGAACACACTTTTTATGTCGGTGGCGCAATCGCACAATACCATTCAGATAGAAGTGTCTTCCTTGTTTCAACAACCAACTTTCTATGTTCCCCTCATCTCTTCGGGTGAAACAGAATACTTACCTTTTAAAGAGCACTTCAAATTTGGAAACACATGCAAGTAACATGTGTCCAGGTCAAGAGAATAGGCTAGATGAGGGAGTTCCTGAAAGCCAGATACACGCATAGCATCTTTCGATATCTTGACTGTGTGAGCTGGTGAATTGTCGTGCAGAATCAGAACAGCTGTCAACATTCGTCTACGTTTTTCTCTCGTACAAACTCTCAGTCGTCGGATCAAATCAGCGTAATAGTCAGCAGTGATGGTCATCATGTGTGGCATATAATCAATTAAAAGCATCACGGAAAATTGTGCACATGATCTTGCCTGCACTGAGCTGAACATTGGATTTCTAGGACAATGGAGAATCCTGGCGCTTCCACTGCTTGGATTCTTTTTTTCTTTGAGTATCGTGATGGTGGATCCAAGTCTCATCCCCTGCCACTATTCGCCGCTTCAATTAGTCCCGGCCTTTGTGCGTGCGTTCTAGATTTTCTTCTGAATGGCGGACGCAGTTTTCCTTTATTTCAAGAATCAACGTACTCGGTACCCATCACGCACACACCTTTCACATATTCAAATGTTCACGTACGATTCCTTCGACAGTTGATAAACTAACCCTTATTGTATGAGCTATTTCGCGCACAGTCGTTCATCGATCTTCCAATCTCATCTCCACAGTAACAACCTTTGCTTCAGAGGTTGCTCCACAAACCGTCTCGACAATCCCTCATCTTGGATCGCTGCTGTTCGTCAGCGACATTTAACTGTTACACCCGAACGGGAGTTGCCTCTGTATACATCCTTCATGTGTTCATGAATTTCCTGCCACTGAATATATACTCTAAGGTTAAAGATTCTTTGACCGCTTTATGCTTCAATGTTTGCTTTTCTTCAGACATGGTCGTGTGTCCCTGAAGGGGATTAAATGTGAGCAGCTAGCGACCACAAACTTGGCACTATCGATTTACTTCGATAGGGCAACAATCAAACGCACCTTGGCAGTTATCAGCATCATCACGTTTCATAGCCTGGCTTAAAAGTCAACGAATACCTCCGCTTTCTTCGACTATGCCATGCCCTATGCATGCCCGCCATCCGATTGTCTCCTCCTATGTTGTCTTTCCGTATTGCACCTAATCCGGTGAAATCCAGTGATATTCCGTCAACACGATGCTAAAACCGTGAAGCTACTCAACGAACAATGCATCAGCAGTACACCGGTACGTCATACCGACTTTTCGATGCCACGCGTTCACCCGGTCACGCGCAGGCTAGAGATACTACGATGATCGCTTGGTCCCTTACGCATCCTAGTACCGGTGACCTGTGGTCTGAAAGGTAGGCACCTTATACTATTCGGTCGCCGGCCGACGACTCACCGAAGCGCTTGTCTACTTCCTGTACGAGGGGAGGGCAGAATCGACCACCTCAATGAGTTTTTGCTCTATCCGGATATGGCTTTGACGAATTCAGTGGCGTTCTCGTATCTGTTGTCTCCTTTTTGCTTCACAACAACTTGCTCCGCCAATTGTGACTCCTGTCCATACTTTTTGAATTACCTATGTCATTACCGTTGTTACCGTCATCATCCTCGTGGTGACAGATGCACGAAGAAAGGTAGCCGAGTGCGCCGTTCATTGGTTCACGGATCACAATCTAACTGCATTTCCTAAAGAGATTACACTCACGATTTTTTGTTGTAGGGACTATATTATTATTTCTGTATTTGGGCAACGCGGTGATATTCCATGCTTGACACCTTTTCGTTCCTCGGTACCCAGCGTTTGAAGGTCAATCACCCATACTCGGTGCTTTCATATCACTGCTCCGATGTGTTTGGTGTTGCCACGGTGCGATTGTGAATCTGTGTCATCCGCTTATTGGCGAGCACCGTTATTTGTTAGGAACAGGCACGGTGTTTTTTATCCTGGTCCTTTCCAGTTTTAAGTTTGATGAGATGACACACAGACCGTTTTTGTTCCACCTGGTTGTTGCACTCATACGCTTGTGCTTATTTTGATTAAGTCACGTGCTCGCCTTTATCCTGTCATCCTGTCGAGTTGTATTTCTGTTTTACGTACCACGACAGGCGTTGCAACACTATTCTATTGATTGAAACACGCTTGTCGTTTGATTCCTCGATTAAGCTATGATCTATGCTGATGTGAAAGTGTTCTCACTCGGCCTATTTCTCCGTGGACTTTTTATTTCGATTTCTGACCCGTTCGTTGGCGCGTATCCATAACTGCATTTTCATATGTTTATTGTGTACCCCCCGCCGACAAATTCGTCTCAAGAAGAGTGATGATGATGACATACCTGCCTGATCCACTTTGGCGGAGTATCGAACCTCCCCCACCTTCTACATCGTTTATTTCTAATTTCCAAAGTCCACTTGATCGTTGTAATGACGAAGCCTCGTTTGCTTCCCTACCTTCATTGGTTCGTTCACTTCGCACCACCCATTCTCACAGCACGTTACTCTTCACAGTTAAGCGCCTCTAGTTCTGCTCCCACAGGTTCATCACTGATTTCGCTGAGGCGTCATAATCTCATGGTCTTCCACGTACCGGAGTCAAAAGATGAAAACCCTCAGATACGTTATGATCACGATGTTGAGTTCCTCCAGGGGCTCATCGATAGACTCTTGGATGTGGGCGAGGACAGTGTGACGATTAAACAAGTAATCCGACTTGGCCAGAAAACTAACCAGTCATGTCGACCTCTGAGGATCACCTTTACAAATCCTAATATGCCGCAGCTCATACTGTCTCGTCTGTCAAGGCTGAAAGGCATAAAAGTTCACATCCGCCGAGATTTGGAACCCGAGGACAGGGATCGTTTGAAGACTGCGGTTATTGAGCTCAAACGCCGTACAGAGGAAGGTGAGACTGACGTACAAGTTGTAAATTTTCGGGTGATCAAGAAGGGTGTACGAACCCGTATCAATCGGTTGCTCAACCTCCAGGCACGTCCCGCAGTACCTCCCAGGACCTCCGTGTCGCATTCGCCAACGTGTGCAGCCTAATGAACAAACGTGACGAACTGTGCCGCTTCGCTGTCTCGGAGCGGCCGGACATTTTAGGACTTGCAGAGACATGGTTGAACTCCGACATCATACCCCAAGAAGTCGTGTTGTCAGGATACTCTTGTTTCCGATGTGACCGAAAATCAAAGGCTCACGGTGGTGTTCTGTTGTACATAAAATCGTCACTATCTGGCAAACGTATCAGTACCTATCGGAGCGAGGATAGTTTATGCGAGCAATTGTGGTGCACAATCCGTCTCAGGCGCGCAGAACTAATTGTGGGGGTTATCTACCGGAGCCCATTAAACCGTTGCTGCGATTGGATACCACATGTACAGAAGCACATGAGCCGCCCTCAGTTCTTACTGATGGGGGATCTAAATTTACCTAAGATAATTTGGCCAGATGTTCGACTTCTTCCCGGTCATGGCAACGTTGAGGCTCAATTCGCTAAAATGACTATTGAAATTGGGGCAACGCAACATGTCATCCAACCGACGCGCGTAACTCCGTACTCGGCATCTTGTCTGGACCTAATGTTTACGAGCTGCGAGCAGAAGCTAAAAGAGATCAGAGTCATCGAATCTCTGGCGAACAGTGACCACTGCTCTATTGTAGCAAGCTTAGAACTGTCGTTACCATATTACAATCAACAGAAGCCGACATTCAACTATTGGAAGACGGACTTCAACGGACTTGTCCAAGCCGCAAGTCAGACTGATTGGACGCTACCACATGATGCGTCACTTGAGGCGTGGTGGTCATTAATAAAGGGGAAGCTTAACTCGCTCTGTACTCGGTTCGTTCCCCTAAAGTATCCAAAAATCGGACCTGTCAAACCGCACTGGTTTGATAGGGATTACAGACAGTTAGCGCGACGACGTCGTAAACTTTGGGACAAATACATCAGCTCGGGTTGTGATGAAGATTACGCGGTGTACAAGAAACAGCGTAACTTATGTAACGCCGCAAAGATCAAGAAACGCCGGCAGTTCGAAGAGGAACTAGCATCCTCGGCCGCAACTGCACCCAAGCGAATATTTGCCTACTTGAAACGTCAACTGAAACCTGGAGACGACCTACCGGTCTCAGAGAGCTTAGACGGGAAGACACTCATTTCAAGCGCGGAGCGCGCGGACGCCCTGGCTACGCATTTCCTCACTGTATTTTCCAGTAAACCGGCGGCTGTTCCAGTACCAGCACAGGTTGCGCCAGTCTTGCTTGACAGCCTACAATGTGATGCAGTCGAAGTACATCAGCTACTCGTCAACCTCAATGGTGCAAAGCCTCCCGGGCCAGACGGACTTCACCCACTAATACTCAAGTCCCTATCGATTATCATCTCACCAGTTGTGACAAACCTTTTCAATAGATCGCTCTCTGAAGGATCTGTCCCCAACGACTGGAAATGCTCGATAGTTAAACCGCTTCCCAAGGGTGGTGATCAGAGTAAAACAGAGAACTATAGACCGATCTGTTTGACTTCGGTATTATCCAAAGTTCTCGAGAAGGTTGTGAAAAAATGTCTGCTGTCGTTCTTCGAATCGATGGACATATTGACGCCAGCGCAACACGGCTTTACGAAAGGGCGATCCTGCATCACCAACTTGATGTACGCTAACCACCAGTGGGTTCGAGCTCTCAATGAACAGAAGGATGTTGACGTGGTGTACATCGACTTTAGTAAGGCTTTTGATAGAGTGAACCACGAGGTACTCCTTCGTAAACTGAGGACATACGGAATCGGTGGCACGTTACTTCTGTGGATACAAGAGTTTATTGTGGGACGAAGGTTTAGAGTACAGGTCAATGACTATCTGACAGAATGGTTCCCATCGACCAGTGGCGTGCCTCAAGGAACTGTACTTGGGCCAGCATTATTTCTTATTCATATCAACGATCTTCCGCAGCAGCTCCAGTCACCATGTGTCCTGTTTGCAGATGATTTGAAAATCTGGAGGATCATTGAAAACCAGGACGACTGCGCTCGCCTCCAGCATGACTTAGAGCGACTGTCAACGTGGTCCACTGAAATGCAACTCCCTCTTAACGCAAGCAAGTCGGAGTTCATCAGTATCACCAGACGTCCAGCCACTCGATCATACACCTTGGACGGCCAGTTGCTCCATCCCAACACATCTGTCAGAGACTTAGGAGTTCTCTCACGACATGATACGAGGTCACTAGAAAATACAGAGAAATTGTACCGTGCGGGACTTCGTATGCTCTGGGCATTACGACGCAGTTTCTCCACCTGGTCAGAAGAAACCGTCCCTCGTCTATTCACCTCGCTCATTAGACCAATCCTTGAATACGGTGCCCCAGCTTACCATCCGATAACCCAGTGGGAAACTGAAAAATTGGAGAAAATACAGCATATCGCAACTAGAATGATACCAAGTCTACGAAAAC
Organism: Dicrocoelium dendriticum; assembly: GCA_944474145.2. Classification (NCBI taxonomy): domain Eukaryota; kingdom Metazoa; phylum Platyhelminthes; class Trematoda; order Plagiorchiida; family Dicrocoeliidae; genus Dicrocoelium; species Dicrocoelium dendriticum. Next base: position 123,867,851 of record OX104063.1, on the reverse strand, counting down.
TTCCATATGAAAAACGTTGTGAAAAGCTCGGACTCTACACACTATCCTATCGCCGAGTAAGAATTGATCTTGTTATGACCCATCGAGTACTACACTTGAATCACTTCCCCATACTACGGCCAATATTTCACCTGCGAGAACCCTGTAACACCCGAGGACATCGTTACAAACTCAGGGTCCCCAGCATGAACAAAGTATCACATCAGCTTTGTATCGAACGAAGAATCGTAAACTTATGGAATACACTACCTGAAGGATTAATAGAGGCCGATTCTGTGAAGTGTTTTAAAACCCGTATCGACGATTATTTTGCAAACCTGTGCTTTTGTGAAACGATGCACATACTGTGCCAAAAGAATACATTGTATGTCCGGAAATAATGATGCTAGTACAAATTTCTAACCGAACACGGATAAACGATTAACGGACCAGACACAACTGCTGATAATTCACAAGTAAATTTTGATTTTTCGTAATTCGATAGAGTTGTACAGAAACCTTTCTACTTGCTCTTAAATACAGTATCAGTATCACACGCCCGTTCATACCAGAAGCGACTCACGGTTTGATAAGTAGCATTTCACAAGTATGAAAAGACACTTGTCTTTTTCTAGGTGATCGATTTGCAACGGTTATTGGAATTTGTCTCCGAAGATGTATTTATCGATCAGATTTTCTTCACGTACTTTCAGCGAAATGGTGGTTTGCAGTTTATCAAATGTATGCAAGAACATATTTCTCGGTGCAATCTTATACCCCTTCCATTCTTGTGCCTTGCCTCAGCTGTGTCACATTGGCAACGCGTCCGTCGGTGGTGTCTCATCCTACGCTTTGGTTATCATGCTTATTCACTATCTACAGCAAAAGGATCAACTGCCTGTATTGCAACAGGTAGGTTCTGTGACATTACCATGCTCGTTTCTTCCACACAACACTACACTAACAGGTTGCTTGCACAACGAGTTTGTTCGCTTCACAATGCCGTTGTTTAAACGCACATTGTGCGAAGCCAGTTCCGAAGCAGTAAACGAGCTGCTTCTGCGCACCGTCGAGCGGTGACTCCTTTAAACTTACTTTTACTCGAACGAATAAACGACTAAACTTTGTTTTCCTTTGTTCTCAGTGTCATATTTGACTAAGTTGCATGATGCTTAAAATTTCGTGGGTGCACATTGAATTCTTAATGAACATCTAGCGACTGAATCCTCCTTCCATTTTGACGCTTTATCCACATTTTTGTGACTTGCTCAATCCACACTACTACCTGCTTCTCACTCTTACCGCCAGGGAAAATCTAATGCACACGAGCAGCTGATTGATACGCATTCTCTTTTACTCGGCCTTATAAGCTAGCCACCGCAGGTTTGATCCGGACTTGTGTTTTACTTCATCTGTGTTCCCTTTTCTCTTCCTTCTAGCTATACGAAGGTGCGATAAAGCCTGTTCATCTGGTCAACGGATGGGACGCCTGGTTCCAGGATGATATCTCTCTGATAGTACGTTGGTAGTTGCTTGATGCTGATGCCCACGACTAGAAGCTTTAGTAGGATTTTCATGATTTCATGCATTTAGCCCAGTATTTTCATTTCATATTTCCTATGTGTATCCAATTTTCGTTGTGTCGACAATAGTTGCTCCACTTTTGCCATCATTCTGTTCTGAACTGACTGTTTTTCTCGCGATTTTCTCTGCATTTGATTTCCATAGCTTAACAGTCAGTTAGATGCTACGGATCCCTTTTCCACTTTCTGCATCCTCGTTTTTTGATCTACGAAGACGCTATCAAGAAAATATTCTCTTTGCGCTACGCTTGGTGGTTCGATATTTCTCTTTCAGTTTATGCGAGAGCATTTGCGAAAGTACTATAATTACTGTTTTGGCGTTTGGCTTGCTCATCTTCCGACATGCACACTGACATCATTCGGTTCTTTCTGCGTTGGCCAGAAAACTCAAAACACCCATTTCAACCGTTTTTCCCTCTACGTTTCGTCTGAGATCTTCGAATTGGCAGCACTGTTGGTTGACCAGATCCTGTCGCTTACGATGCAAAGCGGGTGCTTTTCGTAGTGAAACCATGCTGTTTCGTCCTCGTTTGCACTTTTCAGATGGAGTTAGCCGAAGCTGCGATGGAATCCGGTGCATAGTGGTTAACGGCTGACACCTTGATCACTATGCCGCTAAGACCCGTGAGTAACGCTTGGCATAGCGGTAACCACTTCAAAGTTGAATTTGAAGTACCCACCGTGCGGTCGGATTGCGACAAGCAATCTCTATTAAGACCTCGGTTCACTTTGAAGTAGACTTAGGCCAGCGTGAACCGCGGTCTCAATAGCGATTGCGTATTGCAATGCAATCCCACGGCGGGTACTCCAAATCCAAATTTGAAACTACTCTTCGTTCTAGTCGCTCGATGAATTCCTAGTGCCGTCTTGTACCTATCGGCTAGCCAGATACTCGATCGCCATGAACAGAAGGTTAGGACCGAGATCTGTCATGGAGCATTGTTGGTAACCACTAGCGTTTGTTATGCACGTTGATACACTGCACTCCTTTTCTTCCCTTAAGCTGATTGCAATGATATGCCTAGATTTTGCGGGACGCCTTTTTCTAAAGCATCAGTCCAATAAACGGGCAAGATCTATCACTTTCTGGTTATTGGTTGCATTGGGCAGATAGTGAACGCAATTTATTTCTTAGCGACTGATCATCCCACCCACCAGTTGTTGTGCCAACATTTGAATCGAAATGACATCGGAATCGTTTTAATAGCTTTTGCGTGATCTATGAAGCCTTGACATTTTCCTTTTTGGTATTTGGATAACAATCTGGAATAATTCGAATTCTCAGCAGCATGTATGTTTTCGGTTAGATTTCCTTCATCTGCGGATGCAACAGCGGATAGCAAGAGGGCCGATTTGGCACCACAGTGGTAGGCGAGACATGTGGCAGCTGATAATTGATCGAATAAAAGCGACTGAGCTCAGTACCGAGGAGGAGATATAGGCAATCCTATGCGTAAGCCCCATAGTAACCCGCAGTTCTGATGCTCCGTCCTGGCCCATATCGTCGACACCGGACATCAGATGGATCCAAAGTGTACCTTTAGTACAGTATACAAGGTTCCCCTGCGCCGCTTAGATGGTCAGAGCCTTCGTACACTTATGACGGCCGAAACGACCTTCGTTAATCGTTACGAACGTCCTTATGCTCGCAGAAAAAACTAGTCAAGACTCCTTCAGCTTCCCTAGGCAGCGAAGACGAAAGACGCTGAAGTCAAACGCTGCAACACGCAATAAACCCATTGTGGCTTAGTTCACTTTTCTTCTCTGACATTGACTCGTACGCGATCAATGCGACTTGAACTGAGTGAGTCGATTTTACTTGTTTTGCCTCTGTATGTGATTGCAATGGTTTGAAGATGAATCATTGACAGCGATTGCTCACCGACCATCACAACGAGACAGGATCCTAGCGTGGTGCGATGGTTTGCGTACCCCCGTGACCCGTTGAGCTACGCTGTTTGACACTCATGTCAGACTGGTCAATGGTTAGGGGTTAGTCTCACAATGCAATCCTCTTCGTAGGTTAAGGAGAGGTCGATGGCCCTCTTCCTTTAAAATCTATCCGTGAGAAACAACAGGTCTATGGGTTGTAAGCTCACGGTTCGATTGGTGTAAAACACCGGTACCACGTATTATTTGTTGGAGGGTGGGCACCTTCCGGTGCTCAATAGTTTGCTACCGCCCTCCTCAAGTCAGGCAATCCCTGGTCAAATTGGTGCAAACCCGCCAACTCCCATCTGCGGCTAGTCGTGATCGCAGCTGCGTAACATAATACGGTCGTAAAACATGTGTGCATTGTTCTAACTCTGCAAAGCCTGTACATGACAGAATTCAAGCAGCTCCCTGGGTCTCTGTAATCACACACCCGAGCTGAACTTGTTTCCCACTCCCTTGTGGATCAGGCTATTGAGTCAAAGGCTCGGAGTGAACTTCCTCAAGCGAACCTCCATGTACCCCACTGCCTTGTGGGTCAGACTGTTGAGTTAAAGATTAGAGGCAGGGCATCTCAAACTAAACCCTTCTCTCGGAATGGGCAGTTGGGAAGTATCATTGATCCTCTCGACCACGTCGACAATATTCCCACTTTTTTGTTTTCTCTCTTCTCCGTCTATTGAACAAAAGAGTGCCACTGACCTCGCAGCTGCTGCCATCGATACATGCAGCTCTTCCAACAAACCTAGAGTTTCACTTCACATCGGTTCTTTTTATGTCCGCACTCTATGTGAGATTGGCCAGCAGACAGCACTTACTCTTGCTCTTCACTCACTTGGTATTGACGTGTGCTGTGTCTCCGAAGCACGCACACAAGATAACAAAGTCGTGACAAATCTTCGACTCCCTGGTTCTGAATCTGATGATGAAGACTAGACCATTCGCGTCTCTGGCGATACCGAGTCAACAACTCAAGGTATTTACGGTGGTATCGTCCAGAGCAATCTGATCGACTGGATACTGGTAAACAGATGCATGTATGCGGTTCGATTTCGAACCACTGTTTATAATCAGCGTCTGAAGACAGCCCATTTTCCTACTGCATGCGGTTCATAGGGTATGCAAGACGAGGTCTATCAACGGCTTTCAGGTCCATTTCACATGACGAAGAATACTACGTCATGCCTCTTGCTGGTGACATGAATACCCAAGTGGGTCGTCTTGTAGATTGTGAACGACACCTAGGCGGTCGCTTCGGAGTTGGTGAAAGCCAGACACTGGCGATCAAATCTTATAACTGTGCGCCGACCACAACCATTACAGTAGCAGCAATGCTTTGCAGCACAAACGTCCACCTGGCGGCCACCGAATTACTCAATGACCTGGATCCAAATTGACCATATTGCCATCAGCTACAGATAGCGCATATCAGTCCAAGATTTTCGGTCAATTTGGAGAACTTGCCTGGATTTCGACCATGCGCCAGTGCGCGCACGCTTGATGCTGATACTTCCGCCTCAAAGAAGCGACTGTTTCATAACCTTATCTGTAACTTGAACTAGTAATCTGTCGTTCAGCAATATCATGACGAACTGGCCCACCAATTGTCAGTGATGAATGAGGCAAGTGAGCCGAACGGTGACTGAGATTGTCTTAAGTCTGCCTTGAATAATGTGTTAGACGCCTGCTGTGCACCCAACTTGAGACGTCGTAACTGTGAATGGAACTCTGAGGCATCGATCAGCTTGATGGAAGCATGGATGCAGGTCCCGATAGGCACTGAGTTTATGTATGTCCGTAATTCTCTGAAACGACGTCTAACAAGGAGTCTTTGAATTGACCGGGAACGTTGGTGGCTCGCAAGGGCCCGTGGGATAGAGAAAGCCAGTGTTATTCTAGCTCATCTGGAACACAGGTCCGAGAAAGCCATCAGTTAACGAGAGAATCGCTGAGAAAGATGGGCTGTTGATTCCTTCTTGACGTCGTCGACTAGCTCATTGGGCGGAACATTTTGAGGAACAGTTCAGCAGACCTGCTACGACATTGCCTTCACCGACTCGTCTGAGTCATCGTGGGAAGCAGATGTCACACCTCTCTTTGGAAGAGATTCCACATGAGCTTTCTAGGTTAAAACGAACCAAGGCTCCTGGGCCCGACGACCTTTCCCCATCTGCTGAAAGATGGTGCTGACCCTTTTTTGACTGGACTCGTTACTCTATTAACACGAGTTGGAACAGTGATGTTCCTTTTCGGGTTTTGGAGCACTCGCCGCGTGTCTTGGATTGCGACGCGCAATCTCACTCGTGGCGTCGGTTGACTTTGAAGTCAGCCTCTGCCAATACGGTCACTGGGACCGTCACCGAAATGGTGAGTTTCGGTGTGGAGTGAAGATGTGGAGAGTGTAGATGTTCCTTCAGTCTGGAAACTGTCAGCTATCTTGCCTATCTTCAATTAGGGTCACCGTACTTTGTGCTAATACCGTCGTGGCATTAGCCTTGGTTCCGTTGCCTCCAAACTTTTCACGTGTCATTCTCCGACGACTTACTGGTTCCCATGAGAACCGAATCACTGAAGGCCATGCTACCTTCCGCCCTAGTCATGGTTGTATCGACCACCTATTTACTCTTCGCCAAGTGTGGGAACAGCGACACACATACAGACGACCGACATTGGTTGTTTCCTTTGAGTTGTATACTACCTTCCACTCTGTTGACCGCACCAGCTTGTGGCACTGCTTATGTATGAAGGGCGTACCGGCTAGATTCTTTTCCATTCTTAGGTCTCTCTACCGTGACTCACGAGGCCGTGTAAGCTTCTACGGGAAACTGTCTTCTGAGTTCCCCACGACAAGTGGGGTTCTCTAGGGTTGTTCTATGTCTTCGTTCCTCTGTGTTACCGAAATGATCGTGAGTGACCCCGTTCTTTCAGACTACCGGAGTGGAAGTTCTACCAGGTGACCGACTGACAAACTTGGAGTATGCGGATGACATAGCTCTTCTTGGGTTTAACGAAGTAGCTATACAAACACTGCTAGATAGGCTGACGCGTAGCGCCGCACGCTTCGGCATGTGCTTTGCGCCTTCAAATTGCCAAGTACCGCTTCATGACTGGACCGACACACCACAGGTTCTAGCTATCGCCGAACAGCCACTGGATCGGTTCACTTACCTTGGTAGTTGTCACCTCAGAGGATTACGTCACTGAACCTGTTACTTCGCATATCAGTAAGGCCCGTGTCGCTTTCCAGAGGCTCAACCATCTATGTAGACGGCGGGAAATCAGCCTATCAGTAAAACGTAGGGTGCGTAACGCTGCGGTATGGCGGGTCTTTCTGTATGGATCAGAGACCTGGTCAGTTTGCGGCGAAGACACTAATGGCTTGGTCGTCTTTGACTGTCGCTGTTTGCAGAGTATTACTCACGTCCGGTGGGAACACCGAGTGAGCAATGCTGAGGTCTGCCAGTTGATTTTTGTCAAGAAACCTCCCAGTGCCTCACTCGAGGGTTTGCTAACTCTTAATCGCTTACGTTTGCCAAGCTTATCCTACGTATGCCCGTTAACGGGCTTCCTCGGCGTGCATTATACACCGTGGCTACACCAAGTTGGGTGAAACCGCGAGGTGGCCAGTCCTTGACGTGGCATTGTAAGATGAAGAAATTGAATGAGGCACTTGGTCAGGCTGGTGCGTGCCATCTTCGTGAATGGGGGCCTCGGGATGGTCCACCCCAATAGTTTGAGACCGTATCTCACACGGTGCAGTCACACAGTCAGTGGCGTTCCTGCATTCGGTTTCTTGTATCTGGTTGTTAATTTTCGTTCCCTTCTGATTAGTTTGACGCACTTCTTGCTTCCATTTTCTTTACTTTTTGTTTGCCTTTAGCTCTACTCTCTTGCCGGTGTTATTTGTAAGTAGTAGGGGTTTTATTGGGATTTTTGTAAAGATTCGTCGCAGTTAGACTCACCCAGACAGCCACCACACACCCAGGAAAGCGCTAAAGGACAACCTAGACGTTGTTTCTTGTTGTTCTTGTGATATGAATCGTGGCAACTGGACCCACGACACTTTAGTGCTCGGATCATAGTTGATCAACTGGAAACCGAACTGATTGCTCACCGAATGGCCTCCTGAGTTCTCGAAACTTAAATGCGCATTTTCGTTTTACCTAGATTTATGTTTGCTGTTATAGTATTTTCATGATCGATCATGCACTGGATACAGCAACAAACTTTCAGTAGTAGTCTGATCTCACACGTTTGTGTTTAAGGACTCTAGAACTGATAGCGCCGTTGTTCCGCTGGTGGATTATCAGCTTTAGTAAGTGCCATGTAGCCGTCGCTACTTGCTGTGTCTAACGGATGAATGTCTCCTCATTGAAAACATTGCCGATGTTCAGTAAAGACAAAAGGGCTCCGAAATGCTATTCAGGACGATGCTTTATAGGCATTAGTTGTAGTTTCGACCTGCTTACCAACTTCGAAAACTTGAGCGCATATGCGCTGTGTAAATATCTACCCAAGAGACTGGCGTATGTGCTGTACCGAATGATGCCTCCTTATTAAGCAGTCACTCATAGAGCACTCGATCGGTTCGTGTATCATAGGTTTCTTGACTTATATCTTTTGCAGAAATCAATGCGCTGTCTCGTACAGAATGGACTTTTCAGAGCAATGTATGAAGTCGTTTCCAGCCTTTCCGTCTAAGCTGCAGGTTGACGTGTCTAGTCTGCCGCCTGATTTTTTATCCTTGTGTTGGTGTCTCATTGATCTCGCTTGTTAGTGAAAGCCCTCATATGTTTACCCGGAATACTATTTCACTTCTCTTGCTTGTTCGGAGCTATTTCCATCATTCATCTTTTATCTACAAACCATAGATCCAGCCCCCCTTTATTGACCCGTGTTTTACACCCCACCCCAACTCAGCGACGTCTGTGGACACCACCTGAGCGTCGAATGTCTTTGGGAGAGCTGTGGCTTGGCTTCTTCCGCTACTTCCTCTTTGAGTTCGACCGTGATGTCAACGTAGTTTGCATTAGACAAAAGAAGATGTTACCTCGATTCTTAAAAATGTGGGACTCGCTTTTTGCCGTCGAAGGTACGTACTTCCCACACGGTTCTGTTTCCCTCCCTCGGTTCATATCAGACTTTCTGGATCTCCCCTAGGCTCTTTCTGTTCACCGCATCTTCTTAGTTGATAATGACTCAGCCGGCGCATTGTTCTCAATTCATTGACGTACGGTGGCAACTTTTTCCATCGTTTTTGCTTGATCTCATTGTGCATTTGTTCGGTTTTAGACTTCTGAAATCCCACGCTGGTTTTCCAGTGCACTTGTTAATCCTTTCTGGGATAGATAATTAAAAACGGCATGCCTCCATGTCAGGTGCACCTACCGGCCGATTAACTTGGACTTTTGCCGCTGATGTCTCTGCGGTTTCAGTAAATCTGTTCATCTTTTGACTTCTTTCTGCTTTATTTCCCACTGTTTCATTCCCACCATCAGATGATGCCGGCAGTCTATTTTGTTTTATTTTTTATCTTAACTTCAGACTCTTTTGACTTTCTTCATTTGCTGTGCTGTTTTTTGATATTATATTTTTCTACTTGATTCCATCGCCGTTCCGTGCTTTATACATCCACTGGATCTTTTTCACTCCTTTCGTCAGCCGTTACGTCTCTATTAGCCATTGTCATTTAACTTCTTGGGCTACCTTGAAATAATAACGTGAACTCTGCCCTATTAGCTAATTCTGGAATGCGCTTCTTCCCATCTCCATCGCGACGATGGTTTGCGTGCCTAAGTGACCCATTGAACTATTCTGGGTGTTGGAAAGTAAACATAAATTATCAAAATAGGTAAAGATGTAGTGTAACAAATCAGTTGTTGCCACCTGCTTATCGTAAACTTCTCAGTCAGTCGTCTGACGAACTCCGGCTCCAGTTTAAGTAGCCGCGCAATCGTTGGGTTGAACTGCAGACGTTCTGGCCTAACATGGTTGGCGGCATCCGGTTTCGGATTTGCCTGTCACTGTGCCCAGCCACAGGACACCTGCACCTACAGAAGGACCAGGGATGGCTTGCGCTGCACCACAGCTTTATCCACACACTCCATATCCAGTGTAAACCCGAAGGAATAAGACCGGGAGGCATGTGGATGGGAGCCACGTTTCTTCAACGGAGCCGGCCCACACTCCTTCACAGACAAACACAAGCAAGCTGTATTTGGAGAATCAAGCGGCCACAAGGCGGTGGCTGGACTGTAGTCCGTCCCACACTGAGTGCATGGAACCACTCTTCGAGCCTAGCACCGTGCACCCCGTCCCCTCCGGCAACGACCAACTGTCTCCTAAAGCCAGTATGGACGAGATAGTGGATAGTAGACAGGTAGGCACCTTGTCGACATGCACATCATGCGCAGCCACACCGGGGATGTAAAACAGCAGCCAATCACTTGAACGGACATTATCAAATAAAAAATCTTAAAGCATACGGCTGTACCAGCATAACTCCGCTACATTGGCATATGAAGTCAGTTGGTTAGCAACGAATCCGCGATAAGTAACTTCTGGACATTTTGTACTTATCTGGTCTAACAAACTCAGAAACTAATTTTCATGCCTTAATTGAATTACGGGTATTGCGATAAGGATTTTTACACATCGATGCATTTAGCACTTTCACTGATATACAAAATCAGGTATTATTGACGTTATCATACTGATTTTTTTACTTTCGTAATGCTGCTCACAATGTGTGGTCGGATGAGTGCGCAGTCTAGGTCACTACTGATGGCGGAGTGTGATTTCTGTCGTGGCGTTTGTCTGTGAGGGTCACGTCGGCTAAATGAGTCACCCTGGCCCTGACGACGGCCAACGTCTACAACAAAGGTCAGGCCTTATCTAGGTATCAATACTTGCTCCACTCTCCAACCTGACCCGATTACGCAACTAATTGACCCCCCACCCTAGCTTTATCTCTGCTAACCGATAACAATTTTTCTGCGTGCTATTGCGAGTTAGATCTACCTCCGTTGGAACACAACTATTTTTTGGCGAAACAAGAGCTAATGAACGATAACAAACTTTCGAAACGTAGGCAATCACCGGTTTGCATGTACAAATTGTCACCCCAGAACATAGTTGCTTCCGTCTTTGTACACAGCGAAAGCGTGCCACCGGTATGACCTTGTCATATGGCTCCACTATTGTGTAACATTTCAACCACCTGTTTAAGTGATCACTTCCCAGTTTTATTTTGGGCAACATGTGAACGCAATGTAAGCATTTAATTATTTTTAACGTGACCCGATTTTGTTAGCTGTCGTCAATCACTCCACTTGTTTGTACTTGCGCATCTAGCAGAGCCTTATATGAGTAACTGCTGACGTCCCTACTCGGGAACATTATCTCGCACTGCCAAAAATAAACGCTTTATTTCTTGTACTTGGAAAAACCAATTAAAGTACTTTGCCCGCTTCTGTTACCATTAAAAAGACGGCGCCCTTTGAGCCCAGTCCCTCGTTTCATAGTCCGGCTCGCGTGTACCGTAATTTCCAATATTTCAAGCATTAAGTGCATTTCAAACAGTCATCATCTGTTGATAGTCGGATTTCGGTGTACTCGCCGTGTGTATTGGATTGCGACACGCAATCTCAGTTGTAGCCTCGGTTGACTTTGAAGTCAGCCTGTGTCAATCCGATCACTGGGACTATATCCGACCGAAGTGCTCCAATTCAGCCATCATCTGTTGTTCACACAGGCCATTCATCGGATGTTGTCACGTGATAGTAGTTAGTGTTGCGTGTCTATTCAACTGTTACTATCTTCTTCTTGCCCCTAGACCCTTTCAATTTGGATCACAATCTCACAGGCAGCCTGCGTAGAGATTGTAAGTTTTGACAGTTGTGATCATAATTCCCGCTTTTTCTCTCTGCCTCTCTCTCTAATCTCATACCTGCAGTGGGCGCCACTTTTACACATGACATTGCTTATATCAGAACTAAAGTGTAAACTACGAGGTGTATTCAAAAGTGCGAACTTTTGAAATAGCGCGCCACCCGGCAGAGGGCGCCCGCTGAGGCTACTGAGGACATGTGGTAGCTCGTTTAGACAACAAACTATTATTTACCGCATTTCGCTCTGACTGTTAGTTGGCGAGGTACAGCCGCTGAAATGAACACGTGTACAAGCTGTTCGTCGGATTATTGCCAAGGAGCCAATGAATAAACTTGAAAAACAACGTGTGTGTGTGTGTGTGTGTGAAATTTTGCTACCAACTGGACAAAACTTTTACAGAAGCTTCAATTGCTTTGCCGAGCATACGAGGAGGACTGTATGGGTCGCAGGGTTAACGGTTTAAGTGTTTTGAACACGACACTATGTCGTCGGTGATGATCCCAAGCCTGGACGGTCTTCCACATCACAACAGACGATGACCGTGTCGAGAGAGTTCGTGCTATGATGCCTGGTAATCGTCGTTTAACTGTTTGAAAAGTTGCTGTCGAATCAGGCCTCGGCGTAGGATCATGTCATCAAATTTTGAGTGGCAAACTTGAAATGTCTCGTGTCAGTGCTAAATTCGTGCTGCGTTTATTGACTGACAAACAGAAACAGAACCGTGTTGAAATCTGCCAGGAACTGCTTGCCACTGCCAATATAATGGAAACTTCCTTGAGAACATCATAACAGGCGATGGGACATCAGCTTATGGTTACGATATTGAACCAAAGATGCAGTCATCATAGTGAATGTGGAAAGGGTCTCCTCGTTCTTAAGGCACACATTATTCGGTCAAAGATCAAGATCAGATGACTGAAAAGGCATTGATTAGCTGGAATTTGTACCACCTGGTCAGATGGCAGACAAGAAAGTCTAGCAAGGAATTCTAGTGCTTTTAAAGGATACTGTGCGCGGAAAGAGGCCTGAACTGTGGGAAAATCAGACTTGGATTTTGCATCCTAACAATGCTTCGGCTCTCGCATCGCCCCTTGTCCGCAGCTATCTAGCAAAACATCACACTTCACCGTATTCTGCGGACCTGTTTTCCTGTTTTCCAAACTTAAAATCCCGTTGAAAGGACAATACGACAAGAGCCCTGCGTGCCATCCCAGAAAGTGCGTTCCAGGGAGCTTTCCAAAAATGGAAACACCCTTTTGAACGGTGTATTGCCAGTAGAGGGGACTACTTTGAGGACGAAAGTGCCTAGGCTGTTGTGCAGTTAGCAATGACGATGTTATAGCAAAAGTTCGATTTCTTTTTGAACACACCTCGTATGCAGACCGTTAGGCTCGTGCATGCATTCGCCGTATGGGTGATCGCGTTTTTTCATTGACGCGTCATTCCTTTCCTCTGATCTGTTGTAGCCCTTCTATGTATTCTCGACGTATTCTATGCTGTTCTGGTCCACCATACAACAACGTTGCCTGACAACATGCCTCTTGGCGAATGGCGATAGTGAGTCTCTTTATTAGCAATACATTGCATTTGATTCACGTGGCTTTTCAATTATTTGAATGATTTTTCGCTCTCTCCTAGGATCGCCATTTCTTTATACGAACGCTGCTTAAATCGACTGAATGAGAACGGTTATATGCTTTGATTGGAGGGTCATTTTGTAGCACATGTGTGGTTTGATTACGGCGCGTAATCTCAATGTGGGCTGTTATTCCCATTGAACTGAACCTTGGTCATTCGATAACTAGGACCGCAGCTGTAACAGATGGAAATTTGGTGTTGCCCTCCAAAAAATCATACACTCCATGACGCGTTTCGATTCAATTTGATATCAGATAGATATAGCAGGCATCTCTATATGATGAGGTCAAATGAAGCATCTAAACTGAATATCCATGGCTCATCCTACACCACCTGACCTGAAAGAGACTCAGTAGCAAGGAGCCAGCCGGCGTTCCTTGCCGTGAATTTGGGGCACCCATGCTGTTTCGGATTTTCTCACTGACTCCTGCGTTCCTGGAACCACTGGTGCGAATGAGATGGAAGGGCTTGCGATAAATGTCTGCTGCTCGAGCCTCCTCCATTTCTTTAGTCAGACTGGTCCTTTAGGCTTCCTTGTTAGCACCCAGGCTCCTCCATAATTCGCGCCTACTAACCTGTCTGGTAACATTGTGCTCAGAGTCAGCCGGGAGGTTTCTTCTGGATTCCAACAGGTTCACCAACCTCTCGGATATCCAGTAACTGGTGCAATAACGATTGATAGTACCGCAAGCAGAGGCTCCTGCGTCAAGCTTGGCGGCCGAGATTCTATTCCACTAAAGCCCAATGTATTTAGGATGAGAGAGCGAAAGTTTGGTATTCAGTGCATCCTGGTAGACTTGTCTGGTCTAGAGCTGAGATAGCTTCTCAATGCCCGATCGAGGGCTACGCATGGTACGTCTCCCGGTAAAATCATTGGAAAGACATTGGCGTTCCAAAGCATGACCAGAGTCGTTGCAGATTTTCCAGAATGAGCGATAGTCCAGTATGGAACCACTCCACCTGAAACTTATCGCAACGTGATCTATTTGGGTCCATCTCTGACCAGCTACAGGAGAACGCCAAGTGGTACTTCTGCGCCGACTGTGTCTAAAAGCGGCGCTGCTAAGAAACAGCCTGCGCTCCCGCACATAGCTGTAACGGACGTTCGCCGTTGTCCGTCTGGTCGGAGTTAACTTCATCCCTACTACCTAGACTAGCTTCTGAAGAGCTCAGATGACCTACTTACGCATTCATACCCCTGCAACAACAGCGATATCTTAGATGGCAACGCTGCTAAGCAATGTGTTCAGTTAGTGGTAGAAGGCGTCCTTGGCAGCATCAGAACTTCAGTCGGTGGGGGTATAAGCGGAAACCGCAAACAAACAGCATCTAGTGCTACTCCGTGGGTCAACCTCGGTCGATGAGGTCGGACGGGCTGAACACAAACTGCAGTTCACGGGAATCTACTCAACCAACAATCACTAAGCCTTGGAACTGCAACGATGCCTACCTCCGCTTAACTGCCGCATCAGCGTCTCCAGATGCGTGCAACCAATGGCGAGAGGATAAACCGGACGCAGTTAATTCAGCAACCCCGTAAGAGTCATGGATCCTATTTTCGTACGTGCATCATCACCATCATCAGTACACGTTAGCTGAGAGTAAGAAACACACCTCGGCTAATGTGCTGCAACACAAAAGATGAGACTAAAAGATTACACTACAAATTACACAAATTACACTGCGAAAAATATGATGTGAAATATTATATTATGCATTTTGCATGAGATCGTGATTGGAGGGGGATGGACAAAGAAACTCACAATACGAACGCCATTGGGGCCGACTATTCGCCATATCAGCAAGTGTTCCAACCAAACGTGTTCATCGTCCTTAGGACCCCAGAAAGGCAGTCGCGCGACACCAACCGACGCCAGCTTCGAAGCGACAGACTTCATTTCTGCTGACCAAGTCATCGCTTGGCCTCCCCTTCTCTTCCAACCGCACCCACGGCGCGCAAACAATACACGTCGCGGGAGTCGGTGTGCTGGCATGCGCAATAAGTGGCCCAGCCATCGGAGCCTGGTGCTTGATATAATGGTGCTGAGTGGTTCACTCGCTCTTCCTGCACCAAATACGCGACGCCGAACACGCCCATTGCTCACGCGGTGCTCCCACTAGACATGAGCTAAGATGCGAAGGCAGCGATGATCGAATATGGCAAGCCTGTTTATGTCTGTCGACCTGATGGGCCAGGTTTCACAGCCATATAGGAGAGTTGAACGGACGGCTGCGTTATACACTCTGCCCTTCAGATCGAGAGTAATGTCGCGTCTGCGCCACAGTTGGTGGAGATTGGCAAAGCACATCGAGCTTTTGCTATATGGTTCGTAACCTCATCTTCGATCCATCGGGCGCTAATATAACTGCCCAGGTACTTGAATTCCTGAACGACTTCTAGCAGATCACCACAAAGCGTTAGCGCAGTGGTGGGTCCCTGCCAATCTTGGAGAAGTACATTGCATTTCGATGGAGCAAAGCATAGCCCAAAACGATGGACAGTCAGTGCTACTCGGTCCAGTGTTTCTTGGCATGTTTAGGATCTGTCACAGATTTGAACAATATCGTCCGCATACTCCAAGTCAAAAAGTCGCTCACCATGAAGTAGCTCCACACCTAGGTCGTGTCCAGGGAATGCTGTTTCCATGACTTCGTCAACTGCGAACATAAAGAGGAAAGGTGACAGCGGGCAATCTTATCTCACACCGCTGGTGATACTGAAGGATGGCGACAGTTGGCGATAAACCCTCACTCTGCCCGAACTATGCACTTACAGCGCTTTGATAATGTTTACGTATTTATCAGGTACACCTTTCCTCAGCAGGCATCCAAAGGGACATATATATCCACTGAATCGTAGGCACCTTTTATGTCTAGAACCACGACAACGGTGGGTAACCAATAAACATGGTGGTGCTCCAACACTTGACGCAAAGTGGAGATGTGGTCGATGCAACCCCGATCTCAACGAAACCCGACTTGCTCTTCACGAATCTGGCTTTCACGGGTGCCAGTCAGTCTGTGGAGAATGACAGAGGCAGTTGAGATCAGACGGATCCCTCTATGATTGTCGAATTTCGAACGGGAGCCTCCCTTGAAAATTGGGACAAATGACGGAGCGGCTCCAGTCTGTCGGGACAATCTACTGCTCCCAAAGTTTCACTAACAACTCGTGTAAATCATCTATTAGAGCAGGTCCCTCGAATTTGAAGAGGGCTGGGGGAATTCCATCTGCTCCTGCGGTCTTATGCAATTTCTACGCCTGATCACACCTTCGACTACTGCGCGTGAGGGCGGATCCAAGGAGACGGCCCATGGACAATGGCGCACAATGTCCGAGAAATAAAGAAATAACTCAGGTTGGCTAAATTGCTTTGCAAATTGTTCGGCCCAATGCTCCAAGCGTTTTGACAAGCTGTGAATCATCTGTCCACTCTCGTCGCATATGGTCTCGCTATCACCAGGTCTCCTTCTGCCTGTTTCCCGTATCGAACGGAATAACTTACAATGATTCCTAACGGTAGCGGCTGTTTCCATCTCCGTGTTACGACGAGGCCACCAGGCTTCGCGGTTTTTCTTCAGGCTAGCACGTAGTTTTACCCTGAGATTTTTGCGCGCCTCATTGTATTCGCTTCCAGCCGGAATACGTCGGCGAGCATCCGTAAGTTCCAGAGACTTTTTAGTGACCCAATGTCCAGTATGGCAATTTGATTTGCCACATGAAGACATGCCTGCTGATAGTAACGTTTGACGAATATGCGACCAGTGATCTTCGACGGTGTTCAGCGGGCGCTTACTCAACCCGGGTGTCAGCGTACAGCGATACACATTCAGAACACCTGACTCCGCCAGCTGGCTGGTGTCATTCCGTTCAACTCGACGTTGCGGACGTCTACCGAAACGCACCCGCAGGTGGGCAAAGACAAGTGCGTGGTCAGAGTCCACGTTCGTGCTCTAAATCGAGCGACAGTTTTGGACACAGCCTCTCCAGCGGTAACTGATCGTGCTATGGTCGATTTGCGTCCCTGGCTGGCCCGAGGCTGGTGGCCTTCAAGTCTCCTTCTGCTGTATCGAAAGTTTGTGCTCGCGAGAAAGAGACGAGCATCTTCACACAGCTGTAGCAATCGCTCACCGTTATCATTACGGGAGCCTACACCATGTTCGCCGCCCAAATGAAGCTCATCAAATGACAATTCTGCTTGAACGCTTAGATTGCCAGCCAACACCACAGTATCCGTGCTTCTTCTGTAACGAATGAGCTCATGAAGTTGATGATAGAAATCATCTTTTACCCAATCAGTTCTACAGTTTGTAGGTGTGTATGCCGCAATAACAAACAGGCACCGTTTGTCCCCGCGCGACTTCAAGGCTCTGAACAAATCAGTCAGTCTGACGGGGCACATTCGTCTGTTGACTGGGATCTAGTCAATCAGGACAGCTTCAGCCCGGGGACTCAAAACAATGCCGACACCAGTCTGACTGGTATTTGAAGCTGCATCATCGCCAGACAGGCGCAATGAGAATGTCGTCAGTGTCGCATGTGGGGGATCTCAGGTTAAGCCCGGAGCTCGAATCTTGCAGGCGGGTTTCTCATAAACAGCAAATATCGATTGATGGGGTCTCTAGTGTGTGGGTAAGTGCTGTTTGTTGGCCAATCTGTAGCAAGGTGCGCACGTTGAGGCATGTCGGACACGAGGACTCCAAAGGGAAACGGATGGACTGACGTTGTCCGTTTGGTTGGACATGGACTTGTCAACTGGATTGGAGTGATGCTCTGCGACTGTGTGTGAGTTGAAACTAGAAGACAAGCGACTATTGAAGCAGGTGGGGGAGGGCCAAGAATTGAGGAATTGAAAATGGGGGATACAAGTAAAGTTGGAGCAGGACGATAGTGATGAAAAAGCGCAAGTAGGGGATAAGAAGACGGGAAGGCCTGAGCAGTAGCATCCATACGCCTATCAACCCTGCTCGATGCAGCGGATAGGGCGCCGTTGATTATCTTCTGCGAGGGCCAGAGCATCAAGAAATTGTTAGAGAAATGGTTCATCGTATTGCGTGGGAAGAATAATGCAACTTACGTCAATACGCAGTGTGTCCAAGTAGCGTGTACGTGCAGTCTATCGACCAATTTTCATAGTTTGAACGTTGAACGACGGCAACGAAACGGGACAGCGTAGCTTTTAAGGGGGTTTTGTCGATAGGAGTCCAGCGTATTATGCGGGAACATAGCTGCAGTGGTATTGCAGCTGTTGTGGGCTATGGTGGAAAATCCAAATTAGGGTTAGCATTGGGGATTGAACGGGGAATAAATGAAACAGGTAGGAAAAAGAAGGTAGGCGCCAGCAATTGCATATTTCCACTTATCCGCCATGCTATATGCAACAAGTAAGGCAACCTTCGTAAGATTGCGCGTCGCTCGATGTAGGGTATGGTTGAAATTTTATGGAAATGGTCATATTTGTGCTTAGGTCGTGATGTTGCCAGAGTGCACGGACTCAGACAGTAGAACGGTTAGTGTCATCAACCAAGACCTTTGGCTCAAAAACCTATTTGCAAGGCAGACAGAAACGGATGCTATCGCATCACCAACCATTAACCTGCAGGACCAGGAAACTGAGTGTCTGACCTCTAGCCATTAACCAACCTGGTAGGGGTAGGTCTAAAAGTAGCAGAACCCATTATGTCGCAGTGGGTCGAAGAGGTACGCAAACGGTCGCACCACGTTGCTGTGACGGAGCTCTGAGTTCGCAAATGTGGGATGACATTGTCATTGCGGAATCGTTCCCTGTATCCTATGTTAGTAAACTGCTGTACGGACTCAGCCCCCACGACATGTTCTAACAGACTGTTCCAAACGTTTACTACTCTCCATTCGGAATACATGGAGTGGATACCCTGATGTGAAATTGCGCCTTTCGAAGTGGCTGTTTTATATAGACAATAAGAAATATTTAATTTACTACGCATCCTTTGTCGTACATGTATGATTACAATCACTAGATGTGCTTCGCTTAACAGATGGCCAATGGTATTTGCAATTTAAACGGACAAACACATTGTTCTTACTTCATGTGTCACCTCCAACTCAGGATTGTGTGTAGTTGACACCGCGCGTAACTTGTGATGCCATAAAGTTGCTTCTGCTGACTTACCGCCCCTATCTCTACTTATTGTGCCCCATTTTCTCCCTACCTGAATAAAGTATGATTGTGTCGACGAATGTTCACAAGTTCGAAACATATTATGGGAATGCAAACCTGCGAGCCCTTTTGTCATGTTATCTAACATCTATCCTTTCTTCATTTCATTCGTAGTCCTGTCTAGTCCCTCATTTTGTGACATACTGACGTACAACCGTTTGACTCATGAGCTCATCTTTTTGGATGGCATCATCGGACAACAGCTACTCTGTGTTAAGTTGTCACCTGCGTAGTCTATGCATGCGGCCGACATCTCACTGGCTATCATGAATTTGTGCATTTTTAGAAACCGGTCGTTTAAAGCGTTTCTTAATCCCATCGAGTATCGATCGTTTTATTCTGTTCTGCATCATAGATGTTCCATATGAGCTTACATTTTCTTATCTTTCTCTTTCTGTCTTAAGCAAATTGTTCTCCCCATCTTGTTTGGCCGCAAAGCAGCGGCGCAGTCCTCCGCCCAGGTCCAAGTGTCAGCGATGCCACGAATTCGGTCATCGTGCTACGGACTGCCCTACAAAGGACCGAAAGAACTCCGGGATAATTGCAGCGTCCGCTGATTCATATGTTGATACTCTTGTGGGTCATTTCCTCACCAACAATTCTAAGCCGCCTGACGCATTGAATACTCAACCATCTGATGTGAATAAAAACACAGATAACGTTTGGTTTCGAGGAAAAGGAATACCGCAGTCCGAAACCCATCAGCCACGTCCGCCATCTGTGACCCATGTGAGATTTTCCAATCCTCCCGGGTCACTATACACCCCAAACGTTGTTCCCCGAGCTCGCTACTCAGCATTCTCAAATTATGCACCCAGACCTAGGGCGAATATCATGCACCCCCCTCATCCTCAGCTATTGCCAAATCGACTATGCCAACCAATAATGCAATCGCCCCGTGTCCCGGCTTCACTGACGGTGAACTATCCTCCCGGGAGCCAATCAGTAAATACAATCTCACTTGTACAATTAAGCAACCCGCAATCCACTCGAACCGACCAAGTTAATGATCGACGCTCCGTTGTGCTCTCTCCCAGAGTAGTCGTTTGGCCTGAAGTACGGACGCAGCAGCAGTCACCGGCTGTTCGGACACCGGGACCACTTCCAAGTACGTAAAGAACCAAAGAATGACAGCAATTTGGGTGGTTTTAGCGCCCTGTTATCATCTATTTTCCTTGCACTACAGCAAGGTACTCTAGCTATTGAATAGTATCGTTACTGTGAGTTGAAACTGCGAATTCAGGCGCTACCGGGACCTGGTCGCAGATGTTGAATAGCCAAAAATCACTACATTTGTGGTTTTCACTATGAGTGTGCTCTGTGAGATCCTACATAATGTGTCTGCTCGGGGTACATTTCTAGCGATCGGACTGTCCGATGTTTTCTCTATTGCAAATTTGTACCGCGCATCACAATCAGAGCACGCGGTAGATGCTCGCAAAGCAACCAGTGAAATCGTGCTTAGCTTGTTCTTGTTCTCCACTGGGAAGGACTATCGATGCGCAAGATTCTCGGTTTTACCGCTGTCTCTCAGCAATGCTATCAGGATATGTTCCAATTTGCTCGGTTTGCGAGTGTTTTGCTTCACTATGACCCCAAAATCCCAAGACACCCTCATGCAGACACACTGGCTACTCTTTCAACCGCAAATTGCTCTCGTAAGTGCCTCACCAAATGCACGCAATAAAAGAACCCGGGTAGGTTAGTTCTCGAGAGGCTTGCAGTTATCTCATTGTACCCGAGACTTCAACTGTGAAGTTGCGACCGCACCAAGCATATGCTTGCAGCTCTCTATGCTAGCACAGACACTGGAAAGATAGGGGCAGTGTGCATATAATGTTACTGTCCGGAGCACATGCACATTGCCCGATGGCTTGTTTGAATTTTCTTATCCGCAACTGAAGCGTATTACTTCTCTAGTAGATGTTAGGCACATTGATGCTACCTTCCTTTTATCCCAAAGTATCTTTGGCTATTAACGTCATCTGAATTTTTACCTAGCTAACGGCAAGGAACACTGCGTGAACGGTTGGTGCAACGAACAACCCTCCTCCGCTTCGAATTCCACGTGTGAGCGAACTACGACGCCTCATCGTAGAAGAAACCGACGAAGAAAAGCAGTCTGTAAATCCACACTTCCAGATGATCCGAATGGATTACCCATTGCTGAATCGAGTCATCAGCAACCCAATGGCCAATCAGCTTCCAGACTTCTGAATCTCTCAGAACACGGAAACGCCTGCCAAGACACACGAAAGACAAACACGGTGAACCAACTGGTTTTGTCCAATTCGACAGATTCCTCAACCGTACAGAAAACACATATTAAAGGCTGTTTTACACGATCAAAAGCCTATCCGAAGACATCCAACCCGCCCGATGTGGATCTAAGCACACGTTTTCGAAATATGTCCACGCATCCTGATGGGTGATTCTCCACATCGGAATCATTTGCCGGATGCTCACTGTCAGCTCTTTGAAACGCCTGGTGCCCCATCCGTTTTAGTCCTAACGAGCAATATACCGTTGCTGTTGCACTCCTTTCTGTGGATATTTCTATGGGTCACCAGTGTGTTGCACAAACGTTTGCTATGATTTTCGGAATTGAATTTGTTGGCATGTATCTGATTAGCGCTCTTCCGTTCCTTTGCTGGGGTCTATAATATTGAGCCGTTTTTTGCTTTCTTCTAATTCTCAGTGTGTTCTACTTGACTCACCTGATGTAAGCAACCATTCGGAGAGTTTTAAGTCACTTTGGGCGTTCGGTACACATAACTTATCATCATCACACACTCATCATCGTCCAGACGTTTCACTCTGTGTTCAGGGTTCCTCCTAAGAGCACATTAGCACAAATGGGAACAGAAATATTGAGGATATGCACTTTT
Organism: Dicrocoelium dendriticum; assembly: GCA_944474145.2. Lineage (NCBI taxonomy): Eukaryota > Metazoa > Platyhelminthes > Trematoda > Plagiorchiida > Dicrocoeliidae > Dicrocoelium > Dicrocoelium dendriticum. Next base: position 123,845,741 of record OX104063.1, on the reverse strand, counting down.
GTTATGCAACGCATTCGCTAAGATCGTACTAATGCGTTCGGTATGCGTGTTCCGTCGAGGTCAATATACCACTCCCAAAACTGAAACAAAGGTGTTCTCTAACAACATAATGGCAAATTGATGCGTTCTACTAGTGCTTGGTCACCGTATGGCCATAAACTAAGAGGGATAACTATGCAGGTACGTAATAAGACAGGTAATTGGTGGTCAAATGGTAGACCTGAGTGATCTACACCAAGATCAGGGTGTCTACAGCTTGTCAAAACAGGCGCTGATAAGGATCGGTGAACATGTGAAGATAAAGCGGCACCGATGTTACAGGTCCCTTGCTGATTGCAATACAATACGTCACAATCAACTTTATTCTGTGGATAACTCGGTTAAACGGCAACAGCAAGTACGCTGCTGGACCTCATTGTGCCCAGAGTGAGTTACATAGGCCTCGAACTGAAACGTGAAACAGGTCATCAGCGTTGTCAAGTTCTGGAGTCTCTGCCGTGTGTCCTGGGTCGCGACACCCAACTTCAATTGTGGCTTCGGTTGATTTTGAAGTCAGGTGGTGCCATTCCGATTGCTAAAACCGTATCTGAAGTGAATGCTTTCGCCGTTGCTCTCTCTCTCATCACTGCACTCCACAACTCATCTTGTCCTGGTTTTGACTCATCAGGAGTGAAACTCAGCACGTAGTGATCATGACGATAACCGCCAGCCTTAATCTGTCGAGTTTCACTCCCAGTTCAGGCTATCTCTACCTGATGAGTCCAGACTAGGATGAAACGCGCCGTGGAGCGCAGGAATGTGAGAAAGCCATATCGAAGCCCTCCAGGTCATCAGCATCACTTAACGCAGTCTGAATGATGGATTCCTCCCGATAAAAAGGCACCATCATCTACTCAGCAAACAAAACACGATATTCATCGATAAGTGTTGATCGAACATGCTCCACGTAACTCATTTTGATCAACCTTACACATCAACGGATTTAACTGCTCACCCCATCGGGTACCCGTTTGTTCTACTTATCGTCACCGATGCGGCTTATCGCGAGCACTACCCAGTAAACGTCGGTGTCCGTGGAGTGCTGTAGACTGCGGTTCTCATTGTGTTCATTCGTACACCAGGGAATCCCACCTCCCGATGCCAAGGATTGTTTATATTCAGGGATGCGGTTTCAGTCGCTGAAGTGCTTGGCTCATTTTGTTTAGTTAGGTACTCGTTGTCTCTGGCGTGATCGTAATACTAGTTGCATCTCTGGTTCTTTGCTACTAGGCCTTAGGAGTCAGCACGAAAATTATGGTCCTTCCACGACATCTGGCACTTTGAGGACACGAGACACATGCTGAAGAATGTTATAATTCCCGCAGTGTTATAGCAATAGGAGCGACGGAAACACGTCAAAGGGCAGTGATTGCAGGCTGACTGAATAGGCTTTATTCAGCAAATGACCGGGACGCGTGGGCTGAAATGAAGGTTTTCGAAAAACGTTGAATACGAAGGTAGCTTACACGTCATTCTCCACCCCACCCCACCTCCAATCTTTTGCTTGTGTGCTCGAGAATAAATGGATACTACTGTACCTCGCGGTTACGCAGACAGTGTATATACATTCTTTGTCGTTGCTCGTAAACATATGAAAGTTCGGATGGACAAAGGATGTTGGTTTGGGTCACATGAGCGGTCGTTGCTTATGCATGGCTATCTCTTTGGGAAGGCGCACAGGAGACACTAGATAGATGCCACCCTGGTGCGGCCCAGTTGTACATTAATACATGTCCTCTTTTCCATTTGGAAATCAAATGTGAGTATACTGGACTGTACGGTCCACTTGAACAACCTCGCTCACTTACGTGTTGTATTTTGAGGCTCTCATATTACGACGTCACAAGATGTATCCTGGTACGCAACCAATTCAGCAGCTATATCTTGGATGCTAGTTTACTTCTGTAAGAGAACGATCTCTTCTGGGGACTGGCTTTGTGGCGGTGCAGAGAAGGCAATGGATAGAATTCAAAGCGTCCAGCAATATACTTTCCTGCTAAGTTATCGCGAGGCTCCTAGATCCAGGTGATAGAGTAATCAATTTCCAAATGATGCTGACAATCCGCACCAGCTGTCCATCTCTTTGAAGATTGTGCGTCATAGTTCGACTAGCTACGAATTTTTATAAGTGAATAGATATCGCATCTCTTGAGAATGTATACAGAGGCATGCTAATTACAGTAAAGAAATGTGTTAAACACTAATGCTTTTAGCTGTCATGTCATTGTATGCAAAAGGAAACAGGAATCCAGAGTATTCAACACTGGCGAACATCTATTTCCTGTGTGTTGTTGAGGGTAAATGGATATTGAACTTAATGTTTAGTCATTCGGAAGAACGCGTCGCCTTAATGTGGGTTCACCGTTCTCATAAAATTGGAGTGTCCTTTTGGCGCATACTCTTTAGTGGGATGTCATTTGCTTTCGTTTACTGAATACTGTATTATAGAGCAAGTAGAAATGACTTCGGTACAACTCTTTCGAAATATGGTGAAAAACGTTATACAAGTTGCCAACCGTGAACATCGTTGTCGTTCTCATGTAACATTTAAACTATCTGGCTTACGATATTTCAAGACTCACAAATGTGATATGTCATCGTAAGTGTGCAATCGTTCTCCGAATCGAATAGTGGTAAAATATAAATCTAACAACGTTTTGAACTGCTGCACAAATGTTGCCTCAATCACATGTTCAGGTTAACTGTTCCAAATGTTTACCACTCTCCGTTCGAAGCACAGTGGGTAGGGAACACATTTCACATCCGGCACGACAAGCTTGTATCTGTGTCCGCGTGTGCTGCATAGCCCTCATAAGTGCAGCATTGGCCTTAGCATTGGGAAGTCACGGAGATGTAAAATACGGTAGGTCATAATGAGGTCGACTTGCACCCGACGGTAGGACAAGGTGTGGAGTCCTAGTTTCTCGCACCGGTCTTCATACCCCAAGCCTGGTAGCAACGTGTTGGACCCGTTCGGTCTTTTGTGCCTCGCCTCGGGTAATCGGAAAGTAGGCGGGCGAACCGTACTCTAGCATTGGTCTAATGATGGAAGAGAAGAGGCGAGTGGCAACCTCTTCAGACCATGTGCCGAAGCTATGTTTGAGCGCCCAAAGCATGCGCAGTCCGTTACGATATAGCCTGTTCGTGTTGTCCACGGACTTCAAATCGTAGCGTGAGAGTACACTTAGGTCCTTCACGGTGGGTGTGGGATATAGTGGTTGGCCGTCAAGGGTGTAGGTTCGGCCGTCCGCACCCTACCCTCATAAAAACAGACTTGGCTGGGTTGATCGGGAGAAGAACTTCTGCAGACCATGTGGTTAAGCGGTTGAGATCTTGCTGAAGTAGGCCACAGTCATCAGGAGCGTCAATTTGTCTCCAAAGCTTCATGTCGTCCGTAAACAAGGCACACGGCGACCGGAGAAGCTGCGGTAAATCGTTGATGTGGATCAGGAACAGAGTGGGCCCCAGCACAGTGCCTTGAGAGACGCCACTTGTAGAGAGGTACCAGTCAGTTAGATGGTCGTCCACCTGTATCCTCCACTTTCGTCCAACAAGAAAGTCGCGGATCCACCGGCGCAGTGAGCCACCGACACCACACATTCTGAGTTTGTGAAGGAGAACCTCATGGCTGACCTTGTCGAACGCTTTACTGAAGTCGATGAATATCACGTCGACGGACTTCCCCTTGCTTATTGCCTTCAACCACTCATGCCTCGTCACAAGCAGGTTCGTAACGCATGAGCGGCCTTGCATAAAACCGTGCTGTGCGGGCATCAGGACCTCGTTTCACTGTAGCAACTGAAGCAATCCCTTCTTCACGATTTTCTCAGCAACCTTTGCCAAAATAGGTGTCAGACAAATTGGCCTTTAGTTGTCTACTTTGCTAGGGTCGACGCCTTTCGGAATAGGCTTCACCACCGGATATTTCCAATCAGCCGGCAACGAACCATCGGACAGCGACCTGTTGAAAAGGTCAGTCACGACAGGAGAGAGGATGGTCGAAAGTGACTTGAGAACCAGTGGGTGAAGCCCATCAGGTCCGGCAGGTTTGGTGCCGTCAATGTTGGCGAGTAGTCTACCTACCTCTTCAACGCTGCAATCCAGACTGTCGAGTTCGGTAAAAACGGTACACATCGAACTCGGAACAGACACCTGGTTATTCGCAAATACAGAAGCGAAGTGTGCCGCCAACGCGGATGCACGCTCAGTGCTGGAGGTTAGGGGCTGTCCATCCGGGCCATACAGCACTGGCACATCACCTGCATGCTTCAGGCGTCGCTTCACGTATGCACAGATTCTCTTGGGGGCGGTCTTCGCGGTTACTGCGAGCTGCTCTTCGAAATGTCGGCGTTTATTCTTTTTTGCACTGTTGCAGAGGTTCCGCTGACATTTACACCCTTCGTAATCTTTGTCAGAGCCAGAGAGGAGGAATTTGTCCCACAGTCTGCGCCGCCTCCAAGCCAGGTTTCCATACTCCTTGTCAAACCAATGAGGCTTAATCGGTCTATCCTTCCGACATTTCAATGGCACAAATTGGGAACACAACGATGTCAATCTGTCTTTTATAAATATCCAACAATTTTCCACAGATGCAGCTTGTGGCAGAGACCAATCCAGTTGGCTCGCGGTTCGAGCTAGACCATCGAATTCCGTTTTCCAGTAGTTGGGAGCTAGTTCCAGCGGATGTGAATACGGCAAAGATAATTCCATATCAGCTATGAGCACTGAATGGTCGCTTGCAGCCAGGGGCTCCAGGATCCTAACCTCACGCACTCGTTCGTAGCTCGTTTACATCAGGTCGAGACAGGACGAGGTTGAACGTGTCGTTATGCGTGTTGGCTGGCATATGTGTTGCGATGCACCAGTTTCAAGTATCAAATCCACGAACTTTGCTTTAACCTCACTATGTCAAGGCATCAAATGCACATCAGGCCATCGTATTCGAGGACAGTTAAAATCGTCCATAAGTAGAAAGTGTGGACGACTCATGTGGGCTTGAAGATGGGGCAGCCAAGCCAAACAACAACTCAGGGGACTGCGATAAACTGCGCCCGCATGCAGTTCTCCGCGCCTGAGGCGGATGGAGCACCACAGTAGCTCACACAAACCATCGTCACTTCGGTAGATGCTCACAAGTTTCCCATGCAAAGAAGACCGGATGTAAAGTAAGACACCACTGTGGGCATTATTTAGTCTATCGCATCGGAAGCACGAGTAACCGTTGAGTTCAAGTTCTTGGGTGTATAACTCTGCATGTAGCCATGTCTCTGCGAGTCCCACTACGTCTGACCGCTCAGACGCAACGAAAAAACAAAGCTCATCGCGCTTATTCATAACACTGCAAACGTTTGTGAAGGCTACTTGCAGGCCGCAGCAGGAGCCGGTGGGCGTGCTTGAAGTGTGAGCAGCCTGTTTATCCTGATTCGCGGATTGTTGGAAACCACCCGAAAATTTACGATATGAAGATTTGTTTCCCCCTCACCAGTGCGTGTTTTCAGCTCATTGATGACAGACTTGAGCCGCTCCCTGTCTACTGGGTCCAGGTCTGGACGAACATGGATCTTCAAACCTTTCAGCCTACTTAGGCAGGACATGATCAGTCTTGGACTGGCTTCGTCCGCAAAAGTGATTCTCGTAGGTCGATTTCGTTGATCACCATGCTTTCCAAGACGGGTAATCTGCCCGACTTTTACCGAGTCCTCACCAGCGTCGAGGAGTCTGTCAATTAGACCTTGTAAAAACTCGACATCGTGATCGTAGCGCACTTGGGGTGATGAATCACTGGACTCCGGTGCGTGAAAGATCACGAGATTATAACGCCTCTGGTCGGACGAGGTTGACCTTGCAGGGCGAAGTATACTACCAGCCTCACGTGGTTTGGCTAACTGTTGACTTACAGTGCTTAAACGCCCAACGGCCCTTCGTAATTTCGTTCTTTGTTCTTTCCACTGGCCTTCAGCACTCAGACTTTCGCCTGCTGGGACATCAGTGCCCGTTGGACACAACAAAGGTAAACAATTTATGCAAGGTGAAACTGGGCTTCTCACAACGGTTGGACTTCGTTCCGGTGAGTTTGCACGTGTAGAGGAAGAAGACTGACCTGAAACCTGAAGACTCTTCGGGCTAGGTTGTTGGGCCAAACACACGGAGCTGTTCGCGACGAAACGCTGAGACCTACACGTCGGCTTTACTCTTTCTGACTGTATCTTATTTCGGCAATTTTCACATATGGTTTGGACGAAATCGTGTTGGATCTCGCGAAGACGATGAAAATGCTCAACTGAAAATCCAATACATGAAATGTGGTATTTAACTTGGCACAAAGCACACATGAGGGCATTTGCACGGTATCCGACTAGCTTGGAGCAAATACCACAGGATGACTGCTTCGGCATTGTGAATAATCCGAAAACAAGATGGCGGCCAATTGACAGAGAAAATGGCGATAGCAAGATCGCCGAAACCAAGCGATGAAAACAAGTATTTCTGGTCGGAAATTTCAGAATCGGAAATGAGACTGAATTGTATCTAAATTTCCACGAAATACTTCCAATGAACGCAGGAAGCCAACACATAGTGATCTTGTCAACACAGCCAAAAATAACTCACTTGAAAAAGATAGATTCTTTTGCCTAATTTGATGTACATTCTAGTGACGCCTGAGTGACACGAGGTGTCATACAGTACTTGGTGTCAGTGTGTGTGTGTGTGTGTGATTGCAACGACTAACATGTGTGCAGAAAAGCGTCGGCAGCCGCTTTAGCTCCCCCGCTCTGAAACGCCATGTCGTAATTATGACACAGAAGTTCACTAGGCCGGCGTTTTATTTTATCAACTTGAACATCACTGAGACGGATCACTGGTCTACACTAATGTTGGAGCGACTACGGATGAGGCAGTGACACCACTGCTAAACTGAATCTACGAGAGCACGTACCTCGTTTTCGATGACGGAATGGTGTCGTTCGCTAGGATAAAGCGTTTTCGGAAAGAAAGCGGCTAGTCGTCCGTTCTGTCAGCATAACAGAAATGGGTATGAATGATAAAAACGGTCACAGAATTATCCATTTCTTTCCTGATACTTGCGAATGAGTTCCTGACTGAAGCAGGGAGAGGAAAACAGCGGTTATCGTTAAACAGACAGATTTTTCCAGAGAATTTGGTGATCTATGGGGAATGATGGGTTAATCTTTTTACAACGCGTTTGGACTTGAAGTCGGTGCGTACAGTTCTGCGTCTCATTGGTTGACATCAGTCTTGGGCCACCGTATAACCTCGCTGGAAACTTCATATCCCGCCAGCCGTACCTTCTTCCATCGTATGATACTTTTGCTTTAATCAAGAGACAGTTTGTACTTACATGAAATTCTTTTGAGTTTCGCTAGATTGCGCTTAAACTGCTTCTCAGTTCCTTCTGGTTGAAGGCTGAGTTCCATTTTCGTCGATTGCTATTCTGTCGACGATTCTGTGGAAACGGATGACTCCATTTGTTACACAGGAATGTGCAGTGGAATTGTGTAACTTTTTCGCATGTATCAAGTGCGACAATTTTCTCTTCGGTTACTTTAAGGTCTATGCTTTTTTCAGGTTTGAAGCGTTATACACCTAGTGGTTGAAATTGTTGTCCATAAGAACATCATTTCTGTACAGCGGGTACTCATTCGTGGAAGTCTGACTAGTAATTACTAGAACGGGCTCGTCACTGCGATGCTAATGGTTTAGTAATCCCATCCTTAATTACTCCATCTATTCCCCTACTTAAATGGCGCCTTGATTTCGTGCTGATTCGTTTTAAGATTAAAACAGCTTGTTCACCAAGGAGTGGGATATTGCAACTTGGTAGAGCTCAAAAGTAGTGTCCTAGGAGTACATTTGAACACAGATACGTGGGCATAGCTTAATGTTCGTGCAATAGTACTTGGTATACCGCACAGGCAATAACAGCTCGTTTAGCCTGCTGGATGGCTACTGGTCATCGAAATTTTGCAATCTTATCCAGGAATAGTCCTGCTGTAATATTTAACAGCAGGCTCCAGTACAAAGGTCGCAACTTGCAGTATCGATTTAGTGCTTTCAGTGGGATGGTATGAGGAGTTCGATGACGACATGTGAGAAATCTTTTAGTGTGACTGCGATTGTAACAGAGTATATATAATCCCGATTAGCTGGGACCGTACATTTTTGGCTAGGAGCGGCAGACCTAGTCGTATCGCTTCTTTCCATCATCGTTACTAACAGAGTATCGGGATCGAACGCGTCTCTTTAGACGACCGAAGAAAAACAGTTGTCACGCGACAGCCATGGCTGCCTTTTTACTGTAGGGTAATGAGTTTTTTATGTCGTTTCCAGTGGTTTTAGCTGTCATGCGGAGGATGCACCATGGCTGTTTTCTGGTTAATGTGATTGCGATGGCCGGTAGGTTATTTCAAACGATTGGATCAATTCTACAGCAGTATGGCGATCAAGCGCCATTTCCCAAGGGAAATGACGTATGGTTTCGAATTGTCGCCCAGTCATGAAGGCTTCTCGAATAGTATCCTCGATTTTACTCATCTGTAACCGCTCTGCATTTGTAATACTAGGTAAGTGACTTCAACTACTGCATGAAGGCATGTCGTTTACTTATCGCTTACCGGTAGTAAGTGAGTAGCGTGTGAATATCTCATTTTCGGTTTGATTTATACCTACTTCAGTGTTTCGATGACGAGTTTGGATGTGGCACACTCCTTAATGCAACCGTACGCACATGGTGACACTTCATTCGCCAGAATCCTCATTTTTCCGCGGTAGTGAAGCAACGGCGTCCAAAATACGCCAGCCAGTAGCCCAAAGTTAACGAGCTTGTCTTGTAGCCTGACGGCGAGGGTTCGAGTCTGTGAAGGGGTATGACAGCCGCAGTATCCTTAGCCCGCGTGCGACCGGTGGTAGTTGCGCGGCAGCGAAGCGTCGGTACTGCCTACCGGCGTACTACGGATGCCTTCCTAAGGGTAAGGGTATCAAGTCAGTCTACTGTTTTGCACCGCTGGTATTGTTGGGATCACCATCGAAACGTTTCAGTCGAAGGATTCCATTCTTTTCCTGTTGAGTAAGTTGTTCTAAAAATAAGCGAAGTTGAAACGTGTCGAATAATAAGGAGTACCTCCCGAATGCGTAGACTGTGTTCAGCAAGAAATTGAGGCGAGTACGCCGAAGTGGAGTGCAGAAGGGTACGACAGCAAATAACAGAGTAATTTACCTCTACAAGACAGCAGCTCTTCTTTCTTCATGAATGTCTGAGAAAAGACATTCTTCCTCGCAGCATCAGATACAGACCGCCTATTGATCACCCTCAAGCGTGGACTGCTGCTCGACAATTCGGGAGGCGTATGATACGCTTAATGATCACCGACGCCCACAATCGTCCCAGAAAATATGGCAGAAGTATGAACGAACATCGGTCTAGCTGCCTTCAAGTCGTTGGCCAACAATTTACAGAACAACTAGAAGCTGCAATACAACGTCGGGTAACAAACACCAGGACGAAAAAGCATAATGCGCTTCTCGATAAGTTGTCAAAGTTGACGTCTCCTAAAGATGAAAATATCAGTGACGGCTGGATTAGAAATCTTTCCAACCGACAAATCAACGATGCCGAAAAGCAAGTCCTCATCAAGGGATTAAATTACAACTACAGAGATGCAACGGCTACCGACTTCTTAGCAGCATTCGAAAGCGTCCTACAATCCAACGGATTAGATGAAGAGACTCAGAAACAAATAAGACACACAATTGTTCCTGCTATAACGCACAACAAGCAATACGACGCCTTAACCAAGCAAGAAAAAGAGGCAATGAATACCCTGAAGTCTGATGAAACAATCATTATCCTACCAGCTGACAAGGGACGAATGAGTGTCATAATGAATAGAGAGGATTACATTGAGAAGGCTACACGTCTCTTGAATGATACAGCAACCTACAGGTGCGTCGACAGCGATCCAACTTCGCAGCTGACAAGCGAAGTAAACAAAACATTGAAGCAACTTCAGGAATTGAAGCAAATCACGAAAGAAGAGCGCGACAGGATGAGAGCCCGCGACTGGAACATCGCGCAATTCTACGGACTCTGAAAGGTACACAAAGATAATGCACCGTTGCGGCCTATCGTGTCTCTCCCTGGAACACCCACCTACAACCTGGCGAAAGAAATGTGGAGACGCCTCAAGTAATTTACCTATTCAGCAGTTAGATGATACCGTCCGGATCATTTGCCAACTGGATCTAACCCTTGGTTCCCGAAATTCTTCACAGTGAAGTTGCCAAAGCTCCTGCTCCCAAATGTGATCTACGATAAATTTGTGTGGGAATCGAACAGATCTAAGGAACTTCACACGTTGTCTAAATTAATTGTAAACTCCCCAGAACTTGATGCATGCTGCGTTCGAATGCAAGACACCATTACAGGCCACTTTCTTCAGTAATGTGCCCGCTGGGCACCACAGTAGAAAACTTCGCTTCGACTTATGTAACATCGCCTGACAGCAGATAACGGAGTCTGCAACTTGTATCCGCTGTGCATTAGACTTGGTCATCCATGTCACTCATCTACACTACACTGAGTATAACATTGCTTGCCTTCCCGCGGTTTTTTTTGGCTTAATCTTCACCGCCATTTGATTCCGTGGCTCTTCTTCTGACACTACCTGTGTCTTCTGGGCTTTAATGTCACGGAGGACCGTAGTGCGATCCATTGTTTACATTATTTCCGTGTACGCTATACTACTTGCTCCTACCGCAGTAGTGTTTTAACGCATCACAAACTCAACATCGTCATATCGCCACCCTCGAACGCCGGTCTAAGGTTGCCGGTTGAGCAAACTGTCAAATACTATCAATAAAGCACGAAAACTAGTCGTCGCCTCGTACTATGCAAGAAAATCCATTTCTCAGTTTCTGAAGTTCTCCAATTGAGTGCTTGCAATGGTTCGACATTTCATCCCATCCCCTCATCGAAGCCACCCAACTGCCACTCGTTCGTGCACATTTACACAGGCAATTAATTTCCTCACCTCCATTGCTGTACATTCGTCTCATAGTAGCAATGCAACGGCCACTACTGATTTGGTTGTAGCTCAAACAATTCAGGCAGCGAACCAAACCTCCTGGCAATGCCCGTATGGGTGTGTGGAAATTAAAGCATTCAAATACCGACAACCCACGAAGTACTTAGATTTCTTCTCCCTGTTTGTAGACCGAGCACATTTCTAAGTCTAATTGAAGGTATGCAAAATGATGTGCTGGCCAGGGTGCACCTGAGTGCACAAACCTCGAATGACTTCACTGTTGTCTCTGGTATAAAGCATGCAGGTGTCTTCGCCCCTGCCCTGTTTAAAATTTACCGAAATGCTGATGTTTTGAGCACTTAATGCTTGGGATTGCGGTGTCTCTGTGGAGCACTGTATTGATGGTGCGTTGCTGAACATCCGTCGTTTCGGGGCGAGAACCCTAGTGTGTGAGACAGGGATCAGGATGTTGCTGTTTTTCGACGAGTGTGCGTTGTTTGTACACAGCGCGGATGAGTTGCAGCGCATGACGACGGCTCTCGCTTGGAAAACGGCCAAGTTCGGACTTGCCATCATCACAGGCTAGTCTTCAGAAACAAAAGTAGCAAACAAGCTTGTCTTCACTGTTTCATCTTCAGGCTAATAGAACCACAACAAAGCAGGCTAGAGTGGACACAAGAGGTTTAAACGCGGTGCCACTGATGCATAGTATCTAATGGAGGATTCTACGTGATTGGTCTGGTTGATGTGACGTCGGGTGAAATGGTGTGACCGCCATTATTAGCCATGCTGGCCTGGGGCCAATGTAATATGAGGGCTCGGACGACTTTTTTCAGGGCACTCAGGTCCGGATTATGGAGCCGAATTGCCATCGCCCCTGCTGTCGACAGCAGGCGGCGTCGAACTGCCTGTCCGGGTACACAGTATATTGATGCGAATTGATTTGGTGATCGGAGTCTTCCTGGTGTAACAATACTGCACTCGTTACATTCTTTCTCACAGCGCTGTAGAGCCAACTTGGGCAATGTTCTCGAGCCCTAACAGATAGTCGCTTGGTTGTTTTCCCAATATACCTTGCTCGACACAAGCAAGAAAAATTGTACAGACAGAACAATGAATTTATACGGGCTAAAAAGCACTCACTGCTTTACAAGCTCCGTTGGGTATTTTGGTGGGGTTATCTCAAAAATAATAAAACATACTTAATTATTTAAGTACGAAAAGAAAGTCTTTTCGTTTGTTCCACTGTAGTCCTGCAACCCGCGCATTTTTACACCCAATGGTAACAGCAAATAAATCCAAGGCATATGCCAGGAGTGTAAATGAATGAGTGCGTCATCCAACCGCATTTTAACTATTGTTAGTGTCGGTGCAAAGACGACCGATTCAGGGCGAACATTCCACAGGTGATATACCCGAATGAATAAAAATTCCTGCGGCACTCCAGTCGGCTACACTGTACTGCGAGTTTTAGTGAGCCACATCCCAGGTTTGTATTGTTGCTGAGTTGCATTAAGGAGCGGTACACATGATGTGGGTCGTGCAGAATCAAGTAAGCCATTATCAGATCGCCCCGTAATCTGCGATATCGCCCCCAATCGTTTCAGCATCTGCTCGTATGGGAGATTGCGTATTCCACTGACTATTTTTATGCCCGACGTTGGGGCTTCTCCGCTGTATTAAGGTCGTATTTCATCCATGCTGGGTTTAATAACGTATTCGACATGTGGGGCGAGCATATGCACTGAGCATCTGTCGCAAAACAATGATGTCTATCTGTCCGAACGCCCGTTGCAACAGCCAGACGTGTTGGTTTCCAGTCTTCGAAGTCTTTTCGTATTGTCTGGAGCAACCCAAGTCATCTTGAACCAGCACACACAGATCACGTTCGATGGACGATTGCTGCAGTAGATTTGTTCCGAGCATGTATGAATAGTTGCTGGTGTCGCATGGAGAGTCCCTTGCCTTTACTCACATTGAAATAAATTTTAGATTGACCACTGATGTATCTTGTCTAAGTCACCCTGAAGCAACTGCTGGTCAGCATTCATCTGAACCCTGCGCCAAATCTGTATGTCGTCGGCAAACGGTAGGAAGTCTAAAGCGGGTCCCTTGCGGCGCACGACCCTCGACGTGAAGTGGGTTAGATAAAGAGCTCCAAACTCTGGCCAATGATTATCGTTGAAGGCGAAAGTGGGCAATCCAGCTTGGAAGAAGGTCACCGATCCCGTAATACTGGAGCTTGTAAAGCAGTATCCGATGCTCAAGACGATCGAATGCCTTCGAAAAATAATGGTATATCACATCAGTGCCTTCTCCAGTGTCAGCTGACTCCGTCCATCTACTCCGTGCAATTGGCAGATTCGTTATACAAGATCGCTGGCGACGAAAGCCGTGCAGTTCAGGAGTAATTATGTTACATTTGTTACAGTTGTTAAAGATATACGGCAATCCAACCAAGGACAGAATTCTCGATTCCATAGCTCCATAGCCTGTAAAGTAGGATGCGCTGATCCAGACGGTTGAAAGCTTTGGAGAAGTCCAGACAAATATAACGTCGACTCCATCACCAGCAACAGCCACTGGCGTCCAACTATTTAGTGCCATCAACAGGTTGGTGGTGCATGTCCAGTGCTGACGGAAGCCATGCTGCTCCAGTGCCAAGACCTTGCACTTTCCAAGGTGGTCTATTATATCCTCAGCGATTAACATTTCCATCAACTTTGAGAGGACAGCGAGGAGCGTTACTGGGCACTACTTTGCAGTGTCTGAACGGCAAGCGTCTTTAAGAAAGTGGGTAAAGTTGCCGTGCTTCCACATAGTGGGGGCTTGTTGTTTATTAAGGCATCTCCGAAAGAACCTTAACAGGGACTCGGCTAGCTTATTGGCGGCAGCATTCACTGATTTCGAGCAAATGTGGTCGGCTCTCAGAGAGCTATGGTCAAGCAATGAAATCACAGGGACATGGAATAGAAGGATACAATTGTAAGACAAATAGCTGCTAGGCCGGAGTTTAGTAGATGGCGCAGGTGTCAGATGTGGTTGTCCGGGTTGAGATCCCGGTATCCTACTTGCGAATTGCATGGTAATTTTACTGGTTGCAATAGCATAGTCGATGGTTCGAGACCCACTCCTACTAATCAGGTTTACGCATTCTGAAAGGGCGAAAAATGCCATCAGGCTGAATATGTTATCTCCACGGCAACGGGATTTCAGGCGGTCGTCAGTAACCGCAATCTCACGCCATTATAGATACATACTATCTTCGTGCGCACTATAAGAAGACTTTTTGTCCTCCTTCTACAAGCGAATACAGAAGGCAAATAAAGTCCCAACGAAACCCCTCTTACCTAAAGGCCCACACCTATTGATCTAGTCCTGTCAACCCACGCTGCTACATGCTCCGTGTCTCAGCAAATAGCATAGCGCGTAAGCGACAATAAGGACGAGGAAGTCAATCGCTTGGAATAAACTTGGAATCGGCCGAGGTTTTATAGGTTCAGAAGGTTTTAGAATACAAAATCGTTTTTCGAAGTTGGGTTTGTGGTGCTCGCCTGCTGGTTGGATTGCAATCTTTATTCAAACCTCGGTTCACATTGAAGCAGACCTCGGTCATTCAGATCACAAGGACCGTATCCGAAATGTAGATATTTCGTTGTTGCTCCTGCCAAAACTGCCACCCCATGACCGGTTTCGTCCTCGTTTGGGCTCAGTAGATGGAGATAGCCCGAGGTGGGGTAGAATTCGGTGCTTAGTGGTTAGCGGCTAATCACTAAAGCAGTAAGGTCCGTGAGCAACGCATCGCACAGCCGTAAGAAATTCGAAATTAGATATGGAGTACCAGCCGGGTGGATTGAGACACACAATCTCTATCGAGATCACGGTTCACTTTGGAGTAGACCGCAGTCATTCCGATCACAAGGACCGTATCAGAAATATTGATGGTTTGGTGGTACTCCTCCCAACACTGGCTTGATGAAAGGTAGGCACCATACAAATCTATATAAAACGGAGTGGTATTCAAAAACCTTTTTAAATTATAGAAGATGAGGAAAACAATCTAGGTGTCAGCGGCTTAACGCATGGAGTTGTCGTCGACCCATATGTGGAAAGTAGACTGATCAACTGCAATGCAGGTCATAATCAGTCCATGGCGAATCCGCAAATGCCAAGTATATTAATGTCAGAGTATTTGACCAACTCCTCGCCAGTCTGCAAGCGGTATTTAGCCAACATAGACTAGTTCAACTTAGGGCTCAGGACCGGAATCTGATATCGCCCGATGACTGGGTAAACAACACACAAGCTATCCCAGCTTCAATAACCGAGACCAGGTCTCCAAGGATACTAAATAAACTACTCGCTCTTAATGTATCCAACGAAGCCTAAACTCAGACGACATTAGAAAATAAGGAAAAAAGTACACTTCTGAGTTACAGCCCCCCAAGTGCTATGGCATAAGAAACGGCGAGCGCATACTGTATGTTCAAAAGTCTCGTACCAAGGTCCGCTCAAATTTTTTCTCAGTAAAATATGCGTTGATATGTAATAAACTTCCATCGAATATCGGTAAGTGCTTTACCTATCTGCAATTCAAACGGATGATTAATGCTTATCTGACTGTTTCCAATATCTTGTCAACACACCCAAAAGAGGACTCTAGATGATTTGTATGAGAATGGTCCTGCGTACACTTAAAAGTTGGAATATCCTCTAGTTATCTCCATATTATAATATTTTTTTCACATGGATGAACCCATTAGTATGTATGTAGAATCCATCTTATTCCAACTAATCATACACTCCTGTCTAACTAATACCGTCTTCTTCTCCTTTGACGCACTGTTTCGGAGATGAAGCAACGCTTGCACGCCGAAATCTCCTCACGGTCGTCGTTGTTTGCAATGATCTTCCACCCCATTGTGCTTGGCCTATTAGCAAAATATTGTAAACAGTATTACACTTTTGATTCCTCATACCTTATATTCTACCTTATTTCAATTTTGGCAATGAGTGGGCTGATCTCTTAAAAGATAAAAAACATTATACCCATGCAAAACATACCGTCACTGAGTCACTGTCAAATAAATGCCATACATGACTGATCTGCATAACGGATCGGGTTAAGGCTTCAAAGCTCCATAATGCATGCATAAAACAGCCATAAAAATGACATTTGTGAAACAGGTGACGGCTTACATGTTATTTTGCCACACCGGCACGCAGCCAGTTGGAGGTTGGAAGTGCAGGTCCAAGCCATCGAGGGAATAACCCTCATGGAAGCAGGTCCCCTGGGGACCGTTCGATGAATGGCCGTATTACTTTACTCGAACCTTTGGATAAATCTGCATTTGTTATGGTACCCTGTTTCTTGCTCTATCTAATAGTATCAAACTATCCTTTACTTCAAAAATCCATTTCGGACCCGTTGTAGTAAACATGAACAATTTACAATTTTATGCGGTCTTGATGTACAGATTAATCAGTCCACGCAGTTGGTTTATGTCTCGCTCAGTCGAAGAATAAAACATTTATGTATCTATTTACTTATTTATCTGCTGTCTGCTAAAGTGCTTTGCCACTGGTCCCAGAAATATGATTGTCCAATAAAATCCTGCCACGCAGATCGTACGGAGGTGATAAGGTTAAAACTTTAAATTGGTCACTTTTGACATTCGAACCTATATGCCGATCTTCAGTTAATGACACTTTATACTGTATTGCATGCGCGGCGCTGGTGAACAACATTGCTTACCGGAAAGGTGGTGTGTCAAGAACAAGCTGCTGTACAAATGTGCGGACAACCTGCACAACATGAGGTGTTTCCGCTATCACCTCAGTAATTGGATGTACTCAAATCGTTAAAGAGGCGTAATGTTTCCCAAGTCTATCAGCTGGATACCAGATCAAGGAAATATTTTGTTAAAGTGTCCAGTTTTTAAAGATGTAGCCAGTAATGTGTTCACCAACGTCCCTCTACAACAAACGATTGATTACATAGGTGAACTAGCTGAGCGATCTAGTTATTCTTTACCAAGTCCAACTGAATTTCTAAAGGCATCCTTGCGTTTATGTACAGAAACACTTGCCTTTCACTTTCAGAAAAGGTCATACCGTCAAATCGATGAGGTGTCAATGGGTAGTCCACTAGGCCCTGTACTTGCCGATTTCTTTACGCTGATAACAGAAAGAGGTATTTCGACAGAAATAGCACAGTTACCATACTATAAGCGCTATGTGAGTGACACATTGGTCTTTTGTTCATCGGAGCAGCAGACTGTCCAGTTGGTGTAGCAACTTCACAGTGCATATGCCAACTTGCGGGTCACTTGCGAAGCGGAACATAAGAACTGTCTGCCATTCTTGCAAATTCTTATCATTCGCAGGCAGGACGAGCTCATTAAGAGGTCTGTCTACAAAAAAGCAACATGGGCCGGTCAGTACCTGTACTTCACCAGATTCACATCAGTGCGGCACAAGCAGCCCCTTGTGAAAACTAGTTAGTCGTGCTAGCTCAATTTGCTCGCCTGATTGGCTAGCCGACGAGCTAGAATTAATTAAATCAACACTAATTGCGAATGGTTATCCGCGCAGATTTATAGAGAAACACAGCCAGCAGCGAGGCCCAAAATACTTGGTGCATACGGCAGCGAAGAAGAAGATCTATATCAAGTTGCCTTTCAAACGTGAGTTTACTGTATCAAAAAGCACGGAACGTCTAATCTCCGTTATGCAGAGAAGTTCCTGTGCTGCCAAGGTTCTGGTCATCAATCTAACTCGTAAGTTGCCGGTACCACCAATGAAGGAAGCTCGACCGATCGGGGCCAACTCACACTGTATATACCAATCTGTGTGCAACTGCAGTGCCAGTTACATAGACAGAACTAATCGCTCTTTAACTTCTTGAATAAAGGAAGACGTGGCAAGGTGGGTTCAAGGTGAACTCAACTAGCATCGCAGTCACAAATAAGTTCCGCGCTTGCGCATGTCGCCAGCTTTCTCAACAAGTAAATATCTACTGATCACGCGTCACCGGATAGATTTTGGATCAGCGTTCACACTTGTGTTACGTCACCCTAATCTTGGCTGTACCCACGGACGCCGCGGAATTTTCTGCTACCACGCGCTGGATCCTGCTTTTTCTCTGGAATTACTGTATTTTACGTGTGTTGCTGTGTTAGTTGTGCACCAAACTTTTTAGTTTCGTGTGTTTATTAATCCGTGAAAGTTTCGTGGAATTCCGCTTGATATCTTCGGAGATCTCAGTGATTTACGTCTGTGCCCGTCATTTTGGAATTTGTGATCGACATCAGGTCTTGTCCTCGTGCTTGAAAAAATACAACAACTATGCCGAATATCATGCAACGACGTATCTGCTCTTCAGCTAATTGCGGCAAAGCCCTTAAAATGGGTATAACGTGCCGAAACTGCAGTGGCTCGTTCCACCCGAGCTGTATAGGAAAGTCCGCCAAAGAAGCAAGGCAAATAAACAAGGCAGCTGACGCATTTTGGTTTTGTCCAACTTGCCAGTTAACTCCAGTGGTCGGTTGATTATGTGCACTCATGGAAATGTGCGATACGTTGAATGCGACAATCGCTTAGTTGTTGAACGCCAGGCTTGCACCACCGGCCGCGAATATGGCCATGATTATACCACAGTCGGTCAAAGAAAGCTCCACCTCGAGGCCGAAAAAAAGGGCTAGACGCTCAAGCCGCGCTGCAGCCTCAGTTTCTCCAAATCCCCTGCCTCACTCAACTCCCAAAAGCGGACGAACATCCAGAGTACTGATGTCCACACCTTTGAGTCACACGCCCCACCTCCATTCAACAGCAACCGCGGAAGCTCCGGGGCAAACCTCTTCAGCCGTAGAGAAAAGTCGGGCGTCGTACGCCTCAGTCGCCTCCATGCATACACCGGCTAAATTACCTCCGACTCCGGTGGCCTCACCAAGCATCAGTAAGTTGACCAGACTCCAACAACCAAACAATCCGTTTAACACCGTGTCTGTAAGTCATGGCAAATCTGCATCCAACGCAAGGAGCCAAGGCGCGTTAACCGTTGTGTGTACAAAATTCCTGAATCACAGGCGAGTACAATAAACGGGAAGCTGTTGGATGATCGTAATCAGTGGAAGTCTATATGTACTGCGATTGGCATTTCGGTTGAACCTGAAATGCTGAGACGAGTCACACGTCATCCAAATTCAGCGCACTACGGTGAACCCCGACTTCTCCGGGTGACAATAAACTCCATCAAGGACACAGAGGTAGTTCTACTATCGTCCAACAGGCTTCGTCATTCATCACTCGAGGCGCGCATACTTCCTGATATCCCCTGGAACGAACGTCCGAAAAAGATGGTCAAGCGTGAGGAAGTTCGTAAAGCCGAGGCGAAACGGACGATAATTGTGTACGGGGTTCCTGAGCTCCAAAACTCAACCTCTGATGCAGCGGATGCACATGACCGGGAGCAATGGAGTTACATCCGCCACGAAATCTCCCTCAATAATATCATCGCTAAGCGGTTGACCAGGATTCCATTTTCACCCAACTACAAAGGGTACGGTCCCAGACTTATGAAGGTGGTGCTTCAATCTGAGTTTATGTTACCGCTCGCCTTGGAAAACTGGTCCAAATTCCGCGTGAAGCTGCCAGCGGAAATTCGGTTAAAGGCATCAGGTACGCTGCCACGGATTACCAACGACTCACGGGGAGCGATCAAATTGTTGAACCATACACTCATGCAACTTTGTGAAGGCATGGATTTATCGAGAACCGCAATATCCCACGAAATACGGCTGTACACGGGAGACCAGCAGGGCCCGGAAGGCCGCGATCAGTCGTCTAACCGAAAGCAAACTCAAAGGCAAACGTCACCACACAAAAACGGTTAATGGCCGACCCGTTAACGGTCGGCACAAACTCCATTCCTACTACACCCTGTGCTAGCTGACTCTTGGTTACAAAAGCCTTATCCTGCATGTATACTAATGCACAAGGCCTCATAAGTAAGTTGGTAGAACTCCGTCACCGTTTGGCTTCGGAGCCTCGAGACATCATAATGATCGCCGAAACCTGGCTGAGCGGCGAAATCACAGACGCTGAGATTGCCATACCGGGTATGTCACTTCTCCGGAACGACAGAACGGGAAAGGGCGGTGGCGTGCTCATTTATTTCCGAACGAACCTTCGTTGTGAGCTCATAGATGACCCCCAGACTTGTGTCACCGACGTCCTTTGGTGCAAACTGTGGTTGGAACGCAACGACGTATGCCTTCTCTCTGTGGTTTACCGACCACCGCAATCCACTCCGGAAAGGGACAACAGACTTATCTCCGCTTTTCGCTCCGTGCTTAATCAGAAGTACAGCCACATCCTCGTTGCAGGAGATTTCAACACCCATGACTTGGAAAATCCAGCATCCGAGACAGAAGTGTTCAAGGCATATTTCCAAGAGCTACTCTCTAGCACCTTCTTGTATAACCACGTCACCGTTCCAACCAGGTTCAGAACAGGAAACAACCCATCGATATTAGATCTAGTGCTCACTAACGAAGAGCTCATGGTCGATGGACTAAAGGTGTGCAGTCCTTGGGGCCGTAGCGATCACGTGACTTTGCAGTTTGATTACATCTGCTACGCCGAATATCCAGCTGCGGAGCTCGAAACGAGGCAATCTGTTATCCAGTACCACGTTCTGTCTGCTCTAGTTGAGAATACCAGTTGGACGTTTCTAGCTAACTGCACCCCAGAACTAGCCTGGGAGACATTTGCGAACACCATCACGTCACTAGTCATAGAAGCCTCAACACCAAAAGTTTCCCAACATCCCCGCACAGCGAAATCATTCTTGCGAAGCCGGACGCGAAAATGCATGGCTCTAAGGGATCGGGCATGGCGCATGTATAAAAGCAACCCCAGCGCAGAAAACTGGACGGAATACGTTTCGCATCGCAACTACTGTGTGCTTTTGGTTCGCGAAGACAAGAGAACGCATCAGCAGGAGCTAGCCAAACGATTCTGTTCGAACAAAAAGCTTCTTTACAAACATGTGAATGGACTTCGCAAGGTGCAACAGGGAATCCCACCACTTAATACGACCAATGGGTATACACATACTGCGAAGGAGGCGGCCAACGCATTACGGGCCCAGTACTCCCCAATCTTCCAAGGTGTACAAGCCTCGACGTATATTCCGCCACTAGTTACCCCACCGTCCGTTTTATCCAACGTCACGTTCACTGCAGAAATGGTGCTGCAAAAGCTGCTATCCTTGCGTCCACACAGCTCCCCCCT
>OX104063.1:123709983-123823910 GCA_944474145.2 Dicrocoelium dendriticum | reverse complement strand
TCGGGCGAACGAAGAAGCGTTGCGCAACGTGGCGTCCTCCTTCGCCAACACAATCGTGGTCTCAAATTGATCACATTGCGATTAGCTTCAGGTGGCGCGGCAGCGTACTGGACTGCAGGTCCTTTTGGTCTATTTTCGTTGATTCAGATCATGCTCTGGTCTGCGCGAAAATCTGTATGTGTTTTTGGAGGATCCCGAAACACGAAGCACCGCAAGATTGATGTAAACAGATTAACTGATTCCTTTGTCCAGGAGAGCTATCGGTCTTCACTGGCATATGCACTCAGTTGCAATCCACCGCAAGAAGTGGAACAACACTGGACTTGTATACGGAAAGTGCTGACCATTTCCAGACAGTCATGCTGCGGTCTAACTCGACGCCCTTTGAAGTCTTGGATCTCTGCTCGTTCTCTGGAGCTCTTTGAACGCCGCAAAGATATCTCCGTGGAACCAGATTGCAACGAGCGGCGCCGTTCTGCCAACCGGCTGCTTCAGCAAAGCCTACGCAAGGATCGCGAGACATGGTGGTCTGAGTGTGCTTTAGAGATGGAGACTGCTGCCCTCTCTGGTAACACTCGCAGGCTTTTCCAACTCATTCGGTCCACTGGCATCAGGAAGCCTGGTGTCAGTAAGGTCATTTGTGAGGTGGATGAGTCTCCGATCACTAACCAACAGAGGCGTATGGACCGCTGGGCCGAGCACTTTCACTCGCAGTTCAACTGGCCTCCACCATCCATCAGTACATGCAGTACACCTTGCTGTCCACCCTGGCTCGTCCCATTGAATCCACCCAGCGAAGCGGAAGTCTGCCTCGAGATTCGACGCTTGAAGCGCTTCAAGGCTGCCGGCTTAGACGGACTTCCTCCGGAGCTATTCAAGTATGGCAGTGTGGCGATCGTTAACCAGCTAACCGCGCTGTTCGCAAAAATTTGGCATGAAGAGCAAGTGTCCTCCTCTTGGGGCGAATCAGTTATTGTCCCAATTTTCAAGAAAGGCGCTCGCACTTCATGTGCAAATCATCGCGGGATTAGTCTTATTTCGGTTGCCTCTAAGCTGTTGGCATCCATTCTGCTTCGTAGACTATCCCCAGTACGTGAATCATACTACCGTGAAGAACAAGCTGGTTTCCGTCCTGGCCGCGGATGCGTGGATCAAATCTTCACGCTCCGCCAACTCTTTGAACATCGCCACATTTATCACAGGCTCACTATCGTTGCATTCCTAGACATACGCGCCGCTTTTGACTTCGTTGATCGACCTGCTTTATGGCGTTGCTTACTAATGAACGGGGTGCCAGAGAAATATACCGCCATCTTACGAGCACTTTACCTTCATACATGCGGCAAAGTCAGGGTCTATGGCAAGCTTTCTTCGCAGTTCGCTGTCAATAGCGGTGTGCGACAGGGCTGCCCTATGTCCCCATTCCTTTTCGACTTCGCAATCCAAGACGTTCTGTCGAATGCTGTAGAAGGTTTCCAACATTTTGGCCTAGAGCTTCTACCGGGTGAGCGCGCGACCGACTTAGATTATGCTGATGATATCGCCTTACTTGGTGACGATCCTCAGGGTATGCAACTCATTCTGGATCGTTTGGCGGTTGAAGCATCTACGTATGGCATGAGCTTCGCCCCATCGAAGTGTAAAGTACTGCTCAAGGATTGGCTTTCACCTGCTCCGGTGCTCACTCTAGAAGGTGCACAACTTGAACAGGTAGATAGTTTCGTCTACCTTGGGAGCTGTGTTTCCGCTGACGGCACTATCAACAAAGACGTTTCGCTTCGTATCGCTAATGCTCGATCAGCATTTGTCAATCTGAGGCCCTGGTGGCATCGTCGCGACGTCTCATTCTCACTAAAGGGCCGAGTTTACAGCGCGTCAGTTCGCTCAGTATTGTTGTATGGGTGCGAGTCCTGGCCGATTCGCGTGGAAGACATGCGTCGTCTTGCTGCATTCGATAACGGTTGCTTAAGGAGGATCGCTCGTGTTTGGTGGCAACCTCGAGTTAATAGTAATGACGTTCGACGTCGCATCTTGGGGAATGCAAGTATTTCCTTCAACAAACTGGTTTTGTTGCGCCAGTTGAGATGGCTCGGTGATGTCCTACGCATGGCACCTAAGCGTCTACCGCGTCGCGCTCTATTCGCTCGTCAGGGAACTGACTGGAAGCGACTGCGTGGTGGTCAGCCTTCCACTTGGCGGCAGCACATGAAATCGCTGACGTCATGTCTAGCCGCTGTTGGACCCGTACGTCTTCCAGGAAGGGGACCGAAAGATGAGGAGTGCCAATGGCTTAGGACTCTTGAAGACATAGCCCGCAACCGGAATCAGTGGAAGAATTGTGTACAGTGTTGTATTGATTTACATGTTTAATACTACCAACATTGAAAATGGCAAAAAGAGAAAAATCGGCGTGTGAAAAACAAACTAAAAATGTTTTGTTCTGTATTTTTGTCAAAATATTCCATTTTCTTGCGGCATGTTAGCTGAAGTGTGTTGCCCACCTTCAACTAGCATGCCACGATGATTATGACGCAATGACTCTCCTATCCACTGATTTTCATGGTTTTTATTGGCTCTATGTCTAGTTACTAGACTGCTGATATTACTTACTTACTTACTCTCCCCGCTTACCCACGTCCACTTTGGGAATCCAACCAGTGTAAGGTTGACGTTCTGCGTATCGTGTACTCCCACTGGTCTGTGATTGCGCACTTCATATGCTTCCTAAGTTGACGTACGAGGCTCGAAATCACCTAATTGCGCCAGTAGTCTTCTCACACACTTCTTGTATACTTTGTCTTTTAGCCCCAGCTTATTACCATCTTTCTTCCTTGTGACTATCAATTTGCCTGTCTCGTGCAGTTTGTTCCCCATGCTTTGCATTTGCGGTTGTGCTAATAAAGTACCCGAGTTCCCACCGTGCTTGTGGCAATCGCAGTTCATCCATTGTTCATTGACTATCACCCATTTGTTGTGCTGTCTTCAGCTGGCCAGCATCCAGCATCTTCGAATTCAGATGATGACATCGATGTGGCTTGTAGACTGTATCAGGTTTATTATTATTCGCTGTTTGGTTTGAGCTATTTTTTGAATCTACCTTTATCTAAGGCGTGCAGTTTGGACTAGGATGCGTTGCACGAGCATGGATAACATGCATGGTCAACAGACCAACTGACGATCAACGGCTTCAACCTTAATCCATCGACTCGAAAATGCAGTCACTGCAAACATGAACTGAGGCCGTAGATGAACATGTGTGGGGGGTACGGAAAGATCGATAGATGGTCTTTTTCTGGTTTTCGAAATCAGAATCGTCCGTAATACTTGTTTCCCATTGCAGCCAGATGCGATGTGTGCCTCCACAGACCATCAAACGATTCTGAATGTATTTTTATGGTACCTTGATAACTAATCTTGCCAGATTGCTCATTTGTCGGATGCCAAACCATACTCGCTTCTGCCTCAATAGACTCCTATAGACAACTTACCGCTACCCTTGTGGGCCAGTCTTTTGAACCAAGGGCTTTATTCTGGGACTTCTATTATTGTAGCAACATTCTATCAGCGTAGGGGTGGGCATCCTCGCGGTATACTCAGCCCACGCTCGGTTGATGATGGTCGTTCGGCAGCGATGCGCCGTTCCGGCAAACAGCTGACGATCTACGTCTATATTCTGTCCCACAAACAACCTCCCTAACCACAGCACATCACAGTCTCCTCTTATATCGGCCATTGCACAGCTTTTAACTGAGTCACTCCATCTGGATGTGCCAAAACAGACTACAACTGGTTTCCCCCATTGCCTTCCACTTTTTCTTGAGTTCCTTTTGGTTACCGCAATTCCAAGCACAAATGATGGCATTTGCTGCTACTGCACTTCTGCTGCAATTCCCGCGCAGTACCCCTCATCTAGCCGCACATACACGAACTCTCGGCACCGTTGTTGTTACCAGCATGTGCTGCCTCTCTAAACCCAGTGGTCCTCCTGAAAATCAGATCAGATAACCTTCCACTCGAGCGGGAATTACATTCGCCACATGACTACTGCGCATCGTCAACATACGCCTGCTTGTATCTGGTGAAAGCACTGAACGAATAATATCGCCATCACAATTCGTCATTCTACATGTTAGCTAGAGACGATAAACACTAACTGTTGTGGCGAAACAGAAACCAATCAGATATTCGCCATTGGAGAATTCCGAACTTTTGTTATGTGGGTTGCCACTTAACCTTCTATTCTGTGGCTGATGATGTAGATGCCCAGGTTGTTGAAATTCCAAACGGGTTCTAGCTGATCTCCACCAACCGTCGCCGCTTTGGTCGATCCTGGCTAAAACTGCTGGCCGTGCCACAAGATCGCACTAAAAATTGTATTCCACATATTGAGCTTAGGGGCCAACTTTACGAAAGCGCGAAATCAGTAGCAGCGGAAACGATCTGCGCAATTTTGCCATAAAAAGAGAGTCACCAGCAGTACGCCGATACGCAGTATGGACGCTTCGGTGCCTCACAACCACCACCAGTCGCATGTGGGCTCAGGATACTGTGAGGGTCGCCCGGTCCCCAACGCAGGCTCGAATCCGCGCCCTCGGATTACGAGGTAGGTTTATGATCCTTAAGGCTACAACCGCCATAACTCACGATCACAGAAACAGTAGCCCTAAAAACGTTCAACCAAGTGGGTGCTGTTGTTTTTACAACTGTTGATTTTCAGCAAGGTCTTGAATGGCTGAATCTCATATATATATATATATATATATATATATATATATATATATATAATCATTCATTATACACTTTAGCTAGAGGTGGGAAATACCTCAGCTACTGTGCCGCAATACAAAAGGAGAAAAGAGGAAAGACGCAACAGGTGCAAGCCAGCTGAGTTACGGATAACAGATGGGCATCGTTCCGGAAGGCTACCAGCCGGCTACTAGGCAACAAGAAAAATTATTATGTAACGTTATATTGCGCTACGTAATGAGATCATGATATGAGGAGGTGACTAAAAGGGATGGGGAGGGACAAAGAAACTCACAGCACGAACGCCACTGAGGTCGGTTCCTAGACATGTCAGCAAGTGTATCTAATCAAACGTGTTCATCGTCTTTTAGACCCCACCCAGGGAGCCATGAAGCTCCAACCGAGGCTAGCTCCGAAGTCAGGGCCTTCATTCCTCTCGACCATGTCAGCACTTGGCCACTCCTCCTCTTCTTCCGTCCACAACCCCGGCGAGCAAACAACGCACGTTGCGGAAGTCGGTGGGCTGGCATTCGTAACACGTGGCCCAGCCATCGGAGCCTGGTGCGGGAAATAACGGTGCCGAGCGGTTCATATCCTTTTCCTGTGCTTTCAACAAGGTGTCGAACATGCTCGTTGCTTACTCGGTGCTCCCACCAGATGTGAGCTAAATTGCGAAGACACCGGTGGTCGAACATAACTAGTCTCTTTATGTCCGTTGATCTAAGGGCCAGGTTTCACAACCGTACAGTAGAGTCGAATGTACCGCTGCATTGTACACTCTACCCTTCAGGGCAAGAGTGACGTCGCGCCGGCGCCATAAGTAGCGAAGGTTAGCAAAAGCGACTCGAGCTTTTGCTATACCGTTCGTGATCTCATTTTCAATCCCACGAGTGCTGATAAAACTTCCCAGGTAGTTGGATTTTTGAACGATTTCTAGCTATTCCTCACCAAGGGTCAGCGTACGAGGCGGTCCAGGCCAATCTTGGAGGAATGTTTTGCACTTTGAGGGTGCGAAGCAAAGCCCGGAGTGACTGACAGCCAGTGGTAATCTGTCCAGTGCCACTTGGCATGTTTGTGAGCGGTAACAGATTAGAGCAATATCGTCAGCATACTTCAAGTCAAGAAGTCGTTCTCCTGGGAGCAGATCCACACCTTCTAAGTCGTGTCCTGTGAACGCGATTTCCATGACTTCGTCAATTGCGAAGTTGAAGAGGGAAGATGACAGCGGACATCTTTGTCTCACACCGCTGGAGATATTAAAGGGCGAGGGCAGCTTGCCGTAAGCCCTCACTCCTCCCGTAGCTACGCGCATATAATGATCGGATAATATTTACGTACTTTTCAGGCACACTTTTCCTGAGTAGACAGTCCCAAAATGCATGTCTATCCACCGAATCAAATGCACCTTTGATATCGAGGAATACGACAACAGTGGGCTGCCATTATATGTGACAGTGCTCCAACAACTGACGCAAAGTGAAGATATGGTCCATGCGGCCATGGCCTCGACGAAACCCGGCTTGCTCTTCACGAATCTGGCTTTCACGAGTGCCAATCAGTCTGTGAAGGATGACAAAGCTCAACAATTTGGAGGCAATGGAGATCAGACTGATTCATCTATGGTTGCTGCATTCCGATCGTGAGCCTCCCTTGAAAATTGGGACTATGACGGAGCAGCTCCAGTCGGTTGAGACCGTTTCACTAGTAACTCGTGTAAATCATCCACAAGACCAGAGCCCCCGAATTTGAAGAGGGCTGGAGGAAGGTCATCAGGTCCCGCGGCTTTATTTAACTTCAACAGTGCGATCTCACGTGCGACTTCTGAGCGAGAGGATGGATCCAAAGAGACATTCCAGGGAGCGAGGCAATCAGTGCCTGGCGAGAAATCGGACAATTCCGACCATTTAATTGCCTTTTAAAATGCTCAGCCCCACGCTCCAAGCGTTTTGACAGGTTGTGGATAGGCTGTCCACTCTCGTCACGTATAGTTTCACTAACACCAGGTCTTCTGCTGCCCGTTTTCCGTATCAACCGGAATAACTTACGATGGTTACTAATGGCAGCGGCCATTTCCATCTCTGAAGCACGATGAGACCATCAGGATTCGCGGTCTCTTCATGGTAGCAAGATAATTTGCCCGGAGCTTTTTGCAAGTTTCATTGTGTTCGCTTGCAGCCGGAATATGCCGGCGAGCATCGATAAGTTCCAGAGACTGCGAAGAGACCCAATGTCCATGTTGGCGATTAGACTTACCACATTAGGATTTGCCTGCTGCTATTAAGGACTGGTGGACATGAGACCAGTGAGCTTCAACTGTATCCAGTGAGCGCTTACTCAACTCGCATGGTCAGCGTACTTTGATAGGCATTCAGAACAGCTGGTTTTGCCAGTTGGCTGTTGTCGATGCGCTCACAACGTCGTCTTGGGCGTCCGCCAAAACGCATCCGCAAGTCAGCACCTACAAGTGTAAGGTCGGTGTCCACACCTGTGCTCCAAATCGAGTGACAGTTCTGGACGCAGCCTCTCCATCGCTAAATTATCACAATTTGATCGATTTGCGTCCAAGGGTGCTTCGAGGCTGGACAACTTTCCAACTTGAGCGTTCAGATCCCCCGCCAACACAATAGTGTCGGTGCTTCTGCTGTGGCGAAGGAGCTGGGTCAGTTGGCGGTAGAAGTCGTTTTTATGGAATCATCGTTGCAGTTTGTAGGCGCGTAGGCAGCGATGATGAATAGACACCTGTTAGTCCCGCGCGACTTCGAAGCTTTGAACGAGCCAGCCAATCGGACCGCACACATCCGGCTACTGATTGGAATCCAATCAACCAGAGCAGCTTCAGCCCGGGGACTCAGGGCAATACCAACACCGGCTTGGCCGGTGCTCGAAGCTGCATCGTCACCGGATAGGCGCAATGAGAAAGTGCTGCTGGTGTCACCTGAAGGGGATCGCAGAGTGAGCACAGAGCTCGAGTCTTGCAGGCGGGTCTCCGATAAGCAGCAGATATCGATCGAGAGGGTCTCTAATGTTCGGGCAAGTGCTGCCTGTTGACCGATCTGTAGCAATGTGCGTACATTGAGGCATGCCAATCTGAAGGATGATCGAGGGCTCCAAATGGAAGTCGATGAACTGGCTTGGCCGCTTGCTTGGACATGGGCTTGTCGACAGGGCAGGAATGACGCTCCGCGTTCACATGTGAGTTGAAACTAGAAGGTAAAAGCCTATCAAAGCAAGCTGGCGGGGCCCATCATTGGGGGGGGGGGTTGGAAACAAATGGATAAAAGTGAGGTTGGAACGGGACGATATGAGTGAAAAAGCGTAAATGGGGGAATAAGAAGATGGGTAGGCTTGAGCAGGAGCATCCAAACCCCTATCCACCCTGCTCGATGCAGTAGATAGGTCACCGTTGATTGTCCTCTGCGGTAGCTAGAACATCAAGAATTTGTTTGAAGAGAAATTCATTGTATTGTGTGGACAGGATACTGTCTGATTGCTCAGGCCTAGACAGGAGAGCGATTAGTGTTCTCAACAAAAGCCTTTGGTTCAAAAACCTTGCAGCGAGGCAGCGTGTTTGGCAATGGGCTACAAAGAGTCCGTTTTAAGAAATAAGGAGCCACCTTCATTCCAACCCCCAACCTGGAGGACAAGGAGGCTGAGTTTGTGTTGCCTCTAACCATTGACCAATCTGGTATGAGTGGCTCTGAAGGTGCAAAAGCATCACCCAGCATAGCTCAATAGATCTCTGAAGCATGCATACCATCGCACCACATAAGGTCCAGCCTCATTGCGATATATATATATATATTTATAAATATATATATATATATATATATATATATATATATATATATATATATATATATATATAGTGGATTCCGGTTAATAGGACCAGCCGCTTATTCGGGCCAAATTCTGAAGAACCGAAACGAATCCTATTACGCTAGCCTAATTTTAGCCGCTTATTAGGACCGGAATTCCGCTTAAAATCGGACCAGACGATAGAAGGTGGCAGGTAACAGAGGTGTTAAAATCAAGTTCTGTGCATGGATGTCTGGACTAAACCCACAGTTCATATGTCGGGAACGAAAGTGTATCATTCAGTTACGGCAATCCGAGTTTGCCTTTGGATAAACTGAACTGTGGCAACCTTTAGGCACATCTATCTAATTGGCTTCAGAACCGCCCGAAACTGACTGTTGTTTCCAACACTTGTAGGGGGAGCGAAGACATACATGCTTGTTCACACGTCGTTAACCGCTCGATCGATGTACCGCACGTCCATTGAGCCGAATGCCCTGAGCCCGCATTGCGGGCCTACTCTCGAGCACAGCAAGCGATCGCGGACACACAGGTCCGGCAAATCATAGGACAGCAGGTGGCTAGGTCAACCATAGAAATACCCGGGAGACAGACTCGAGTTCACCTCAGTGAACTGTGCGTGTCTTGTTGCATGTTAAGAAAATGCCACGACGGGGACTTGACGTTAGCTGAGAAAATTCGTTTCCTAGATCAGATCAAGGAACAGGGACCAACCACTAGTCAGCGTCGATTGGTGGAAATTACCTGCTTGGCAAAATCCACAATATCGCGCCTGATAAAACAAAAGAAAGATCTGCGTGAAGAATGGGCACAATGTGAAGGACGACGAGGTACTTCCCAAAAACAGAAGCGTGAAGGCAAGGATCCAGACGTCGATGAGGCCCTTAATGATTGGTTTGCCTTTGTTACTGGACGAGCCGTGTGAGTAAGTGGCCCAATGTTAAAGTACAAAGCAGAAGAACTCGCTAAAATGCTGGGCCACGAAGATTTTCTAGCTACGGACGGCTGGTTGTCTCGATGGAAATCTAGACATGATGTAAAATTTAAGAAAACACATGGTGAGAAAGAAAGTGCCAATAGCGCTCGAGCTGAAGAATGGAAATAAACAAAACTACCACAGCTTCTTGAAAAATTTCCAGCAGATAACATCTATAATGCTGATGAAACCGGGTTGTACTATAGGGCTACACCGGACGGCTCCTTAAGTTACAAACGTGTTACTCTCTCTGGCTGCAAAAAAGCAATGGATCGCTTAACGGTCTTGTGCTGCTCAAACATGTCCGGAACAGATAATAGGAAGTTGCTGGTTAAAGTAAAATGTGCCAAGCCTCGTTGCTTTAAAACACTCCGACTGGACAGTTTACCAGTTGTGTAACGGGCGAACAGAATTGCATGGAGTAGCTCTACACTTTTTAAAGAATGGTTGAAAGATGCGGACACAGAGCTACAACGGCAGTCGAGAAAAGTGTTATTACTTCTCGACAATTGTGCAGCACATTCAAATTTGGATTTCTTGAAGAATATCCAGATGGAATTTCTGCCTCCAAGACCACATCTTTGATACAGGCAATGGACATGGGCATCATAAAAAATTTGAAGACGTTTTATCGTTCAAGGTTGGTGAATTACATCCCTGAATCAATTCAGGAAGGCTTGCTGATCTCACCCTCGACGGCCGGAAAAATCAGTGCAAAGGTCAACATTTTGCAAGCCGTTACATTCGTGGCCGAAAGTTGGCGAAAAATGAGCAGTGCGACAATTCGGAACTGTTTTTTCCACTGTGGCTTTAAGCATATTGTCTCGGAGATGGATGTGGATATGGTGATCGTAAATGAAAATGACGGCGAGAATGTGGAGCTGAAACAAGTTGAAAATTACGAAGAATTTTTGTCAATCGACAACGAACTATAACTCTGTGATGGAAATGAAGAATGCGATGCTGCCATTGTTGCTCGAATAGTAGCGAAACACACGACAGCAACAGAAGACCATGGAAGTGATGAACATAACCTTAACGTGTTGATGCCAGTCACAAAACAGGATGCAAGGAAATGCATTGAAACATTGCACCGCTATTTCATGCAGGAAGGAAATGAAGGTAGTCCTATTACTGCGTTACATGTTTGTGGTGATTTTGTGCGAATGCAGTCTGTTAAAAGAATGCGTCAAACCACACTGGATACGGTCTTCAAACGCTGAATGGAATTCGGTAATCCCTTTGTATAAAACTGTACTTCGCATGCTGAATATCTTGTAGGTCGTTACGAAGAATTTGTTTGTAAATTTCTTTTTCAGTGAACAAAGTTCGTTATCAAAGCAGTTCTTTTTTGTGTGTTTGCTATAAATATATGCCGCCAATACAGGTCATAATAGTAGTTTCCTTTGTTATGTATAGCACGTCCCATCTTGTTACATCGGGTAACTTCGGTTAATCGGACCAGCCGCTTAATAGGACCAAAATGGTCTGGTCCCGATGTGGTCCGATTAACCGGAATCCACTGTATATATAATACTATATATATATATATATATATATATATATATATATATATATATATATGTATGTATATATATATATAGGGAAACCTCTTTGACGGGCCTTGAGCTGATTTGCAGGATCCCAGAGGGTTCGGGCCTATCTGAATTTATTGTAGCGGAGACGGAAGTTCGTAGACTTTTAAAAGGGCTGAACCCTTCTAAGGCCTCTGGGCCTGATTTATTACGCTCGAAACTGTTGCATGTGGCGGCTGCGGAACTGAGTGGACAGCTTGCTTTTGTATATCAGAAATCGCTTGACGGCTGGGCATGACTTTCCGAATGGAAGAAAGCCGTCATCTGTCCCATTTTCAAAAATGGGGACAGGAGTTTGCCTGCAAATTACTGGCCAGTTAGTCTGACGATTGCTGTAGTCAGACTCCTCGAGAAACTGGTGAGAGATACCTTGGATAGTCATCTGAGTAGATGTAATTTACTTAGCAATGTACAACACGAATTCCGGAAGGGATTTGCGTGTTTGGCGCATCTATTGGTGTTTCGCGAAAGTTGGGCGGATGCAGTGGATAACGGCCACACACTGAACGTGTTTTTCGAAGGCATTTGACAAGGTACCCCGTTTGAGGCTCGCACAAAAGCTGACATCCTAGGTGTCTGTCCGCGCCCTTCGTTGGGTTATTGCCTTCTTGGATGGTAAAGAACAGTGTGTACGGATAGGCCGTGGCCTATCGTTTAGGCAGTCTGTCTTCAGTGGCTCGGTCCTTGGACCGCTGCTATTCTCTATCTATGTGAATGACCTACCTGTAAAGATACCATCGCTTCTATTTGCGGATGAGGTGAAGCTGTGGAACCTTGTCGATGTTCCTGGGGTTCCAAAGCTATTCAGGGAGCCTTGGATAAGCTTTGGGACTGGTCTACTTTATGATTACCGCCCATAAATCAGGCAGTGTTTCGTTCTTCGAATTAGAGAAGGTTGTCCTCCTGCGAAGTACCTGGTCGGTGGAGTCGAACTCCTCCGTGTATCTAGCCACGTTGATCTAGTCCTCGTACACTCTTCGACTTTCCACTCCGGCAACAACTGGATAGAAGCCGCAAGCAGAGGCTTCTGCATCTTGTGGTTAATACGACGTTCTTTCGGAATCTTGACGGACGATG
Source organism: Dicrocoelium dendriticum (assembly GCA_944474145.2). NCBI lineage: Eukaryota > Metazoa > Platyhelminthes > Trematoda > Plagiorchiida > Dicrocoeliidae > Dicrocoelium > Dicrocoelium dendriticum. The sequence continues at coordinate 123,811,700 of OX104063.1, read as the reverse complement.
TCTTTACGAGACTGTTCTCCGCTTTCGTTCGGCCTCATCTGGAATACTGCGTCCAGGTTTATCCGCCCTGCCTCGTCGGGGTCAAAATGGAGCTAGAGAAGATTTTACTGGTGGGTACTAAGTTAGTCGAGGGATTACGGGGACGGATGTGCTCCGAGCGTTTGCTTGCTTTGGACTGCATTCATTGCACTACCGAAGGCTTAGAGGAGACCTAATCCTAACCTACCGTATGTTAACTGGGAAGGTTGGTCCAGATTTCTCTTGGCTATTCGGTCACGGTAGATTGTCTTTTCTACGCGGTAAATCCATGCAGCTGGACAAACTGCGGTCTGATCGGATTAGGGCGGAAATCCGGCTGTCATGCCGAGTCATCGAGCAATAGAACGTGCAACCAGAAAGTGTTATCAGGGTATCTACGGTTAAGGGGTTTGAGCGGCAACTTGACGCTCTTGGGTGGCAACACGAAACCTTTTCCTGAGTAACTCGCATCTCCATACTTCGATGTTCTTTTCTCCACTTTTCTTTATGCGTTGGTATTATTTTCTTATTTCAACTGCACTTCTTTGTTCTGTACCTTAGATTTCTCTTCCTATCCTTTGCTTACTTCACGTGACTGCCACAGCAAGGACTGTTAGGGAAGGAAGCGTGGGTATTAACTGGTTGGCCAGGGTGCGATACGGGTGTCCCGTTTTAGATCTATTAAGAACTGCGCACTTCATCACTTCCTGACTCAACGATCCACTCAAGCTGGAACACTCACGGGATTCTCGTATCGTTCCAGTCCCTCGAACTTGAACTTGAAGAGAAGCTGTTCATGCGGGACCTTATCAAAATCCTTATTGAAATCCACAAACACAACATTTAGACGTTTGCCAACATCCAATCAATTTGCCCATTTTCCTTTAGCCATAGGAAAGCTGGTAGAGCAAGAGCGCGCTTTGCGAAAACCGCGCTGGGCACTGGATATCAGATACAATCTCTCGAGATGAACGCGAGGTGCTCGTTTCAGGACTCGTTCCATGCTTTTGCACACTATCGATGTAAGGCAAATGGGCCGGTAGCTGGCTAAGTCTTGCCGGTTCCCTCCTTTCTATATGGACTTGATGATGCCCATCTTCCATTGGTCAGGAGAAGTTTAGACTCTATGGATCGACAGAAGATTTGCGAGATAAGTGAGGCAATGTACTAAGCCACAGCCTTGAGGAACATGGAGTGCAAGCCGTCAGGACCTGGCCAAGAGCAAAGATCCAAATCACAGATAAGTTTCAACACGACGTCAGTGTTACTATCTACGTGCTCTAACAGAGAAGGGAGTGTGCACACAGGACTGTCAGAGAACGACCCTGTTGCCGAGTAAAGTAAAGAATATTGCCGCGCCAGCAAGCTGGCTTTGTCGGTCTTCGTGAACTGGATCCCCATGCTTACAGGAACACAGGGCGGGGATACTACTGCCCGCTCTGGTGCTCCGTTTGAGGTAGGAGAAGGGCGACTTAGGAGTCTTTCTAGAGATTGTGGCTAGGGAGAGTTCATATTGTTGACGTTTCTCACCATTTTTCATGGTACAGGCATTCCTAACAATATTGTAACCGAGGTACTCAAACTCTGATCGTATGATCCTGCAGCGGTCCCACAACTTTCGTCTTCTGTTCATCAGGGATCTCAATTCGAGATCGATACACGGAGACCTCTAGAGAGTGGTCGCTTTTTGTTGATGGAGCCAACTTGTTCTATGAGTGACGTCAGCTTGGAGTGCAGAAGATTCCAGGCACCGTCAGCATTGAGATGTTCGGGAATACACCAATCTATAATACAGCCGTTGCAAGACGAAGAGCATCGGCACGTCAGAAATTTCGTCAGACGGCACATGGGTTGTGAATGGTAAAGCGACGATTCCATTGGAATAAGACGATACAATGATCGCTTCTACAAATGGGTTGAAAAACTGTTAGGTTCATGATGTCTGACTGTGCTGTGGCGAGCACAAGATCCAGGATATGAGGCGACTGGCCGTCGAGAATACAGGTCGGCGTGGAGACGTGTCGAAACAGACTGCAGTCGAGAACGGTATCGAGGAAGGCTGCATCAAAGGAATCAGGTGGACGATTGCAAAGGAGGTCCCGGTCGATATTAGGAGCACTGAAGTCTCCCACGATAAAGCAATTCTTTCCTGCATCGTGCTTCCTGATCAATTCCATCAGGTGAGCTCCAGCATCCAGTGGCGCTCTGTAGATGACACCAATCCAGAAAGATCTGCACCCGTCATGAATGCGGCACCAAAGGGCATCGAAATCGCTGTCATTGTCACATGAGACCTCAACTAGATGGGACTTCAGATCCACCCTCCAGTAGAGTATTACGCCGCCTCCCGACTTCTCCCCCCCCCCTTTCCATGACCATCGGCCCGATAAAGGTGGTATCCAGGGATGAACACTTCAGAGTCAAAGATGTCTGGGAATAACCATTTTTCGATGAAAGCCATTAAGTCAGCACAAACAATTCCGGATAGAAACTGGATCTCATCAATATATTGGAATATGTTTGGAACCGACTGTGATTTCATGATTTCAGAAGTTTTTGTATACAAATCGGTTTTGGTAGGGTTTTATTGTGGCAACGTTTCGCCCTTGACACAAGAGCTTTTTCAGGCCAGGTGCATTGGTACAAAATTGGCGTAGCTTTTTATGGGAAGGTTGCAAGACAAAAATATGAACCATTGGATAATAGTGTTACAGGTCAATAGGTCAAGTGGCCACGTTAGTGAAATAACAAGCAGCGAGCGTTTCTCATTGATCCACGTCATCGGTCGTTCACATGTGAGGCATTCCTTTCTGGCAGCAGCTGATTCACGCTCCGACCTGAATTCGTCCGCCGACACCTTTTCTGACTGACCGGGTTAACGCAGCCCGCCAAGCGTTCGATAACTCCAACCCGTCTGTTCTGTTCACACAGTTATTAGTCTTAGTAATCTCGGTCGCTTCAGCAATCAACCTTTGGTTTGTTGCTGCTAATCCCCTCCTAAGTATCTCGACATTGTCCCAATCAATCGCGTGTCCTGCCTCTAGCGCATGTACGGCCACCGCTGAATGTTTTACTAGGGCCCTGTATTCAGGCTCACTATTATCCAATGGTTCATATTTTTGTCTTGCAACCTTCCCATAAAAAGCTACGCCAATTTTGTACCAATTCACCTGGCCTGAAGAAGCTCTTGTGTCAAGGGCGAAACGTTGCCACAATAAAACCCTACCAAAACCGATTTGTATACAAAACCTTCTGAAATCATGGAGCTCATCAACTTTATTTCGCAGACTCCGTACATTGTCGAACAGCACACGCAATCCGTTTTTTTTTGCTTTACTGTCTTGGGTTGACTAGAATTAGCCTCCAACGGATTATCCTAGTTATTCCAACTAAACGAAAATCCACGATATGAAGGTCTGTCTCACCACTTGCCCGACGTGTTCTCATCTCCTCAACAGCTTTTTTTCCTTTTGCTCCTATCGTCTGAGGCGAGATCTCTCAATACATAAAACGACTCGTCTTTGAGACGTAAGGCCCGTCGGAGAATACGCTGACATTCTTCCTCGTCTTGGTACACTAGCTTAATGGGGCCGAATTTTGAGGAAATCTTCTTGTTTCCCACCCAAGCCGAAAGCCGAGATAATGTTGATTCCCTGTTCGCCTTCGTCGAATAAAACAGAGATCAACCGTTCAAAAAACACTTGGTCGTTTAACATCCTTCCGGCTGAGGTATCTTTGGTCGATTCAGGTGCGTTCATGGTGACGAGACATCGGTCACGAGAGGGTGGTTGGGGATCGGTGGTTGAGGAGGCTTTGCACTGTCTGGTCAGCGTTTCCATTTGCTTAATCGTGTTAAGAACAGATTTGAACTGGTACTGAGAGGAGGACGGCTTAGATTTAGACTTAGTCTTAGCGTTATATGTAGCCGGGACCTGTACACCAGAAGCGTTGGTGCTTTCCCTTACAACCGCAGCGCATATCTTGATCTTGGGTTTACTGTGATGGATGTATACCAATGGCATCAGAACAAGTCAGCGAACAAGCTCGTTTTCGATGGATCTCGTCAGGCTGGTACACCACAACTAATACGAATAAAATGAGTTACAACATCAGGCGGGAGTAAGGTTCAAAGGGTAAAATTAAAAGGTCTAGGTCATCTAAATGACTAGGTCAAGTGCTTGGTTCACAAACGGTCAATGATATGTCAGTTGCATGTTGCTCAACAGGGGTTACTGTAATAGGGGGCCAGGGAAGAGAAAGAATCTGAACGAATTGTTTTTATGCACATAAGTCTGGGTTCTGGAGACGGATGGCGATCACTTCAGCTGTTACTAATAAGCGACTTCTTACCGCTCGTGTGTGGCATCTAGATACGCGGTAAATTGGCTGAAAACTTTGGTGCCTATCGATCCGGTGGTTAAAATCAACTAGATGTGCCAACACGGCGCTTGTCATTGTTTTAGTTCCACCTGCACACAGCCAACGCGGGCAATGCTCACGGATTCTCTCAGACAGTCTCCTGGTTGTCCTTCCGATATATCTTGCTCTACATAAACAAGTAAAGGAGTATACACAGAAAGAAGTACTTGACCGAGGACGTCTGTTCTTAAGTTGAAGCCATACGATTTCTGTTGAAGTATATCTTAATCGTAAGCTTGCCGCATAGTACGTACGGTTTATGGCCTCGGATAGCGTTCCAGACATTGCCTGCGCTATTCCATCCCCTTTGAACGGCAACGATAGATAAACTAATTTCTTTACGACCGAATCGGTTTTGGCCCTCGATTCTCGGCACTCCATATTTCTCCGAACCAACTTTTCGGGATGGCCGTTTCTTTCAAAAATGCCAGTTAAGCAATTTAGCTCGTCCGAAAACGTGTCCTCCCTACATATCCTTCTTGCCCTTTCGGTTAAACATCTAATCAAGTTCCGCTTCTGACTTGGTGAGACAAAGCTGGCAGAATGTATGTATTGTCCATTCCAAGTGGCTTTTCTATGCACCCTATGTTGGATCGAGCCATCTGATCTGCTAATTTGGACGTCAAGGAAAGACATCGTACCGTGACGTTCAGATTCCAAGTTAAACTTAGCGTTGTCGTTCGCTGAGTTAAAAAAGGGATAGAATTTGCTCTGTGCAGCATTGACTGTCGGTCACCCAAAATATATCATCCACATATCGGCCGTAATAGGGTAATACGCTAGACTCCGCCCAGGTGGCTGTTTTCTAATTTCCTCATAAATACATCTGCCAGCAGCGGTCCTAGCGGTGAGCTCATCTCTACTCCGTCTTTTTGTCTATATATCATCCCATTAAACTGGAATTGTATGTTGCTATTACACAGCATGAGTAGCTGTTTCAACCGATTGTTCGAAAGGTTGACGTCCAACTGATGTGCTCGAATGGTGTCACATAAATAGTCCATTGTCTCTTCTAAAGGAACATTCGTGAAGAGCGACACGAAGTCTAACGAAAACATCTTTCTTCCGGTTAGGTTAAGATGTTTTATAGTGTCTAAGAAGCTGAATGTATCACGGAGACTATACATGGATAAAACTTTTCTCACTGGTTCTAAAAGCTTGGCTAGCTACTTGGCTGTTGCGTGGTCAAGTGAGTTGCACATGTCCAATATGGGTCTAAGTGGAAGCCCCTCCTTATGTACCTTTGGTAGGCCGTACAGTCTCAGAATTACCTTCCCCGTGGGTCGAAATTGGTCGAACGTGGTAGCGTCAATCGAGTTTTCTTGTTTCAGATGCCGCAGAAGCGTAGTAACTGTCTTTTCTATTGCCGCTGTTTTGTCCCTCTCATTTTCCATTTTCCGAAACTTGGCGCGATCGCTGAGGATGACCTCCATCTTGTCAATATAGTCAGCTTTCTCCATCAGAACGATCCTTGCTCCTTTATCCGTCCTAGAGAGTAGCACATTCTCGTTTTGTTTGAGTGATTTGAGAACGTCTAGGTGGTGTTTCTTCAGCAAGTACCTGAGTTTGGGTTTGTGCTTCAGATACTGATAACATGTATTAACCAGGATAGATTTAAAATGCTCGGACGCTAATGCTGACGAGGGCGTACGTGTAGAGACTTGAAAATACAAATTTTCGAACTGAACCTCTAATTCTAGTTGTCCTGAATAACTACGGGGACAGCAAAACTTCGGACTAAGTGAAAGTATCTCTAACAGTGTCTTATCCAGGTGCAGCGAGGAAAAATTGTGAACGTACTTTTCCTGGTCAGGTGGAAATAAACTGCTTGCCTTAGTCGCGCCAACTTGTCGCTGTAATGACGCTAGACGTTTTACTACTTGCTTTGTGATTATTTATTGAACAAACGTCTCGAATCGCTTGCGTTCATCTGCGTCCAGTTTGTCCAGCATGACGGAATATGCGCACCGGTTACGCTCCAAATCATCAAGTCTCGAAGTAATGGTGTCACGCTCGTTCAACGTGTGTCTTTTCAAAGCCACATTAGTCGGATTAAGCCGATTCCGTCGAAGTATTTTCCAAAATTGTTTAGGATATTCGCGACGTGAAATGCAATCCTCAAAGAACCGCACCGATGCTTTCGCTACCGCAACCTTTGTGCAAAACATAACATACTGATTAAGTTCTTTGAGCACAACGGGATCTTTGGACTGGTTAAAGTGAGCGAATATCCCAGGTGTAGACATCAGAACAAGATTCAGCGAACAAGCCAATGGCTGCGAGAAAGTATCAGACGGCGCGAGACTTCACTTACCTGTGCGGGAGGTTGGGCGGAGGCAGAAGGGGAAGAATGAGTAGTAACCAGGGGGTCTGGGTGGCTGGTGCTTTGGGTTTCGTTGGGTGAGAACTAAACGAGGAGAGCTCATTTGCACGACGCCTGTATTTTAACTAGGTGCGGCAGACATCACAAAAGAAAACAATATCTCCAGATGTCATCAGCTGTAGTGCTTCGTACTAATCAGGACCGATGCCACAACAAGCGATATGCATCCAGCCGTCACATTTGAAGCACCGTACGGCTTTTGAACGAGAGGTGACACCTTTAGCACCACACAAGTATTTGGACGCCATAGAAGATGTAGTCCAAATATTCGATAAGTGATTCCCTAGCAAAACGATCTCGATTCGCTTTTCTTCACTAAAAAGACTTCAGTGGAACAGAATGCTCAGTGGGGCGTCTTTATCCGCAGATGGATGGTAGATGGGATTTGATTTTCACCCGACCTATCCTCAGGGGAAAACTAAGGGAAGAGTTGCAGGAATTGTTGCACCTCAACGTTGGGAGTTCGAATAGAGGCCACCGATGGAAAATATTCAAACCATGGAGTCACAAAGTATGGCCCATTCTTGCTCTATCCACTCGCCTTGTGAGTGACTGGGACCGGTTCCGCGGCCCGTCTCTGACGCGCAGACGGATGCTTGTTTCAAACGACTACTTGATTCCCACCCGTTGCATATGCCGGGATCATGTTGCTTCAGCTACGAGTGCGACGGCCTCTCCTGAGTTTCCGTTGCGCAGTGACGCAAGCATCCCAGCAACGATCGGGAAGCGATGGAGCTGACAAGAGATCACCCTCCTGCTCTTTACTACCTAACGAACCAATGCGAAGTGGTGTGCTGACCGAATAGCTTGTTTATACTGTAAGTATTAGTCCGAGATAGTGCGCGTAACCAAGCGCGGATAACAGAATGCAAATAAAGTCGGGCGCAATAGACTATATTCGCTGCGTTACAAAACAACGGACAGACAAAGCGAGACAGGAGAAAGCGTCAGCACAGTAGACGAAATACGGTCCAGTCACCGTCTTGTGTACGGTTGTTTCCTCTAACACAGCGTGCTTGTGTTTGCCTGTGAAGGAGGGTAGGGCGGCTCCGTTGATGAAATATTGCTCCCATCCACATGCGTCCTGGTCTTATTCCTTCGGATTTACAATGGATATGGGGTGTGTGGTTGTAGCTGTGGGTAGCGGCATCCGGTTCCGGATTTTCCTGTCACTGTGGCCTCCATAGGACGCCTGCCGTAACATAGGGACCATGGGTGGATTGCGCTACACCACCCACAACTCCATCCGCACACTCCGTATGTAGTGTAAACCCGAAGGAATAAGAGTGGTAGGCATGTGAATGAGAGGTACATTTCATCAACGGAGCCGGCCCACATTCTTTCATCAACCAAAGCACAAGCATTCATGCCTAAATGAGAAATCATGCGCACCAGACGTACACAAGGAGGTGACTGTGCCGTAGCCCAATCCACGCTGGATACATGGAACCACTGAGTCTAGCCCCGTCACGAGGACCGTGCATCCTATCCCCTTCAGCAACAGCCAACTGTCTCCTGGAGTCAGTATAGACGAGGTGGAGGGTACTCAATAGGTAGGCACCTTGTCAACATTCACCTCAAGCGCAGCCACACCTGGGATATCAATCAATCCCTGGAGTGCATGAAACTCATTACGCAGGCAGACATACAGACCGACAGCAACGACGATGCGACACACATACAACAACCGCCTTATTGACCTGGGTTAGTAACTTGAATCGGAGGCAGCGAAACTACCAAGCACCACGCTAACGATGACTACACAATTGGAGTACTCTTCTCTTCGATGTTGACCCAACGTATCGACGCTGGTGCCTTACCAAGCCCGCACTTCTGGTGAAGGCTGCAAGAGACAGACGGTTTTGCTTGTGTTGATGGTGAGCTCGAATTTCGCCGCTGTCGAAGCCGGATCACTAGTCATGTGCTGCAGCTCATCCGCGCTGTGTGCAAACAACGCACAATCGTCAGCAAACAGCAACATACGGATAGTTGTCCCACCGAGTAGGGTTCTCGCACCGAAACGACGGTTGTTCGGCAACCCACCATCAATACGGTGTTCCACGCGGACGCCGTACTCCAAGCAGTATCAAAATACAAGGCATCATTGCATGAATGTAAATATTAAACAGTGCAGGAGCTAAGACATAGCGTTGCTTCACACCGGAGACAACAGCAAACTCATCCGGAGGTTGTCCACGCAGCTCCACCCTCGCCCGCATACCACTGTGCAGACATTCAATTAAGCTCACAAACTTACTCGGACAAACAAACTTACCCAACACCAGCCACAGTGTCTCGCAGTTCACCGTACCAAATAATTTTTTGAAGTCAACGAATAGCGAGTAGAATGGTTGGTGTCGTTCTCTGCATTTTTCTTGAAACTTACAGCCGCGAACACCATATCTATAGTGCTGCGGCTCGAACGGAATCGGTTCAACGAGTACAGTGACGAGGCGTTTGGGCAGAATTCGGCCAATCACCTTGCCCATACAACTCAGCAAGTTGATGCCACGATAATTTGTACAACATTGCTTGCTCCCTTTGCCCTTGTACAGTTGTAGCACATGGGCATCCTTCAGCTCAGGAGACACCTCCTCCTCAATCCACACGCGTTGAACCAAGTGGTGCAGTGCAGTCACCAACGCGGGTCCCCCCTGCTTCAGTGCTTCAGGCGGGATCCCGTTGGCACCGGCATACTTGCCGTTTCGCAGCTGTGCAAGTGCTCTCTGCGTCTCATCCAGTTCGGTGTGTCCGCCGAACTCACCTACCCATCGTGCTGCTTCAGTCTGTTCAAGTTGGCCAGTCAATCTCTGTACGGTGGTTCAAGCGACGATTAAAGGGATTTCTCCAGATCTGCATTATGTCTGCAGTCTGTGTGCAGGTAGCGCCTGAGCTACCATCGATCAGCGTCCTCGGCGGCTTCAACCTCGGTCCATACACCGTGTTGGCGACGTTCGTTGTAGCATTCCATCTGCTTCGCCTTCTCAGTCCACCATTCATTTTTCATGCGACGGACCTCTCGAGTCAGTCGCTGTTGAAGTTTGCGAAACTGACTCTTCTTCGTCAAGTCACTGGGGTTTGCCACATGTGCAACAAATGCTGCATTCTTCTCCGACACCAATGCGCCAATTGTCGCATTGTTCTCATCTAACCAATTTGGCCGCTCACAGTTTGCGCATCCGCTGGTGTCCTCGGCAGCAGCTGTCATCTGGTCACTAATGTGGTGCCACGGGTCGTTTACTCTGGCTATGCATTCCACATCGCACAGGCGTGTAGCCATTGCCTTCTTCAGCTCAATACGTTTCTCCACAGTACCGAGGGAATGTTACATTTACGCTGGTTCACTGCAGAAGTGCAGCATATAGTTTTACGAAAATATATGTGCACTTCGGTCCGCACCGGTTTTGTGATCAGTGTCACACAGCTCCACGCTGTACACGTGTCATGCGCACTTCACTCAAATCACGCTGACGTATGATGTCATAGTCAAGCAGGTGAGCGTGACCACTCCGTGGGTTCGTCCAAGTTGCTATATCACTCGCACTCAGTGCAAACCGAGTGTTTATGATCGTCAGGCCGTGAGTGGCACACAGTGAGAGCAGCCTAGCACTGTTCGCATTCGCTGAATCAATACCATGCGAACCGATAACATCTGTCCACACCGATGCATCACGTGCAGCGCGCGCGTTGAAATCACCCAGCAGAAATAGTCGGTCGCTCCTCGGCACAGACCGTATCACGGAGGATAGCTGAGTGTAGAATCGATCACGCGTGTCATCAGGATAACCCATGCTCGTACCGTGCGTGCTTATAAAGGTGGCAAGCTAACCTCTTCCGAGTCGTAGGCAAACAGTCATCAGTCGCGCGCTGATGCATGTTGGTTCTTCCACGAGCTGGCCATGGAGACGATCGGATATTGCAAATCCGACCCCGTGTTCACGTGGTGCTGAGGTGGCGTTGCTCACCCAGTAGAATGTGTATCCAGCACCTGCTTCATGCAACTTACCTTACTCAGCTAGCCGGGTTCCACTGAGCGCCGCAATATCGATGTTGTAGTGCGCCCGTTCCATCGTGACCAGTGCCGTGCGTCACTCGGGGCGTTCACTCGAGTTCCAGTCGTAGTGTGCGCACGTTCCAGCACCCGATGCTGAGTGCTTTGCGCCCAGGCATACGATTGCATTGGTGGGCAATCGCACGCGAGGTGGTCGTTGTGCTTCGGAGGTTTGCTTGAGGGACTCCACCCGGAGCCTTCGGCTCAATAGTCTGACCAACAAGGCAGTGGGTGATTTGGAGGTTTGCTTGAGGGACTCCGCCCGGTGCCTTTGGCTCAATAGCCTGGCCCACAAGGCAGTGGGTGATTTGGAGGTTTGCTTGAGGGACTCCGCCCGGAGCCTTTGGCTCCATAGCCTGACCCACAAGGCAGTGGGGAGCAGATCCAGCTCTGGAATGTGATTGCAGAGACAGATTGGGATCTGCTTGACGGCCGTCACACGCAGCCTTTGAGGTACTGGAACAATTATTATATGTTTTGCGACCGTAGTAGGATACGCACCTGCGACCACGGCCATACGCAGGTGGGTTTTTGGCGGGTTTGCACCAATTTGACCAGGGGCTGCCTGGTTTGAGGCGGGCAGTAGCAAACCATTGAACACCCAGAGGTGTCCTCCCACCGTCAGAGACAATGCGTGGCGCTCGTGCTCTGCGCCAATGGAGCTGTGAGTTTATAACCCGTAGACCTGTTGTCTCCCATGGCTAGGTTTTACGGGAAGTGAGCCATCGACCACTTCCTAACCTCCGAAGAGGATGGACTAGGATACTGGCAGGTCGCCCACACCTGACAGGAGAACGACTCGGGTCCTCAGCCAAAGCGTTCGATTAAATGAACACCCGAAAGGCAGCGGGTCTAGCACATGGTCAGTTCAGTGACTCATGCGGATTGGTGTCCTGCATCTTAGCAGGGAGAAGGGCGTTACTCAACTCCCACCCAGCGGTGGCTGCGTGTGACGTCCGTCAAGCAGATCCCAATCTGTCTCTACAATCACACACACACGTATATATATGTATATCCCTTGCGAATTCCATTGTAATTGCTGACGTATATCCGTGCGTACAGATTTTATGACGCAGCTTATCGACACCTACATTTATAACTTGGCTAAGTGATCTCATCTAACCAATTATGTCCCATGATTAGCTAACTGTGAGCAACTTTTTTTCTATCCAATTCATCTGCGTGTTAACTGACCCAAAGTCCACGGTTTCCTTGTTTCGATAACTCTACCTAACTTGAAGGGAAGAGCTCAGTATCACACAGGCCCTGACAGTTTTCATTTCTCCATCTGGCTCAGGTGCAATATGCGAACTTTTATCTTCATTACCCTGTCACGCCCACATTGTGCGAAGACAATCATCTGTTTCTCTCGAGCAATAACTTCGTGCGAACTAAAAAGCGTTCCGCAACGTGGCGTGGTCACAAATTGATCACCTCACCATTAGCTTCAGATGGCGTGGCAGCGTACTGGACTGCAGGTCCTTTTGGTTCACCTTCGTTAACTCAGATCATGCACTGGTTTGCCCGAAACACGAAGCACCGCAAGATTGATGTAACCAGATTAATTGATTCCTCTATCCAGGCGAACTATCAGTCTTCACTGGTATACGCACTCAATTGCAATTCACCGCAAGATGTAGAGCAACACTGAACTTGTATACAGAAAGGGATGACCATTTTCGCACAGTCAGGCTGCGGCCTAGCTCCACGTCCCTTAAAGGCTTATATCTCTGCTCGTTCTTTGGAGCTGTTCGAACGCCGCAAAGATATCCCGGCGGTAGCAGATTGAAAAGAGCGGCGCCGTTCTGCCAACCGGCTGCTCAAACAAAGCCTACGCATGGATCGCGAGGCATGGTGGTCTGAACATGCTTTAGAGATGGAGACCGCTGCCCTCTCTGGCAACACTCGCAAGCTTTCCCAATTCATTCGTTCCACTGACCTCAGAAAGCCTAATTTCACTGAGGTTATTTGCGAGGTGGATGAGTCTCCAATCACCAACCAACAGAGACGTATGGACCGCTGGGCCTGAGCACTTTCACTCGCAGTTCAACTGGCCTCCACCGTCCATCAGTACATGCACTACACCTTGTTGTCCACCCTGACTCGCCTCACTGAATCCATCCAGCGAAGCGGAAGTCTGCCTCGAGAATCGACGCCGGCTCAGACGGACTTTTTTTGGAGGTGTTCAAGTAGCGATCATTAACCATCTGACCACGCTGTTCGCAAAAATCTGGCATGAAGAGAAAGTGCCTTCCTCTTTTGGCGAATTAGTCACTGTCCCGATTTTAAAGAAAGGCGCTCGCACTTCATGTGTAAATCATCGCGGGATTAGTCTTATTTCGGTTACCTCTAAGCTATTGGCATCCATACTGCTCCATAGACTATCCCCAATACCTGAATCATCCTACCGTGTAGTACAAGCTGGTTTCCGTCCTGGCCGCGGATACGTGGATCAACTCTTCACGCTCCGCCAATTTTCGAACATCGCCACATTTATGACGGGCCAACTACGGTTGCATTCCTAGACATACGTGCCGCTTTTGACTTCGTTGATCGACCTGCATTATGGCATTGTTTGCTAAAGAACGGTATGCCAGAGAAATATACCGCAATCATACGAGCACTTTACCTTTATACCTCCGGAAGAGTGAGGGTCTATGGCAAGCTTTCCTCGCAATTCGCTGTCAATAGCGGTGTGCGACAGGACTGCCCTATGTTCCCATTCCTCTTCAACTTCGCAATCGAAGACGTTCTGTCGAATGCTGTAGAAGGTTTCCAACATTTTGGCCTAGAGCTTCTACCGGGTGAGCGCGCGACCGACTTAGATTATGCTGATGATATCGCCTTACTTGGTGACGATCCTCAGGGTATGCAACTCATTCTGGATCGTTTGGCGATTGAGGCATCTAAGTATGGCATGAGCTTTGCTCCATCGAAGTGTAAAGTACTGCTCAAGGATTGGCTTTCACCTGCTCCGGTGCTCATTCTCGAAGGTGCACAGCTTGAACAGGTAGATAGTTTCATCTACCTTGGGAGCTGTATTTTTGCTGACAGCGCTATCAACCAAGAAGTTTCTCTTCGCATCGCTAATGCTCGATCAGCATTTGTAAATCTGAGGCACTTGTGGCGTCGTCGCGACGTATCATTCTCGCTGAATGGCCGCGTTTACAGCGCATCAGTTCGCTCAATGTTTTTGTATGGGAGCGAGTCCTGGCCGATTCGCGTGAAAGATATGCATCGTCTTTCTGTCTTCGATAACGGTTGCTTAAGGAAGATTGTTCATGTTTGGTGGCAACCTCGAGTTAACAGTAATGACATTCAACGTCCGATCTTGGGGAATGTAAGTATTTCCTTCAACAAACTGGTTTTGTTGCGCCAGTTAAGATGGCTCGGTCATGTCCTACGCATGGCACCTGAGCGTCTACGGCGTCGCGCTTTATTCACTCGTTAGGGACCTGGTTGGAAGCGACCGCGTGGTGGTCAGCCTTCCACTTGGCGGCAGCACATGAAATCGCTGACATCGTGTCTAGCCGCTGTTGGATCCGTACGTCTTCCAGGATGGGGACCGAAAGATGAGGAGTGCCAATGGCTTAGGACTCTTGAAGACATGGCCCGCAACCGGAATCAGTGGAAGAATTGTGTACAGAATTGTATTGATTCACATGTTTAATACTTCAAACATTGAAACTGACAAAAAATAGAAAAATCGGCGTGTGAAAAACAAGCTAAAAATGTTTTGTTCTATTTTGTCAAAATGTTCCTTTCTTCCTGCGACATAGTAGCTGAACTGTGTTGCTCACCTTCAACTACCATGCCACGATGATTACGACGTGATGACCTCCTCTTATCCGCTAATCTGCATGGTTTTTATTGGCTCTATGTCTAGTTACTAGACTGTTGCGATTACATACATACATACATACAAATGTCACATCATCTTTCTCCGGTGACAGGGCGTGTAAATTGTCGCCTAGTCAATGCCAACACTTAATCAACCAGCGTTGATGTTGCTGCCTTGGTAGACCCTTCTGTATCCACGATAAACGTTGTCGATTTATCCCAACCCTGTGTACGCTTCCCATACCCCGAAGGCAGGATGCACAGACCAAATCTGGCATTTCTCGGTCTCTATCTAATGACGTGTTTGGATCCAAGAACCCCACATCGTCTGCTGATGGGTTGCAGTGCACCCGCATTTTGATGCATCGTAGTGCTTATACATCCTAGCTCTAGGGCTAATTTAGGGATGCGCATTTTAACTTGATTTACTGTGTCGCAGTCGTGCGCTCGACTAGCGCGGAGTTAAACATCAAATCTCCTGTTGAATATTTTGCCCAACACGAACGCATTGACCGCGGCTAAATGAGCTGGTCTCACCCATCACGCTTTCGCCAGTAATCCTCGTTGTTGCTCTATCTGATACTTTCAATCACAAGCCTGTCATTTGACAATGAACTGGTCGTTTTAAGCTTTAGTTATCTTGCATATTTGTTTCAAGCACACCGGATCGGAACTTTGATCAAGAATTGTGATTGGTCTGAGGACAACTGATATGGTAGTTCATCCGTGCTTTCTCTTCCTTTTTGCTAATCAAGTCTCTGTTTTACGGATGATATGGTTTTCATTGACTTTCGTACTGACCTGAACGTTGACTGCTTACAACTACCTCTCTCTTCGTGCATTCATTTGGCGTTGGACATTGCCTGGATTTCAACGTTCTGTGGCTAATTCTCGAGCCAATCTGCATAACGTGAGACCAATCACGTTCGCGTCCATCAAAATGAGCTTTTTGGTGCGGCCGCGCAACATCGCTTCACTTAATCGATGCGACTTAGCAAACACCAAGGGAATCAAACCCATGTCACACGTCTTTAGGTTCCATTCCACCCACCTTCCACCTATTCTGGCTTGTTCGATCGAGTGTGTTGCGAGAATGATTCGCGGAGACACCCATCGCTAGGTTTTTATTACAACCTACACTTTCTGGCCTGATCACTTCACTGGTTATATCTCCAGTATCTGCTTGTGCTTCACGTGGTTCGAGTTTCAACTGGGATCGACGAGGTAGTCACCACTTTTTCGCAGGGACACGTTCTATCAACCATGCGCGCTTGCTTTTTATCTATGGCCTCGATAAGGGAACAAATTATCACTTTCTTGAAACGTTTTTGCTGTACACTTCTTGCCGTTCAGGATGAGGGATCCCTTTCGTATTTGATGGCACAGACTGCTGTGAGTATCTGCACGTATTCCCTTTCTCTCGTTATAGGCAGATGATTTATACATTCGCTTTTCGACAACCTGGTTGATGAGACCACAAGCAGTTGGCACTTGTGTTGCTTTGTGGTAGGCCATACCGCCATTCGTTAAGGAGAGGTTTGTGAATCAAAATCGACGCGGTATACCTATCTACCATACGGCGGGGACTTATGCCGACGCTGATTGCGCCACGTATTTCGCCCCATAGTTAAGTATAAGTGACCATGTTGTATATCTACCATTCCTAGCCAACTTGGTTTCTGCTATAGTTTGTTTGAGCCGCGCTCTGTGGCTCATATCGGTTGGTTTTTTAGGTAGACTCGGTGGGACGTTGTTAGTTCTAAACCTTGACCCACCTATGAAACCTTGATCACCTCCATCATCGGACCGATTAATTCTGCTATGGCTATCTCCCTGCCTCCACGCTTCTCTCCCCAGCAACTCGTGGTGGTTTAACGGATATCGTCACATGTTCGACTCTAGCTGTCGATCGTTCTTTAGCATTCAGTTACTTTGTAAAAAACTTTTTTTGTACACTGGAGCATTGGCTCATTTCAATCAGGTTAAAGTTCGCCACCAGTGTTGTATTTCAAAATGCTACTCGTTAGTCCTCATTATTTAAGACTCGCTTCTGGCGTTTTGGCTATTCTTCATGTGTTGGCATTCACTGTGGCCAATGTGAATAGTTGCTAGGTTCATTCACTAACTTGGCGGTGCAACACTCACTGTATCTGGCCCGACGGCTGTTTCTCGATCATCCTGCCCTACGTCTACAAGTGTCGATAAACCTTGTTGCACTTCCACACCAACGGGTGCACTACACGCAATTGGCCTGTTAAGTACAAGTGCTTGTTTGTCCATCCGAACTCTTAGCAGTTCGTCCACTGTTTTCCTGGGATTTTTGTGAAGCCAAACATATCCATTATTAAGAGCAGGCTATTGATCTATCGAACAAAAGTGGATGATCAGTGTGCCACAAGAATCAGAAACACAGCCACTGCACCTAGTCGACATCAGGAGACCAGTCATCTATGATCATCGATGCTTGCTTAGCATTGCTTCTATCTGTCGGGACGACCGAGCGAGCAATCCCTATGTTAACCAGAATTCGTTCAGAAATACAACTGTCTGGACAGCTGTATCAAAGCCTGTGTGTTGGTAGAAGTGACAAACCGTACAGCAAAAGCTCGAGGTGCTTTTGGTAGTCCTCTGCAATCATTGCGCCGGCATGACGTCACTCTCGCTCTGAAGCATAGACTGTACATTGCAGCCTTCCGTATGGTTGTGAGACGGCCTATCAGAGCGACATACATAAAAAGGGTAGATGCGTTCGACCATCGGTTTCTTCACAGTTCTGCTCATGTCTGTTGGGAACACCGCATCAGCAATGGAGGAGTTCGGTGCCTTGTTGCGTGAAGAACGAGTGAACTTCTCGGCACCACTGCTTAACACCCCAAGCCCCGATGGCTTTGTCATGTGTTACGCATCCCAGCACACCGGCTCGCGCCACGCGCGTTGTTCGCGCGACCGGGATCTGCATGATTAAGAGGGGGTCAACCGATGACTTGGTCAAGATGAATGAAGGCCGTCACTTCTAAGTTGGCCTCTGTTGAAGCCTCACGATTGACGGGCTGGAATCCGAAGGACGATGAACACGTTTGCTTGGAGATACCTGTTAACATAGCGAAGGACCGACCTCAATCGCATTTGTATCGTGAGTTCCGTTGCCCATATTGATACTGCTTAGCCCCCTTTTCCAACCACCTTCTCATTGGTTATGCATAATAGTAGAAAGCCTAATATGATTTGTTTTTATCTTGTACTTCTTACCATTTAATCTTTGGTGTTTTTATTTTTCGAATATCTAGGTACATTATATTGTAGCACAATATAACTGAGCTGGATCTCACCTCCGGCTGACATGTAGAATGATGAATAATAACGCCATCTGGCGTTGTACAAGTCTGTCTGTTACTCTTACGCCATGTGGGTTGACTTGATCGCGTATTTCGTGTTTGTTTACCACCTACCACTTCAAATGTGGCTTCCGGACTCTGTCCCTTCTTTGATGAAGCCGCAGCCCAGTCAACCGAAGATGAGGTGGGAAAGTACAATGATTATCTATCTACTTGGTTGAGCTAGAGACTATCGTATTCCTGGACGGCAGCTCCTGGATCGACAACATTATTAGTCAGAGCTGCGCGGTGTCGATGGCGCTATTACATCCGGTTTTCTCTGTATTGTTGTCGATACACTCATTTGATGACTTCTTACTTTGCTTGTAATATTACGCCTCGTTCGTTTTTCCCAATCGTTAACCTTTACTATCACGACGACACGAATCGGACTAATCGAGCCTACCGAACTTTGGCTCTTACTCATTAATGGCTAACTGAGCAGGGCTGCATTGTTCGATATCTCGGCATAGGCTTGCAGCCGATTTGGAATTCACAATTTCGCTATGCCAATGGATTTTGTATATCTAGTATTGCAGTAGTACAAATCTCGAATATCTTCACCGCATCTCTATCTTACCAGCCTTCCCCCACTTCTCTTTATGTTCTCATGTGCATAACTTCTCTCGGTTTCAGATGCTAATCATTCTGCGACGGCCTCAACCGACGCCGTGTTGCAATGCGGTCCACCTTTGGCACCCCGCCCGTCTCTTGAGATCCTGACACAACATCCAAAATATCACACACTTGTGTCAAAAAGTGCTGATCAACTGAACTGTGATGAAAGTGAACATGAAAAATCTGACCAGAGTGTTTTTACGCCACGTAGTCTCGTCAAATCTACAGACCGAAGCAGCACCTCAACTCTATCGATAGATTTGCAACTGTAACCTACGGCGTGTTAGCCAAAATGCCTCAGTTCTGCCTCACTGATCAACCGATTTGTGCTATCGTGATTTCATAGATCCCGCTTAACCAACTTGCCGGCTTATCATCAATTTCACGCAGTTCTCTGTGCACCACGTTTATGATCCTATTTTTTTCTGATTCCGCGTTTATTCGGCTCTTCCTTTTGATTTCAATAATATCACTTTCTCAAACGCAGTTTTTGCAGAAAGCACCGCTTTTCGCACGGTATATTACCTTTACTAAGCCGTTGGTTCACATTCTACGTCCTGGGTTGAAGGCAATCTGGCTTAGGCTGATCAGCCGTCGATAGAACCATCTACCTACGACTTCTTCCTATAATCTCTCTTCAGGTGAACCTTATGCTCACTGCCATACTGCAGTTTGAGATGCCATGTCTTTTCAGGTTTTTTCAAGATTAAATTTATTACTACTAACGTTGCCTTACAGGTATTATCATGACTAACTCCGTTGAACATAGGCCAGATAACCACACCTTCACTGTTCTCCACAACGGTGGAGATCCACTACACCTCATTCCGCAGAATTGTGAACGGGCCACTTTATGAGGCGTGCCAACGTGTTAACTCGGCCAAATTAGCTATCTATGCCTCGCATCCCAAAGGTGTTTTGAAAGTGTGCTTCGGATTTAGAACAGCTTCGTGAATTGACATTGTTAGCACTCAATCTGCTGCAATTTTTCGTGTAACTTGCTCCGATATTATATATGTATGGATATATATATATATATACACGTTACAATTGGCTGAGTGCCACAATACATAAGAGAGAAAAAGATAGATTGAATGGGCAAATGGTGGCCATTGCGTACGGTCCTTGGTCATATCTAATAGCGTTTGCAACCAGATATGCTCAGGGTCCTTTGGTCCGCATCCCGGGAGTCGGAAACGACCAATAGATAACATCACTATACCGTCCTCGCGTACGGCTGTTTTCCAGTTTCGTTTGGCGGTCATCGCGCAACCTTCGCGGCTCGGGTGGTGCATCAGCGAACGCCGGCAACATTCAGTACTTGCTTCTAGCTGATCACGCGCCGTATTTTGTAATCTCTATTTCTCGGTACTTGCTAGTATCCCGACCTCATTCATACCATCCTAAGCCCTATTAGATGATGCGCATTGCAACTGGATGGAACAGCATAGTGAGTTGATTGATATGCTTCCTTGATCTGTTGAAGTATGCTGCTTGCTACTTCCTAAGAACCGCTATAGCCCATCTCACTAGATAAATCACTGGTCAAAGTCCTGACAAACCTCTTCTGTCAAGTCCACAAAATTGTTGGGAAGTTGTTCACAACCCGACATTCAGTCATCTGTGGCCATGACATCCTCACCTTTCGCTCCCAGCTAGTCACAACCTGCGGCATCTCATCAGGTGCTCGTGCTGTTGAAATCAACATCTGCTGCAACCACACGCAACTATAATTTTATGTTACTGCACCCCATACTCCTTGTTTTGGACAATGCTGCTCGAGGCAACCTCAACCGGGAATCAAACACTACACCGTCATTTTCCGCCGGACAGTTATGCTGGACGCCGTGATAAGCATTTGCCCTAACGTTTAAATGTTTGTCTTTGACTTCATAGTACTCGCTGTGTTTGAGGTGTCAAACATGAGCAAATTACGGATTGATCGATAGTTGTGCCAGAAACGATGTATAGGGCTAGACTTAATACGAAATTCCCTCTCCGTTCCAACAACGTCATCTCATATTCTTGTGGGTATCAGAGGTCTTTGATAGGCAGAACGAATCAGTGCGATGCAGATGAGTGTGCACGGGAACGATAAATGTCCCGGGTGTCTACCTTTAAGCGGTAGAATTGCAGTCGGAGGATATTCTCCGATTCATCCTCACCCTTAACAGTTTAAAGCTAACTATTCCTAAAAGCACTCCACGTAAACCTAACTTAAGTGCTGACTTCTGGCGGATTATTGTTGATAAACTTCTTATAAACCCATTGTTAACCAGGGCGTGTGGAACACCCATATTCAGCTTGACCCTACTCCATCTTTAATGAGAGACGCAGATAAGTTAATGATCTAATTATCCTCTCTCCTACCGCCTTGTGCATGAAAGAAGCGTCTCTAAGTCGGTGTTTGTCAAGCCTTAATTGAGTTGTACGGTTTTCTTTAGTTTCTCCGGGTGTCCTGACCTGATGTCATTAGTTCTGCGATGCAGTCACGCTTTAGTTAAAAACTACCTATATGACGGACGCTCGAATTTTAAAGTTATGTTTCAGTTCGTCTAAATTGTTGATCATCTTCATTCGTCGGGCAACTTTTAACATACCGTTCGCATCAACATAGCAGGCCCTAGGACGTTTTGTGGAAAGCGTCTACCTCTAGATGTCCACCTCCATCTCATGAGCTGACATTTCGTACCCGTGGCTTAGCAGCTCACGCGACGCTTAATCGGTGGGCGCTGGGTTTTTCCCCCTTCCTTGCGGTGAATCAGGCCGATGCTATTCCACCTCAATTTTTGTGGGGCATCAATCATTTAAAGCAGTGAATCACAGTCGCCTCTCCTGATCTGAATACGGCACTTCGTTTGATCGCAGCCACCTTTAGTAGCATTGCCCATTATTAGGGAGCACACTCATGGTGGTTTCTTCAACTGTGAACTCTCTAAATAGCGGTTCCAGCTACCACGGAGATCTGCGTAGGAATTCCACAGTTTTCCCATGCCAAATGACTTCGTTTATACTATATTTCCACCTTTCTCGTCTCACTCTGTTAAGAGATATGGTAACCGTTTTCGTTTAAAGTGATAGTTTAGTCATGTGATTCGTTGACCTAAAACACGTACACACTGCGTTTACTAAGGCATTGTCTTCTCTCATAAAGGAGTTATTGTATGACCCAGCACCGCGACTCTCGTTTGGATGTGGTTTTGCATTTTCGACATATGAAATCTCGGTCGAAGAGCTAGCTGTATTGACACTAGTCATCGCGACTAATGTAAACCCCTTTCAAGTCGACGACCTGTTCATTTTCGACATGATTCTATTGTTTCAGAGGGTCATCCCATAGAAGTAGTCTGTGTTTCTTGTCGTGCCTCCTTACAGGGATCGAAAGGTATTCAATTACTAATAGAGGACTCGTTGCACGATGTTTGAAGCACCTAGTGGCTCTGAGTAGGTCGAGAGTGTATTTATTGTTCATTGAATAAGCACCAGCCTATGAGCGCTGGTGCCTCGCTCCTTATGATCCTGACGAATGTGCCACGTTGGTGTTTACCGATTGTTGTTCGTCAACCAACCCATCGAATCTCATAAACTATTCGCGGGTGGAATACGCTCCATACTGACCCAATCAGTGACATGAAAACATGGCGCAAAAGGTCGTCGAAGTTCTGACCGTTCATACTGCGTACTTTATCCCTGGAAATGGTCTAGCTTATCAATGACGTGCGCAGTGATGCATTCTTTGTCAGGGAGGAATCCTAAACAGGAAATGTGGCGGGTAGGACTCGAACCCGGGGGAACTGCACCGTGGGCAAGCACGCATCCCCAAACATCACGTGACACTGTTGTTTCACCCTGCTTTACTGAAGGATTATCGGACCCTGATGGGCACAACGCCTTCGACGGCAAGCGTCAGCATGAGTCCCGGGACGTGCGTTCACCTTGTTAGAGTATGCCGACAACATTGCTCTAATCCGTGATGCAGTAAATGTCATCCACGGTAGTATTTCGGAAGGAGCTAGAGCAGTGCAACTACCCTGTTAGCTGCACACGACCACCGCATGCACTGATAGCTGTGTGAGAGGTTGCCTGGAAAGACGATTTGCCAAGGGAGATACTCGTGATGTCCGAGGCAGTGTCCAACTGCAGTCGACCCGGTTGACCGTTGATCGTGACATTTACGGACTTCCGGGCGTTCAGCACATCGGATTGTTGTAGCTCTCTTGATCACGCCACTATTAGTTGTCATCCTATAAACATTGTGAGTAAACCAGTGTGAAACAATCTCTCGGAAAGCACCTGAAAACTGCCTCTCGCGAAGTGCGCCACCCACGTAGCAACGCATCTCTCTTTTACTCTGTTAACCCGTACACTTTTCCAAGCTACTCTATCGGCAATATGGAAGTCTCATCTAGCTGGTTCATCTCAGCTAACAGCTCTCGTTGGCGCAATTAGGTATCAATATATTCAGGTGCGCCACACCAATGCCTCGCTGCCAAACGAACACCGCTAGTCGCGTGTATATATAAATATATATATATATATGTTAGTTGCCATGTGCGGCCCTCATGACAACGTATGTGATCCATGCGTCCTTTGAGGGGGCCTCAGCTTGATATCCCCGAATTAAGCGGACGGAAACCTAGTCAAATGAGAACAGTTACGACTCTTATGTCGTATGGTTTCACAGAGCAGTACCTGCTGGATTCATGTTGTGCCCATACAGTGCCAAGGCAGCACAATCATCCGGATCATAAGGAGCGAGGCACCAACGTTCATAGACTGGTGCTTATTCAATGAACAATAAATACACTCTCGACCTACTCAGAGCCACTCGGTGCTTCAAACATCGTGCAACGAGTCCTCTATTAGTAATTGCATACCTTTCGATCCCTGTAAGGAAGCACGACACGAAACAATAGAATCATGTCGAAAATGAACAGGTCGTCGACTTGAAAGGGGTTTACATTAGTCGCGATGACTAGTGTCAATACAGCTAGCTCTTGGACCGAGATTTCATATGTCGAAAATGCAAAACCACATCCAAATGAGAGTCGCTGTGCTGGGTCATACAATAACTCCTTTATGAGAGAAGACAATGCCTTAGTATGGGCACTGTGCAAGCGCTTTAGGTTAACAAATCATATATATATATATATATATATATATATATATATATATATATATATTCCTGTACATTTTCTTGCAACTTATATTTGTCTCGGTACTTCTGCTTTCAACTACAACCACCTTGTCACCGTGGCCGGTGTGTCACCTGTCTCTTAGCGGTGGAGCTGTTTCTCGCTGGCTGTAGTGAAAGCTTCGCTATCGTTACTGGTCTTCTTCTCCTGCGCCCATTCATCTCGTTGGCCAATCATTTTTCATCTCCTGTTTCCTTCGAACGCGCGGCAACTTGTAGCACTTCTGAAAGAAACTTTGTTGTTTCCTTTACCTGGCTTTAACTGACTCTAGAATGGACCGCCTTGCTCCATTATGCGGGAAATACTTCGACCACTTATGAAGTTTACCATCGATTGTCATGGCTCTGGATACTCAACGACCTACCCTAGCGGTTGCCACTTTTCTTGCCATCAGCCACTCACTCTATCCTCTCAGAGACTACGTTTAAGAAAGTTGACTGTTAGGTCCCCGATTAGCCTGGTAATACTTAAGCACAAAATTTACTAACCCAATATTTGGAATCAAAACAAGCCTCATTACTCTACCAGGGACAGTAAATAAATTGTCATTGTATTACTTTAGCTTCCTCAGGTTTTGTTTATTATCATCGGATGACATATACACAATGATTTGCAGGAACGATGTTTTTCTTCTCTTATTCAACTGAAAGGAGTAGACTTATGTATCACTGGTGCAATTTTCTTTGATCTGCACTTTCGGTGTGCATGGTGGTATATTCACGAGGAGAGTATTCCGGTTAACACGGCACACCACCGGTCGACATCTTTGCAAGATAGTTAGGGCTTATCGTGTTTGTTGACTCTTCACGGAATTTCTGCTTCTTTTTGCGGGTAGCACTTAGGGTGCTGTTTCATGTTCTGTATACGAATTGCTATGCTTCAAAATGGTATTTAAATGTATTGTCTCACAGTGTCAGGTCAATTTGGGCGTATGGCGTAACCTGCTCGAGGGATATGTCATCGGCCCTTCTAAATTTTGTCAAATGGATCAGAGGTCTATCCAGTGCGCTTCTTTGGCCACAGTTACTTAGTTCGTATGGCATCACATCTTCTTGTATATGCGACAGCGGGGTCACTCCTTGATTGCTCTCTGTATCGTTAATTGACCCGCTCAGTACGGGCACCCTTTGCTGTTTGGTGTCGCTCTCGTTCTGACTTCCGGTGCTGCTTGTTGTTCCATTGTCCCTTCGACGCTGATTTATTCCAAGATCGTCAATTTGAGATAGTGACAAATGAAGCCCAATGTCTGAGATGGGATTCCGGTCACTTTTCTCCCTTCTCACTCGGTCAGACGCCTTTACGGGAGCTATCAGGTCAGTGTGACTCGGTCGCCTAGAGGAATTGTCGCTGTTTGTTACCGTCATATCTATGGCCTCCGACCTAGAACACCACAGCCTCATGGGAGTATTTTCCTTTGTGATACTCTCCGTCACTGCTATGGATACACTTCGAATGTCACATATCGCATTTCTGTTTGTAGCATTCCAGGTCGATTCGCGTGAGACAGTTGGGTTGAGTAATTGCTGCTGTTTTTGCACCCACAACGAAATCGCCTCTTCCATTCTTATCCCCTTTGGTTGACAAAGCGCTCGCTTAAATCCGCGACGTGGTGTGGGTTGATGAGGTTCATGTTTGTCTGTATTGATCATCACGTCAGCTGTTCTGGGTTCGGTTATGTCGTGTAGCCTAAAAGTGTACGTAAAAAGAGGGCGTGATAAATCAGACGACTACTACGTAACCACTTCAAACATAAACTATATTTTACATGCATCCTATAGTCTACGGCTTCATACTACATATAACTTAATTGAACGTTGTTGCACAACAGTATACTGTGAAGTGTTTGGCTGAATTTAAGTTCAGCGATGGACGACAGAATGTTTCGAGTTGCATTATAAGGTCTAGAGTTAGATCATGATTTATTTTATGGTAAAACCCAACCATTCCGAACTAGAATATATCCAATGCATCGACATTTTCGGTATTGCTCCCTCCTTGATCGGTTTCATCTCTGCTTTGCCCATTCAGACAGAGCTGGCTGAAGTTAGAGGTCAGACTCATTCGTTATTTTCCAGCCGCTGCGGCAACCAGTATGCACGGAGCTCGGTGGCGTGGTCGCACAAGCACCCGCCTGTATGGTCGTAGATGTCCCACGTTCGATCCCTACCTCTGGCGATGTGCGACGATCTGAAACTTTCCTCGTTGGGTTACAGCTTACCGGGCAAACCACTCAAAAGTTGTAGTTTCATTGCGCACCTACGCTAATTAAGCGGTTTCTTGTGTGTTTGGTTGAGCTAACTGCTTGATTTGGTACGCAGTCAGCTGCGCTCATTCTCTTGCCTTGGCTAGCGGGATCCTGTTCTGGTCTCCATATGGCCATAGCAATTGTAGGAGTTCCAAGTGGCATTTGGTGTACTCGCTGTGTGGTTGGATTGCGACTCGCAATCTCTATTCAGACCTCGGTCCTAAGTGGACCTCGGTCATTACGACCACAAGAACCGTAACCGAATTGGTGGTTCGGTGTTGCTCCTCCCAACCCTGAGACCCCATGACCGGTTTCGTCCTCCTTTGGACTCATCAGATGGAGATACCCTGAGCTGGGGTGGACCTCGAGGTATAGTGTTCAAAGGTTGACGCCCTGACCACTATGGCTCCTAGGTCCGCGAGCAACGTTTGGCACAGCGGTAAAGTGTTCCAAGTGGCATTTGGTGTACTCGCTGTTTGGTTGGATTGCGACTCGCAATCTCTATTCAGACCTCGGTCCTAAGTGGACCTCGGTCATTACGATCACAAGGACCGTAACCGAATTGGTGGTTCGGTGTTGCTCCTCCCAACCCTGAGACCCCATGACCGGTTTCGTCCTCCTTTGGACTCATCAGATGGAGATACCCTGAGCTGGGGTGGACCTCGAGGTATAGTGTTCAAAGGTTGACGCCCTGACCAATATGGCTCCTAGGTCCGCGAGCAACGTTTGGCACAGCGGTAAAGTGTTCCAAGTGGCATTTGGTGTACTCGCTGTGTGGTTGGATTGCGACTCGCAATCTCTATTCAGACCTCGGTCCTAAGTGGACCTCGGTCATTACGATCACAAGGACCGTAACCGAATTGGTGGTTCGGTGTTGCTCCTCCCAACCCTGAGACCCCATGACCGGTTTCGTCCTCCTTTGGACTCATCAGATGGAGATACCCTGAGCTGGGGTGAACCTCGAGGTATAGTGCTCAAAGGTTGACGCCCTGACCACTATGGCTCCTAGGTCCGCAACCGAGGTCTGAATAGAGATTGCGAGTCGCAATCCAACCACACGGCGAGTACACCAAATGCCACTTGGAACACTTTACCGCTGTGCCAAACGTTGCTCGCGGGCCTAGGAGCCATATTGGTCAGGGCGTCAACCTTTGAATACTATACCTCGAGGTCCACCCCAGCTCAGGGTATCTCCATCTGATGAGTCCAAAGGAGGACGAAACCGGTCATGGGGTCTCAGGGTTGGGAGGAGCAACACCGAACCACCAATTCGGTTACGGTCCTTGTGATCGTAATGACCGAGGTCCACTTAGGACCGAGGTCTGAATAGAGATTGCGAGTCGCAATCCAACCACACAGCAAGTACACCAAATGCCACTTGGAACACTTTACCGCTGTGCCAAACGTTGCTCGCGGACCTAGGAGCCATAGTGGTCAGGGCGTCAACCTTTGAACACTATACCTCGAGGTCCACCCCAGCTCAGGGTATCTCCATCTGATGAGTCCAAAAGAGGACGAGACCGGTCATGGGGTCTCAGGGTTGGGAGGAGCAACACCGAACCACCAATTGTAGGAGTTCTTTAATAAATTTGAAGGCGGCCATTTGAATCGGCTGTGCTCGTCCAAATACTTGTGTTTCTTCCACCTTGGCTGTTTTTGTTGACATGAAAAATGGTTGCCTTTGACAGTCACTGTTCTAATAAATTCAGCTTCAGAGTAGTGTCACCTCGATAACCTTGAGCTTAATTTAAAATGGCAGGTTCCGTGACCTGGAGAATACTGTTTCTATAAAAATTATCGACCTCACTCTCCAGGTTGTCCAAGACATTGAAGCGATTTATAACAAAGCTAGCCATAGACTGAAAAGTTGGTGCAACTATTCTCATACAAACTGCGCTGTTCTCATTTTCTGCCAAACAAATTCCGATCGCCGCAGTCCATGTGGGTTTTCCAACTGCTATTCATGCGCTAAGGTGAGGGACACCCATCCACCCTGACTTCGGTCCCTAAACTAATCACAGGAATTAAAACGGAATGGACAAGAATTGCAGTCGTCAGATTGAACAGTCAAGAATAAGGGGACGGATATCTGAACGCCACTGATTCTGTGGCCTCCTCATATCCGAATAAGTGCAGCCTCTGACTTGGTTTACTCCGAAGACCCCATCTTGTGTTAGCCAGAGGCCACATAACGCAACCAAGCGGTGTGTTTCAAAATTCTAACCACTCATATGAACTTCTCGGCCCTTTTACGCATGCCTCAATGCAAATACCGTGATGAGTCCACCAAAAAAACTTTTTGTCATCATGTTTTCTATGTTCTTTCTATCCCACGTGACTTGTTAACCATTGCTTTTTGCCCTTAACACACTGTTGTCCCATCGAAGAAGACATCTTGAACCAACTTGACTCAGTATTTCCTTTAGTTTATTCCGACATTTTGGCATGCAACTGACCGGCTACTTCGGTGGTTTTGCCCTACTATCTGCTTTATCGGTAAACATTCCATAGCGAGGCAGTTGCCTTACAGGTACGCAGAGCATGTGACGGAATCAGCGAAACCGATTCGGATTCAAGAGATATATTAACAGGGACATCAAAAGGCCCAATATAGAACAGTATACTTGGTTTGAATGGTGCCCCAACTTCATTACTACTTTGACCGATAAAGTCATTAGTGATCTCTCGACGATAAACTAGGGTAAAAGTTCGTGAAAAGTGAGGATACGGAAGAGGGGAAACGAAACCAGTGACGAAGACTTTTGGGCATGTGATACACTCCGGATACCTATTCTGACAGGGATTTTTTCTCTATCGTACTTTTATCGCTTACCTCAATAACACAGCCTACAACTTCACACTGGCAATTTGATCAGAACCACATTTCACTATTATTTATACGTGCACTACAAGATACTTCCACATCCACACATTCCGTCACCATTTCACTTCCTACGCTTTTATATTAGATCACTACAGCACACACGCACACACGAGCCCTGTCTATTGTCACATCAGAAACAATGAACAATGATTTATCACGGGTAAAAAAGCATGTACTTGACAAGTCCCCCTAGGATGTTTGGAGTAAAAATTAACAGTTGAAGGTTTATCGAATAAGTAAATGGTTATTTCAAGCGTCCACCGAGTTCAATGCACTACTGCATAACGATAGTTTGAAGTGGGAATGGGACATGCACACACAAAGTAGTATAGAGTGCTGTTATAGTTCAGTAAGTGCGGGAGAAATAAAAAAGGAAACGAAAACGCTCACTCATTTGTTTCTTCATTTGACAGATGAGCTATATTAATCCAGTTTAGATATATCCAGGCTACTCACATGGACACTTCTGCATGCATCCTCAGCGCCACGTTGTGGAGAGGGCGGTTAGGCAAGTGGTTAGGTTTACGTTGTTTCGTCCTCCAAGTGAAACGGACGATATCAAGTAATGAAAGTTTGAAAGCGTTTCAACAAGGCGTTTTTTGTAAAGCGTTAATGTAGGGGCAGGGATGACTTGAGTCGGAAGGGCATTCCAGGCACTGGACACACGGAGGGAGAAAACTTTGCGTCGACAATCAAGTCGACTGTAGTGCGTAGCCAATTTGAGCTGATGACCTCTCAGGTTGGTATTTTGGTTCAGCTGCAACAGATTGAGACATGGGTGAGTTGGGTTCGTCAGTATTAAGTAAACCATGATTAGGTCTCCTCGCTGACGTCGATATTCACCACTGTACAATCTCAGGGACTGCAGTCTGCGTTGGTAGGAGAGATGAAA
This sequence comes from Dicrocoelium dendriticum, assembly GCA_944474145.2. Lineage (NCBI taxonomy): Eukaryota > Metazoa > Platyhelminthes > Trematoda > Plagiorchiida > Dicrocoeliidae > Dicrocoelium > Dicrocoelium dendriticum. The sequence goes on along the minus strand of OX104063.1, from coordinate 123,781,781 downwards.
CAATCCTATAACGAGTTTGGTCGCTCTACATTGTGGAGCTTCAAGTGCATCGACGTCGCGCTTACGCCAGGGACGCTAGGCCTGGATCGCATATTCCACGTGAGGCCTCACGTAGGCGTTCAGCATTTGCGGAAAGATTGATGGCTTAAAATTGCCGAAAGTCCTCCGTAAGAGTCCAAGATGTTGACTGGCTCTTTTCGATTCCTTTTCAGCCTGTCTCGAACAACCAAGGTCGTCCTGCACGATCACCCTGAGGTCGTTTTCTTGGGAAGCACGTTGTAACTGCTGGTCCCCAAGTCGATATTCATAGATAAGCTGATGGCGTATGCTTACGACTTTGCGCTTGGTCACGTTGAACTGGAGCCGGTTATTGGATGACCATGCATAAGCCCTACCGAAATCGCTCTGCAATGCCATGTGATCATCTGATGTCCTAATATCATGCCAAATTTTGATATCATCTACAAACAGTAAGAACTTCGACTGAAGTACACTGCCAAGATCCTTAATGAATGTGAGGAATAAACATGGCCCCAGTACACCTATCCTTGAGGCACACCACACTGGAGGTCAATTGGGTCGGAAATGGAGCTGCGGACTCTCAAATTCAGCTGAGGTTGAGCGAGGAAGTTGCCGATGCAACCGAGTATAGGGTCACCGATTCCATAGCTTCGAAGCTTTTGAAGGAGAATGCAGTGGTCCAAACGATCGAACACTTTCGATAAGTCCAGGTAGACAACGTCGACTCCCACTCCGGCATCGGCTGACTCTAGCTAGCTTGCTCGGGCTAGCAACAAGTTTGTAGTGCAGGATCGATTTCGACGGAATCCGCATTGCTGTGACTAGGATGTTGTTGCTCTCAAGATATCCCATGAGCTCTTCTGCAATTATACGTTCCATTACTTTGGATAAAACTGGGAGGAGAGTGATTGGACGGTAGTTTGAGGGCTCCGAACGATTACCACTTTTGTAAATAGGAGTGACTAGTCTATGTTTCCACATTGTCGGAACATGCATTTCGTTGAGACAACCTTATAAGAACCGAGGTAATCGTTCGGCAAGGTTCATGGCCGCTGTCTTCAAGGCCTTCGGATTGATGTCGTCCACGCCAGGTGAGCTGTGCACGCGCAATGACATTAGCGTTTTCATCACATTGGCTGCCGTTAACGATACGTGGTTTAACCCTGGTGACGATGGAAGCTGTGTAAAAGGCGGATGAAATGATGATTCACTCCGGAAAGTATAGATGAAGTTTTGGCGGAGCACGTTGGCTATATCTTGCGCGGTTTGCGCAAGACCATCTGTTGCACGTAAAACCGGGATCCCGCGCTGCACTCTGTGGAGCTTGTTGACGTGTCTATACAGCAACTTGCGATTTGTACTGAATTTCGCCGCTAAGTTCTGTTGGTGCTAGAGTTTGTCTTCGCGGATCAACTTGACGCAGTGGTTTCGTTGATTTGTGTAAGCATCCCAGTTCAGGTTACTTAGACAGACTTTATAAGCGCGCCAGACTGAATCCCTTAAGACCATGCATTTTCTAGTACGGCTCCTCAGGAACGAATTTACTTGCTTCGGGCGAAGGACCTTGCTTTCTAACGCATTTGCCACTAGCTCAGTGAATTGGGTGACGAACAACATCCAGGCGACATCGGGCGGCTTCTCGGTCAGGAAGGACCAGTCGGTTTCTTGAACGAAGTTGGACAGTATATCGTAATGTATAACGACATAGGTTTCCACGTTGTTCTCACTGATGTACTCCGCGTAACAGATGTAACGAAAAAGCAACAACGCGTGATCGCTACGGCCGTGGTGAATCCATGGTCACGGTGTCGACCATTAGTTCCTCGTTGGAGAGCACAAGGTCCAAAACAGATGGTGTGTCACCCGTTCGGAATCGCGTGGGAGAGGTGACATAGTTGTACATAGGTACGCTGGCGATCATCTCTTGCAAATCCGCCTTGAATTGTTCGCTGTGCAATGCTGGAACTTCCATTGCGTGCAGGCTGAAGTCCCCCACCAAAAGGACGTGACTGTATGGTCGTGCCAAGACTCGTTTCATCGCAGAAGCTGGGCACTGATCCATTTCCAAGGTGCACATTGGAGAGCGGTAAACTATTGCTAGTAAACACACATCACCACGTCTTAGGTGCATACGACACAAAAGAGAATCGACGACTTTCGTTTCTGGGTCCTCAATGACATCAACATGCAGGTCGGATCTATAATACAGGAGCACTCCCCCTCCTCTGCTAGGTCGATCGTTTCGTATGGAAGTCATGCCGGGTAGAGCAATCTCAGCATCCGTGTTCAGCCATGTTTCGGTGACCATAACTAGGTCCCAAGACGTGGAGACCTGACGAATACGAAGTTCGGTTAGCTTGCTGAGAAGACCTTGTGCATTGATATACAAGCAGGTGAGGGCATCGGTGGTCAGAAGCGTGTTTGTGAATGTTGGTTTCCGGTGAGGGTCGATGCCGACACTTCCGGGGTCAGCTACCGGTCGTTTTTTTTGTCGGACCGATGACGTAGGCCCTAGGGCCAGTTCAGGTTGTTGTATAGAGCTCTCAGCGCCAACAAGAGGGTGACCATCCTGTCCTACTTCAGCTGTCGGTGTGTTTTGGCATTGTTTCCGTTCTGAGGTATACGGTGACAGAATTGTATTGGTAAATTGCTTGCTCAGTGTTACGTTGTCTATCTGTCTCCCAGTGTCTATTGCCTTTATGCGTATTTCGGATAGCAGCATTTTATGCTTTTGCGCCACATTTTGATCACATGCTCTGTCATCAATTCGGAGTGCAATGATACTTTCATCACTCGGGGACCACACCCTTTGTAGTTAGGTGATAACGGTAACCTTGATGTCGAATTAGTGATAACATTTTCCAGGGAGAGTACTTCACGAATAAAGCGCCATTCATCCCAGTCATGCGCTTTGACCTCTAGCTCACTTAGTGACTGGAGCTCGGAGACACCGTGAACAAGGATAGATTTTGCGTCTTGTTTTTTACGGAAGTCATCCGGATTTTGTTTGCGTTTCTGGCGTTCGCTCCAAAGAACATCTGGAAATATTCGAACAGTGCACGTGATGGTACGGAGGTGAGTGGCTGACAAGGGAACTGTCTGCGTCATTACCTGACTGAAATGTTACCTGGAGTAACCGCGGTTCACCGTAGTGTACGGAGTTATGGTGACGGACGAGACGCATCATACTGACGCCGCGGAATTTTCTGCTACCACGCGCTGGATCCTGCTTTTTCTCTGGAATTACTGTATTTTACGTGTGTTGCTGCGTTAGTTGTGCACCAAACTTTTTAGTTTCGTATGTTCATCAATCCGTGAAAGTTTCGTGGAATTCCGCTTGATATCTTCGGAGATCTCAGTGATTTACTGCTGTGCCCGTCATTTTGGAATTTGTGATCGACATCTTGCTTGTCCTCGTGCTTGAAAAAATACAACAACTATGCCGAATATCATGCAACGACGTATCTGCTCTTCAGCTAATTGCGGCAAAGCCCTTAAAATGGGTATAACGTGCCGAAACTGCAGTGGCTCGTTCCACCCGAGCTGTATAGGAAAGTCCGCCCAAGAAGCAAGGCAAATAAACAAGGCTACTGACGCATTTTGGTTTTGTCCAACTTGCCAGTTAACTCCAGTGGTCGGTTGTTTATGTGCACTCATGGAAAGGTGCGATACTTTGAATGCGACAATCGCTTATTTGTTGAACGCCAGGCTTGCACCACCGGCCGCGAATATGGCCATGATTGTACCACAGTCGGTCAAAGAAAGCTCCACCTCGAGGCCGAAAAAAAGGGCTAGACCCTCAAGTCGCGCTGCAGCCTCAGTTTCTCCAAATCCCCTGCCTCACTCAACTCCCAAAAGCGGACGAACATCCAGAGTACTGATGTTCACACCTTTGAGTCACACGCCCCACCTCCATTCAACAGCAACTGCGGAAGCTCCAGGGCAAACCTCTTCCGCCGTAGAGAAAACTCGGGCGTCGTACGCCTCAGTCGCCTCAATGCATACACCGGCTAAATTACCTCCGACTCCGGTGGCCTCACCAAGCAACAGTAAGTTGACCAGACTCCAACAACCAAACAATCCGTTTAACACCGTGTCTTTAAGTCATGGCAAATCTGCATCCAACGCAAGGAGCCAAGGCGCGTTAACCGTTGTGTGTACAAATGTTCCTGAATCACAGACGAGTACTATAAAGGGGAAGCTGTTGGATGATCGTAATCAGTGGAAGTCTATATGTACTGCGATTGGCATTTCGGTTGAACCTGCAATGCTGAGACGAGTCACACGTCATCCAAATTCAGCGCACTACGGTGAACCCCGATTTCTCCGGGTGACACTAAACTCCATCAAGGACACAGAGGCAGTTCTACTATCGTCCAACAGGCTTTGTCATTCATCACTCGAGGCGCGTATACTTCCTGATATCCCATGGAACGAACGTCCGAAAAAGATGAGCAACCGTGAAGAAGTTCGTAAAGCCGAGGCGAAACAGACGATAATTGTGTACGGGGTTCCTGAGCTCCAAAATTCAACCTCTGATGCAGCGGATGCACATGACCGGGAGCAATGGAGTTACATCCGCCACGAAATCTCCCTCAATAATATCATCGCTAAGCGGTTGACCACGATTCCATTTTCACCCAACTACAAAGGGAACGGTCCCAGACTTATGAAGGTGGTGCTTCAATCTGAGTTTATGTTACCGCTCGCCTTGGAAAACTGGTCCAAATTCCGCATGAAGCTGCCAGCGGAAATTCGGTTAAAGGCATCAGGTACGCTGCCACGGATTACCAACGACTCACGGGGAGCGATCAAATTGTTGAACCATCCACTCATGCAACTTTGTGAAGGCATGGATTTATCGACAACCGCAATATCCCACGAAACACGGCTGAACACGGGGGACCAGCAGGGCCCGGAAGGCCGCGATCAGTCGTCTAACCGAAAGCAAACTCAAAGGCAAACGTCACCACAAAAAACGGTTAATGGCCGACCCGTTAACGGTCGGCACAAACTCCATTTCTACCACAACCTATGCTAGCTCACTCTTGGTTACAAAAGCACTATCCTGCATGTATACTAATGCACAAGGCCTCATAAGTAAGTTGGTAGAACTCCGTCACCGTTTGGCTTCGGAGCCTCGCGACATCATAATGATCACCGAAACCTGGCTGAGCGGCGAAATCACAGACGCTGAGATTGCCATACCGGGTATGTCACTTCTCCGGAACGACAGAACGGGCAAGGGCGGTGGCGTGCTCATTTATTTCCGAACGAACCTTCGTTGTTAGCTCATAGACGATCCCCAGACTTGTGTCACCGACGTCCTTTGGTGCAAACTGTGGTTGGAACGCAACGACGTATGCCTTCTCTCTTTGGTTTACCGACCACCGAAATCCACTCCGGAAAGGGACAACAGACTTATCTCCGCTTTTCGCTCCGTGCTTAATCAGAAGTACAGCCACATCCTTGTTGCAGGAGATTTCAACACCCATGACTTGGAAAATTCAGCATCCGAGACAGAGGTGTTCAAGGCATATTTGCAAGAGCTACTCTCTAGCACCTTCTTGTATAACCACGTCACCGTTCCAACCAGGTTCAGAACAGGAAACAACCCATCGATATTGGATCTAGTGCTCACTAACGAAGAGCTCATGGTCGATGGACTAAAGGTGTGCAGTCCTTTGGGCCGTAGCGATCACGTGACTTTGCAGTTCGATTACATCTGCTACGCCGAATATCCAGCTGCGGAGCTCGAAACGAGGCAATCTGTTATCCATTACCACGTTCTGTCTGCCTTAGTTGAGAATACCAGTTGGACGTTTCTAGCTAACTGCACCCCAGAACTAGCCTGGGAGACATTTGCGAACACCATCACGTCACTAGTCATAGAAGCCTCAACACCAAAAGTTTCCCAACATCCCCGCACAGCGAAATCATTCTTGCGAAGCCGGACGCGAAAATGCATGACTCTAAGGGATCGGGCATGGCGCACGTATAAAAGCAACCCCAGCGCAGAAAACTGGACGGAATACGTTTCGCATCGCAACTACTGTGTGCTTTTGGTTCGCGAAGACAAGAGAACGCATCAGCAGGAGCTAGCCAAACGATTCTGTTCGAACAAAAAGCTTCTTTACAAACATGTGAATGGACTTCGCAAGGTGCAACGGGGAATCCCACCACTTAATACGACCAATGGGTATACACATACTGCGAAAGAGGCGGCCAACGCATTACGGGCCCAGTACTCCCCAATCTTCCAAGGTGTACAAGCCTCGACGTATATTCCGCCACTAATTACCCCACCGTCCGTTTTATCCAACATCACGTTCACTGCAGAAATGGTGCTGCAAAAGCTGCTATCTTTGCGTCCACACAGCTCTCCCGGGGCCGATAACATTCACCCGAAAACTTTACAGGTAGCTGCCATCCACTTGGCCGAACCACTTGCTGCATTTTTTCAGCGCTGTTTCGATGAGAACATCGTACCTTCGAGGTGGAAACAAGGTGTAATAACGCCCATGTACAAAGCAGGAAGTCGATCGGATCCTGCCAATTACCGCCCCGTAACGCTTCTGCCTGTGATCGCCAAAGTCATGGAAGCGGTGATAGCAGATGCGTTAATGGGATACTTGGAAAACTACGGCATAATTGCGCCAGAACAGCATGGGTTTCGTCAACATCGTTCATGTACGACGAATCTGCTGATAGCTCGTGACAACTGGACCGAGACTGTCGATGAGGGAACAGGAGTCGATGTTGCATTCTTGGACTTTTCGAAAGCCTTCGATCGCCTGGATCATCGAATCCTGCTCATTAAACTCCAACAGTACGGTATCGGAGATCCGTTGTTAGGATGGATCGGTAACTTTCTCTCTGAACGGCAGTTAGTAGTTACAGTTCGATCATCCTTTTCCGATCCGATTCGAGTGGGATGCGGCGTACCGCAGGGTTCGGTACTTGGGCCTCGTTTGTTCCTGCTTTTCATTAACGATCTAGTAAGAGTTATTACGTCGAAATTCTTACTCTTCGCGGACGACCTCAAGGTTTGGCGGGCGATAAAACGATCGGACGACCATGAAGTCTTACAGCGTGACTTGAATGAGGCCTGGAATTGGTCGGTGAGAAACGTCCTGCCGTTTAATGTGGACAAATGTCGCGTTGTTCATATCCGCCATCGACAAGTCCACGTCTACAAGCTTGGGGCACACGATCTGAAGACCACCACTCAGGAACGCGACTTGGGTGTGCTGGTACAGGAAGACCTCGGGTGTTCCAAACAGTCAGATTCCGCTTCTAAAAGGGGCAACCAGCACGTTGGACTCCTGCGAAGAGCATTCGGAATTTTGGATCCATCCATCTTCTCTTTGATGCTGAATGCCTACGTGCGTCCTCACGTCGAATATGCAATCCAGGCCTGGCAACCCTGGCTAAAACGTGACCTTGCAGCGCTTGAGACCCCACAGCGTCGAGCAACGAAAATCGTCAAGGGCTTGCGCCACACTCCTTACCAGGAACGACTGGAGATACTCGGAGTGTTCAGCGGACGGTACCGGCGACTTCGTGGAGACCTCATACTAGTGTACCAGATATTGAGCGATCCCAGTCACGTATGCCGCCACCTCTTGAAGCTCAGCCCGAACACTAACCTTCGCGGTAACAGTTTAAAGCTGAGCCAACAGTACAGTCGTCTAGACTGTCGGAGAACCTATTTCTCCCTCCGGGTCTGCGGGCCCTGGAACGCCCTTCCAAACTCAGTTGTTTGTGCCCCCACATTAGATACGTTTAAAAAACGATTGGACGTCGCACTGAGCCCCCTGCGCTTTGTTTTATGAACGAAAACGCTTGTATATATTTAGGCTGACCAGCCTCTTTGGATTTATACCCCGAATTCACGGTCGTAAATCTGTGCGAACCGGTGAGTACTCCATTTTTATTTGCTACCATCACCAACGATAACAATTTCTTAGCCAGTTTTGCGTCGTACCACTTTATCCCCCAAAAACTGTTATACTTCTACCTTTTATCTCACTGACACTCCTTACTTCAACCACTTATGTGGTTTGCCAATTTGTTAGTATTTCTATTGCCAACCTGCGGGACTCGTTAAGTGTATGCTTTTTTACCCGTCATATACCATTGTTCCATTGTTCCATTGACTGGTTTAGCTTGAACCCCTATTAGTTGACACAGGGAGTCCCACTGCTTTTGGCATCTACTGTATTATCTTTTATGGAGTTTGCCCCGGATTCAGTCTCATTGGAGCATATAACAGTTAGAGAATTATGGTAGTGTTTCATGTTCTCCTTTTTGGAGGGACCAGTGGCTGCTTTCTTCGGTTGGACAAATGATGTGGTCTTGAGTCCCGTGGTGGTATTGGCAGTAGTAACTCGTTTGCAGCGGGCGAGGTCGCGATGTGAGGTGCCTCCGTCATATGGGTAGCAACAACAGACGCGTAGGTTGTCGGCCCTCTAACAGTGTTTAGTGTGGCGGATGATTCTGTTGAAGAATGTGTGGTGAACGCACCTTTATGAGCAGGCGCTAGTGTCGGGATGGCTAACTCTGGATCGTTACTCTTACACTGTGCTGAATTGGAGCTTGATGTTGAGCATCGAGTTCGAGGCACTGATTTGTCTGGTTCATGTGGGATAGCTTTCACGGCTTCTGCCTGCTCTACAATCTTTGTCAGCGGATCGTACTTCTGCGCCAACACAGTTATACATCTGGTGGGTCGAGAAGACGTACACTCAGTACAGAACCAGGGTGAATCAACCGTACTATTAAGCTTTTTTATCTGGTTGAGACTAAGGCGAGCACATCGAGAATGGAAGTATTTTCGGCAGTTTCTATACTCTATTCCAAATCCCACAAGTTTTGCACAGCTGTCTATACCACAACCAACGTTTGTTTTGGAAGCCTTGGGTTTAGCTTTCCATGGGCAACCAGTACGTGCCATTGTGACTATCAGATCTGCGAAAGCCGTTCGTTGCAACGTCTACAATGGTATGCTGAATCCGAACGCCGTCGGTTAAGCTGGTGGTCTGGCAGATACCTGTTCAATTGCTGTGGAACAAATCCAAGATTGCGGACACAGACGGCAGTTGGGCCAATCAGTGAGATCTGTGACAGTAGCCGGGGAAGATCCACCAAATTCGTACAGAAGGCAAAATACACCGAAAGCAAAGTATTGGTGCAACATTCACACAGAGCAAACATGTATAACACAGTATTTCCAAAGCAAAAGCAGGATCTAGCCCGGTAAAACGATCTTGTCCTACCGGTACTTTTCTCATTTCTGCGAATTCTATACCTTTCAGCCATCTTCCCATTGCATGTAAAGCACCCTGCCTGTTCGTACACAAATTTGCCTATAAAATTTTGATCATGCCTTATTTGGTATGCCTCGATGCATTCGATAATAAACTCTTTATTTATTCTGTTGTTTATTTATTAACCTGCTCCTCAAGGAAGATGGTTAAACGAATGATTGCTTGTTGTTGAGCAACTGGTAGCAGGTGAAAACCTAATCCCATCAGGAATTGTTTCGAGACTGGCTGCACACAATTTTGGGTTTCGAAACTCGTTATCCGTGTTTCTCAGCCATCACAAAGTGTGCAGCTTCAGTCACATTCACTTGCGCTTGAATATTGTTGGATCCACGTCCTGTTGGCATAGGATCACCCTGTTTGAGGCGAGTGGTAGAAAACCAGATTAAATGGCCAGTCCTCTCCGATCCTTTTGGTTCTTAGTTGAACAGAAACCCGGTACCCCGTAACCGTTGTCCTTCCTAACTTAGTTTAACCCCAAGAGGGTCATTAACCTCTTCTCAGCATCATTTGTAGAGTTTACTAAAAGTCTTTTGTCTGACTTACAGCCATTGACTTATCTAGTATGATTGAATCTAAAGCAAACTGGGCCGTACCACCCAAGGTAGCATTTTGTATCATGGAGGCAGACGAATCATCGCACCACGTTATCGTTCACTTACCACGATTGTCACTCACTCACGATTGTCAAAAATCATTGAAATCTGACATGAACTGTGACAAGGGACTTGACCTCGATGCACTACCTCAGTCTTTTCTGGAAGCTTGTGGCCACTTACCGATGCATTATAGCGCCTCCGTAGTTGGCAAAGTATGGTTTACAACCAAAGCGCTTTCATTCTGGTATTTTGTCGACTTCTGGTCCCATGTATAAAACTGTAAAGGCTCACTTAACAAATTAATGGGCATTAGCCTCGCAGCTATTCACCGATAGATCCCTGCTGACTTTTATCGGTTCCTTCACTTTTCCCAAGCAGCCTTGGGGTCTTCGGATTCCAGGACGGGGTGGGTTTTCGCCATCCAAGCGCTTTCACTATAAAAGCCACAAACTTCCGTTTAACGGCACTTTGACGTGGCGGATGTGACTCGCCACCAAATAAAGTCACTGCCTCTTCACTCTCCGGAGGATCTTTCATACTTCACGAACATCATCCAGTTCGAAGAGTTCCTTTGATCCCTTCCTGAGATGGCTAACAAAATCACGAATCCAGAGTCACATTAACAAATTCACTCACCCTGTCCACATACCTGGTTGGCGGCATCCGGTTCCGGGCTTGCCTGTCACTATGGCCTCCACAGGGACAATCACGAGACGCCTTCGCCTACAGGGGGACCATGGGTGACTTGTGCTACACCACCCACAGCTCCATCCACACACCCCATATCCAGTGTAAACCCGAAAGAGTAAGACCGGGAGGCATGTGGATGGGTGCCAAGTGTCCTCAACAGATCCGCCCCACACTCCTTCACAGGCAAACACAAGCACGCTGTATTTATGGAATCAAGTGCACACAAGGCGGTGGCTGGACCGTAGTCCGCTCCACACTGACTGCATGGAACCACTCCTCGAGCCCAGCACGGTCACAAGGACCATGCATCCCGTCCCCTTCACCAACGACCAACTGTCTCCTGGAGCCAGTATGGACGAGGTAGTGGGTAATAGACAGGTAGGCACCTTGTCAACATGCACATCAAGCGCAGCGACACCTGGGATGTCAGACAACAGCCAATCATTCGAAATACCGATGTCGAATAAAGTAAACGCATATGACGACGTAAATACTCACTAAATGAGCATATGGAAGAAAGTGTTAAATGTGAATACGCGATAAGTACAAAATGTCCGAAGGTTATTTTAAAAAATACCACGCGATAAAATTACGCAAGTTTACCACAATTTGCATGAGCGACGTGTGTAAATTGGGAGAAGATTATCAAGTTTGAAGAACAAAAAAATACAATGTAATGCATTGTATCCACATTAAAAAGACCTAATTTATGTGTAAGTTGGTTTAGCCCAACTGCGGTGAAGACGCATCATGAATGCGACATCAGCCTCAGCATCGGGCACAGCCTTACCTATTTACATGCACACATAGACCCAGTATGTTACTGATTAAGGGTTCATCATTGATCATTGCGAACTTTTGGTACATTTACAGACCGTACGTTTATGTAGTGTCATTCGCATGCCTTTGCAAGCATGCCTTGTCATGCCGAGAATAAAACGTTTGTTTTTTTATTTATTTTTTCGGAAAAAGCATGGGGACGAGCGTTACCCTGTAACAGTTTAGTCCGAAACGTGTATTTGTGTTGGTTATGCACTCCGATATGTTTGTCATCGACAGATAATGTTTTTGCTTAACGCGCTTGTGTTCTGTTTGTTTGCTAAACCTATGCTGTGCCTGTTGATCTTTGTCTGAAAACATTGCCGTCGACTTCCCCATGCAATTCTGGGCTTTATTGATACCCAGGTTACCCGTCCCGCGTTCTTTTGAGGGCGCACCGTGGATTTTGTTCGTTAGTGAAACTTACGCGGACGTGTTGGCTTCTTTTAGGCCAACATTCCCGCTATTAGGGAGACGTACGCTGTTTCCGTCGAGATTGGGGTTTCCCAATTCGATTGCTTTAAACGATGACAACGCATTATGCCATTCGCATTACGTGACGTGAATCCCACTCTTCGAGTGCCGACAAGAAGCAGACAAACGTTGCGCTCACCAACCCTTTTGATCTCGGAGTACACGGATTTATATGTGTGTAACTTTTATTTATGGTGAGTCTACAGTTGCGCGGTATACTTTCCTGTCACATTCTTTCGTACTTATGTATTTCAGGCAGTCCATCCTACAGGACTTGTGAAACCTTAGCTTCTTCACTCGTATTACACCATTGTTACTATTTGTTGAATAATCCATGTTTTCGATTTAGTGCGTTATTCACTTGGCATCTTAGCTCAATACAACGACCACATTACACTACGCTTCTCAGCTCCTGTCAAATACAGTTTACTCGACTATTGCCCTAGCTACCTCAAACCCTTTTGTATACCCTGGTCGTTCTAATTTTCATAAGCTACACTGATCTGGTGACATTCATTACATTTCTGGGTACAGCCAAAATTCAGGCAATTCCATGCTTAATGTAGCATTGGGTTCCGAACTTCATCACAAGACATGATGGACCATCACTTGCCAATAGACTGAACGCCGTTTTACTTCCCTCTTTCAACTTACCGAATTGCGGAAATGGTCATCGGCACCCCCATGCGCTCACTGGACCCCACTGAACATGTCACTCCCAGGGCATTTTCATTGCAGTACTGATTTGCTTGGTCTCCATCTTCTGCCTTCCGTATTGCTAGCTTTTCTGTATCATCAAACTGACGCTGGCGCATGAAAGCTGCCCAGATTGCCAGTGCTAAAACCCCGACAACAATGGCCGCAGCTGCCAAGATCATGGTATTAGGCTGCCGCAGCATATGTGTGATGGCGCTTTCTTCCGTTGTGCTGTACCCATACTTGGATGCGGTGAATTCTCCTCCCGAAGAAACTGAAACAAAAACCAATGACAATTGAGACGAATCCGAACGGTATTTAGCAGTGCTGTTTCAACGAATGAATGTTAAGTTCGATCACCAGCCCAGTTCTTCCTCCATTCCCCTGTTTCTTTGTGTCCTATTTTACTTTCGATTTCATTTTCATCGGAACATTCTGTAAACTATCTACCGTTTTCTTGCTTACTCAGAATGCATCTGCTTACACAGCTCCCCCGAGAAACATCCTATTTTGTGGTTTATTCACCAATTATTGCTCGCATGCGCAAGTAACCAGTGAACAGGAATCATGGTTGATCTTTCCTATTGTATCACACTGATTCAGCTCTCGACAATGGGGCTGCCTTTTCTTTCCGTTCTTCCTGGGATTAGTGACGATGCTCCATCAAACAGATATCGGATCACATCCACGTCACTCGGGTTCTACTTTCACACCTAACTGTCGTCGAGAAACACACCTCACGTATTAGCTAGTAGTATGTTTATTGTTTTTTGTGAAGGGCCCTCACAGTTAGGCTCACTGAGGTAGTTGTCATACATCCAGAAAAGTGCTACGCGGCTCTTTCGTCTTGTTGGGACTCGTCAATAGCGCTCATCCACCGGCTCCGAACACATGAATTACTGTTACAAGTTAACGGTTTAAGTCACTGAATCATGAGCGACGGCGGCGGACAGCCACGACTTATTTTTAACTTTGATATAGCGCAGCTCATCCTCTACTGTCATGTGTGTTGGGAAATTGCAGAGGACGGGGCTAGTGTCCATAACTTCTAATCGGTAAGCGCTTTAACAGCTTTCATACCACCTCGAGTGGGGATGGCTTGCAAAAGTAGTCGTAACGCTGGAAACTAGCCCTGTCCTCGGCACGTTCCTAACCTGAATGAGAGTGAAGTATAAGCCGCGCTATATCACAGTTAGAAATAACTCATGGCTGTCCGCCGCTGTCGCCCATGACTCTAACTTAACTCGCTGATTTGTAAGAGTAATTCATGTCTCCGGATCCGGGAAACATGCACTACTGACGAATTGCAATAGCACGAAACGGCGTGTAGCACTTTCGTGGATGTGTGGTAACTGTTTGACTGAGTCCAGCCGCAATGAACCTACTCAAAAGTGCCTCAAATCCTTATTAAGCGTATCGACTCTTCTCCTACGCAGAACGAGGCCTGCTATGATATATGAATAACTAGTTTACTCTCGAATTTCTCAAAGCACACCGGAGTTTGATCTATCGAAATACCTTCATCATGAAACTGAAACCAACTAGTCTCTTGGTCATTCATTGTGAAGGTTCAACCTACTGTTGAATGGGCCGCCGGATACATTTTTATGCCTCACTTTTGCTAATTGCATTAGACGATTTTTTCACGACACTGTAATTTCGACCAAAAGTGATATGCACAATTCTTTAATTAGCTGTATCTCACGTTGTCGAAAAATAAGCTGTCTGTATTTAGATCCGAAGTTTCTACAAGCTGGCCCGTAACTTTAGTTTCCGCCGACCAGCACTCACTCAGTTCGATCATAATACCCTATAGTCGGCTTTCGTATTCCACTTAGTTAGAATTTATTGGTCATGCAAGCAAATGGATAAGAATTGCATCTGTGGCTTAAATTAATAAGGCGTCCGACCACTGACATAGGCTAAGTGTCGGTCATGAACGCACGATGCCGGATTAGCATCACCGGTACGCAGTAACGTCTTGTAGTTGTTGGACTACGAGGGCAAGACGCAGCGAGTCGCATGATGCACATACGTCTACCCGCTTCATCCCGATGACGGGGTGTGCATAACAAGCACTTGGGGATATCCACACTGATCCTTAACATTACCGCTCACTTGAGACGGCGGAAGTTAGCTTTGCGAAGTAGCATACATGACCTCGGGTCTTTTCATAAAACTTTGGTGACTCAAACTCGGACAAATATACCGAATAGGATGCGTGTATCGCCGTCCCAATTTCGATGCTTGCGTTTGCTAGAGCGTGTCGGACAATGCTTATAAAGCGATTAGTCGTACTACACAGCATAAGACGTAGCCAACCGTCCGGTTTATGTAAACCCGGGTGTGTTGATTATATATCACGGCTCAGAGGTGCATCTTTTGTGGCCTTCGCGTCACCAAACTAACGAGGTTCATTGCACACTTATAAAAGCCATCCTTGGCGAGTGGTTTGGGTTGTATGCTGTCGCCTGCTGATAGCTCTCTGAAAGCAATAGACATAAAAATTTGGCCTTGTACACCGTGCAATCATCATCATCATCAGCAGCAGCAACCACAACAACAACAACAGCAGTACATAAGTTATCTGAACTGATGCATCGTTGCCACACAACCATACCGACCTACGGAACGAAGAACGATAAAGGGAAGAGAAGGGGGTCTTACCGGAAAACCTTAATGCTCTAAACAAACATTCAGGGTCAAGGTGCCTACATCTTGCCAACAGAATACTGTCACAAACAGGTGGCTATCATGCAAAGATAGGGGGGCATCATCCAGACAGATTCCTTGCGGCTTTCACTGTCCGGCGTCATAATCAGCCATTACCCCAAGCACTCTAAACAAGCGGTCTGACTAGGAGACAGCAGCAGACACACCACTGGTGTCGACTGAGAGTCATGTCCTGTAAAGCCTAGACCTAAGCACAGGGCGCGTCAGGGGGACTGCAGCCTGAAAGGCGAGGCGCATCGACATCACCGAGTTTGGTCATCAGTGATTTCATTCACTACTGCCAACTCAACTTCGGTTCACCTAGAGCCTTGTGCCACACTACATCTGACAGACTAAGCAACACTCTCCTAGGTATGCGGGGGCCATGGATCCATGGTACGTGCACAAGCCAACGCAACTTATTCAGTGCTATCTGTTGTTCCAGGGAACTAGCTTGGTTATCAATGCTTAGTACTAGCCTACGCGCATCATTGTTGCTGACAAGTTGGTGCCACCCGATACCAGCAATGCTTCGCAGACAACGATGATCAAAGACATGGTGTCCTCAGATTGAAGGGGCCAAGTTCCACTCCCATAGATTAGGACGGCCCTTACTGTGGCTTTGTAAACAGCACCTTTTAGACGGAGGGAAACTCCTTACTGTTGACAGAGATGTCGCAGTTTCAAGAAGACAGCTCTAGCTTTTGTAGTACTTGTACTGGTTTCTGTGCTTATGCGCCCATCATTGCTGATGCAGTTGCCAAGGTAAGTGAATTGTTCAACTACCTCGAGTTCCTCGCTACCAAGTGCCAGGTGGCTGCTGTTCCTGTAGCAACACTTTGCACTTTGAAGGTCCAAACCGCGTACCAAATAATGGGACCACTCTAGTGAGGTTATTCAGGGTTGATGGTACCACCGCAACATCGTTAAAAGGCAAGAAGATCGCGTCCGCATAATCAAGATCCACTAGCTTTTCACCAAGCAATCTTTTACAACGAACCGAGTTTTCCGATGCAGGTATATTGATGTCATAAGAAAGTTGTCTACATTTCGACATTGAAGCTGGAGTCATGAAACTCGATGACTATTGATATATCAGATCGGACCGCCCAGGATAGCTTCACCAAGGCGGAGGAGGTGTGGTCACGTGCATTAGCGAATAATGGTGTGCCTCGGTTTCACAGCTGTCCACCTACTCAACGGCTTCAATAACTTACCACCTATTGGAATGTAAACCAAAACTTAGTTGTTTTCTGCCTGTTGTAGTTGGAAACGTTTATATAACGCCTAATGCTGCACTGTCAGAGATAAAAATGTTTGCAGATCACTTTGCTTCGGAATTACAACCGAAGTTAGGATGTTCCCTCTGCATCGTTGCTGGGGACACAGCTTCATTAAAGTGCTGGGCCTAACCAACTTAGTAGAATTCCCCACCAGACTTGACACACATTTAGATTGAGCTTTTACTAACAAACATAACCTGTTTCCACACAAAGATGCGCCCCGCTTGGCAATTCGGACCATTGCATCGTGAAGATATGCCCAAAGATTTACTGTAAGATCAATTACGTTGCGATGACAAGAAGGCCGTTCAGAACTGTTAGGAGGCAAAACTGTTCAGCAGAAAACATTGTAGTGCTCAACTCAACGCTCAGTTCAACCGACTTCTCAATCTTCGCCAATGAAGATCTGTCAGCTCAATACAAACACCTCATAGACTATCTAAATTTCTGTGTGCGTCTTTATTGCCCCATTTAGACCATCTCTTCGGATTGATAGATTTTCATCCCCAATACTCAAGCAACTGCGGAGAAAAGAATAACAGGCTTACAAATACCAACAAAGAGCCCATGTCAAGTGGCTATCTGTGGATATAAAGACCGAGATAAAAAAACTCAAATAGTCTATACATTGAAGCCATTTTAGACATCCGCAGTTGCCATGACCTGTCGGGGCTCTTAAAGCCTCGCACCGGAAAAATTCCTAGTTGCCCACTAGGTACTGTGGATGTGGTAAGAGGTGTGTATACCCACCTGACTAGTCGCGTAGTAAAACTGCTCTCCTCTGTCACAGAGTTTCACGTCTTCCTCTTCACCTAGCGCAGTCATCATACACTTATTCGAATAGGATTAACCTTTGTTCAGTGGGCATATCTTTACGGAATTATTTCCTGCGGAAAGTGGTTTGTGCTACCCAAGTTGTTTTAGCGCGCTCCGTGCTTCTATCCAGACGCGCCACCGTCGTTTTTAACAGTTTTCACTGCTGTGACACGGTGATCGATCAAGGGTTCCCGCACTATCTGGTGATCCCGGAATTACATCCATAGGATCATTTCTAACGCAGCTACGGCTCTAGCTATGGTTTCGATTGCGTTCGCCCATCGCCGTCACTATCCGCTATCAGCCACCCATTACAAGTCACTTCCAAAGGCTTTGTCCTACAGGAACCAGTGTGGAGCAATAAGCTAGCCAAACTCAGTGTACGTGTGTCCTCATCGTGCACACTCGCCTACGGCAATCGACGTCGAGAGTGCGACTGGGATAAAGAACTCGAGGGTCACTCCCCCTCTACTTCACGTGACCAGACAAGGACAGCGTTCGTTTGCAACAATGGCCCTCAATGGAATTGATTCCACCTAAGCACAAATGCGGTAATCAGGAGGGTATACCAACAGTTTAGCGAGACATTATTCGTGAGTTTTACTACCTTCCGTTCCACTGCCGTCTGCTGGTTTAAGTCAACTACAAAACAAGAGACAAATCAACCTGACTCATTCGCTCTGGTTTTGGCAAACATGCAGAGCAACCACAATAGTCAAATGTATAATATCGCTAGTGAAAAGGTGTGAAAAACTGACTGAAACAATCCAGCAGATGACAAGCTTCAGGGCTTTGCCCTTAGAATCTAACATCACCGATCTTGCTCTACAGCAATCCCTCAGAGCTCTGTCACTAAGTCGAAGGCTAAAGTCAGGATTGTTAACCGCCCGATGACATCTGCGCCACATTCTCCGACAATTACCAACCCTTTAAAGAGGCAACCCACAGCCGACGTGACTGCTATTAACTCATCCCTAAATCCCCTACCTCACGAGTTGGTCAAAACACCAACACAGACAGTCCATAGCCGGGTAACCTATGCATCGATCGCCTCGATAAAAGCGCCTAAAGAAACACCCGTACGTCCATTTTCTTGACTAAGCATGAGCGATGCGTCGCCTCTTGTACAACGTTCTTTAGTGCCTGCCAAACAATCCACGTTACCAGCCACAACACTCAAACCAACCTTCGCGAAACAGAAATACAGTGCGTTAACGGTCGTGTGTACTAACGTTCCTGAGTCCAGTTCTGGCGCAATAAAGGGCAAGTTGGTAGACGAACGTAACCAGTGGAATTCCATCTACGATGCAAATGGTATTCTGCTTGAGCCAACTGGGCTACGACGCGTAGCGCGTCACCCAAATTCAGTGCACTACGGCGAACCCCGATTTCTTCGAGTAACCCTGAATTCAACTGAGGAGACAGAGATAGTCCTACTCCCAGCAGTTCATCTTCGAAACTCATCGAGTAGGGTACGCAAACTACCAGCTATTCCTTGGAAAGGACGGTCAAAGGAAACAGCAAACCATGGCGGCCCTTCTAGGAACGAAATCAAGAAGCCGTATTTGTCCATAGTGTTCGTGAACTACTGAGATCTCCTGAGCACGAAGCGCAAAACCATGACCGAGAGCAAAGGTGCTACATCCGTGAAGCACTCTCTCTGGACCTTGTTATCGCTAAGTCACTTACGAAAGTTCCCTCATCTCTAGATCACAAGGACTGTGGTCCGAAAATAATATAATTGGTGTGTAACAATCCGAAGGAATGACAGAAGTCCAATTGTATAGCTGGTTAAAGCATCGCTATAGCTTGCCTACCGCGATCAGGCTGCAGATAGCAGGCACATGACCAATATTTGTCAGCTCTTCACTGAAACATGCAACCTCAATAAACTATTTGCCTACACATTCCTGCAGAGTTGTAGACAACACAGCATATGCGACACCTGAGGGGACAGGGAGACACATGAGAGAACATCTTGATTTGGGATGTTCCATGATACAATGCAGTCTGACTGAAATTAAAGAAGTAGTGCCCCACACAAAAAGCGGTTAGCAGCGGACCGAGGAACGGTCGGCTTAAAACTAAACACGACTTCGTTGTCTACCCACACACTTCTAACATCAAACACGCTATCATATTTGTCTACTAATGCTTAAGATCTTCTTACTAAGTTGGCCGAACTTAGAGAAAGCCAAGAGTCACAACCGCAGGAACTCATTATGATTACGGAGACCTGGTTAAGCCTTGAGATAGCCGATTCTGAAGTCCATGTACTTGGTATGTCACTGCTTCGGAATGACAGAGTTGGAAGAGATGGTAGCGTAACTCGGTATTACATGGCTGATCTCCGATGTGAACTTATTGACCACCCAGAGATCCGTGCCCCAGATTCGCTTTGGTGCCGGCTATGGTTACGGAGCAAAGACACTTCTTGTAGCTGTGATTTACCGTCCACCAAACTCTACTTGTGAAATAGACTCCAGACTAAACCACGTTCTTCTGGTTGCTTTGAACAAGACAAACAGTCACAATCCCATCTCAGGTGACTTTACTGTGCACGATGCTCAAATAGCGGCAACCGATAGCATGCAGTTCAAAGCCTGTTTACAAGAGGTAATTTCCAGCTACCCTTTGTACAACCACGTAACCTAACCTACCAGGTTCGAACTGCTAACAAGCCGTCGATATTTGGTCTCGTGTTCACCAAGGAAGAACTCATGGTCGACGGAATAACGAAAAGCACACCACTAGGTCGCAGTGACCATGTGACTCTGTTGTTTAACTATGTGTGTTATGTGGAACTTCCTGAGGAAGGGGATAATAAAGTGTTTACGGTCACGCACTACAGCATGTTATCCGTGCAGGTTAAGGAGTTATCATGGACTTTATTAACTGAATACCTCCCAAAAGTCGCCTGAGACACTTTCACAAGGACATTTACCACAGTGGTAACTAACGCGTCTGAGCAGAAATCCTTCCTTCGTTAAAAGAGAAGGAATTCATTCCTGAGAAGCAGAACACGCAAAGGCATGTCCTTGAGGGACTTAGCATGAACAGCACACAAGGATTCCCCTAATTCCGAAAGCTGGACTGCCTATGTGGCACAGGGTAACTTCTGTGTGTGTTTGATCCGCGAGGACAAGGTAACGCGTCAGCAGGAATCAATGAAAATATTCTGCACAAACCGCAAACCTTTATACAGGCATGTTAATCGCCTTGGTAAGATGCAACGCGGAATTCCAGCACTGAGCATGACTGACGGATGCACACGATCAGAAAAGGAATCAGCCGAACTCTTATGGTTCCATTACTCACAAACGTTCCAGAGAGTAAGGAGCCCAACGATTTTCCCTGTTTCTATTGTCTCACTATCAGCCTTATCCAATATTACTTTTACTGCAGAAGTATGTCGAAGAAACTGTTGTCCCCATGTATCCACTGCTCTCCTGGTGTCGATAACATTCGACCAAAGACTTTACAGGAAGCAGCCAGTGATCTGGTGGAACCTCTGGGTATATTCAATCAGCGTTGTATGAAGGAGAAACGTATTCCATCAATATGGAAGCGAGTGGTCTTCAGTCCTATTCATAAGGGAAGTAGTCACACTGACCCAACTAATTACCGTCCTATAAAGCTACTCCCTGTGCTTTCTGATGTTATGGAGTCTACCATCGCTGATGCACTCATGCAGCATCTGGAAAATCACCAAGTGATGGCATCAGACCAACATGGCTTCCGATAAAAGCGCTCACGCACTACGAACTTTTTGATTGCACGCAAGGGCTGGACTGAAGCAGTTAATGGTGAAGCAGGAGTTGATGTCATTTACCTGGACTTCTCAAAAGCATTTGATCGCTTAGACCACCGAATTCTCCTCCAGAAACTTGAGCTCCATGAGGTTGGTGACTCATTGCTGTTTTGGAAATGAAATGTTCTGCGCGTACGTCGGTTAGAGGTGAGACTAGGAGAATCCCTGTCCGACGCAATTGAGGTGAAGTGCGGCGTAACAAAGGGCTCGGTGCTCCGTCCCTGTCTATTCTTGATTTTCCTAAACGATTTGGCGATGGAAATTACTGCCGATTTTCTATTCGTCGCGGATGAGATTAAGTTATGGCGAGAGATCAGAGAACCGAACGACCAGGAAACTCTCTAGCGTCACCTTAACACAACTTCAAACTGGACGGTTCTGAATACCCTACCGTTCAATGTGGAAAGGTGTCACGTTGTTCAATTGCGCCCTAGGCATGACTACGTGTATGGGCTTGGGTCACATTTGTTGCAAACAGCTGCCCAAGAACACGACCTTGGTGTGCCCATTCAAAGTGACCATAACTGTTCAAAATAGTCAGAGGCAGCTGCGAAGAGATCCAACCAGCACGTGGGCTTGCTGCAAAGAGCATTTGGAAGAGTAGACCTATCCATCTTCCCCATGATGCACAATTCTTACATGCGCTCTCACGTTGAATACGCCATCCAAGCTTGGCAACCTTCATTGAAGCGTGAGTTAGAAGTACTAGCGAAACCACAACGTAGGGCCACAAAGAACATCAAGGGCCTACGAAATCTGTCCTACTATCAAAGACTGAAATCACTGAGTTTTCAGTGGCTGTGCGTCGATCTCTCATTAGTCTACCAATTAGTAAGTGACCCTAATCATGTTGCCGTCACTTGCTGAAACTCAGCCATAACACCAATCTCAGAGGTAACCCTTTGAAATGGTGTGCACAATATAGCCGCCTGGAATGCCGGTGGAATTATATTTTTTCTTCTAGTTTGCCAACCCTGGAACTCTCTCACCTTGGATCGGATTGGATCTTACCATTGGCCCCCATCACTTCGTTGTCGAAACTGTGCTACTTTGGAATATATTAATTATCGCTCCAAACCGGATCAACATAAACCTGAGGAGGCGGTGCAGAAGTGAGTGTTCTCGTTTTTACTTCGTACTTTTCTCACGGAGTACAACAAGTATAACTGCCCCCATGTTGCCTTGTCATTCGCATTCAATTTCCACCTACACTACTATTATGCAGCAGACTATCTGCTAGATAAACACTCAGATAACTCACCTATCTTTTGATGATTGTAGTTTTACCCCTACCATCCTGCGAGACATGTCAAACAACTGCTTTTGTACCCGGCATAAAGTATTGCTCATTGTTCAACGCAGATTTTAGCTCATCGTCAGCAAATACTTTCTCCCTACATTTCCCCATCAATGACCTTTCCACCTTATTTGACCATATCAGTGTTTAAAAGCAACTCACAAGACTGAAGCTAAACAATGTTAGGGGTCCCGATTCCCTGTCTCCAATCGCTTTGAAAGAGTATGCAAACAGATTACAGTCACCTCTAACAGAGATTTCTTACCGATCTTTGACGACTGGCACTATCCCCCGACATCTGTAAAGAAGCCAGAATTACACGTGCTTAGGAAGGGACAGCAGAAGTATCGGCCAATAACGTGTAGCTCCGTGATGCTGATGGTGTTTGTAATACTACTAGTTCCCCGAATCTTTACAAGCAACCACAAGATTTATATTGAACAGTTTGCATACAAATCAAGGCACTCTACTCTGGATGCCGTTTCCTATCTTGTGCATTCCGTTGCATCTGCTTTGAACAAAATTGCAAGACTGTGCGTCTTCTGTTCCTTGATTATACTTATGTCATTGGGAGCCTTGACAGTTCACTACTCCTCAATCTGCTGTACGAAAACGACCTTCCCCCATACGGATGTAATGTAATACATGACTATTTTACGAATCGCACGCACTTCACACGGTTATGTGGCAAAAGATCTTCCTCAATCCCAGCCATTTGTGGGATCTTCCAAGGATCTATTCTATCTCCCTTGCTGTTTTCCCTCTAGGTTCAGTCTCTGTCTTTAACTATCAGTTTCATCGGGTGTACATACCCTGACGACGTCATCCTAATGTGCATAACCCCAGTAATTGAGGAATATTCGAGACTCCAACGAGGATTAGACGAACTCTTGAATTGGTCGAGCTCTTTTTCCTTCTCCCCTAACGTTTCTTAGTGTTGTGATATATCGTTCACTTTTCTCCACTCCGACAGACTGTACTCTTTTTTAAACGCCTCTCCTCCTTTGGTTGTGAATGATCAAAGCATCCCTCGTTCATATTCCGTAACGTATCTCGGTGTTTTCTTGTCCTATAATTTTTCCTAGCCGACGCATATTCTTTAAACTTTTCAAAAAGTCAGAAGCCTGTCTCAAAATGCTCTCTGTACCGCGTGCTCTAAGTCTAGGGCTTGTAAATGCTGTACAATATGATCAGACCACGTAATCGGTCTGTGTCTCGCAATGCCGAGAAATACACCGTTTATTTAGTTATTTATTTAAATACATGTATTCTCCCCCATTGGCTGTTATGTTTCCCTGTTATTTTCCCCGGGACTACTTCAAAGGATTACACTGTTCTTGTGGTATCACAAAAATTTATTTCCCGATGCTCTGGGTTAAGCGGATAAACCCTCGTTCATTTTGTGGTCAACAAGCATTTTAACGCATGTTTTAGCTTATCACCTGAGATTCTAAAAGACCCCTCTCACCACCTACACGCCATTTTAGCTAGTTCGGAATCCATTTCTTCCACGAGGTCGAAATTTAGAGTTTTGTTTTACCGTACCACTTCGTATGGCAGCTCCATTTTGCCTTATCTGCCTCGCTTGTTAGTCGATCCAAGAGTGCCGATGCAACAATTGCGAGGCTTGCTTGATTAACAATGTACTCTTTTTGTTGTTCATGTCATTTCACATCATTTTCTCACCGATTCTGTGTTGTAAAATGTCCACGGTGTTATTGTAACTTGCTAACAATGCTCCCACACACAGGTGTACAAAGCTAGCCTTGACTTGACTAAACACCTGCATCATGCGGCTCCGCAAGACATACACCAAGTTGGAGTCCACGACGAAATTGATCAAAAACGGGGAAATTGGACAACTCTAACGAACGCCACTTATTGTCACCGTAAACCCTGACATGGACTGTCGCGTTCGAGTATAGAGCACTTATTGTTTCCATATATTTCATGGGAACACCGCTGCGCACAAGTACTTCAAACAGAATGCATTGATCGACTGAGTTGATTACACTCTTGAAATCGAGGAACAGAGACATCGTTGGTTTGTGCGGCGTAGCTATAGAACCTGCAGCAGAGGGAATATGTGGTCTATACACCCACGCCCTGGGCGGATGTCTGCCTTCTCTTCCCTAATCCGTGATTCTCGCTCCGCAGTGAGGCGACGAACGAGAATTGAGGCCAGTAATTTTGTCACAACTGACGTTAGGCTAATACCCCTGTGAATAGCGCAGTCTGTGCGACCGCCCTTCTTGTGTATTTCCACTATAATTACTTTGCATGTTAGCTAGGATGGCCTCTGCCTTCCAGACCTGTTCGAACATGGGGGTCAGTGCTGTGCAGAGGACCTCACCGCCGTCCTTTACTATTGCAAGTTCAAGCCAATCCGGGCCAGCAGCACGAAAACCATTGAGGGTTGCGATCGCGTTTCGGACCTCAGCCTCCAGCGGAGTCTCTAAACTAACTGGCGATGGCTCAGCCTGCAATGCCTAAGCGGGAAGAGGTCCGGAAGCAGGGGAACAATTGCACTTTTCTCAAAAGTTTACCGCCAAACGAGCCATACTGCTTTTCTTATGGTGAATAATAGCACCCGCGTTCTTATTGTTTCACTGACGCTTGGTTTTCTGGTACAGCCTGCGATAATTGCCTGCTGTTCTTGCTTCTTCCATTTTTTTATCCCTTCTAGTCTACTAGGCTTCATTATCCCTACACAGGCCCCGTTTTAGTTCGTGCCTAACGGTCCGCCTAGCTACATTATTTTCAGAGCCAGCCGAGAGTTTCCTTCTGGATTCCAACTGTTTCACCGACTTATCGGATATCTAGTACGATTATGATTGACAATGCCACAATCCGAGGCTGCTGCATCATGCAGAGCAGTCAAGATCCTATTCCACTGAATCCCAGTGTCCTTAGGACATGAGAACGAATGTTCGGTATGCAGTGCATCCTGGCAGGCTTGTTTGACCGAAGGTTGAGATAACTTTCATTTGTCATTGGGGGGAGACACTTGGTACAGCTTCCGATGAAGGTTATGGAAAAACGACAGCGTACCAAGGCATGATCAGAGTCGACGCAAGTACTCCAGAACAAGCAGCAATCCAGGATGGAACCATGCCACCTTTAACTTATACCAATGTGATCTATCTGCGTCCACCTTTGTCCAGATGCAGGCACCTCGGCGCCAAAAGTGTCCAAAAGCGGTGCTATTAAGAAGCAACCTCTGTCCCGCACACAGCTGTAACCTGTGATCGCCGTTGTCTGTCTGGTAAGAGTTAACACCATAATTTTCATCTAGCTGGGCTTCTGAAAATTTCAGACGACCTACTTGTGCATTCATATCCCCTACGCTAACAACCATATCTAATCTGGTAGCATTGCGAAGCAGCGTGTTCAGTTCGTGGTAGGTGTCCTTAGTAGTACCGGAGCTGTGGTCACGGGGGGTATAAGCGGAAACCACAAACAGCGTCTAGTATTACTTCGTGTATTAAGCGTACTTGATGCCATCAAAGGGGCTGCGCACAAGGGTACCTAATCAACCAACCATGACTCAGCCTTGGAACGGAGAACCGTGCCCACTCCAGTTTGACCATTGATTGCCGCATCATCGTTTCCGAATACGTGCAACCAATATTGAGACGACAAGCCGAGTGCAGTTAATTCAGCAACACTGTGAGGGTCATTGATCCTGGTTTCGGATACGGAACACACATCAATACCCAGTGTGTCCAACGTGCATGCGAATGTAGACTGTTGACATATTTGTCTTCGAGTGCGAACGTTGAACGCCGCCAAGGAAACCGGAGAGTCTGGCCTTATAAGAGTGCGTATGGTGTGATGCCAGTGGCATCACGGCTGCTGTCAATTAAGCTGGGAAGTATAGCAGGATGGTTAGTAATGCCGGTCGGGATGGGAGTAAGAGAAACGATTGGAAAAGAAAGAAGGGTGGTGCCAGCACTAACAAGTGTTCGCTTATCGGCCCTGCTGTATACAACAGATAAAGCGACCCTTGATAATCTGAGCGACGGCCGATGCAGGATGAAGTTAATGTTTGAAGAAAAAGTCATGGTTCTATGTGGGCTGAGATACTGCCAATGCACCCAGACCTAAACAGGAAGACGATTAAGGTCCTCATCCCAAGCCTTTGGCTCAAAAGCCTGTCTGCAAGGCAGCGGGGAGGTGGCAATGATTTACTTCTACAGAAACGGACGTCATGCCATTTCAAACCATCAATATGGAGGACTAAGAGACTGAGTTTGTCTGGCCTCTAACCATTGACCAACTTGATAGGAGTAGCTCTCAAGGAGCCTGGAAGCACCACCCAGTATAGCTCAGTGGATCGAAGAGGTACGCAAACCGTCGCATCACATTAAGGTCCAGTCTCATTTTGACGGACACCGTATAATTATGGTGTTCAAATGAAAATTATCGGATGACGAATGTCTCATTGTGCCTTCATATCGGGCGAATCACTTTATTGGCTGTTATAGTCTTGATGTATATCTTGTTTTGTCATTTGCTACATGGAATAGTTAAGCACAGATCTCTTCGAGACTCATAAAATCAACTATCTAGCAGTACGGTATTGTTTGAGAACAAGTAAACTGATAAAGTACAACGGGTCTCACCTGCATTATTTTCTGACAGGCTGAATGATGTGGAGCGCTGCATGTAACTTGCTGTAATTCCCTCGGGGACTGCGTTGATAGATGAAGTCATTGCTTGACCCATGTATTTCTGTAGAGTTCATGGAACGGAAAACGCAAGCGGTATTTTTCATTAAAGTTATACGTATCGATACTGATAACTGAAACCAGAAAATCCGTCATTCTGTTTGTTGTGTACCCCTGCCTCTCTAGTAGGTCTGAAAGATATATTGACTTCTTTGTGTTCCAATGGACGGACAGTTACACTCAAGTTGTTTGAACTTCGCTGATATATATATATATATATATATTGGCGAAGGATAGCTGTTTCTTCCTTGTTCAAGGCACCATGGAACCGAAATTTGCTAAACTCTGTACTTCCCGGTTTACCCAGGCGTAGTCACGCTGGTGTTACACTGCGGACATCCGCGAAGACTTGTTAGTAATAGTTTGTGATTAGGTTGCCCCATCGGCGGTCCTTGCTAAGAAGTTGACATTGCTATAGTGATTGTTTGCCATCAATAATTCATCGAGTGACAGATATGGGCGAAGAACCAGAAATATGCAACTCTGTAATTCGGCAGTTATTTTCCAACACACTTTTTCTTGAGGAGTGCAACGTTTGAAAACCCTAGTTATAACCGAACAAACGAATTTCTGTGAGTTGATACTATTAGGTGTTATATCTCTGTTTGCATCTATAACAACCGGGTCCAAGCCAATCGGGGCCGCAGTACCTTGGTTTCGCCATTTTACATCTACCTATCCGGTTGTTCAGGCATAACAGTAGGAATAATAACGACAGGGTACGGCAACACACCACAACGGGTTTAGCTTAAGATTACTCTGGTTCCTTGCCCTCATCAGATCCCGTGTTCCCATAGATTACCAGACTAGTCTGCAAGAGAAATGGGGCTTACTACGAGCAACGCGTTTAGTCCTGTATAACATTCAAATTTGCGGTATGCCGAACTGCATTTCACTTGTTTTACTAGACATTTCTGGTACTTGGTTTGCCGAGTGCCAATAGGGAAGGGGATGTTCACTTACATTGTAACGCCCATTCCGTAGTACCGCATCATTTTCGGTTCATTGCTTTATTTAATTGTTCAGACAGGACAGACCTGAGTAGATGGATATTCTTCTAGGCTACATTGACATGTTCCAGAACAAAGTGGTCTGGTATGCTCGTTACTGGAGGTGCATGTTGAAGCGTGGGCTCGGGACACCCAGCCCAGCTTTGGTCATCTACGTTGCGAATTGGAACCAACAGTAGACGGGGGCGCCGTTATAATTTACATGCGCACTGACTTTGCCAAGTGTTGTTTGTGATAACTGTCAACTTATAAAATCACACTTACTTCATATAAGTTGCACCAAGCGTCCCGGCAACACTGCATGGTGAGGTTTGGAAATTGGGACCTGATAAACCCGCCCGATTTGGCGCAAAAATCCATGGAATTGGTGCCTATGCACCCGCGACTTGCAGTCTTTGGGTTCCATCTTGTTCCCGTCACGGTATTCAATGAATCTGCAGTTTCCATCCACTGGATCGCAGTGTAGCAGTAAAACTCCGCCCTGCAGTGCTCCTTTCTAGTTTCATGACACTCGGATGTGTCACAATGGCACATTATGTAACCTGCAGGATGCGATGTTTGAAACCATTGTCATAAGCGTGCTGATGCGTTGAAAGGATACACAAAAGATCGGATGAAATCGAAACGTTGACACATTGGCAAAATCTTGACAGTGCTCTGGGATTATATGGTTTTCTGCTTATATCCAATCCACTGGCTATGTACTCATCCTGGGTTACATCATTAACAGTCGTATTGATTGAATGTCCCATTCTAACACAACTCACCTTATCCGTGGGATAGTCACAGAGTACTTAGAACGAAGTTGAGAATTTGTGTGTTCTTTTCAGTTAAGGTCCAGGATGCGGCCACCTTGGTCAGTACATTTAAACACATTTTTCACCAACTTTCGCGAGTACATGGTATCATAGACAGTGCTTAGGGATGCGACTAGTCACTTCGTAAATATGTGGGCCCCCAGGTAACAATGCGATTCAAAAGCGGAGCACAAACAAAATGACTAAAATAGTATTCAGCTTTCGTCAACCGTCACTTGACTTGGGATCGTCATTCACACTGCAGAGTGCGTGATGGGAGTATGCGATCAGACGCACCAGACGGATTTACTTAACGATGCAAGAAGAATTTCTTGAATGAAGAAGCGTCGTTAGTTACGGAATCAGTCTCGTCATTGAATCTCGAGATTTTCTACAGACCAGTTATGCTGTCATTTTGGCAGAGGATTCTTTGTTGTGTAAAAGCTCTATCCCTGAAGTACCGAATTTGCGGTAAAATGCTAGGCCGATAAGTGAAAACATTGCACTACCGGAACCTATTTCCCTCACCCTACTGAATTTCCAGTTCGTCTGATTTAAGTGACTAACACAATCGGAACTCTCCTGATGTTCACTTTGCGTCGAGGGACTACTTCTGCAGAAGGTACTGAAGATGAGGAAAGGAAGGGTTCGCATACACGTGCAAGGAACCACCAGTCGAAATCTGGTGCGATGCATCCAGTGAGGTGTGGGCGACCAAACGAGCGAAGAGCAAGTGGGGGTTGCAGCGATTGGATTAGAGTGACAATAACAGCACCTCGCAAAGGTGGCGTCCGTGTCTCGATGTCTACCTAATTAAACGACCGCGGCTTGTCAGTCGATTATTTCCAGGCCGAAGGTATTCTCAATCGGCTGACGCTAGGGACGGAACTGGTAAAACTACGATCCTCCCCATTTGTGAACCTGATAACAGGAACGGTGGGCTTTAATCTCGTCTGAATTCCATGCAGCTGGTTATGCCAAGGAGTACCGGCTAGCCCTTGTCTTGGTGCGCAAAGCGAATACCACTGGGTAGATACACGTAGCCTGTGCTTCCGTAATTCCGATGGATACTTGTGATGGTTAAACATTTCACCGATCGTTACACGCGCACTGATATGTTTTCAAGAGCCGTGCGTTCAAATACATGCAAAGTGTATCTAAAAGTAGACACTGCAAGGTTTACCTCATCTTCTAGAATGTGTAAAGGAAAATCAGAGAGGAAGGCATGGAGCGATTATGACAAGTGGATCTCGGGAAGCTAAGTGCGGAACAGATATTAATTTGGGGGATACTAACTTGGCGAGATAATGTATGCTGAAATTGCACTAATGGGCATATCCGTTGTCCGGAAGGATCGAGCCAGCAAAGGTGGTGGGGTAGCCCTTTATTTTCGTCACAACATGCAATGCGAACGCATAAAAGATCCGCAAACTGACGTACCTGACGCTATTTGGGGTAATTTCCGGCTTAGAGGGAATGATCTTGGCCTATTGGTTGTTGTTTACCGCTCATCATCGTCTGCTCCTGAGATGGACTACAACTTAATGGCTGCGTTGAGGCAAGTGATAAACAGGAAGTACAGTCACATTCTAATCACAGGTGACCAACTTACATGCCCTCGAATCCCAGGCCACACCAGGAGAGCAATTCAAAGCAGACCTGCAAGATCTGGTTTCAGACTACCCTCTTTATGGCCACGTCACTACGCCCACCAGATTCAGGGGAACTGACAGGCCATCCACGTTGGACCGAATATTCACCAATGAAGAATTAATGGTCGAGAGAGTAATAACCGATACTCCTTTGAGCCGCAGTGATCATGCGACGCTGTTGTTTCATTACATGTGCTACGCTGATTATCCTAAAGAGCACGCCGAGGAATAACGTGTCGTAACCAACTATGAAGACCTGTCCGACCTCATTGATGCAACAAGCTGGTCGTTCTTAACCGAACTGACCCCTGAGGTGGCCTGCAGTGAATTAGTCAACAGATTTACCAGGCTCGTGGCAAGGACATCTGAAACCAAACTCTATCGGCCTAAAAGGACGAAGTCTTTCGTAAGGAGCAGGACACGTAAGTGTATGGCATTAAGCGACTTTGCGTGGCACACATATATAGCCTCCCCAAACGACCATATCTGGGATGTCTACACAGTACAACGGAACCACTGTGTCAAACTCATCCGGGAAGATAAACTTAAGAACCAACAAGGTCTGGTGGGAAAGTTTTGCCCCAATCCCAAACTGCTATGCAGACACGTAAACAATTTGCGCCGTGTTAAGCACGGTATTGCTGCTCTGCACACAGCATGCGCGTTAGCCCAAACCGCACAAGAGGCAGCCAACGTCCTTGGACATCAATTTGACCGTACTTTCCAAAACGTGCAATCATCATACATCCTGCCTAAGCAGTTAACGCCGCAATCAGGGCTTAACCACATATCGTTCACCTCCGCAGCTGTACTGAAGAGGCTGATATTGCGTGAGTTCAGCTCCCCGGGTACGGACGGCCTTCGCCCGAAGGCGTTGAAAGTTGCCGCCATGAGTTTGCCAGGACCATTAGCAATTTGCTTTCAACGATGTCTGAACGAGATGCACGTCCCCACGATGTGGAAGCACGGAATCATCACAAAAGTGGTAGCCGTGTTGAACCAACAAACACTACTTCCTGTGATCTCCAAGGTTATGGAGTCCATCGTCGCTGAGGCTTTAATGGGATACCTGGTGAATAACAAAATGCTCGTTCCGGAACAGCATGGATTTCGCCAAAATCGCTCCTGTACAACTAATCTCTTGATTGCTCGTGCAAACTGGACGGAATCTGTGGACACTGGTGCAGGAGTCGACGCGGCCTACTTGGATTTCTCGAAGGCATTCGACCGTATAGACCATCGCATTCTCCTCCACAAACTCCAGAAATATGGAATCAGCGATCCTGTTTTGGGCTGGATAAGAGACGTTCTCGCTCAACATCACTTGAATTTGAGGGTTCGAAACAACCTATCGGAATCCTTCGAAATTCAGTGCGGAGTACCTCAAGGCTCGGTACTTGGACCCCGTCTGTTCCTGGTCTTCATAAATGATCTCGCGAGCGTGCTATATTCTAACTGTTTGCTATTTGCTTATGTCCTAAAGGTATGGCGCACTATAGCTGCAGTGGACGACCACGCAGCGTTACAGGAGGACCTGGACAAAGCGTACACATGGTCCATCGACAACATGCTGCATTTCAACGTCACCAAGTGCAAAGTTCTCAGTATACGGCACAACAGTATGCACAACTACCGCCTAGGACCACAAATTCTGCAGCGGGCTTCTCACGAGTGCGATCTCGGGGTGATAGTTCAAGATGAACTCGGTTGTTCGAGACAGACTAAAAAGGCAGCTAAGAAAGCGAACCAGTACCTCCGCCTTCTTCGCAGAGCCTTCGGGAAGTTTGACCCTTCGATCTTTCCAAAAATGCTTGGTGCTCACGTGAGATCGCACGCGGAATACGCCATCCAAGCGTGGCAACCCTGGCTCAAGCACCATCTCACCGCGCTCGATACTGCACAGCGTAGGGCAACGAAGAGCGTCATAGATTTGACCAGCCTTCTCTACCCACTCAGGCTGAAGACCCTCAAAATATACAGTGGATGCTATGGGCGTCTAAAGGGCGATCTCATAATAGTGTACCAGATCCTGAGAGACCGCAACCACCCATGCCATTCCCTTCTAATACTCAGTCAAAACACCTCGCTAAGAGGTCACCAGTTTAAGTTAGTCACGCAGTACAGCCGCCTGGAATGTCGGCGAAACTATTTCTCCCTTCGAGTGACACAGCCTTGGAACGCCCTCCCGAAACATGTAATTAATGCACCCACCCTATCCCTTTTCAAAAAACGCCTTGACGATACCCTGTCACATTTACACTACGTGTTATAGCTCATGATCACCAGCTGCTGGCACTAATGCACAACAGACAGTGGATAGTGCCATTACCCTACTCGAGAATGAGTCACTCCAAACGTCTTGCACGTAATTTGATAAACGCTACTACTATAGAAACTGGAATTCTGTATCCTGTGGACCCAAGATAGTTGCACACGAGTAAGCGTTGTCCTTGCTATCTTTTTTATTTTTCTCGCCTATGATGTGGACAATAACCACTCCCCTGTTGCTTTGTGTGCGTACATTCTCATTTCATACTCCCTTTATACGACAGTGCAGTTACATCTGTAAGCGCCCGAACTGACGACTCCATTATCCCTTTGCTATCATTTTTGTCACGCTAACCACCCTGCGGGACATGTCAAGCACCTGCTTTTTTACCCGTTATAAATCATTGTTCATTGTTCATTGACCCCTGCCCGGTTCTCCCCCATGACCTCAAGATGCCAGCAGCTAGTGCCACTTCGCCATGAGTGACAGCCGCGGACCTGCGTGATTGACAGTTGATTATGATATAGCTCAGCTCATCTTCCACTGCCATGCCAGTTACGAACTGTGCAGAGGACAATGGCTAGCCTCACGACCTAGGACTAAGCCTAAACCTGCTGATTGGGAGCGACGATGATGAATTAGCTGAATTAGCTCAAATCCTCACTACTACTCATCAGTAACTTGCAAATGTATTTTTATAAATCTACGCACTACTCGTCTGCTTCAAGGCGACGGAATTTATCTTATTTATTCTGCAATCATGGAAGTAACGTGATCACGAGCTATCATTGATGACGCCAGTTCCCTCACATATCACTGCGCAGCAGTACCATAAGTAGCATGTGACTGTTGCTGCTGCGGTAAGAACGGATGCAGCAGGTGTGATCGGTACCAACATTGATGCATTTATATTCGGACCAGAATGCAGCATTTGATGCGGAGAACAGAGAAGTCACACTAGATAGGTCAGTAGCTGTCTGCAGTTCTTCGTTTTGCCAAAAATGCGTAGTTGGTGGTGAAAGCAAAGTAGGTGAAATGCTACGCTGAGCGTCACCAGCATCCAATCATGTTCCCAGCTTGCAGCCAGTGAGGAATCCAGAAGACACCAAGCCGAGTATTATTCACACAGTCCGCAGATGTGGCATAAGTAGTTCGAGTTATGCGTTATCTTCTGTTGGTAAGCATCACATGGGTTAAAAAAGTAGTGCTAAAAGGGCATTTGCTAATTTACGGGGAACTAAGTCGTATACCGAATCTGCTCAATTGCGAAGGAACAGTCTGTCAGTGACGGCAGAATACTGCAAATAGTGCTAAAGAACATCCGGTCCTCAGTGACTCATTTGATACGCGATTTGTTCTGGCTCGCCTGCTTAGAATAGCGCTCGCTCGGAGCTAAAAGACAATTTTATGCTACCGCTGTACCGGGGTAGAGGAAGCAGGCAATACGCCACAATTATCGTAACACTGCCTGACGGGATTCTGTCGGCAGGGTGATTGTCCGGATACAGTTCAAAGGCTTACGTTAGGTTGCGTGCATGTTGGTGCGTACTTGACACTTAGACCCATCTGGTTTACCAGGTATGGCAGCGTTTGAAGCGATGTTCATCATCATCATCATTATACACGTCAGCTAGAGGTGGGAAAACACCTCCGCTATTGTGCCGCAATATATGAAGGAAATACATACATACAAACATTTAACACACAAAGGAAAAATAGATACAACAGTCGCATGCTAGCTGAGCTACCAGCAACGGATAGGCATCGTTCCGGTAAGCTACAAGCCAGCTACTAGGCAAAAAGAAAAAATTCCTTATGTTTTACCCTGCGAAATGCGATCGTAGATGGACGGGGAGGCTAAAAGTGATGGAGATGGACAAAGAAACTCAGCACGAACGCCACTGAGGTCGGCTCCTGCCATGTCAGCAAGTGTATCCAGCCAAACGTGTTCACCGTCTTTTGGACCCCAACCAGGGAGCCGTGAAGCTCCAACCGAGGCTAGCTCCGAAGTGAGGGCCTTCATTCCTCTGGACCAAGTCATCGCTTGGCCACCTCTCCTCTTCTTCCACCCACATCCCCGGTGAGCAAACAACGCACGTCGTGGAAGTCGGTGGGCTGGCATGCGCAAAACGTGGCCGAGCCATCGGAGCCTGGTGCGTAAAATGACGGTGCTGAGCGGTTCAGTTCATTTTCCTGTGCCATAAACAAGGCGTCAGACACGCTCGTTACTCACGCGGTGTTCCCACCAGATGTGAGCTAAATTGCGAAGGCACCGATGGTCGAACGTAAGTAGCCTCTTCATGTCCGCCGATCTTAGGGGCCAGGTTTCGCAACCGTACAGTAAGGTCGAACGTACCGCTGCATTGTACACTCTACCCTTCAGGGCGAGAGTAATGTCGCGCCGCCGCCACAGGTGACGAAGGTTAGCAAAAGCACTTCGAACTTTCGTTACACGGTTCGTGATCTCGTCTTCGATCCCAAGGGCGCTGATACAACTTCCCAGGTAATTGAATTTCTGAACGACTTCTAGCTGATCCCCACCAAGGGTCAGCACAGGAGGCGATCCCTGCCAATCAAGGAGGAACGCTTTGCACTTTGAGGATGCAAAGCAAAGCCCGAAGAGGCTGACAGCCAGTGCTAATCTGTCCAGCGCGGCATGGCACGTCTGGGAGCTGTCACAGATGAGGGCAATGTCGTCTGCATACTCTAAGTCAAGAAGTCGTTCTCCTGGGAGTAGCTCCACACCTTCCAAGTCATGTCCTGTAAATGCAAACTCCATGACTTCGTCAATTGCGAAGTTGAAGAGGAAAGGTGACAGCGGGCATCCTTGTCTCACACCGCTGGAGATATTGAAGGGTGGCGACAGCTTGCCGTAAGCCCTTACTCTGCCCGTGTTACGCGCATATAATGCTTGGATAATATTTACATATTTCTCGGGCACACCTTTCCTGAGTAGACAATTCCAAAGGGCACATCGATCAACCGAATCGAAGGCACCTTTGATGTCGAGGAACACGACTACGGTGGGCCGCCAATATGGGTGACGGTGCTCCAACAACTGACGCAAGGTGAAGATGTGGTCGATGCAGCCACGACCCCGACGAAACCCGGCTTGCTCCTCACGAATCTGGCTTTCACGAGCGCCAGACAGTCTGTGAAGAATTATGGAGGCGAGTAATTTGGAGGCGATGGAGATCAGACTGATTCCTCTGTGGTTGCCGCATTCCGAGCGCTAGCCGCGTTTGAAGATGGGAACAATAACAGAGCCGCTCCAGTCGGTTGGGACAGTCTCCTGCTCCCACAGTTTCACTAGTAATTCATGTAAAGCATCAACAAGAGTAGATTCTCCGAACTGGAAGGGGGCTGTGGGAAGATCATCTGCTCCCGCGGCTTTGTTCAATTTCAACAGTCCGATCTCACGTTCGACTTCTGAGCAAGAGGGTGGATCCAAAGGGACAGCCCACGGAGCAGGGCGATCACTGGCCGGCGAAGAATCGAACAATTCTAGCCGATTAAATTGCTTTTCAAATTGCTCAGCCCAACGCTCCAAACGTTTTGACAAATTGTGGATAGGCTGTCCACTCTCGTCACGTATAGTTTCACTAACACCAGGTCTCCTGCTGCCCGTTTCCCGTATCAGACGGAATAACTTACGATGGTTGCCATGGGCAGCGACCACTTCCATCTCTGACGCACGATGAGACCACCAAGATTCGCGGTCTCTCTTCAGGCTAGCACGGAGTTTTGCCCGGGGGGTTTTGCGAGTCTCATTGTGCTCGCTTCGCGCCGAAATTTGCCGGTGTGCATCGATAGGTTCCAAAGACTACGAAGAGACCCTGTGTCCATGTTTGCTATTAGACTTACCACATGAGGATTTCCCTGCTGCTAGTAAGGTCTGGCGAACATGTGACCAGTGACCATCAATTGTCCCCAGTGAGCGCTTACTCAACTCGCATGTTAGCGTACTTCGATACGCATTCAGAACAGCTGGTTTTGTCAGTTGGCTGGTGTCAATGCGCTCACAGCGTCGTCGTGGGCGTCCGCCAAAACGCATCCGCATGTCAGCACATACAAGTGCATGATCGGTGTCCACACATGTGCTCCAAATCGAGCGACAATTCTGGATGCAGCCTCTCCAGTGGTAACTACTAGCAATGTGATCGATTTGCGTGCAAGGCTGGTTCGAGGCTTGTGGGCGCCAAGTCACCCTCCGGCGGGTGCTGTGTCGGAAATTAGTGCTCGCAAGAAATAAGCGAGCATCTTCACACAAATGAAGTAACCGCTCACCGTTATCATTACGGGAGCCTACACCGTGTTGACCGCCCAGATGCAGTTCATCAGTGGACAACATTCTAACTTGTGCGTTCAGATCCCCAGCCAGCACAACTGTGTCGGTGCTTCTTCTGTGGCGAAGGAGCTGAGTCAGTTGGCGGTAGAAGTCGTTCTTTACCGAATCATCGCTATAGTTTGTGGGCGCGTAGGCAGCAATGATGAATAGACATATATTACTCCCGCGCGACTTTGAATCTTTTAGCGAGTCAGCCAACCGGACCGCACACATCCGGCTACTGATTGGAATCCAATTAACCAGAGCAGCTTCAGCCCGGGGACTCAGGGCAATGCCAACACCAGCTTGGCCGGTGCTCGAAGCTGCATCGTCACCGGATAGGCGCACTGAGAAAATACTGTTTGCTTCACCTGAAGGGGATCACAGATTGAGCACAGAGCTCGGGTCTTGCAGGCGGGTCTCTGATAAGCAGCAGATATCGATCGAGAGGGTTTCCAATGTTCGGGCAAATACTGCCTGTTGACCGATTTGTAGCAGTGTGCGTACATTGAGGCATGCCAATCTGAAGGATGATCGAGGGCTCCAAATGGAAGCCGGTGAACTGGAATGGACCGCTTGGTTGGACATGGGCTTGTCGACAGGAGAGGAGTGACGCTCCGCGTTCACGTGTGAGTTGAAATTAGAAGGTAAATGCTTAGCAAAGCATGTTGGGGGAGGGTCAAGAATCGGGGGTTGAAAACTGGGGGGATAAAAGTGAAGTTGGAACGGGACTGTAAGAGTGAAAAAGCGTGAGCTGGGGAATAAGAAGACGGGAAGGCTTGAGCAGTAGCATCCAAACCCCTATCCACCCTGCTCGATGCAGCAGATAGGGCACCGTTGATTATCCTCTGCGGTGGCCAGAGCATCAGCAATTTGTTTGAGGTAAGATTCATGGTATTGCGTGGGCAGGATACTGCCAGGTTGCTCAGGCCTAGACAGGAGAACGATTAGGGTTCTCAACCAAAGCCTTTGGTTCAAAAACCTGACCGCAAGGCAGCGGGTTTGGCGTTGGGCTACAAGGAGTCCGTTTTAAGAAATAAGGTGCCACCCTCATTCCAACCCCCAACCTGGAGGACCAGGAGGCTGAGTTTGTCTGACCTCTAACCATTGACCAATCTGGTATGAGTGACTCTGAAGGTGCGAAAGCACCACCCAGCATAGCTCAATGGATCGCTGAGGCACACAAACCATCGCACCACGGTAAGGTCTTCATAAATGATCTGGTCTTCATAAATGATCTCGCGAGCGTGCTGTCTTCTAACTGCTTGCTATTTGCTGATGACCTAAAGGTATGGCGCACTATAGCTGAAGTGGAGGATCACGCAGTGTTACAAGAGGACCTGGACAAAGCGTACACATGGTCCATCGAGAACATGCTGCATTTCAACGTCACCAAGTGCAAGGTTATCAGTATACGACACAAGAGTTTGCACTGCTACCGCCTAGGATCAAAACTTCTACAGCGAGCTTCTCACGAGTGCGATCTCGGGGTGATAGTTTAAGATGACCTCGGTTGTTCGAGGCAGACTGAAAAGCCAGCTAAGAAAGCGAACCAGTACCTCGGCCTTCTTCGCAGAGCCTTCGGGAAGTTTGACCCTTCGATCTTTCCAAAAATGCTTGGTGCTCACGTGAGACCATACGCGGAATACGCTATCCAAGCGTGGCAAACCTGGCTCAAGCACCATCTCACCGCGCTCGATACTGCACAGCGTAGGGCAACGAAGAGCGTCAGAGGTTTGACCAGCCTCCCCTACTCACTCAGGCTGAAGACACTCAAAATATACAGTGGATGCTATGGGCGTCTAAAGGGCGATCTCATAATAGTGTACCAGACCCTGAGAAACCGCAACCACCAATTCCATTCCCTTCTAATACTCAGTCAAAACACCTCGCTAAGAGGTCACCAGTTTAAGTTAGTCACGCAGTACAGCCGCCTGGAATGTCGGCGAAACTATTTCTCCCTTCGAGTGACACAGCCTTGAAACGCCCTCCCCGAACATGTAATTAATGCACCCACCCTATCCATTTTCAAAAAACGCCTTGACGATACCCTATCACATTTTCACTATGTGCTATAGCTCATGACCACCAGATGCTGGCACTAATGCACAACAGACAGTGGATAGTGCCATAACCCTACTCGAGAGCGAGTCACTCCTAACGCCTTGCACGAAATTTACTAAACTCGACTACTATAGACACTGGATTTCTGTATCCTGTCGACCAACTATAATCGCACACAAGTAAGCGTTGTCCTTGCTATCTTTTTTTAATTTTTCTCGCCTATGATGTGAACAATAACCACTCTCCT
Organism: Dicrocoelium dendriticum; assembly: GCA_944474145.2. Lineage (NCBI taxonomy): Eukaryota > Metazoa > Platyhelminthes > Trematoda > Plagiorchiida > Dicrocoeliidae > Dicrocoelium > Dicrocoelium dendriticum. Next base: position 123,742,141 of record OX104063.1, on the reverse strand, counting down.
GTTGCTTTGTGTGCGTACATTCTCGTTTCGAACCCCCTTTATACGAAAATGCAGTTACATCTGTAAGCGCCCGAACTGACGACTCCATTATCCCTTAGCTATCTTTTTTGTCACTCTCTCCACCCTACGGGACATGTCAAGCACCTGCTTTTTTACCCGTCATAAATCATTGTTCATTGTTCATCATTGCGATGGTGAGGCGATGTTAGTAATATACGTACTTACACGGGGTTGTTACCTTGAGTGATTGTTCAAGAAGTCTGTTAGCCATTCGCTAGGGTTAAATGGGGTGTACAGTCTTTGTGACAGTAACATTCTAAAATCCTGCCTTCATCAACGCCCATGTTGCCACCCAGCCACGATCACATTTACGTCCCTTACGCGTGTTTCTACATTTTGTATGCGAGCAGCTAACATCCTAAAGTGGAAACCGACTACAAATCCCTTTAGATGTGTAGTATGTGAGTGGGACAGTTCAAGAAGCAGCATACGTTCCATGAAGTACGTGTTTCACTTGACACTAGAACGCCCGGAGCGGTCATTTTGACCGCTTAGTTTAGTTTTATATCTATAGTATTTATCTTCCTTATCATTTTCAAAGACATTTCATGATTTTTAATATATTTTCTTACTTTATGACTGTGTGGTTTTAATTTTATATCTGTTATAGTTTTCGAGAAAAAAGAAGTTGTGTTCTTGCTACCTGAAGCCCGTAATCGGTCACAATGACCTCTTTCCTCTAGTTCGGTTTCTGTTTTCCTATTCAGATTCCACCTCTATTCACATTGGCTCGTAGGAGAAGAACAAATTTGGTGATCCCACGAGAACTTACAGATGTCGCTTACAACGAGTCTGGAGACGAGAATGAATTTGACGTCGATGATAACTTTGCCATCTAGAACTCCATGGAAGATCACAGCATCTCTGAAAGGCAAAATTCTGACAGTGAGACTCCCCATGAGAACAGTGGTGATGGCGAAAACCATGAAAGTTTACCAACCGTTTCAACACCCCGGGTGAAGTTCACGTATCAAAAGCTAGTATGCCGTGGATCTCAACAGAGTTCCAAACAGCTATTGTTGTTAGGTTAGCAACACAGAATGTTTCAAAGCTAGACCAGGACTAACCGCATACGCTACGAAATGTATGAAATATGGTGAGCTGTCGGGTGCTTTAGACTTCGGAAGTACGTCCCTGGTGCTGAAACATATTCAAGGATGCACTGAAGCTGAGGCCAGGAGAGTTGGATAAATAAATAACTGATATATTCCTCGACAGTAGGAGACACACTCCAACTAGGTGGTCTGCTCAATGTAATACTTTTGGTCTCAGTAGTTGTGGAACATAGGTGTACCTGGTTTGATTACTTCCATTGGGCTACTTTACATCAGAGGCTTTATTATGAAAAATAAAAACATACTTCCCACTGACATCCTAGCAGAGCACAAAGAATTAAACCTTTTGGTTCTTTTCGCCGGAACTCTTCCATTCAACAGTCCGAAAACAAGAAACCTGATAATGCGTTTTACAATTCACGAAGCATAAAGTAGGCATACTCGACCAAATGGCAAGAGCACTCATTGTCAAGTCGTCGTTTTGACAATGGTTACTCCAAGTATTCTTTAACGTGCTGGATTTGATTAGCATTAGTTCCTGTATCATTTACCTAGTATTTTACTGGTTCATCCTAGCTGCTTACACGCCATATTAGTCTAACCCCCATCCATGATAAGCTGTTAACGGTCACACTTTCTATCCCTAAAAGTAGACCAGGGGAATGCGTACCGCTGACAAACCCAATAGCACGAAACCATCATCTGGTGCTTTTCCGGGTTGAGGTTAGACTTATCTGGCTTGCGCGCAGCTGAAATGAACCAGTAAAATACCATCAAGCACCCTCCTACTCATCAGTAATTTATAGTAATGCTTCTGGATATGAATTATCCTGTTAGCGTTATCTGATTGTTCTTGCGGAAGAACTGCGTGGAACTATGCATGAGACAAAAAACCTGATAACTGCATATACGTCGAACACCTCAGCCCAGTCAGAAAGTCGTAAGACAAGTAAACGTCTACAGTGTCAGATGGGTTACTGGGAAGGCAAGAAGTCAAAGAACACGTGCTACGTATGTGAAAATACGGTTTGTGGCTCATGTTTACAAAGTCTAAATCTGAATAATAAGTACAATAATTTTTGAACTTTTTTCAAAATTTAGAGTTCAGTACAATTATTTTTCAGTTACAGATATTTTTACACCTCGTTCTTAATATATGTAACAGAAAATTCAAAAGGAAATTTGAAATGAACGAATACAGCAGTGCGGTCATTTTGACCGGTGTCGGCGTTCTAGGTAGGACCACAGAGTGGTCTTTCTACCACTAAGGAGAACTTCAATGTAGCTCACCCTGTTCCGCTGGCGGATACACGAAATCCGAACTTGTTATGCCAGGAAATGAACATCCTACCTTTATGGATATCATGTTTCGCTGACATAAGGGAGGACGGACATCAACATTTATTGACTGACTGTTGGCACAGTCCCAACGACTAGATGATATTTTCACATCAGGTATACGAGTTTACCAAAAGTTTCAGTCACTTCTGGTACACAGTTAGCAGGCTAGCTCCGCGATACCATAACTTTCATAAAATTAGTAACATTTAAGCACCAATCCGGATTTACAGGCAGCACACTGCCTTCAGTTCTGTGTTTAAACCGTTGAAGCTCGTGCCATCCTTATGCGTCCCAGGCAGATCGAGGCCAATGCTGCAAAACAGCGTGGTTGCTTCAATCACAAGACTTCTCAACACGAATTAACGAATATGCAACATCCCGATTTATGCGACCATCCAAAGAAAGCAATATGTAGGTATGGACGGACCTGATGACCCGTGTGAAGATAAGCAACCGGGACCAATAGACAGCTCATGCAATTTCACTCCGTTTTGCATTACCAACCCAGTAGTCGAGGCCTAGATAATTTACAGTAATCGTGTGGTCTGGAAACGATATCTAGTAGTTGTTTAACCTCACACGAACGGAACCACAATCACCGCACTAGGTTGGAAACAGGTTGGCCCAGATGGCAACAAACCAGTAGAAAAATTCGAGCAAACTGGTGACGCTGAGTGGAAACCCAGAATAGGCCAACGTAACAGACCATAAGCCATTAACTTATGTAAATACATGAAATGTGTATCCCGGCTTTGAAACAAAATATTTTACTCTTTACCACTTGTTTATTTCATCCTTCGAAAGGAAGTTATCCTTGAGTAGATCATGAACGTGGTTTTTGCCTATGAAAAATTTTCGGCAATATTTCCTTTGAGCCTAATATCGGAATTTACCAACAGACTGGATTTATTGGCGTAATTCTATGGTCAACCAGTATCATCTCTGCTATTTCGGTTGCCGCATTCACTTGCCTTCCAATCGTTTAGCTTGGCGTGCACTGTTTAATAGGATTGGGCAATGCAGTACACACGCAGGCTGACTCATAAACAAAGTTATAAAAGTGACTGGGCAGGTTACCTGGACAACTTCCGACAAATAAATTTCATCTATTCCATGGTTCAATAGTTGGATTTGTAAAACAAAACACATCAGATGTGACCATGCCTATGATATACCACGTACAATAAGCAATTAAAGTTTTTATATTTCTGTTCTAACTTTCCCTGTCTCTTCCTTCGCTTAAACACCACTACTTTTATGAGATAATTCAAATTCAGCTATCTCGAGTATTCTCGTCAACCGTGACACATATAGTTCGTGGAGTGGCTAGGTTGCATGCAGAGACAATCCAGGTGTAACGTCTGGTGGACCGATGACGGTCAAAGTTCATCTGACACTGGCCAGCATTCCGCGTACACTATGTTTAACTTCCGTTGCTCAATATTGTTGTCGTTGTTGTTGTACCGAAACTCCCGATTATCACTGTAACGGCAAGATGATGGAAAACTAGATACGCTTCACCACTGTGTTAGATCATAAGTTACTCTTGGCCGAAATGCATCGGATTTTTCTCTAACATCGGTTCATTTTTCAAAATAATGATTTGTTCAACCGAACGACCGTCAACTAACGGATTATACTTGCTATGCACCTCGTTCGCGCTATTTCTGCTCAGTACACACTGTTCAAAGATAGTGTGGTCTATTAAGCCGGTGATCGAAATGTGGTTATGCACATGCTGAGGGCAACGGCGTTCAAGAAAACCACATTGTGTCTCACCATCTAGAAGAGCTAACCATAGTGCGTCTTCGGATACAGTCCCACACCTGACCTCTCGGTGAACGTCGTCAGTGGTAAGGTGGTGCACTAACCGACATATCAGGTGATAGTGAAAGATCACATCGAGTGGAAAAGGTATACCTCTCCCAGTAACAGTTAGCGCTGACATCGGTGAAGTATCGGTACTGTTTATTTTTACTGTCCGGTCTTAACAAAACAATGGTAAATGTTGTCAACTTCTACCGGCGCAGCATCTGGTCACCACTGTTATTCCAAATTTAAAAAAACTTATGTGTCTGACCCACTACCTCAAAGTTGCTCGAAACTTGAACTTGGATCGTTTCATTGAGGTTCGCTACTTGTTCACGTATACGCACCTGTCACAAACACGCAATACCCCACGTGATGCTGGGGCTGATCCTGCTGCATTCAACAGCCAATAATCTTGAAAATAGTGCGAATCCAGATGAATAACCGAAGGATAGCTTCGGATGCATCGCAATTAAACTCGAGGAAATTACGGTCTTCATATGAGTTGATAGTCCTCACTTGCTAACAGTGCTCGACAACCAGCTCGTAACTGACTGGAATATAGCTAGGCTTGATTCAGGGCAGACTGGCAGACGCAGGTATCTCCTGCTGATATTTTAAGATAGGTACCAACTTCCGTTATAGGTGCCCTATTTTTCAACTGTGCCTCGATCCACATCTTCGCCGCCCTACAGCCAATCGAACTTTAGACTCTTGAAGAAGCCGAAGAATTAGCTCTGAACTGCCGCTGGTTCGGGTGCAGATTGTATAAGGAATTTGTGTGCCATCTAGATGGTGAGAGGTAGTTGACTCCATGTGTCCTGCTAATACATTGTCGCATCTCCACCACATTCATTTGAATAAAGCACATACATTTACACTCTTGCACTGAAGCACCAGAGAGCTAAGGCCCTATTCCTTATCATGATCCGTAAACTCACGAATATATTCTAAATGTGTCTCGCTCAATCCATGAATAGAAGTATAGGGAGGATGGTACCTAGTGAACATACCACACCAAAAACCATAGGCATAACTAAGTTTCTTTCTTCCGTCTATATACAGCCTGGCGCCCGCACATTAAAATACGCTTCTGACATTCAAAGCCCTCTCACGTATGTAGACCAATGCTCAGAGCCGCCACAGTAAATTGTCTGGGCTTCGATTTCATCAGTTCTCGATGACTTTGGACTCGATAACGAGAACTGAAAATTGAATGAAAGACGAGATCGCTCCACCAGGCACGTCCGTCTTACGTAAAGATCGACCTAGTAGAGTAGGTGGTTTAACTTACTACCATCGTATAGGTCTAAATTTCAAAATTTGTTGGGGACCCAGTGACTGGTGCCACCCGCAAATACGACTTGGCGACATGTGTTTGGTTGTCTTCGTATACCGTCCTCCAATGGCTACTCTAGAATTAGTGTCATCTGAAAACTGTTCTAACTCAGCTTAACATTCATGTTATCCTTGTGGAGGACTTCAACTTGCACACTCTAGTGGTTCCGGCCTCCCCTGGTGAGCGCTTAGGGCAAAACTGCAACAAGTAGCAGTTGCTCAACCAGTGCATAATCGCGCCACTTCCCTTACGCGATTCAGAACGAGGAACGAACCGGCTATTCTGGACCTCATCTTTACCAATGAGGAACTTATGAGCAACACACTAACAATGAGTAGCTCTTTGAAGCGCAACGATCATTCAACACTGCTTTTCCGTTACGCCTGCTACGCAGTGCACTTCCACGGGGATGTGGAAGGGGCTTGTATCATAACACATCGGAGCATTTTATCCGAACTCAGCATGGTCACTGATTGTTCGTTTATAGAAGAACAACCCCCTGATGTCGCTTGGGGGGGAGCTCGTCAATCAGTTCAGCACTTTGGTAATAAAAGCACAGGAGACCAAGATTCTTAGCTGAAAACAGTCGAAGTCGTTCCTGAGGGGCACGACGCGGAAACGATTGACCGTGAGAGATTCACTTTGAAAAACATACAAATCCAATCCAAAAATCGAATCCCCGATGAAACCACGGTGTTCGACTAGTGAACGAGAACAAATTGAATAAACAACAGGATTTGACGAAGAAGTTCTACCGCAGTCCTAAGCTACTTTACAGCTATGTTAACGAACTCTTCGAAACAACATCTGTGGGCAAGAGCAAAATGCCCAAGACGCAGCCAACACTCTTATGCATAAATTTACTTGTAGTTTACAGAAAGTATTGTAATCTCAACTATTTCACTTAGAACACGTCACTAACAGAACTTAGTCAAATCTCACTCAAGAACGCGTATGTGCTAAAGCGAGTATAGTTCACCTGGTTCTAATAAGATCCGCTCCAAGTTTTTGAAGGTAGCTGCCAAGAGGTAGCCTGAACCGCTGTCTCCGTCTTTCCGGCTTTGCCTTAATGAAACGCAGGTTCCAACTGTGTGGAAGCGTGGAATAGTCACCCTTCATTTACAAAGTGGTGATCATGTTGTGCCCACAAACTACCGCCAGATCACTCTACTTCCGGTGTCTTCTATATTTATGGAATCTGTCGTTGCAGATGCGCTCATGTAATATTTGGAAATGTGCTTTGTTATCGTGGCGTCCGACAAAAGCACTCATGTACCACAAACCTTTTGTTAGCACCCAGTAGCTGTACGGAGTCTGTTGATGATTGAACAAGAGTCAACGCCGCCTACATTGATTTCTCTAAGGCGGTCGATGTCCTAGTCGACCGCATTCTTTTCTACAAGCTTCGGATCTATCAGTTTATTGGCCCGATCCTGAGCTTGATACATTCACTCCTACCCCAGCGCCGCTTGCATGTGCGAGTTTGCAGCGCGTAATCTGACCTGATAGATGTCCACTGTGGCGCCAATCAAGTCACGATACTGGGATCACGGCTATTCCTAGTGTTCACAAACTACGTCGCCGGAATGCGGACCTAAAACCTACTCTTTGTGGATGATCTCAAGATTTGTTGAGCAGTCAAGAGAACAGTCGACCACATAGCACTTCAGGTCAATCCCAAAAGGGCATACGTGTGGTCGGCTCAAGACGTACTCAAGTTTTAAACTGCCATATGTAAAAAGGGAACATATGCCGCCAGAAATCATACGAATATTAAATAGGAGAACATGTTTTGTAGCGCAGTTCAGAATGAAGTGATTTTTGCTTACTGGTACAAGACGATATCGAAGATTCAAGACAAGCCGACCTGGTGCAGACGGCGTTCGGCCGGCTTGCTTTTATTGTTTCGCAAATGTTCAACTCATACATGAGCCCACATGTAGGCTAAATCATCCAGATATGGCACACTTGTCAAAAATATGACCACTCTGCTGTTTGGAATCCACAACGGAGGACGATTAGAAGCGGTAGGAGTTTGCTCCACCTCCAGCTGCTGTTTAGGCTAAAGACCCTAGGAGCTTTCAGTGGACAAAATCATCTTCTGTGAGGAGATCTTATATCAGTTTATCAAATCCCCAAGGATCCTAACAACCAATGCCCGCAGTTATTGAAAATCGGCCACAACACGTCATTAAAAGGACGCCATTTAAAGTTGGTGACGCAGTGTTGCCGGTTGGAATGTCGCCGGAACCCATTCACCATTCGAGTATCCCGGCCGTGAACGTTCTTTACCTTCTGTCATATTTAATCCGACAGCTGAATTCAAGAGTCGACATGAGAATGCATAAAACCACCTGCATTATAAGCTTTGACCCAAGTTACTGGACCATGGGACAACGTAACCAAACTGTGTGGAAACATGAGAATTGCGATGAGTCCACCGTTACGAGCTGCTTGGGGCAAGTACCTTTTTTTACCTACCTCTTTATCTTCGAACCTTATCAAATGGTTGCGTTTTTATTCTTGTTGATTTTATTGTACAAATTCAAGACACTTTGAGTTACCTCAAAACCAGCAGGGATATCCACAGTATTCCAGAGCGTAAAGTCATCAGCCAACCGCATCGACAGTTCCCTAACCTCCTCAGGTAAATAACTTATGTAGATTGCCACGAGGTCCGTTGCATAGAAGGACCCAATAGGTCTTTGACTTCCCGAATAAAAGAACGCGTGACAAGTTTCCATTTCGGTTTTAATAACTATCCGTTCAACATTTCGGGACAACTCCGTGCCTCATTGCACTCTGCTCTGACATAATGTCTCTCGAGAAGTGTATTAGCGGTTGCTCCTAAATCGATGTGAAAGCGAACTCATCATCAACAAGAGCAGGGCATCAGACATTTCAACTGTCGCTTCGCTGCCATACAACCACGATGACGTATAAAATAAAAAATAATAAGAGGGAAATGAGCGAATTACCTGAAAAATTTAATGCCCTAAGCAAACATTCAGGGCCAAGGCGCCTACACCGTCACAAACAGCTGGCTATCGTGCAAAGATAACCTGACATCGGCAAGACAGCTTGCTTGCGGCTTCCAATGTCCCGCGCCATAGTCAGCCATTACCCCGCAGATAACTCAGCACCAAACACACTTTAAACAGGCAATCCAGTTAGGAGACGGCAGCACACGCGCCACTGGTGTCGGTTGCTAGCCATGCCCTGTAGTCTCGAGATAAGCACAAGACGAGTCAGGTGGACAGCCCGGAAAGCGAGACGGATCAACGGCACCCAGTTTGGTCGTCAATGACTTCATTTCACGCTGCCAAGTCAACTTTTGTCCACCTCGAGCCTTGCGCCACCCTACACCTGGAAGGCTAAACAAGGCCATCCTAGGTAAGCGGTGACCAGGCATACCTAGCACGTGCCCGAGCCAACGCAACTTATTCAGTGCTAGCTGTTGTTCTAGGGAGCTAGCATGCTTATCACTACCTAGTACTCGCCTACGCACATCATCGTTACGGACACGTTGGTACCACCGCACACCAGCAGTGCTTCGCAGACAATGATGATCGAATACTTGAAGGCGCCTCATATCTTCAGATTTAAGGGGCCAAGTCCTTCTAACATAGAGCAGGACGGCCATCACTGTGGCGCTGTATACATATACTTCCAGACGGAGGGAATGTTCTTTCTGTCGCCAAAGATGCCGCAGATTCAAGAAGGCAGTTCTGGCTTTTGCAGTGCGTGAGCTGACGTCAGTTTTTATGCGCCCTTCAATATCGATGCAGCTGCCAAGATACGTAAAATGATCAACCACTTCGAATTCCTCGTTAGCAAAGGGTCAAGGGGTTATAAATTGGCTGGTTGTACTGCAGCAACAATTTGCACTTTGAAGCTGAGCAGTTTATTCCAAATAATAGAAAAATTAGACAGCCTATTCAAGGACGATAACGCCGTCGCAAAATCTTCAAAAAGCAGGACGATATCATCCGCATAATCAAGATCAACTAATATTTCACCAGGCAGGACCACAAAGCCTACAGTGTGAGATTCCGCAAGGGAACACTCCATGATAGAATCCACGACGAAATTGAACAATGTGGGGAAATCGAACAACCCTGACGAACGCCACTTGCAGTTGGAAAGCTATCCGGCAGGTCACTGCAGACCCTGACACGGCATGTAGTGGTCGGGTATAGAGCACGAAGAATGTTCACATATTTCGTGGGAACACCTTTCCGCGCAAGTATTTAGAACACAGTGGATCACTCGACTGAATCGAACGCGCATTGGAATTTTAGAAACATAGCTATTGTCGAACTGTAGTATACGTAGCGCCGCTCTAGCACCTGTCGCACAGTGAATATATGGTCTATACAGCCACGTCCTGGGCGGAAACCGGCATGTTCTTCCTTTATCCGAGATTCCCGTTCCACATTGAGGCGACGCACGATAATCGAGGCCAGTAATTTTGTCACAACTGGCGTTCGGCTAATACCCCTGTGGTTAGAACGTTTCTGTGCGACTGCCCTTCTTGTATCTTGTCACTACAATCGATTCGTTCCAATTAGCCGGGACACTTTCTCCCTTCCAGATACATTCAAATAAGAAGGTCAGCGTTTTGCAGAGGACCTCACATCCATCCTTAAATAGTGCAGGTTGGAGGGAATCCGGGCCAGCGGCACGAAAACCATTAAGGGCTTTGATGGCGTCTCGGACCTCGACCTCCGACGGAGGCTATTAACTAACCGTCCATGGCTCGTCCTGCATCACCTGAGTAAGAAGAGGTCCGGGAACAGACGGCCAGCTAGAATGATCTTGAGATTGTTTCGCCCAACGAGCCATACGGCGCACCGTATTGTATATCAGCGCACCCGCGCTGTCTCTGATTGTCTCACTGACACCTGGTTTTCTGGGACTAGTGGTGCGGATTAGCTGGAAGAGCTTGCGGTCATCGCCTACTGCTCCTGCCTCCTCCATTTCTTGAGCCCAACTGGTCCACCAGGCTTCCTTGTCAGCACGTAGGCTCCGCTTTAGTTCACGCCTAACAATCCGTCTGGTTACACTGTGTTCAGAGCCAGCTGGGAGGTTTATTCTGGATTCCAAAAAGCTCACCATCCTCTCGGATATCCAGTGACTGGTGCAGTGACGATGGATAGTGCCACAAGCAGATGCTCCTGCGTCGTGCATGGCGGCCGAAATCCTACTCCACTGAAGCTCAGTGTCATAAGGACAAGACTGCGAAAGTTCGATACGCAGCTCTTCTTGATAGGCTTGCCTGATCGAGGACTGAGACAATTTCTCCGTTGCCAATCGTAGGGGACGCTTAGTGCGCCTCCCGGTAAAGTTCAGGGAGAAACGACAGCGTACCAAGGCATGATCAAACTCAGCACAGGTACCTCAGCACGAGCGGCAATCCAGGATGGAACCACGCCATCTGTAAATTATGGCTATGTGGTCAATTTGAGACCATCACTGGCCAGCTACAGGAGGACGCCAAGTGGCACTTCGGCGTCCACTGTGTCTAAAAGCAGTGCTACTAAGAAACAACTGGTGCTCCGCACACACTTGCAGCAGACGCTCACCGTTGTCAGTCTTTGCGAACGACTTTACGACTTGCTGATGCAGCACCCAGATCTACTACGAAAAATGCATTCATCTAGCTAGGCGAACAATCTCTTCGTGGTGTCAGCTGGTTGGTTCGGGTTTACCCACTTCCAGCAAATAGGTCAGCGGCAGTATTTCAGGACATGGTGAGTTTTCGCCTGGCAAGCGTTTTTCTATAAAACGCCACAAATATCTGTTTAACAACACTGTGAAGTGCCGGATGTGACTCCCCGCTCATTAAACTCACTGCTTCTTACATATCTGGATGATCTAACCCAATCCACGGACGTGGGTCATACAATACGAAGAGTTCATTTCTCTTCTTCCTAGGCCTGATCAAAAACAATCACAAATACGGCGTCACATTCACAAATTCAAGCAACACAACAACGCTCGTTCTTGCCTACATGCATTAATGCACACGTAACACATGCATCCATATGTTACTTATAAACTCGTGTCGATTTTACATTAACCAGTCCTTGTTGTGTCGCCATGATCATGCGAACGCAGGCATGTCTCGCACTGTCGAGAATAAAACATTTCTTTCTTTCTTTAATTCAGCATTGCTCGATAACTGTGGTTGCAGATAATATCATGTCAAGCAGAGCATCAACTTTTAATCGGAAACACATCTACTGACATTTTACTTTGGTTCATGTACTCATGAAACCATGGATTACAACGTGGCGCAATCACGCCGAACGTTGGTTATTGCCGCCATAGTAAGGAACTTGATTTTTTCGCAAACCAGCGCCATAATGTTCCTGGATTCCACTATTATCTGCCGAACTTCTCAAGTGCATAAACTACGAAAATCTTGGTTTTACTTTATTTTAACAACACATTTTACTGTTCCAAAGTAGCTATGCTTGTAGGTATATTTGATCATGCCTTCACTTGTGTGCTTCCTTATATCGAAAATATACTATTTATTTATTTATATATAAGTACAATAACGCAGCTATTGTACTGAATAATAACGTAAGTCCTTTTTGTTAGTGTATTGAAGCAATAAATATAGATATTTATTTTTTAAACTTGTTGCACAGTCAGCATATGCGAAACAAACGGTGGTAGGTTAAGTGTCCCGGTTTGGCGCGCAAGAAATCTGGAAGCGCCTAGCTTTGGCTCACCAATGATCTGGCCACCTTACATGCATTGTACCTAACACGTGGGTCGCCACCGCTGAATCTCACAGTAGAGCATCGTGCTTGGACGTCGGCGTGACTTGCGCCTCAGGTGTTCTAGCGGCGTTGTGTACAGTTTGCTCGCGGTATCCCCTATACACACATATTCACAGTTATTGTGAATACATTTGTGAACGTAGTTAGTCATCTTACCTACGAAAAGTGTGTCTTTCAGATACACCATTGTTGAACAGATGCCGAATCTTATTCTTTGGTTAGTGCGTCGGAAAGGAAAAGGTAGTTCCTTCTACCTATAATATTCTTATCGTCCCAATCCATTGCGCCGCATATTTCCAATGTGGTTTTAGCATATTGTGAAACGTGTGTTTCAATACCGGTTTCGGGTGTCCACTATTCAACAGTTACATTGCTGTCTACTTGCAAGCGGCGTTCCCAACTTCCTTCTCTGTGCACATGGCTTTATCTATGAAACACAGAGTTCGGAATTGTAGTGCTGTGTTCCATCTGTATCCGCCGGTTGGAGAAATATCGGTTTGGAAGCTAATCACTCTTGCAAACAGAGCATTCAAGGAATGGCGATGTGCAACTCCATGGTGAGCGATTTCGGATTCTACAAAAACTAGCTTTTCTTGTCCACTTTTATGTTCAAAATGTGCCATCAACTTGACACCAACAACTTTTGACCATTTACTGGAGTTTGCCACTATTATGAACAAAATAGTGGACATTGACCATCTAATGATAACACCATGTTCTTGAGTGCTTACTTTCGACTGAAACCCAAGCTAAAACAATATACGGCGCAATGTCGGTTGTTTCAACCACCTTAAGCTTCGGCCACTCCCTAGGTGATTCTCTTCGGTCAAACTGCGTTTCATCATACCCAGTGCGTCGCATTTTGGCACCTTGGTGAGGAGTACGCTAACCTTATCACAGATCATCGTTTCCTCTTCGTTTCATAAGAAAGCATGACACTTCTTTACAAACGTATTCGTTCATCATGTCAACGGTTACATTATACTTACGATTGCATATAGACCAGTAAATGCAAGCTGTTGCCAACCCGGTAAAGTTATCACAATTTACTCGATACACTTCCGCAAAGCTCACTGCAGGACATCATGCATTGCTGTGCAGATGCTAATGCTAACCATCATTAAGGCCGATCAACTGCAGTTAATAGGTAATTCGGCCACACCCACCGATTACTAACACATTGTTCCATGATAGCGCGTAGTGAAGCACCGCACGCATTATTTCACCTAGGCAATATTATCCACAATCGACCACACGTGGACACCGCTAAGCATAGGTCGAACCGGGTGAGGCTAACGGAGCTGTCTGCCAGATTGCATGCAGCTACCTTCAGTGAAGGCAATCGATACTGCCTCTTTTTGGAGCACATTTCGTATCCGGTCATCTATGCGCAACAGTGAGCACTATGAACGCGGATGGAATATCTCCGGCCCCCCCCCAGTTCTTTGTTGTGGGTCTTGATGCCGCATAAGTGAGTGGGTGGGAGTTACAGTACTTCCTCAACCGTCCATAGATGCCGCGTGCTAGTTCGCACCTCATTACCCCACAGTGAATGAACTCATGTGTTATTTTCACGTCCGCGGGTGCATCACGTGGTTTGCTGGCTGCGCGCAGTGTAACCGCCGCACCAACCGATGCTGATTTGCAATCGGTCAAGATGATGGGCACGGATTTGTGCGTGTGCGCCACTTTGGATTCAGCTTGATGTGCTTGTGGATTGAGTTGAATATTCTTAAGGAGGAGCTTGATTCCGTTATGGATTGACTTGAGTCTTAAGACGTACAATGAGGTTGTCATTTCCGATACCGATTACGTTTCGGTCGCGCACCAGGCAGTCCCGCATACAGTTACAGATTTTATACGTTCAAGCCAGAGCTTTCGATTTTGTAATATAGGTCTCGTCTGACTTATCCGGTAGGTGATTGTGATAAAAAAACAGCTATCTCTGATACGTTTCGTCTGCTTGACCACACTATATTTACCAAATCTCTTGATTACTCCCGATGTGTCCGGCTCCTGCTCATCCGCATCACTGAGATCCATAGTCCTAAGTATTCGTCTGGCTTCGTCGCCGATAGCATGTCTGAATATAGCAAACTGGTAAGGCATTGGATAGGAATCCAACTGAGTCGGCATGAGGAGCTCCGTCCACTTCGCCTTCCACATCCTCCAACTGTCAGGTAGTGTGCTCTTCTTCATCTGTAGAGCAGTCGGTAGTGGGATCGAGGGCTGTCCACCACAAGCGAGCGGGGTCCGGCGTGTCAACTTTCTCCTCTGGATTCATGTTGCATGCTTGGGTCTCCCAGCCACGTCAAGAGAACGAAGACACCCCTGCTGAGCACACAAGTCATCTATTCTTAATTATGCGGTTCTGTACACTTAGTTGTGTTTTTAATACTCACTCGCCTACTTTCTCGCTTACGTGATCGAACGCACTGAGACAGATGATTCTCTTCGCCCCAAGTTTCAGCCACCATCACAGTAGGTACCCTTCGTACGACACCAGAGCGTCTGGTCCTGCACGTTCGAAATGTGTGCACTGCAGCGCTCTCCTGCCGAACCTCATCAACAAATGGCTTCCAGCTATGTCCTTGGAATGCGCAATCTTCCAGACAAAAAGAGGCTGAGATGCTTGAGAGTATTAAGCGGACAGCAATGTCAATTAGAAGGTGACCAAATAATGGCCTTCATGATCCTACACGGTCCAAAGAATGTGTGCCCTTCCTTGCTACAGCTCAGCAGTGACACCATTTGAGAGGCCATTCCCTGAAACTATTAAAACCCTACAACCATTTTGAATTTCCCAAACTTGGTTCTCTGAATGTATGTCATCCATGGAAAGCACTTCCCCAACCGGTCGTTTCCATACAAACAATAACCGTATTTTAAATTTGGTTGGATGACACACTCAACCATCTACCGTCACTCGGCGTTATCGCTCCGTTTCACTCGTGGGAACAGCTTGTATTAACCGTCCGTCAACTATCCTTGCTGTGAAACTACAAGTAGGGCTGGTGTACTGCGTCATAGATAAGCAAAACGTTAAGTCATGCTTTTATTGGCAGTATGGTTGGTTGTTACTTTCTCTTAACCTTTTCGACAACCACACTATACTAATCAAAGTACTTGTAAAGCAACGCATTTTGACCTGTATAAAGGCATTGTTTATCCGTTGTTCATTGCTGAGTACCATCTAAAGTAAGGCCTTACGATCGATTCAGGGTAGTGCGCAACCAGTGTGGACTATGATGGAGCGAAACTTGACTGTAGTCTGACCACCTGAAAGCCCAACAGTAGGATGCCTTGCTACTCAGCTACATGCTCATCCCTGATCTCCTCGTTCAACTTCACCTTATCTGCTAGTAGAAGATCTGTCTGATAATGCAGACGGACTATCCGGTTCGATGCGGTTGAGAATGGTGGCGTTGTACTCGGCCTCCTATCATAAAAGCTTGATATCTTTACTGGGAATTACCTTAATGTTTCCATTGTCATGGTTGTGCTTGGGAGGGTAAGTGGATTCATTGCGGGTTAACTAATAACTAGGCGATCGCAATGAATTAGAACATATTTTTGGGAGACGGATATTGGGTGTTACACTTACCTGTCGGTCTGTTGCTGACATTTCTATCGAGAGCAGGTGTACACATAAGGTAATTGTGCGTGTGTTGTTAAGGGTAGGCCAGTACTAATTGGCAGACACGCATCAATAGGTAAACTTCGGTTGATATTTTGGTGGTGTTGGACTCACCTAACATGCTCCTAGCATGCTTCAAATCATGCAGAGTTGCGCACAACTTACATGATCACCTCCGTCAGTAGTTGGGCAATAACAATTAACTCCTACAGATAGTGAGACTGACGGCGTTGAACGTAAAAAATCTTGCTGTAGCCTTGGCTTATCGTCCACGGAAGACAAGCCAGGCACTCCCACTCGACAACCTACGTTCATAATGACCTGCAGAACAAACAATTACTACGCAACCAAAAGTCGATGACAGTGATGTGTTCAAACGTCCCATAACCCACTAGCGAATCGCCAAGGAGCCAAGGAGCAAAACCGTTGGGCAGAAATTACCTGCACACTCGGACTAAAGGTTCTCCCAACTAGTCTTACACATTTTTCACGAAATGCATCATCTCCACACGTAGGGGAACCTCGGTTACTGCGAGTAACCTTTGACAACACACGTGACATGGAAGATGTTCTCTTATCAATACAAAATCCCGTGAACACTTCTGTCAGTGCTCGCTTTATTCCTAATAGGTCATGGACAGAAAGACAGAAGCGGAAATCGAACCCTAGTTTCTCACGTCAAAATGAGATGAAGAAAGTGGTACTGGTTCATGGTGTGTCGGAATTGAAGTATGACACTAACAGTGAATGACAGAAGCACAATATCGAAGAACGGAGGTACATCATCGAGCTCCACGACATGCAAAATGTCCTGGCTTTTGGCGTCACCCGTCTAGTTGCCTCCACAATCTACCAACGCAGTGGGCCCGAAAGTTTTGAAGTTACCTTGGCTGCGCCCGAAATAGTATCAGTGGCGATCCAAGCATGGTATGACAATAGGAAAGTTGGGCCACCAGAAGTACGATTAAGACCATTCCTTCAATTAGTACAAACCTCAAATACAGATGAGGCGGTCTCGGTTGTACCTATCTCAGATCAACCAACCGTGCAAACAACCGTTTCAAAAAACTCCTGCAGACCGGAACTATTTTGCCGTTCACTCACCGCGAACAGAGCTTCTAATGCATCAACAAATACAACACTGCTACACCAATACCCATGGGTTGTATTCTAAGCTCTCGGAACTGCGCCATCGACATAAAACAAGAACTTGAGACCTCATAGTATTACTGAAACTTAGCTTTCAAACGACATACTTGACCCAGAGATTGAACTCAGTGAGACATCGATCATTCGAATTGATCGTCCAAATCGTGGTGGCGGTTTTGCCCTCTACTCTCGGGATAACATGAAATGTGAGGCTCTTACCGAAAGTTCCCTTGTTATTCCCGACACACTATTTTACCGACTACATCTAGCAGGTCGAGGTGTTGGTTCACAGAAGACGCGTGATGCTTGACTCTTAGCAGTCATCTATAGGCTTCCGAACTCGTCATCAGACAGCGATAATATTGGATTAAAAGCTCTCCGCTATGCGGTTCCACAAACTACTCTCGCTCTCTTATAACGGGCTAGTTTAATATTCCTTCATTAGCACCAATGTCCCCTAAAGGGACATCATTTAAATCGAAGCTCCTTGAAATCATGGATATGGCAGTTTTGTATAACCATGTGCATCGACCAACCAGACACCGCGGTTCCAACAAGCCATCACTCCTGGGCTTAATTCTGAGAAATAAAGTTAATGATTTGGTTAGTAGCAAACGATTCTCGACTGTGTATTGGCGACTATTTAGTTCTAACGTTTGGTTATGTGTGTCATGCCAGTATTGTTGATAAAGAAAGTGGGACTCACCAAACTAAACGGACTACTTTAAGCTGCACAACTTAGCAGCAACGGTTGACTGGGACCTACAGATGTACAGTTTAGCGAATGACGCGTGAAATGAACTGCAAGATGCGATTAACTGGGTCGTACAACCAGTATCAAAGGTCGTACCATTACGAGCGGCGCGCCGTACCAATAGGTGGATCCGAAGCAGAACACGTAAATGGATCAACAGAATTGATGAGAGCTGGAGGCGACATTTGCTAAGTCCATGTGATACCACATGGCAGAATTACAAAACAATCAGTAAGTACTGCGCGTCAGTCACTAGTGTCGATAAGTACGAATAGCAGAAAGACCATGGTGTTGAAATTAAGAGTAACACCAAACTACTATACAGCTATGTGAGTGGCAAAAGAAAGGTTAAGCCCGGCATACCACCACACAAGAAGGCCAGTGGCCCAAGAACCACTGCTGTGGATGCTGCAAACGCTATACTCCTGCAGTTTGGCTCGATGGTTCCAAATACCATGCAATCATCACCCTATCAACCCAGCAAATGCCCTTGGCTTATCCAGCGTCACCCTTACTCTAGCAACTGTTGAAAGCAGATTACCGTCTCTCCAGGAGTACTGCGCCTCTGGAGCCTACATGATCCGCCCAAAAGTACTAAAAAAGCTTTTTCCCACCCTAGCAGCACGACTTGCAACCTTTTTCCAGGGTCTGCTTAAATCCCAAACACTCCCATCTACGCGGAAAAAGGGAACTGTCACTCTAATATACAAAGGAGTTAGGCGATCAGATCCTGCTAACTACCGACCTATTACTCTCCTTCCGGTTTATCAAAAGTGATGGAATCGGTAATCGCAGATTAACTGGCGCCATACTTTGAAAGTCTACAAATAATTTCTAATACCCAACATGGTTTCAGACGCAGACGATCTTGTCTCACAAGTTTGCTGCTTACTCGAGACTCATGGACCGGAGCGGCTGATGAAATAGTCCCATGGATATGATTTGCTTGGATTTTGCTAAAGCATTCGACAGGGTCAATCACTTCTTTCTCCTCTAAAAGCTTGCTGCCTACGATATCACTGGTTCCCTGCTCACCTGGTTGGAAGATTACTTACACGACAGAACAATCAAGGTAAGAGTATACGACACTCACTCCGAAAGCCTGTGCGTCTCCACTGGTGTACCGCAAGGATCCGTCCTCGGTTCGCTACTGTTTTAGTCTGCATTAATGACCTTCCAGCAGACATTTTGCAAATATTTGCAGACGATGCCAAAATTTGGAGAGCATTTCGCTCAGCATTCGACCGTGTCTATCTTCAACATGATCTGGCTCGGATTAATGAATGGTCAGAAACGAACCAGCTCTCCCTGAACTCTGCAAAGTGTCACCTGCTGACGTTGCGCAGCAGCTTTATCAGAACAACTTTTGGGGCAACCCGTCCTGCAACACGTGACTAGTGAACGCAACTTAGGTATAATGGTGCAAGTGAGTTTTAGCAATTCCCCCCAATGTACGAAAGCAGCAAGTGTGGTGAACTTGAACTTGAGACTTTCGGGGCAAGCTCTCGGCACTTTTGAGCGACGCCTAGTACCAACGATGATTAACTCATATATTCATCCTCACGTGGAATATACAATTCAGGTCTGGTGTCCATGGTTAAAACGAGATATCCGCCTATTGGAACAACCACAAAGAAGAGCCACAAAGGCAACACGGTGACTATCCGGTCTAAGTTACCAACTGCGTTTTCGTGTACTAGGTGTGTTCTCATTAGAATACAGACAGCTTCGAGGAGATCTTATTCTCACGTACCGGATACTAACTGAAAGCGAGCATCCATGTACATCACTGTTGACCCTAGCCCTTTACAAACAAAGTCGAGGCGACCACCTGAATCTAATGACGCAATAGTCCCATTTGAACTGTAGGAAGTATATTTTCTCACTTAGAAGCTGTTCTCACTGGAATGCACTACCAAGGTATGTGTTGAACACACCAAACACAACGATGCCCGAAAGAATCTTAGACTTACATCTTAGTGATAAACGCTACAAAACAGTTTGCTAAAGTGCAATGGTTTAACCACTGATACTTCACGTTCCACGTTGGAACAGTTGATTTTAATTTTCTTTTACCTGTCCATCCTGTGCGTCTTGTAAAGTTATGCTTTTTATCTCATCATACACCATTGATCTAGTGAACAGTTCAGCGTAACATCGAAAGGTGACAGTAATGGTCCTTTCATGTCACCTACTGCCTGTCGTGAGTCAAGGCCAAGGGAATAACAAATGTAAAAATGTCTACTCTGAGGTGGAATTGCTTTGGTCAGCTTTACTTTGGGGACACGATGAAGCATATTCAGGAGTGTGGACTGAGTACCTAATAAAATTACAACAGAGCAGTTTATGCATAAGCTAAGTAATGTGGCACAACTTAATAGCTCATTTTCTTTCTAGCCCCGTTAACATCTGTACCCGGTGACTGGTTGTATGGGTCTAGATGGATTAAATTTCGCACACACACACACACACACACACACACACACAAAGCTAACACGTTCGCATCAGGAGAACTATATACATCGTTTCAGCCGACTCATTCAGGTATGTGCCTATACGTCCGGCTTCATTCTGGGTTCTGGACAAGGATGTTTCTGACGACCCACCTCGTTCCAGTCGAAAAGTGGAACAGAGCCACACCGAAACCCTCCCCTGGAACATAGACCTGTTTTTCCATGCTTATACATGTGTCAGCTGGGTGGTCTTTGATCATAAAATTGACCGGACGGGGTGACAACGAGCACACGCTGTGTTTACCTACAGTGCAGTAGGAGTGGATACGACGCAGACAGCGAAAGTTGGCACAACAATACACAACTCCACGGGTGGACAGGTTGGGTTCATAATAACGACGAATCAATCGACTCCCTGATTTGACCCAAACAGTGGAAGGAAAACAAATGAACTCCATTGATGGTTGTATGACTTTTCGACCAACCCCTAAGTTGTGAAGAGATGCTTTTCAGACTACCATTATCGAACTAGTTCCACTGCGTGTATCAGTGTGTAAACTTAATTAGGCGCCAAAAGTTGCCAACGGTGTACAGTGCTATAGAATCAGGAAGCTGGGTGGCAGAGTTTTATTCAACAACCGGTTTTGCTTGACAAACAACAATCTCTTTAAGACAACTGACTGCGATCGAAACCGTTTGGAGATTAGCAAGGTCACTTGATTATACTAGCGTCCTCTGCGCCAACTCATGGGAGTTTAAATGGCTCATACTTGCCGGTAGCCGTAGTGACGTGAAACTAAAGAGTATCGGTCTTAAACATCACATCTTTGTATAAACGCCTGGTTAAATGAGGAAGAGTTACTATTACCTGAAAGCTATTTATTTTGTATGGACCCTCGTTAACATGACAACGTTGCAATACCTCATACAGTTAATAACATACGCTCAATTTGTAGTTCTGTATGTCTGAAACCAGGATCTGTAATAAAGGTTATCCGTGCACCTAGCAGTCAATTGGATAACTACTTCATCCGTGTTGCCGGTTAGTCCACTTACATTCCTACTGTGTCGTCCACTCAGCGTGGTTTTGTTTCTTTGCCACTTTTTCCAAAACTAGCAAGACAACTCCTGATTTTACGGCAGGCGTTGTATGGATATGGTCCCATCCGACGATCATGACGTTGGTGAATTGTTCCGGTATACCTTAATCACCAGTTGGATTGCACGTCTAATCTCTCGTCCTCAACCGTGGAAAGTGTTAGAAACATGCGGACTATTAATCTGTTACGAGAGCATTGTATTCAACTTGGTCGTCGGCGACAATCGGATGAGATATCACAGTACAGCACAACAACTCTCATTCACGGAAAAAGTTAACGGAGTCACTGGTGCGACTAGCTGAAGGTATTTGAAAGCAAGTTGAATTCGCCCCTGATGTAGATGTTGTCTGGTTTCAAGTTTGCGCTCACAGTGGAAACTGGCCACAATAACGCATCTTTTGTTGTCATCCTTTTTAAGGACACTGACTAAAGGGTGATTTAAGGTATTGAAATAGCCTATTATTTATAATTTCTTTGATTACAAGGTTATATAACATATTAATACGCAATATCTTGAAATTATCTTAGTCAGTCTAAATTTAATTTTGAAAAAGACATTTTGCTTTTATGACCAAAAATTCCGGAAAATTTTGAAAATCCGAGAGAGCGAGTGTATATTAACTAATTATTCATGGAAAAATTTATCTAAATATTTGCCATGTTTGAGCAAACATGTTGCATTTTTATTTAAAATGTGTAATAGCTATCCCATCCATGTGCTGCAATCATGTGTCCCTTATTAAGGACGACAGCAATAAATGATATCGTGACATTTAGCATGGGATATCTTTATTGTTGGTAACATCTGTGAAGTATATTATTGCAGCGTGAAACATTCTTACTTGTAATAACACGTATTTCTCTTTTAATGTAATTTTTTTAATAATGCACATGAATCACGTCTTACTTAATTAAATCACTCTTCTTTAACAGTGATCTTAAACTGTATTCTGTGCAACACGTTATCACCATGAGAGAAGAAGCTGAAAGTGTCCTAGAAGCCAACATTTACATTACGCCTCCTGGTGATGTATTTAGCTCCGAAGAAAATGTCATCAGTCATCTGATCCACAGTGTTGGTTCTCTTGATGATCTGTCAACGTGGCTGTTACTCATTGACGCTGAGCCTACCTTAGTATTGCTTCATGGAACGACAATTACACTCAACATGGAGGGCGAACCATCCGAGGAGAAACCAGAAAGTTGACACAAAGAAGATGCCGTTCCTATAATTGTTTTTTAATGAAAACTCGACTAAGGAGGAAAGAATACTTATATCTGGAACCCCCGACTCACAGACAGTGACCTGAATGTACAGTTGATTTCTTAAAGGAGGATCTAACACCGTTTAAATAATTTGAACACTTCCTTGCTAACTCTGTTATTGACCACATGATAAGGCACACAGTTATGCACGCCTGTACAAAAAATGACCGCAGCTCAAATGTGTGCTTATTGTGGCTGTTCTGTTTATCTCTGGTCACACCATATTACCACGAAAGCACATGTATTAGTATCCTGAACAAGATGCTTACAACGCAGCAATCAGTAATATAATGAAGCGGAACAACGTTGACAAAATTATGAGGTAGCTTCATCTGGCAGACAAGAAAAATCTTTAAGCAGATTACAAATCTGAGACAGGGTTGTACAGAGGTACATCGGCGATCACCGCTCGCAAATCCACCTTGAATTGTTCGCTGTGCAATGCTGGAACTTCCATTGCGTGCAGGTTGAAGTCCCGCACCAAAAGGACGTGACTGTATGGTCGTACCAAGACTCGTTTCATGGCAGAAGCTAGGCACTGATCCATTTCCAAGGTGGACATTGGAGGACGGAAAACTATTGCTAGTAAACACACATCACCACGTCCTAGGTGCATACGACACCAAAGAGAATCGACGACTTTCGTTTCTGGGTCCTCAATGACATCAACATGCAGGTCGGATCTATAATACAGGAGCACTCCCCCTCCTCTGCTAGGTCGATCATTTCGTATGGAAGTCATGCCGGGTAGTGCAATCTCAGCATCCGTGATCTCCGTGTTCAGCCATGTTTCGGTGACCATAACTAGGTCCCAAGACGTGGCGACCTGACGAATACGAAGTTCGGTTAGCTTGCTGAGAAGACCTTGTGCATTGGTATACAAGCAGGTGAGGGCATCGGTGGTCAGAAGCATATTTGTGAATGTTGGTTTCCGGTAATGGTCTATGCCGACCCCTGCGGCGTCAGCTGCCGGTCGCTTTTTGTCGGACCGATGACCTAGGCCCTAGGGCTAGTTCAAGTTGTTGTATAGAACTCTCAGCGCCAACAAGAGGGTGATCATCCTATCCTACTTCAGCTGTCGATGTGTTTTGGCATTGTTTCCGTTCTGAGGTACACGGTGACATAATTGTATTGGTAAGTTGCTTGCTCAGTGTTATATTGTCCATCTTTGGCCCGGTGCCTACTGCTTTATATATAGTTCGGAGGGCAGCATTTTGCGCTTTTTGTGCCACATTTTGATCACATGCTCTGTCATCAGTTCGGAGTGCAATGATACTTTTATCACTCAGGGACCACACCCTTTGTAGTTAGGTGATAGCGGTAACCTTGATGTCGAATTAGCGATAGCATTTTCTAGGGAGAGTACTTCACGAATAAAACGTCATTCATCCCAGTCATGCGCTTTGACCTCTAGCTCACTTAGTGACTGGAGCTCGAGGACACAGTGAACAAGGATAGATTTTGCGTCTTGTTTTTTACTGATTTTGTTTGCGTTTCTGGCGTTCGCTCCAAAGAATATCTGGCAATATTCGAACAGTGCAGATGGTGTCACGGAGGCGAGTGGCTGACAAGAGAACTGTCTCTGCATCATTACCTGACTGAAATGTTACCTGGAGTAACCGCGGTTCACCGTAGTGTACGGAGTTTTGGTGACGGACGAGACGCATCATACTGACTGGTTTAGCTTGAACCCCTATTAGTTGACACAGGGAGTCCCACTATTTTTTGTCGTCTAGTATCTTATATTTTATGGAGTTCGTCCCGGATTCAGTCTCATTGGGGCATATAACAGTCAGCAAATTATGGTAGTGTTTCATGTTCTCCTTTTTGGAGGGACCAGTGGCTGCTTTCTTCGGTTGGACAATTGGTGAGGTCTTTAGTCCCGTGGTGGTACTGGCAGTAGTAACTCGTTTGGCAGCAGTCGGGGTCGCAATGGGAGGTGCCTACATCATATGGGTAGCAACAACAGACGCGTAGGTTGTCGGCCCTCTGACAGTGTTTATTGTGGCGGGTGATTCTGTTGAAGAATGTGTGGTGAACGCACCTTTATGAGCGGGCGCTAGTGTCGGGATGGCTAACTCTGGATCGTTACTCTCACACTGTGCTGATTTGGAGCTTGATGTCGAGCATCGAGTTCGATGCACTGATTTGTCTGGTTCATGTGGGATAGCTTTCACGGCTCCTGCTTGCTCTACAAGATATGTTAGCCTATCGTACTTCTGCGCCAACACAGTTATGCATCTGACGAGTGGAAGAGACGTACACTCAGTGCAGAACCAGGGTGAATCAGTTGTACTATTAAGCTTTTTTCTGGTTGAGACTAAGGCGAGCACATCGAGAATGGAAGTATTTTCGGCAGTTTCTGCATTCTATTCCAAATCGCACATGTTTAACACAGCTGTCTATGCCACTACTAACGTTTATTTCGGAAGCTTTGGGCTTGGCTTTCCGTGGGCAACCAGTATGTGTCATTGTGACTAACAGATCTGCGGAAGCAGTTTGTTGCAACGTCTGCGCTGGTATGCTGAATCCAAAGGCCGTCAGTTAAGCTGCTGGTCTGCCAGACACCTGTTCGATTGCCATAGAACAAATCCAAGATGGCGGACACACACGGCAGTTGGGCCAACCAGTGAGATCTCCGACAGTAGCTGGGGAATATCCCTCAAATTCGTACAGAAGGCAAAATACACCGAAAGCAAAATATTGGTGCTAAATTCACACAGAGAAAATACATATAACACCGTGTTTCCAAAGCAAAATTAGAATCCAGCACGGTAAAGCGAAAATCCGCGGCTTCCGTGGGTACCTTGGCTTGTCTGGAATAATATGCCAGCCAACGGAAACTCGCACATATGTGTACGTGTTCAAGAAGATGGCATCCTCGCCTGTCATATCATTCTACTCTGGTTCACCGGACTTAGCTGCTTCCCCTATTTGTTTATACTTGACACAGGCTATACCTTGCTATGTATCAACAATATCACAAATACAATACTATTTTCAGCACCCGCATAAGTGTCATTAATTGTTTCCTTCGTGTTACTACATTCATCTGGGATTGGTGGGAAGTTAGTAAGACCGTAGTCACATGCATCTTGGATGTCGGATTGACAGCCGAAAACTGCCTTTCTCGCACAATCTTCAAGTTCAAATGAAGCTAGAGCAGTATGGAGTTCCGGTGAACATTCCTTCTTGAGGGTATCGTTGAACCAAGTATTTTTTGATGATAATGCATGAAATCTAGGTAATAAGCTCAGTACAAAAATTCACACCATGTGTAATTAATGTCAACTTGGCCTCCACTAGCAGTTACTGCTGTGCCTGTCAAGTGATATTCGAAACGAACCTATGAACATAAGAGTTTGGCAGTAGTTGAGAAGAAATGAAAAATATGACAATACAAGTAGGCGATCAATATGATGTGAAAGTGTCTATAAATAGCAGGTTAAGTGCATTTAGTTCACGTTCAAATTCTTTCACCACTTGTTACGATACCACATCCTCAGGCAGAGCATTTCAAGAATTTGCTACCTTTCATGACATTTGATTGTCAGTCCAAACCCCATCGGATCGGGTCAAGTGGATCTTCATTGAATGTCCTTGGAGAGCTCTTAGTAGATTAAATTGGCAAGCAGAAATAAATCAGGGCAATTCTATACGTCATTTTGTGATAGGTCAGAACCAAGTCACCAGAATTTCGTCGGTAATGACGCGAAATCATTCGTCGCTTAATTGGCTATGTCGGGTACGATAGGTTACGTAGCATTTAAAACATATTGCTACCAATCCTTATGACCAGCTTTGTTAACATCTTATCATTGACGAGTGTTTTGAGCAAGCCCTGACTCAGTATTCGAAGTGCGGTCTAACAAAGGTTGAAAACAACCTGTCAAACACTTCTGCTGTGTTGATTGCGAAAGACCTGCGGAACATTCATAGCATTTTGAATCCTTTACCTGCAAATTCCCTCCAGTTCTCAGTGAAGTTGATGTCGAGTGCTAGAACAATAGCCACGTTATCTGCAAACAACAAAGGCGGCACGATTCATTTACATACAAGACGAGCGATCGTTGGCCAAATGATGACCCGTGTAGAATCCCAATTAAGATAAACTGTTGGGGTGACATGCTTGACCCCATTCGGAAGGGCGTCTCTCACACAAACAGCAAAGCCGATATTCACTTAGGGATACGTCCCTATGTACCTTGGAATGGAATCTTAAGGAGCAGGCGGTTTTGTGATTTGACGGTGGTCCCTGATGGCACAGTCCTGCTGTCGTCCAGCGGATTTTATCGAAAAATGAATGCACCGATCATCCATGAGCGCACGAACTCTGGGAGCCTGACAGAACCGTAATCTGGACCTGGTTGCAAGTGAAACGCAGTACACTCGAAACCCTAATCTCAAGAAAAGCACGATCAAAAGGTACCATCCATGATCGGAACCCGTTCTAAACCTCAGAAATAAGTGGGATATTATTTTGGCAATTGCGACCTTTTTGTGTTTATCATTGTGACCACAATGAAACGCTGTGCCCCTTGTAATCACCACATATATTGATCCTCTAACCAAGGCATGTCGAAATGGGTGCCCACTGAGGATCGCAGGGGACAAATTTGTTGTCATGAGGACTGAACACTATAACCAGTCGAAGCGTATATATATATATATATAATCCCTTTCGCTTGCCAGCGTTATTATCCTCAGATCGCAGTTATTTTTGTCAACTCAACCGATTACTAAAGCCAACGGATCGTAGAAAAAGGACAATAAAAACGTCTTTTCCTAACCAGACAGCAACCGCGGTTATAGATATCAACATAGATAAAAGTAAGCGGCAAATTCCAAGAGGCGCCAAAACTAAATGTGTCACGCAGTTGCCTAATCCGACAATTGATAGAAACAAAAAAGTCTATTACCTAGATAATATGATTATAGTGAACGAAAAACTCTTAGACATCAGCCAGGTGATTGAAAAGCTGACATCAATATCACAATTAATCCGTGTGCCGGATAACCCCATTGCTGGCCATTTGCAAGGAGTCGCATCGATTGTTCCGTCGCTTGTCACAGAAATTCGTAAAGTATCAATCGGTTTCGAAAAGTTATTTTCAATATTCTCGATAAACTTTCCTTGGAATCCATAAAGCACATTACCCGTAGCGCTTGAGATGTGAATGGAACCGGCTGTCAGTTTGTGCGACTAAGGAAAGTAAATCGCAAGTACGCATGCCCCATTCTTCTTAAATTTGGGGAGGAGCGTTACTAGCAAACGTTCTATCAGAGGAAGCATCTAGCTGTTTATAACACTGAGTTCAGATAAGCTATCATCAACTTTGATCAAACATTTCAGTGAGAAGTAAAAATCAAACTGCTCTCATCCCATCAAACGTCTGGCTCCCCAAACCCACCTCTTCACCCTTCTTGTGCAGAATCTACAAATCATTCTAATGTAGATTTAGATTTATCGCAGATCCAGTGTATTTTTGGACTTTCAAATTCTTAAACTTCTGACGCAAAGGCTTTAGCCCCTACCTAAAGGAGCGCCGTAATACGTTTGACCAAAATTTTAACCTTTTGGTGTCACTAGATCCGGTCATCATGTCAGCTAAGGTCACCAATTCACTTACCAAACAACCCGATGCTTGGAGATACCGATGAAACACTTTCCTGCCTATCTGTCTGCTGCATACAACGTACTATCTCCTAAATGCGAGCGAAGAGATAAGGTGGAGCAAATTAAGTCTACTATTCGGAAACCACGGATATGAGTTAATGCAACCTCCATTAACCAACCGCCAAAAGTGGTGGGTAATTCAGTACAAATAAGGGACTACATCAGAATTATTAGAATCCCAAGCATAATGATATAAACCACACTGTTACCAACTCACATCAACTTCATGCTTTAGCTTGTACTTTTTTCACCCTACGCTGAATAACCTAGGGCACACTATAAATCATGATTCAGCAATTACAAACGGATGACTCTCTATCATTCATTTCATGTACCGCCTCCTACTATACCATTTACAAGCAAAGTAAACTGGAGTATGTGCTCTCTTCCAATAGGCACATACCTTGGAACAGATGCATATAGCACGAATATGTGGTCCCATACGGTCTGTCTCGGCAGTTTGCTACAGAATTCAAAAGCATCGTGGGTAGGAGACCAAAATGAGCTTCACTTACAGGTGTTGACCCGGAAAGTACCCATCAATTTTCGCAAAAACTTGGTGGGGTTAAAACTTACCATTGTATCACTCAATAGTGCAATACAACCAAGGTATGTACGCGGAGTATAGGATAAACTAGAGTCGGCTATTTCCTTTCTACTTTGGTCTTCTGTTAACGACTATATACATTTGGGTGCTAATTCCGTAAACATCCACGAACATCAGAAGTCTGGTGTACTTTTCTTATTTGGTTTTGCTGATGAATGTGCACTTGTTACTCCAATTCATACCTAAGCATAAGTATTTTTGGAATCCCACATCTTACCACACACCACCCCTAGATCTTGAATTTACGAACTTCCATGACCCATAGACTCATGGGTAACGAAGACAACGTACTGCTCAAATAGTGATTTCTGTGAGCGTGCAAGTCCATCCTGTTATAACGACCAGTTCGAACTAATACTTACTAATGCTAATTCTCAGATTCTAAAAAGCTATTTGTTCCGCTGTTTTCTCACCATTCACCAGCCTCATATCTCCCTTATTACTGAATCGTGATGCACAGATGGGACTACGGACCACCCTATCTATCTCCGTGGTTCTAGTTTATTCAAATGAGATCGCCGTCACAGACGAGGAGGTGGTTTCACCATTTACTGCACACACCATTTGAGAGTGTCAAAGTTTAATGACAAGCCGCTATCATCACTCAACGCGACTTGATAACAATAGCCCTGAATAATGCTATGCTACGAGTGGAGTGTGTGTCCCTGCGCCAAACTCTAGCGCCTTTGCAAATGGAACGCCTCTGAGTTATCTATTCGTTATAATATAATTTGCGGCAAGTAGAAATTGGGTGTTGGAGGCGATTTCAACTTGCCAAACTTTCATGGACTGCACACAAAGACAGCGGGAAACAAGCTGAGCTTCTAAAGTACCTGCATACTGGAGGATGGACGCAACATGTAACACGAGGACATACCACTCTATATCTTATGTTCACTTGTGACCCGCTTGTTGCCACTACCGGTATAATAAGATTGCATTTATGACAGTGAACATAGTGTTATTAGTTGCAAACTAAATCTTCCGTTCGCATCCGGTACTCTAAGGAAAATCTGTGCAATTTCAGTAGAATAAACGGTGATAATTTTTCTATCTCATTGCGGTCCTCTGATTTGGACAATTTTTTCCTATCCTCGGACCCAGCCGTGCCATTTCGAGCATTCTACGAGAATGGAAGCCACTGTACTGAAATGCTTTCGTTCGAACATCACAGACGAGTCGCACCTCATCAGAAAACGACACGAACGCAAGATTAAGAATCTGTGTTCTGAACAGAAAAGTTTAGCTCTGCTATTCTGATTGCAGATGCTATTAATCCGGAATGAACACCTAGGAGTACTTCGCCCAAGAAAAAAGCAAATATGTTAAATAATGTCAGCAAATTGACTGAGATGACACGTTTGTTAAAATTATGGAGCGGTACACAACGCCTGATGAGGTGATTTAGGGTACTGCTGCTCTTGTGCCGAAAGCATTTAACTGTTTCGATGACACTCACGAACGTATTGCTCGCAGGCCAACCCACACAGCATACTGGTCCGTGTATTTCCATCATTGAAATCAATATCAAATTTAGTAGGCTTCAAATTGACCTTTAAACAGTCGCCTATCACATGGGTCCAGATTGAGCCAAATGTGCTCTTCTAAAGCGTGGCGGTGAAGACATTCCATTATTGTTACTGAATTTATTTACAACCTCAATTAAACCTAGTCTCTATTCTGAGTAATGAAAACCGGCAGTAGTAACACCATGACATAAAACTAGGTATAGACGGGATGTCAGAAACTATCGATAACCTCGACAAGCACATCAGAAGCAACACGTAGATTAATCTTCCGTACCGAGCACAAGCAGGGCGAAGCAGCTTTCACCCACAACTTCAGTGGTACCTTCAAAACAGCCCAAAGTATCAGCAACAACTTTAAGGCCGACACTCGCTAGAAAAAACCAAGCTGCGTTGACTCCCATGTGCACCAATGTTCCCTAGTCCAAATCTGGCACAATAAAAGGCAAGTTGCAAGACGGTCGCAACCAGTGGAGTTCCACCTGCGATGCGATTTTGTATTCGGGTTGAGCCTGCAATGTTGCAACGCGTACCGCGTCACCCGACCTCGATGCAACCTGGTGAACCTCGAATTCTTCGAGTAACACCAAACTCAGCAGATGAGGCAGAGGCTGTCCTGCTCTCAACAGTTGGTCTTCGCAACTCATCGAGCGCAGTGCGCACATTACCCAATCTCCCTTAGAATATCGCCTAAAGGAATCAGGTGACCAACGCAGCGTTCCTAACGGCGCTAACATGAAAACCATATGTGTTCATGATGTTCCCGGGTTTCTGGATACTCCTGATCACGATGCGAAAACATATGAACGAGAGCAATGTTACTACATCCGCGAAGTACTCGCATTGGACGACGTTACTGTCAAATCCTTGACAAGAGTTCCGTCATCACCGAACTACAAGGGCTGCGGTCCAAGTTTAATGAAAGCAGTATTACACTCCAAGGGAATGACGCAACCTCCATTGGATAACTGATCAAACTTTCCAATCAGGTTCCCAACGGATACGGCTAAAGGCAGTAGGCGCCCGGCCAAGCGTTCAAAGCAGTTCGATGGAACCGGCAGACGCCGGGAATAAATCTGCACAGTCTTGCGGAGGGACCGACACAACAGCACCCAACGCAAGAAACACGACAGAGCGCAGCACGAGCGAAACTTCCGTCCAGGAACGCTCAACGATACCATACAAATTGGCTGACATTCATAAAACAAAAAAGATTAAAGGCCGGTCATCTAACGGTGGGCTTAAAAACAAACACAAATCAAACATCCGATGTGAAGTTATCGATAATCCGGAACTCCACGCATCTGTTTCGCTTTGGTGCCACCTACGGTTGCGGAATAAACACACGTCTACCAGACATGAGTTACCGCCAGGCAAACTCTATTTGGAAATGGATTTCAAACTGAACCGTATCTTTCAAGTTGCTTTGAACAAGTCCTACACTCACATTCCTAGCGCTGGAGACATTAATGTGAATGATATTGAAAAACCAGCAACCAATGGTGCGCAGTTTAAAGCCTGCTTGCAAGAGCAAATTGCTCAGTAGATGACACACAGGTATTTAGATTTCATGGTATTCACAACAACCATA
>OX104063.1:123685594-123709524 GCA_944474145.2 Dicrocoelium dendriticum | reverse complement strand
TAGCTGTCAAAGCAAAGCTTGTACATTTTCTGTAGAAAGATCCTTCCTGACAATCTCAGAACCATCGACGAACCAAGACCCAAACTTTTTGTATCTGCCGGGACACCTGTTTATGCTCCTTGATAATGTTCAAAGTTGATGGCCCTTCCTAAGCTGCCACACATGATATCTTGGGCCCAGGTATTCGGTGGTGTTTCGGCCAGGTTTGCATTTATCAGTGTTGACGGCAACCCTATTTTGCGTCAATCGTTGGAAAAATGCGTCAATCTGACGACGATGTTCCTCGTCAGAAGGAGTGTCATTTAGATAAGGATAAACACAGGTTTGTCCCATGAATAAACGCTGAAAAGTTTGAGCAACCTAGTTAAGACCAAAAGTCATTCCGGGGTACTTGTAAAGGCGAAATGGTGCACTACGTGCTGTTTTAAGTATCTTCTGGCGCCACGGTTATTTGGTGGTTGGTGCGTACGAGACAATTTTGTTGCAGATTGACTTACCAGCAAGAGCTGAGATTAAATCAAATAAGTGAGGAATGGAACACTTCTGTGGGACAGTACCATTATTGTAGTCCTTGTAGTCACCACAGGGACACGAGTCGCCGGATTTCTTTGGTACAATGCGTAATGGTAATGTCGCCTGGCTCGAGTTCGTCAACACATTCAGTCAGCTGATTGCACAGGCTTCAGAGATAAAAGCTTGCAATAAGTGCAAATCCGTTTCTTTCGTTAGGAGTAGAACCCGAAAATGGATGACAGTACGCAACGCAGCATGGCGAGTGTACAGAGAAGCTCCAGCACCAGAAACTTGGGACAACTACGTAGCCCAACCTAACCACTGCACTCAACTGTTAAGAGAAGACAAAGCCGCCTATCAGCAGAACATCGCAAAAACCTTCAGTGCTAACCACAAGCTGCTGTACAAGCACGTTAACAGCCTACGAAAGGTGAGGCAAGGATTTCCTCCACTCAAGACGGCTGGTGGCCCAACAAGAACGTCTATGGAACCTGCAAACGCGCTGCAGATGCAATACGCCCCCACGTTTCAAAGGGTCTTGCCACCAAGCGATCTACCAAGCTTTGTATTCTGCTCACCAGGACTAACCCATATCAATTTTACCGCAGAGGCTGTATTGAAAAAGCTGACTTCTCTACGCAAACACAGCTCGCCGGGTGTCGACGCCATTCGTCCTGAGGCATTGGGAGCAGCAGCAAACCAACTGGCAGGATATTTAGCTCAGTTTTTTCAGCACTTCTTAGACCAGAACCAAGTTCCCGCTATGTGGAAGCTTGGAATAATAAGCCCGATTCACAAAGGTGGAAGCAGAACTGATCCTTTCAACTACCACCCAGTAACCCTTCTTCCTATACTCTCCAAGGTCATGGAATCCATAGTTGCCGATGCACTGGTGTGCTATCTGGAAAACTGCAACTTCATCACTCCTGAACAGCACGGTTTCCGTCGACAGCGGTCATGTACAACTAATTTACTAATTGCACGCAGTAGTTGGACCGAGGCAGCCGACGCTGGAGAAGGTGTTGATGTGATCTACATGGATTTTTCCAAGGCTTTCGATCGCCTAGACCATCGGATACTACTATCCAAGCTGCAGCATTACGGGATCGGAGACCCACTTTTAAGCTGGATCGCCAACTTTCTATTTCAAAGGCAATTAGTGATCAGAGTCCGGAGCTCTTTATCGGACCCCATACAAGTCGAGTGTGGTGTGCCGCAAGGCTCGATTCTGGGTCCACGTTTGTTTTTGGTGTTTATTAATGACCTTGCACAGGGAATCGCTTCAAACCTCCTAATGTTTGCCGACGATATCAAGATCTGGCGCAGGATCCAGGCGAACGCCGACCAACATGTGCTCCAAAGTGACTTAGATAAAGTGTATCAATGGTCGATCCAAAACTTATTGCATTTCAACGTCAGTAAATGCAAGGTGCTTTCCATCCGACATCAAAGCAGCTACTCATACCGACTCGGAACGGATGTACTGCAACAATCAGCTCTCGAACGTGACTTGGGTGTCCTGGTTCAAGATGACTTGGGTTGCTCCAGGCAATCCGAAAAGGCCTCGAAGACCGGGAACCAACACGTTGGGCTGTTGAGGCGGGCGTTTGGACAAATAAACAGCTCCATATTTCGACAAATGCTCAGTGCGTATGTTCGCCCCCATGTCGAATACGCAATTCAAGCCTGACATCCATGGCTGAAACACGACCTTAATGCACTGGAGCAGCCACAACGCCGGGCATCTAAGAACGTAATTGGAATGCGAAATCGGTCCTACCAGGAGAGGCTGCGACGACTAGGATTGTTCAGTGGCAGCTATCGCAGGCTACGAGGCGACCTGATTATGACATACTTGATTCTGCGAGACCCACATCATGTGTGCCGCCCTTTACTGCAACTCAGCAGCAATACAAACCTGAGGGGCCACTCATTAAAACTCACAGAACAATACAGTCGTCTGGAGTGCCGCAGAAATTTCTTTTCCATCCGTGTCTGTCACCCGTGGAATGCTCTCCCAGAATCGGTCGTCTCTGCACCGACACTAACAATATTTAAAAGACGGTTGGACGATGCACTCATCCACTTACACTTTGTTACTTAACACTATGTCTCCATCCTACACCTGGAGTTTACTATGGAATTATTTGTTGTTAACTGTGGGTGTTGTGAATCTAAGTGGATCGCAGGACTGCAGCGAAGCAAACGATAAGTCCTTATTTTCGTATTTAAAGTATTAACTATTTTACTATCCTTTTCATCATAATTGTTATGTTGATATCCCCACCAACTATCCAACGGGACTTGTAAAGCAACGCTTCTTAACCCGTATAAATTCATTGTTCATTGTTCATTGGTTTGGTCCAGGGACTCATAGATCAGCGGATTATTCCGAGTTTGAGCATTTGTTTGAATTCCGTCTTAACCGTCTTGGGTTTGCCTAAGGCTATTCTACGAGGGCGAGCTGAAAACAGCTAGATCCTTAGTGCTGATACGATGCATGACATTTGACTTTGCGCGAGGTAAGCCGTTATGAGTGCAAACGAGCTTAGGATGCTGGTTGAAACGATCAATAGCAGGCAGTGACGCCTGAGACAGGACACGAATGGGGGTGATCGCGGCCACGTCGGCGCTAGTTCCGATAACACTGAGCTGAGTCCCAGAGTGGATTGGCTTCTGCCTTTTAGCATCGGCGATAAGTTAAAAACGTTGGAGAAAATTTATGGCTATGGTAGAGAAATGCACGGCTGCTGATATGAAAGCCTAGCAGAAGCTTTGATGGAGATCTAGATTGAGCATTAGCAGCTTCTCGCCGATAGTTGCAATTGGTGTGTTATTGGCGGCATATATTCTGATCGGCGATGGTGAACTCACCTTAGTTATGGGGTATGACGCACACTTCGGCTCCGGTGTCCACTAGGAACTTGATACCCGACGTTTAATCCCCAACGCGGATGAGGCGACTTTGGTGTTGGCCGGTAGCGTCCGTCGCGATTACGCACCGAGCGGTAAGTTTCCCTGCTTCTCGGCGAAGGTGCAATGTTTGACGCATTTACGAGTTGCAGTATCAAAGGGTTGGTGATACCAACTATGAGACTGTCTGTTGATAAACTTGAGGCTTTTCGTGGGTGACTGATCACTTAGGACGGCGACAGCTCATAGTGCGGTTGGTGCCTGCCGAACTTGTGCTTGCAGGATTCTTAGTTGCTTGTAAGCAGGTGACAGAAGTACCCTGGGACTGT
The DNA here is from genome assembly GCA_944474145.2 of Dicrocoelium dendriticum. NCBI lineage: Eukaryota > Metazoa > Platyhelminthes > Trematoda > Plagiorchiida > Dicrocoeliidae > Dicrocoelium > Dicrocoelium dendriticum. The sequence goes on along the minus strand of OX104063.1, from coordinate 123,705,769 downwards.
ACGACGTTGCCCTCGCTGGCGTCGGTTTGTGGCGGAGAAAAACCACTTTACGTGGATCACGCCTGATCCGTTAAATTGATGCCTCACCTCAAACGAATTATATCAGAGTCAAAATATCTGAAACGTTGGACACGTTTAAAGGACCTGAAATTTCCAGATAGCTAGGAAGAAGGCATAGGTGTCCTTGTAGGTATGAACATCCCAGAGGCCGATTGGGCGCTCGAACATAAATATTGGAAACCCTCTGAACCTTTTGCTATATGGACTCCTTTGGGTTGGGTTAATGCTCGGTCCAGTCGGGAGTCAAGCCGCATGGGGCATCTGTACATACTCCATTTCGGTGGATGATCACACGTCCGCCTTTCTCAAAGTGTGTATGAGCTAGAGTTTACCGAGCCTCGGACTTCGTGCCTCGGAATGTCCGTAGAAGAGGAGCAACTTTAAAGCAAATTAAATCCTCCGTCCTCAAGTATGGCTCACATTATCAACTTAGCCTACCATGGAGGATCGAATGTCCGAATGTTTCGAATAACTATCCCGTCGCTTAGCGAAGGCTAATGTCCCTGCGGAAGTGGTTCCTCGTGAATACTGAATTACGTCAGATGTACACAGCTGCCATGGTAGATTATCTATCAAACGGCTTCGCGAAGTTAGCTGACGCTTAGGTATTTGGCGACAAGAATGTAGCGTGGTACATGCCACATCACGGTGTGACGCACTCAAGCAAACCAAACAAAGTCCGCGTCATGTTCGACTGTGCCAGTACTTACCAAGGAACCTCTCTACATCAACACTAGTTGACAGAACCACACTTGACAAACAACCTGGTTGGTGTGCTATTAAGATTTAGACTTGGTATTGTCGCTGTAACTGCCGATATTGAAGTGATGTTTCATCAGATGAAAGTCGCACCGAAGGATAGGGACTATCTAGGTTTTTGTGGTGGCCTAATTGACAGATTGATGGATCCCCGAAGGTATTCCGCATGACAGTTCACCCATTTGGTGCAACCTCATCTCCATGCTGCGCCTCGTTTGCCCTCTGGAGAAGCATTGACCACAGCAGAAGTGAGTAGCCAGATCTAACGTTATCTGTAATGCAACAAAGCTTTTATGTTGGTGATTCCCCATTCAGTTGCAATAGTTGGAAAGTAGCCCACGTTTCATTGCGCAATTTCAGAAAATTGCACCTAGAGAAGGTTTCCGTTTAACCAAATGGAATTACAACGACTGTATGGTACTACGAGAATCACCGGTGAACAAATTTGCCTGCGATTCCGTCAAGTTAAATTTACCATCCAATAACGTACACCCTGCATTGGGGCTAAAGCGGAACCTGACTGATGATTGCATACGCTTTAGTATGGCAAATTTTGTAAGGGATTGTTCCCGTCGGTCAATTCTTTCCTTTGTCGCATCGATTTACGACACCATGGGGCTGATTGCTCAGGTATTGCTCCAAGCCAAACAACTCCTAAAATCGTTCGTTTGGAAAGGATTGGCATGGGCTGCGCCGCTCAACGAGTCAGAACGAGATGAGTGGCTCCGGTTTTTTAAACGACATTCGTTTGGTGAAACAGCTAAAGATCCCGTGATGCATTATAGCGGAACACTTTGTTGACGGTACAATACAGCTACATTGCTTCTCAGATGCTTCAGAGGCTGGGTATGGTACAGTGTTGTATGCAAGAATCGTGGGTCCAGATAGCCGATTCGAAATTTCCCTTCTAATGGGGAAGTCGCGTGTATCCGCAAGAAAAACGATCACAATACCTCGCTTGGAACTTACAGCCGCCGTTCTAGACGTTTGATTAGCCACACAAGTATCACAAAAGTTACAAATAGAAGAACAACGGGCTTTTTGGACGGATCCCATGGTCGTTCTGCAGCTCATACTTTGCACGACTCGATGACTCACGACGTTCGTAGCGAATAAGATTTCTGAGATTCATCAGTGTTCCCAGCTAACTCAGTGGAAGTATGTTAAAACATCAGAGAATCCTTTGGACCTTGCTTCCCGCGGTTTCCGTGTCAGCGACGAATCACGAATGCAGACGTGGCTCAATTGGCCTGACTTCCTACATCGTTACCAGTGTCACTGGCCAGAACCTGCTTTAACTTTGAGTGAGTTGCAGAAGGAATGGCTGAAAATGGAGGATGGTTGGGTCCATTGCGTATCAACTACGAAGACTTGGTTAGAAACATTTGCGAATTGTGGCAGTTGGATGATACTAAAGAAGCGCACTGCAACTTTGCTTAGAGTTAAACGATATTTGATGCAAAGGTACAGCGGACGTCCAAACAATCCTGTCGAAGGTCGTATAACACTACCCGAACAGAAAGAAACTGAATTCGAAATAGTACGGAATGTGCAACATAAAATCTTTTCAAAAGAGCTTGATGTACTGAAATCTAACCATCCGAACGAATCTATTAGAGGCCTTAAACTTTCATCCAGTCTGTTGAAGGGACTTTGTTTATTCTCAGGCAATGATATTCTACGAGTAGGTGAGAGATTTAATTGGTCGCCATGGCCCTACGACTCCAAACACCTATTCTACTACCAGCTGGACACTTTGTGACTTGCCTCCTCATCATGGAATGCCACGAGAGCAATGGGTATGCCGGAACTTCCTACGTGCTCTCTGAACTACACCAACGCTACTGGAGATTACTTGGTGTGTCAGCAGTCCGGAAGACCCTGAGGGATTGTTCATGTTGTAAGATGTGGAATATTCAGCCCTGCAGATAACAGATGGCCCCGCTGATTCAGGGCCGTTGTTTAGCATTTGCGCCGGCATTTACAGCAGTTGGTGTGGACTATTTTGGACCATTACTTGTAAGACAGAGATGAACAACTGAGAAGCGTTACGGCTGTGTGTTTACGTGCCTTTCAGTGCGGACAGTTCAGATTGAAATCAATCGTGCCATGGACACTGTTGTGCACGAACCGAAGTAAGAGGGCCGCTCCAGTAAACGAACTACTGTAATCTGATATGTGTCTAACTACGTGAGTACATTAAGGTCTCGCAAGGAGAAGGATAAACCAATAGGGAAGCTGAGAACTAGGCGCTTTGTGTGTATGTCTGAGGTTGTGTGCATGTGTCTGTCTAGACTAGCCGTCAAGCATGCTGACTGAATACATAACAGACACAGACTCCTTTTTGTACGTGTTCTCTCTAATTGTCTCACGACGCGGTGTCCCTTTGCAGATCTACGTCGAGCATGGATTAAATTTCCATGAGGCTGAAAGCGAATTAAAAACCTCGATTTGCTCGTGGAATGGAGACACGTTACACCGGTCACTGAACGGAACAAATTGTGAATTGATATGCAACCCACCTTGTAGCAGTCATCGCGTGGGTGTTTGGGAACGTCTCATACGATCTTGACGGAAGGTGCTCCGTGCGACGCTTGGGGAAAAGCTTGTCATTGACGAACTTCTCCAGACGACGGTAATCCAGATAGAACGGCTCATCAGGAATCGATCTTTGATACCTAACTCCGGTCATCCGGATGAATTTGTAGCTGTATTACCGAGCCAATTGTTGACATTAACCTTTTATCGAACACTGGAGTCGGAGCAGACTGTCATTCACGGCAGACTGCCCAGACAGTGGCGTCAAGTGCAACAGCTGTCAGATGAATTTTGGAAGAGGAGGTTGAGGTGCTATTTACCTATCTTGCAAGCACATCAAATGTGGCATGAAAAATGGCGTTGCTTGAAAACTGCTGACCTAGTCCCGGTGGTAGTCGTACGCACATCAAGGAGTCTGTGGCCCAAGAGCATTGTGGAAGAAGCAAAGCTCATGCGTGTGGGACGTGTTCGGGAGGTGATTGTGCAAAGAAACAAAGGAGAATCGGGATGTAAGACACGTTCGTTTACTGGAAGAGACCCTAAATGAAGAGGCTAGGACGGAAGCCGAAGACGTCGGAAACGTGTGAAGCACAATTCACGAAGCTGAATGACGTTACTGACAATTTATGAGTAGTTCACTTTTCTTTAACATTTCAGCACGCCACGCATCTTCACGATAATTTGCACTGACTGTTGTACTGCAATTCCGATAATTATCCGAAGGAACTAACTGACATTCGCGTTAATTATGTGTTTATATTTTTGTTTATATAACATACCTGCCCTTTAACCATAACCTGTGCCTAAGTATCCACCCCTTTGTTTTACTGCGCGGTTTACTGAAATTCCAGTACTGCCGCTGTTCGAACTTAACTGGATTTATTTACATCCGTTTGCGAGTCTGTTCACCTATTCGTAATTCACCTCTGTATCATTGACTTAAAATTCTTGTAGAACCACTGTTCATTCATTACAACTTATTCCGTCTACCCCCTTCGTATGTTACTGCCCAGACCGTGCGTACGTTTGGTGGTTAGGCTTGTAAATCGGCAGTACCGGTCCCAGCTATAATGATGGTGATGATGATGAGGATGATGAACTGATGGCTTACCAAACCAGCTTGTCTCAGGCACTCGCGAGCGCCTGCGCTACAACAACATGCGCTTGACGTCAATGGGCTAAAATTCATCCGCGCCTGTCGCTTCCGCATGCAGCAATGATTTCTAATGCACCTTGTCAACCAGCCTCTTTGTACGCTCTTGTCATTCGCACTGATCCACTGCCTATGATTCCCAACACTTAAAATCAACATTCGATTGTTATAAACTCACCTTGATCTTGTCCTGGTAACATAAGTTTACTTTTCCTACTTTCAGCTTCCCTGCACACAGTTGGCCCTAAAGCAACTGTTTCGCTAGCCGAGTCTTATCCATGTGGTCATCTGTCCCGAGCTACCAAAAGTGCCTCAGAAGAAGTATGCGCTCCCCTGTAAACATGCCACTGTGGTGCAGCACCTTCGTGTCAGCAACTCGGTCACCCCAGCGGATGCTCGAATACGGCGGTGGTTCCTACTGCTGTCTGCGTGTAGCTTTTACTAGCGTTTGAAGTCTTATAAACAAGCGCGGTGAACTTTATCTTTTGCTGCATCTGAGTGGCCAGACGTAATGGGACTCGCAGAGACGTGGTTGAATTCTGAAGTGACTGCCCAGGACATCGAACTCGGTAGCTACTCATGCTTCCGTTGCGTTAGAGTATCGACTGACCGCGATGGCATCTTTCTCTACATCCGAGCTTCCCTGTGCCGAAGAGTTGTGTGTCTACGGAGGCTGGCTTGTGTGATCAGCTGTGGTGCGCGACCCTCCTCAGGTGCGCGCAGCTGCTCCTGGATGCACTGTATTGTAGTCCCCTCAGCCGTTGTTACTACTAGCTGCCGCATCTTCTAAGCGAAATATTTGTAATAGGGCAAGGAGGAGCAAGCGTCGGCATATGGAGCGGCAGCCTGCAACCACCGCAAAGACTGCCCCGAAAGGATTCTTCGTTTATGTGAGGCGATGCCTGAAGCCGGCAGGTGATCTGCGAATGCTAGAGGGTTCCGACGGACAACTCATAACCTCTAGCACTGAGCGCGTTGACGGCGCACTTCGTTTCGGTGCTTGCAAATGACCAGGTGTCTGTGCAGAGTTTGACGTGCACCGCGCTTACCGAACTCGACAGTCTGGTTTGCGGTGTTGAAGAAGTGCATCAATTACTCGCGCACCTTGACGGCAGCAAACCTCCTGGATCTGACGGACTCCAAACAGTAATTCTCAAGTCCCTATCCGTCATCATATCAACTGCTATGACAGATTTGTTCAACAGATCACTATCCGAAAGTTCATTGCCGAACGACTGGAGGTGCACGGTGTCTAAGCCAATTCCAGAAGGCGGTGATCCCAGTAAAAGTGGACAACTACAAGCCGATTTGTCTGACAAGTATTTTGGCTGAGGTTGCTGAGAAGAGCGTGAAGTAGGGTTTACTACAGCTTCTGCATTCAACAGGTATAGTGACGTCCGCACAGCACAGTTTTATGCCAGGCCGCTCATACACTACCACCTTGCTGGTGACGAGGCATGAATGAGTGTAGGTTGTGAATCAGAGGAAGTCTGTCGAGATAAGCTACAGCGATTTCAGTAGAACGTTCGACAAAGCAAACTATGAGGTCCTCCCACACAAGTTGAGTGTGTCCGGTGTTAACGTATCGCTGCACTGGAGGATCCAGGACTTCCTCGCTGGGCGAAAGTTGAGGTTACTGGTATCCCTTTAGTAGTGGAGTACTCCAAGGCAGCATGCCGGGGCCCACCCTGTTCTTAATCCACCTCAACGATCTACTTCAGCTTCCTCGGTCGCCATGTGCCCTGTTTGAGGACGATCTGAAGAGTTGGAGAGTGTTTAGCACTCAAGATGACTGCGGCATACTTCAGCGAAACCTCAGCCGCCTGTCCAGGTGGTCCACGGAAGTCCGCCTCATAGTTAACCCAAGCAAGTCAGTATTCATGAGCCTGGAAAATGTGGTGACGGCCAACCACCACATACCACACTTTTCGTGAAGGACCTAAGTGTATTTACTCGATGCGATTTGAAGCCAGTTGATAACACGAACAGGCTATATCATAACGGAAAGTGCATGCTTTGACGATTAAACGCAGCTTCTATACTGGGTCTGACTAGGTCGCGACACCACCCTTCTCTTCCAACATAAGACAGTACTCGAGTATGGCTCAGCTGCGTGCTGTTCAATCACATCAGGTGAGGCACAGAAGATCGGACGAATCCAACATGTCGCCACCTGGTTCATTCCGTGATTACGATGATTTTCGTACGAGGATAGGTACGAGAAACTATGACTTTGGTCATGACTTACCGTGTCTTTATTCTCGGTGACTATCCCATTCTGAGGACGTTGCTTCACTTACGAACGCCACAAAACACACGCGAACACCGGTATAAGTTTAGAGTGCCGGACATTAAATGATTACTCCAGCCCTGTGCCTCGGATGGAGAGTGGTAAATGGAAGTCTACCAGAACCTGTCGTGGAGTCCAAATGTTGTTGGATTTACATTTCAAAACCATATGATACATGGAATGATTGCACACTAGAAATGATAAATATCACTTGTGAATACTGAATACTGAAATTAGGGGGCGAGGAGAAATAAATCTCTGTTGCTCCCTCGTAGTTAGATCGGGCACCTGCGCAGCAGCAAGTCGCTAATCCTGCGCACTAGCAGCATATTACAGCTACACTAGATCGTATCCGGGTGCGATACGTTTATAGCGGAATCACTCGGTCTCTCCAGCACGGTTTCCGTCGACAGCGGTCATGTACAACTAATTTACTAATTGCACGCAGTAGTTGGACTGAGGCAGCCGACGCTGGAGAAGGTGTTGATGTGATCTACCTGGATTTTTCCAAGGCTTTCGATCGCCTAGACCATCGGATACTACTATCCAAGCTGCAGCATTACGGGATCGGAGACCCACTTTTAAGCTGGATCGCCAACTTTCTAGTTCAACGGCAATTAGTGGTCAGAGTCCGGAGCTCTTTATCGGACCCCATACAAGTCGAGTGTGGTGTGCCGCAAGGCTCGATTCTGGGTCCACGTTTGTTTTTGGTGTTTATTAATGACCTTGCACAGGGAATCGCTTCAAACCTCCTAATGTTTGCCGACGATATCAAGATCTGGCGCAGGATCCAGGCGAACGCCGACCAACATGTGCTCCAAAGTGACTTAGATACAGTGTATCAGTGGCCGACCCAAAACTTATTGCATTTCAACGTCAGTAAATGCAAGGTGCTTTCCATCCGACATCAAAGCAGCTACTCATACCGACTCGGAACGGATGTACTGCAACAATCAACTCTCGAACGTGACTTGGGTGTCCTGGTTCAAGATGACTTGGGTTGCTCCAGGCAATCCGAAAAGGCCTCGAAGACCGGGAACCAACACGTTGGGCTGTTGAGGCGGGCGTTTGGACAAATAAACAGCTCCATATTTCGACAAATGCTCAGTGCGTATGTTCGCCCCCATGTCGAATATGTAATTCAAGCCTGGCATCCATGGCTGAAACACGACCTTAATGCACTGGAGCAGCCACAACGCCGGGCATCTAAGAACGTAATTGGAATGCGAAATCGGTCCTACCAGGAGAGGCTGCGACGACTAGGATTGTTCAGTGGCAGCTATCGCAGGCTACGAGGCGACCTGATTATGACATACTTGATTCTGCGAGACCCACATCATGTGTGCCGCCCTTTACTGCAACTCAGCAGCAATACAAACCTGAGGGGCCACTCATTAAAACTCACAGAACAATACAGTCGTCTGGAGTGCCGCAGAAATTTCTTTTCCATCCGTGTCTGTCACCCGTGGAATGCTCTCTCAGAATCGGTCGTCTCTGCACCGACACTAACAATAGTTAAAAGACGGTTGGACGATGCACTCATCCACTTACAATTTGTTGCTTAGCACTATGTCTCCATCCTACACCTGGAGTTTACTATGGAATTATTTGTTGTTAACTGTGGGTGTTGTGAATCTAAGTGGATCGCAGGACTGCAGCGAAGCAAAAGATAAGTCCTTATTTTCGTATTTAAAGTATTAACTATTTTACTATCCTCTTCATCATAATTGTTATGTGGATATCCCCACCAACTATCCAACGGGGCTTGTAAAGCAACGCTTCTTAACCCGTATAAATTCATTGTTCATTGTTCATTGTCCCGGCTTACAGAACAGTCGATAGAAGACGAATAAATAGGCGAGATAGATGTTTATTGTCGAAACGCACAATCTCGCTAGCTATAGGCACACTAAAAAGGGACTAGCTAGGGGAAAGAAATAGTGGGCAACACAGATCTCGATAGAACTCTTCGAGGCGGGAAAGCCGGAAGGGCGTGGAGTGCACTTCGTCCGGTTGACTCAAACACGCAACCATGGTTCGAACATACAGGCTTTCTACTCTGCCTAGCTACAAGATGAAAGCACATTTCTATGCTCTTTTGCACATCGTACCCAAGCTGACAGGAAATGTTCAGGGCACTGCACGCTATCTACACCTGCACTCCGCAACATAGGCGTCGAGGCATCTCTTAAATTCTGACACTGATTGCGCATCGATTATTGTCTCCGGTAATTTATCCCAATATTTCACCACATGACGCTCGAAACATAGAGGATGAGCTATACGGTTCAAAACCTGTATTACCGAATATTCTGCATGGTGCGTGAACATGCAGCAACGTGAACCCAGTGAAACTGGGAGGCACATTGTAAATGTCACATAAGAACTTGAAGAACGATTGGATCATCACGTATGGCAGATATTTTTATAAGCTTTTTTATCATGTGATGGAATCGTATGGTTTTAAAATTATACCTGATTCCACAATAAAGTGCAGTATTCCGTTTGTCTGCCCTTTGTTGGTTATTCACTTCTGTTCGCAGAATTGCGTGGTTATTGACCCAACAGTCGCGCACATTGGCTTTGACACACCGGCTGATGAGCTCTTATGGTATTTAATGAGGAACCAGGTGACCAACGTAGAATCACCGCGGTCTAGGACGCTGCCGCTGAGTTTCCGCGACGGCTAATTCATCTCATATACGTACAGCTGTGGCTTATACACATTTACCATAAAACCGGGTAGTTTGTTCCACTTTTTTGTTAGAATGTACCGCACATTTACCAGTGCTTTGGAGAACCTTCTTAAGTGAGCTGCTCATGGACTAGAGTGTTATAATGCTGTAGGAAATATTGACTGATGCAGTTCTATACCTTTAAGTTAGTTGGTTTAACATAGTGACTTTGGCCATGATGAGAAAACATACATAGAACCAATGTTACATAACACAAGGGTAGTATAGGCCACTGTTTACATATAAAAAGTCACAAAACGTATCCATAATATTACTAAATACTTCAGTAATTTGCTTTAAAACTTTTTTTGTGTTCGACAAGCCTTATTTGATGGCGGATCATGCTTGCCATCAGAAACAGAAAAGAGTTCTAGTCGGCTGCCACTGATATCACAGACGAAGGACAAGTAATCCGCTATCTTAAATAAACTTTGGCTTCCGAGTCACCTTCTGGTTTAGCACAAGACTCCATTCCGATAACAAGCTCCACGATTGGACCCAAGACATTTTTCCCAGGCTGGACGTTCAGAGGTTTGTTGAGTTACGGTAAGCTTTCTGCCCTGGTGGCAAAATGCATGCATTTCAGCTGTTGCATGAATACCTAAGAAACGGAAGTGCTGTGGGCATCTGCTTTCTCCTCATTTTTCTCTGGAAATCAGCTCAGGAGACGTGGATTCGTTCGGTACATGCCAGTTTTTATAAACCTTGACCGCGAGATTTCTGCAATAGCTTTACACATTGTTGTTTGAGCAGCCCCGAACACCTGCACTTCTGGATGGTTTAGGCCACTTTGCTTCGGGAGTTTTTTATGTTTTATCAGCATGGCCTTGCACTGGGTCTTCATAGGCCGAAAGAATGCTACATCTAGGGGCTGGTAAAGAATGATTGAGTTTAGTAGGAGGCAACAAATAGGAGTATTGTTTTCATTGCGGAGTCTGACAATATCAAGAGAAAAAGTCTACTGAGACTGTCACTAAAAAAGGACACAACGCCCAGTTTTTCTGCGACAGAAAGGTAATGCTACTTGCGGAAACACGCCTAAAAGCAGATGTTGTCAAATCGGCCTGAACTATACCTACTATATCACGTGCATATTGAACCATTTTTAGTTCAAGTGTCCCAAAGGTTTTCGGCTCTGCACACTGCTTATGGCGGCAGTAACACTCCATCACTGATCCCAGCAAACATCAGGCTAATGGCTGACTTTAACAAGATAATAATCCCCTCAAGATAATTGGGGCCACATCAAAGATTACTTGTCCACCTGGCCAGAGTTACCCCAAACTAACAAAGCCCAGTGTGGTAAAATTGGTCACAAAGACAGTAATATAACGCAAAATAAAAGTGTTTAGATAACATCAATTATGTTTACTATTACTCATTCACAAAGCGACAAGGGATATGGTTATACTGACCCTTGCATAGAAACATGACTTACAAATGAAAATGTCTCGTATGTTAAACATATGTCATGACACCGGCCATCTTCGACTAGAAGTATACCCAAGGCTGAATATTCCAGTTCAACACAAAATGATTTCAAATAAGTGAAAAATTAATTGTCAATACCGAAAACAAAGCTCCCACACACAAAATAAGAAAAATACGTGTAATCTAAGTTGTATAATGTTGTAATGTTGGCCCAAAATTGCCCCAGAAGACCAAAGTTACCCCGCAGTAGAGCGCGATTTAGTATGTTCGGCCACCAACATCTCGGCCGAAGTTAGCATCGGCCAAGTGGTGACAGGGAGCAGCAAGTCATTAAAACACTAGTCCATAAATTGTATGGGCATGTAGATTATCGGTTGCCCAGGCCGAGGAAATGGGTTGAATTAGGGACCGCATTTGGAGCCTTTGGTCGCAAAGACCTGAATCACAAGGCAGCAAGGCGATTTATGTATCGCAAGACGATGGGAGGCGGCTATCACGGTAAGGGTAACATGGCTTTCGAGCAGAAACAACTACTTAAGACGCCCAAGAAACCAGAGTGAAGCAACGCCGAGGCCAGGAGAAATTTCCTGGACTATCGAACTCGCCGAAGAACAAGAAGGCCGTTGACAGCCAGGTTAAACATGCGCCATCACAGAAGTCGGTGTATATGGAGGTAGTTTGTCGGCTTTCCGGTGAGTACTTAATTCTGCTCTTATAAGTGAGTGGTCAGTGTCCCTATAGCCGGTCACATTGGCTTTGCCACAGCGTCTGACGAGCTGTTGTGTTGACCAGCCCAGAATCCCCGCGCTCTAAGAGGCTGCCGCTGAGCGTCCGCGACGGCTTATTCATATCATCTGCGTGCCGCCGAGGTTTAATCACAGTTCTCTTTGTAAGGAAGACGTTCCCCGATTCGCAGCCTGTGGACGCGCATAGTAGCGTACAGCTCCGCTGATTCAACCAATAACCGGTTCACTTCCGAAGTAGTCGGTTCACTTCAGGGGGATGTAGTCAAACAAGAACTTATCGTCAAATTGAATAAATGATACCACCTCTGTCAAGTTTCAAATGACCAGCGCACCATATTCACTTGCTAAACCCTTCTATTAGCTATCTGTGCCTTCAGCGTGTGTGTTTTAGCTGAATATTCTCTCATCATGGGTGCATACAGCGCATTCTTGATTTGATAGCATTGGATAATAAGAGGGGGTAGAAGCACGTGCTTGTTCACGAACGCATTGCCGACTCCAAAGCGTGGGATGTGGAGGTAAGGCGAAGTCAACACAGTTCCGTGGTCAAGACGGACGCAGACGCGGGTGTGAACGTGTCCGAAATACGGGGTCACGCCCCATGGCTTGACCGAGCTCGTTGTGAATGCAGTCGAAACGATCTCACAAAGAACATTTGAGCAAGCAAATGAGATGTCCGCTTGAGGCGAGGGTACAGGTGAGGCACCGATGACCAGAACGGATAATGTTGACTTGGTATTCCAAAATACCCTCTGCAAGTGGCCGATCCGTAACCTCATTTTGATGCCACCTTAGACTATTTCGATCGGACTCTCTTTCAGAAGCGCAGTGCAAGCTACCGTGTAATCTCATGGTCATGGTCATTAAGGAAGTGAATGGTATCCAGCGCAGCGGGATGTCTACAATATGTTCAATCCAATCTCACATGGTTCATGGCTCCTCACATACGTGAGGTGGTGGGTTATCCTATTCCAACCATTTGGCCCTTATGTGAATAACACAAGCCAAATCTGATCAAGGTAGCTGGAACAGATCCCGAGCAGAATTGTAGAGGGGCCGCTTCCAAGAATGGCTCTGGGGAGCTCTTCGGAGCTAGCTGAGAGCGGATCGCGAAAGACGGCTAGCGACGAGCCTGGGCCCGGAACTACGGAGCGGGAATATGTGGACAGCGCAATAAATCAGACAAATACGCCGCTAGCGCAGCCCACAGGACCGAGGCCGAGCCGATTGACACAGCCCAGAACAAGCAAGTCGAGAGCTCTCGAACGACTCCTGGCCGATCCAAATCGGATGCAGAGAAGCGGAGATCGAGGCGAAAACAGGAAGGCGGATCTTCCAAGTCCGAGCTCCCGAGGCGAAAGGACTGGCTCGTCTCTAACATCCGTACCTGTGTTGCTTTGTGGGACGGAAATCTAGTCGATATTCGATGGCGCGCGCGAGACCCTCATGTGCCCATTTTCGGTGTGCAATAAACCTCTACCCCCCTGTCTTGTCGTTCTCGCTACAGAATGACATATTCGTAGAAGGCAGAAGTCACGATTAAACTCCACACGAAAATCTGCCTCGACGGGGAATCGAACCCCGGTCCACGAATTTCCGGTCCGTTGCTCTACCACTGAGCTACCGAGGGCTGACGATTAGGTGCGGAATTTAACACGTGACTTCTGCTTAGTGCGCGACGTATTGCCAATGAGCTCACAGTAACTGTCCTGGTGTTGCAGATCGGCTCACTCACTCGTCACTTCCCAGTGGACCGAAGTAAATGTCCATCCGAAGTCCAAAGGGCGATGGTAGATTATTTGAAGGGTGTTTGTGAGGAACGTAAGTATCGTAGAAGGCAGAAGTCACGATTAAACTCCACACGAAAATCTGCCTCGACGGGGAATCGAACCCCGGTCCACGAATTTCCGGTCCGTTGCTCTACCACTGAGCTACCGAGGGCTGACGATTAGGTGCGGAATTTAACACGTGACTTCTGCTTAGTGCGCGACGTATTGCCAATGAGCTCACAGTAACTGTCCTGGTGTTGCAGATCGGCTCACTCACTCGTCACTTCCCAGTGGACCGAAGTAACTGTCCATCCGAAGTCCAAAGGGCGATGGTAGATTATTTGAAGGGTGTTTGTGAGGAACGTAAGTATCGTAGAAGGCAGAAGTCACGATTAAACTCCACACGAAAATCTGCCTCGACGGGGAATCGAACCCCGGTCCACGAATTTCCGGTCCGTTGCTCTACCACTGAGCTACCGAGGGCTGACGATTAGGTGCGGAATTTAACACGTGACTTCTGCTTAGTGCGCGACGTATTGCCAATGAGCTCACAGTAACTGTCCTGGTGTTGCAGATCGGCTCACTCACTCGTCACTTCCCAGTGGACCGAAGTAACTGTCCATCCGAAGTCCAAAGGGCGATGGTAGATTATTTGAAGGGTGTTTGTGAGGAACGTAAGTATCGTAGAAGGCAGAAGTCACGATTAAACTCCACACGAAAATCTGCCTCGACGGGGAATCGAACCCCGGTCCACGAATTTCCGGTCCGTTGCTCTACCACTGAGCTACCGAGGGCTGACGATTAGGTGCGGAATTTAACACGTGACTTCTGCTTAGTGCGCGACGTATTGCCAATGAGCTCACAGTAACTGTCCTGGTGTTGCAGATCGGCTCACTCACTCGTCACTTCCCAGTGGACCGAAGTAAATGTCCATCCGAAGTCCAAAGGGCGATGGTAGATTATTTGAAGGGTGTTTGTGAGGAACGTAAGTATCGTAGAAGGCAGAAGTCACGATTAAACTCCACACGAAAATCTGCCTCGACGGGGAATCGAACCCCGGTCCACGAATTTCCGGTCCGTTGCTCTACCACTGAGCTACCGAGGGCTGACGATTAGGTGCGGAATTTAACACGTGACTTCTGCTTAGTGCGCGACGTATTGCCAATGAGCTCACAGTAACTGTCCTGGTGTTGCAGATCGGCTCACTCACTCGTCACTTCCCAGTGGACCGAAGTAACTGTCCATCCGAAGTCCAAAGGGCGATGGTAGATTATTTGAAGGGTGTTTGTGAGGAACGTAAGTATCGTAGAAGGCAGATTTTCGTGTGGAGTTTAATCGTGACTTCTGCCTTCTACGATACTTACGTTCCTCACAAACACCCTTCAAATAATCTACCATCGCCCTTTGGACTTCGGATGGACAGTTACTTCGGTCCACTGGGAAGTGACGAGTGAGTGAGCCGATCTGCAACACCAGGACAGTTACTGTGAGCTCATTGGCAATACGTCGCGCACTAAGCAGAAGTCACGTGTTAAATTCCGCACCTAATCGTCAGCCCTCGGTAGCTCAGTGGTAGAGCAACGGACCGGAAATTCGTGGACCGGGGTTCGATTCCCCGTCGAGGCACATTTTCGTGTGGAGTTTAATCGTGACTTCTGCCTTCTACGATACTTACGTTCCTCACAAACACCCTTCAAATAATGACATATTCACCAACCTAAGGCTGGATAAGACATCTGGTAGATGTTTGATTACAGCCTTGCAAATTATATTCGAATGAGATATCAGGCCATCAGCTCTTTTACTTTCCTCCTCATTCTACAAGTACACACACACACACACACCGCAATAGCTAGTGCATTTGAACTATTTTGTTGGAAATGATTAGCTTACAACCAGTTAGTCTCGTGGGATTAGTAGCAAGAGTATGGTCAATGGTTTATTACAGATAAAACAGTATAGGCTCAACATGTCGTGCAGGTAGGTGCATTCAGGCTTATAAAAGAAATGCAATAACGACCATAAACAGAACAACGAAGACAGTGAATTTGTAGCGCAAACATTAATTCGTCCGAATCGTTCACATATGGTTTTATGCAAGTTAAAATATCACCGCTTTTGGTTTTCCCAGAGACGAACGTCGTTTTATATGGCTATGTTTTCTGAAAGTGAGTATGGTTCAACTGTGTTATGGGATTTGATGTAACGCGTCTAGTACACTGTCAACACGATTTCTGAATACAGTTAATGTATGGGCCTGAAAGCATCATCACGATCATCAACTGTAGCACGTCAACCATTTGAAATGATGCTTCGCTGCTATACAACCTTGATGATCTACGGAACGAAGAACAATAAGGGACAGCGAAGGGGGACTTATCATGCAATCTTAATGCCCTAAGCAAACATTCAGGGCCAAAGCGCCTACACCCTGTGTTAACAACATATCGTCATAAACAGCTGGCTTGTGTGCAAAAATAAGGCGGCATCAGCGAGACCACTTCCTTGCGGCTTTCACTGCCCCGCGTCATAATCAGCCATTACCTCAAGGAAGACAGCATCAAACAGCGTTTAAATAAGCAGTCCGACTAGGAGATGGCAGCAGACGCGTCACTGGTGTTGACAGCGAGCCATGTCCTGTAAAGTCCAAAGCTAAGCGCAAGGCCGGTCACGTGCATACTGGCTTCGAAGGCTAGACGGCCCGACAGCACCGAGTTTGGGCGTCGGTGACTTCAATTCCCGCTGCCAAATTAACATTTTCTCACCTCGATCCTGCGACTTCTTCCATGCGGCAAACGAAACATGACCCGCCCCGGAAAGCGGTGACCTTGCATACGTAGTACGTACCCAAGTGGACGCAACTTATTCGGTGCTACTTGCTGTTCTAAGAAACTAGCTTGATTATCAGTGCCCAACACTCACCCACGCGCAGCATCATTGCGGATACGTTAGTGCCACCCGACACCAGCAATGCTGTGCAGACAGCGATGATCAAAAAGTTAATGGCGCCGTAGGTCCTCAGATTGAAGGGACCAAGTCGCATTACCATAGAGCAGGACGGCCCTCACTATGGTCTTGTATACACGGCGTTTAAGGCGAAAGGAAATATCTTTCTGACGCCAAAGATATCGGAGATTCAAGAAGACAGCTCTGGTTTATGTAATACGTGAACTGACTTAAGCGCTTACGCACCCATCCGTGTTGATACAACTGTCAAGGTAAGTGTGTTGATCGACTTCCTCGAGTCTCAAGTTATCAAGGGGCAAGGGATCACCAAGTGGCTGGTGGTCCTGCAACAACACAGCACTTTGAAGGTGTGAAGCGCATGCCAAATGGTGGGACCACTCTAGAGAGGTTAAGCAGGGTTGATTGCGCCGCCCCAACATCGTTAAACTGCAAGACAATACGGGCTGAGTAATCAGGAGCAACTAAACTTTCATCAAGCAACACTATAACACCCGCATCGTGCGGCTCCACAAGGGAACACTTCATTATGGAATCCACGACGGAGTTGAACGAAAATGGGAAAATTGATCAACCCTGACGAACGCCAGTTGTTGTCAAAAAGCTAAATGATAAGTCCTCATAGACCCAGACGCAGCCCGTCGTGTTCGAGTACGGAGCAGGTAAAATGTTCACATATTTCCTGGAACCAAATTTCTGCGCAAGTATTTTGAACAGAATGGATCGAAGGACTGAGTCGACTGCACTGTTGAAGTCGAAGATCACAGCAATTGTCGACCTGCAGTACGTGTGGCGTTGTTCTAACACCTGCCCCAAACTAAAGTTGCGGTCTGTCCAGCGGCGTCCTGGGCGGAAGCCTGCTTACTCTTCCCTAATCCAGGATGTCCGTACCTCAGTGAACCGACAAACGAGGATTGAGGCCAGTAATTTTGTCACCACCACTGTGGTTAGCACAGTCGGTGCGACGACCTTTCTTGTATATTGCCACTATAATCCATTCACTCCAGTGTACAGGGATGGTTTCTTTCTTTCCAGGTATGTTCGAACAGGGAGGTTAGTGATTTGCAGAAGACCTCACCACCAACCTTAAATAGTGCGGGTGTGAGATAATCCGGGCCAACAGCAAGAAAACGATTTAGGGCCGCGATGGCGTTTCGGACCTCAGCCTCCGATGGAGCATCTAAACTAACCGGCCATGATTGAGCCTGCATCATCTGAGTAGGAAGAGGACCGGAAGCAGGTAGTAAACTGAACTACTCTTGAGTGCTCCACCCAAGCGGCCATACGGCGTTTCTTATTGTGAATTATGGCACCCACGCTCTCTCTGATTGTCCCACTGTTGCATGTGTAGTATGACTCCGGTTGAGGGTTCCGAGAGCTTCCGTGTCCTGGACGTACGTAGGTCGTATTAGACCGAGGGTCTGTAAGTCAAAAGCGAAACTTCGTAGTTGCCTGGCTAACCACCTACTAAGTGTCGGAGCTGGATGGAATATGTACCTGTGTTACACCTCTTAGTGAGCTGGACAGCATTGTCACAGTCGCTGATGGAGAACCGGGCGTGAGGTGATTGGGTAGATGGAGTGGAATAAACTCCCGCTGTAGCTAAGGACCTGCGAGAGCCTGCGCATTACTAAAACTAATTGAAAACTTTTCTTTCCATGCCAAATGTGAACAAATGTTCGACCTAAACAATTCACGAACGCGCTCATTGAATCAGACCCGAACAAAATATGACAATATTAACTATCAACTGACGTTACTTAGTACATGCGCAACAAAAGATTGAATAAACCTTCCATAATGAAAGGAGTTTGTATATGAAATAGTAACGAAACCCGCTGTACGAATGATCGTTCCAAAAAAGGAACATACCGTGGTTGTCGGAAAATATATCCGTTTATTATTAGTTCTTACTTATTATATAAAACGAGCACAAGAGATTCCTGCTCTGTCGATACTGAAGACGAAATGAGAAGACAAAGGGAAGAGGAAGGCACAATCGCAATCTAGGCTACGTACGACGGCATCTTACGGCTTGAATTGCTATAGCGACACTCTGACGCGCTACTCCTGGTTTCCTGGAACTGGTGGTACGGATCAGTTGGAAGAGCTTACGATTATTGGCTACTGCTCCTGCCACCTCCATTTCTTGAGCCTGACTAAAACACCTGGCTTCCTTGCCAGTGTTGTAGTTTCCGCTGACTGTACGGATACCCTTCAGCTACCACTTAACTGAACGGCCAAGTTTCCATATTAGAAAACAAAGGCCGCACGTGAAAACTGTATTGCGCACCCGGCAAGCAGAATAAGCAACTCAAATAAGGGGATGGAATCAACAGTTACTAAAGGAATGGTGTAGAGCTCGCTGGCGGGCTTCAAGGTGGACCATCCTCATTGGCAGCGCTCAAGGCGAAACGTCATCATAAACCCGCTCTAATTGGTTAGCCAATTAGCTTCGGCCTGCGTACCAACGTGTCAACAGCGAGCTGACGGTTGTTCCACACTAGCTAATCTAGCTTCTCGCATGCCGCCGCTGCCTTCGATACACGGATACGATGCTCACTGTGTCACTGGTCAATCGACATCACACTCCGTATTTACCGAAAGAGGGAGATGGTTTCTAACACGTCATCACCAATACTGAGTTGCAGAAATACGGTATATTGCACCTCCGGTGAAGGCTAAAAGAGACAGACAGTTTTGCTTGTGTTGATGATGAGCCCGAATTCGAAGTCACAGCACTAGTCATGTGCTGCAGCTCATCCGCCCTGTGTGCAAACAACGTACAGTAGCCAGCGAACAGCACCATACGGATAGTTGTCTCACAGACTAGAGTTCTCGCACCGAAACGACGGATGTTCAGCAACCCACCATCAATACGGTGCTTCACATGAACACGGTAAGCACAAGCCGCATCAAAAGCACAAGACATCATGGCATGATGATATATGTTAAACAGGGCAGGAGCTAAGGCACAGCCTTGCTTCCCCCCAGAGACAAGTGTAAAGTCATCCGAGGTCTATCCACTCAGCTGCACCCTCGCCCACATATCACTGTGCAGACATTCAATTAAACTTACAAACTTACGCGGGCAACCAAACTTACCCAAGGCTAGCCACGATGCCTCGCGGTTCACCGCATCAAATGCATTGGTGAAGTCAACAAAAAAGTGTAGCGCCCAAAAAGATAACTCTTACCTTTCGTGTACAATTTACTTGTTGACCGACTGTACATTACTCCTTCTTGTTTTAATCTTACAACCGGCTCGACACATCACTACCTTGTAAGTTCCCGCGCTCACGTGTACGCTCTCGCCTCGCTTCATCCGTCCGCTTCCTATTGTAGCCCATCGAATACAATCCGCTGTGTCCGACTCCCATTGCCTTCTGATATCCGCGCTTACTTTCGCGCGCCGTCTCGGACTAGTATTAACTAGTCCTACAAATTGGTGACCCCGATTTGCACGCGCGAATTCAACTTTTTTCTCGTTTGTATGTTTTTTGAGTTCGTTCCTTTTTCTCGATTATATAGTTATATTCATTTGTTTCTTGCCTAATTTTGGTACTTTTATCGTATTTTGTTCACTCTTTATCCTGCGACTCACATTTCGAGAGTGGCAACTGAGTCGTTTCACATCGTAACGATGCTTACTTTGGCTGTTCCAAGTTTCATGGAACACAGTCCAGAAGTTTGATTTAAGATATTCGAGATCGAACTGGAAAATAAGGGC
>OX104063.1:123604624-123685097 GCA_944474145.2 Dicrocoelium dendriticum | reverse complement strand
AGTCCCATCTACTCACTAAGGAAGAAACATCACCACAGGAAAACCCATCCCACACATCCGCCCCTGCAGTAAAACGCACTTTACTCTCCCGTTTCCACACACCCTTACGTCGGCATCTCCCGCAGTGTGTATTATCAGGACCGAATGCACACACAGGCACTAAGGCGACATGACCACACACAACAAATATAAGGATTTTAGGATGCAGTATCACGCAGAAACAAGGACAGGATAATATGTCTTGGGAGCACACTAAACACGGACATGAATCCAAAAAATTTATCCCAAATTCAAAAAAGAAAAAGGCAATCTTCAGCCCGTGCGTCAAGTCTTTTCACCCCCCACATCCGCACAGAACGAATTGCGAGGCAGCAGAGCAGAAGAAAACAAAGAAGGAACAGGGAAAGAATCTCAGGAAAAGCACAGGGAAGGACAGCACCTTAACAAAAAAACCAACTCCCACCGTCATGAAGGACAATCATCACTTTCCACACAGTCTAGTACCAAAGGGACCGAGCCGCGATAGGAACCCCCAGGAAAACAAAAGGAGTCGAAAAATCGCACCCACTAGAAAGAAAACACGCCCAATGCAAGGGGAGGGGGGGCAGAGACACCCCAGAAGAAGAGAATCATCTTCGACGTAAACCACCACCAAAAGACATTTAAGAAAACAAAAAAAGGACCAAAAAGAGGGGAAGAAACAATAATAAACCAACTGAAAAAGGAGTAGGAAGGGAACCACACACCCGCAACGCGAAAATGCAACCGCATAAGAAAAACGGGGCGGGGTTTGATAGACCCAACTCCAAAAACTGTCCCAAAAACTTATGAACTCTTCAAAAAAGAAAACAGAAAAAACCTGTAAAAAAAGGAATATAAAGATGAAATTTCTACAGCTAGCCACGCAACTATAGAATCAGTACGGACAAGCACGCCTGGATGACTTTAGTACTTACAGTGTTAGTTGTCTCGGATTTTGCGGCCGTTCGGTATGCGAGTAGTCCGCGTAGTGAGACCCGAATTCTCATATATTCGCTGTGGTAGTTAGGGGTTGGCGGGGGGTTGCCGGGTGGGGGCTCAACCAAAAATGTAACGGTGGAGGGTGTTATTAATGGTTTTGTGAATCGTGGCGTCCAACTTTGACATCAATATGTCGCTTATCGTGATGACACTCTGACCTGACGCGTTACTCTTGCCTTAGGGCTCTCGACGTCTGGTGATCGCTCAAGATGCTTATAACGAGGTAGCAATACCGTGGCACAACCATCAGCGCGGCTGGTCATGGTCCTGTCACCGTGTCAGCCCTTATGTAGGCCCAACGTCGCACTTTACGTAGGCAAACTCAGTTAGCTGTAAGTGATTCGCCCTAAGACTCATCCCCCCCACCCCCGACGGGGAGCTACTTATGACGTCTACTTACGTCCTGTCTATACATGTGTCCGTTACTATAGGGCATTACGACATGTACGTTGGCCCACAAACTGCGCATGGCTAGGGGAAGCGCATCCCCCACTACACGTGCGTCACTTATGCTGCTACAAGTAGCCGTAGATCTCAGACCCAAGTAGTTACACCATGTTGCGTTGTGGAAGCGTAGTAACTCATAGTGTAAGCGTAGGCAGATCCTAGTCGGTTGACTAGCTAGTTATGCCTGGGAAAATACACAAAAAAAAATTATATGTTCAGGCTTATCACCAAGGAGCCGACACTAGGTATAGCCACATTACCCACGGTCTGCATAAATCAAGCCTCACGGGGGGCGGGCGCCTACAGCGTGTTCGAAAATGTTAATTAGAGATTGTATGGACACTACTTATCATCGATATAACCAGGACTCTAGATGGCTCTATGGCTCTCGTAGGCTCAGTCTGCCGCAGTTATTTAAGCATGCGTGCTACGAGGCGCTCATTTACGCATCTGGATTATTATGCTTGCTACCACGTTCATTCTTGTCTGGTATAAAATCAACGAGAAATATTTAGTATGACTCATTTAGTGGCAGTGTACGATTGGAGTTAGGGCATGTCGAGTTTGGTCAGATTACGTCCTGTTCTCACCCTACCAATACGTGATTAGAACAGTAACACTCAGAGTGCACGCCGGGTCTAAAGAAACATCCGCGAGGGCTGTCACACTTTGCTTAGATTCCGCCCACACAGCTGATCACCGTGTGCCGGCCGTCGCCCCCACAACACGGTCTAGGCCTTCTGCAGGTGGGGTGGCACTTACCTGATCAATAATAGGACATACTCTTCGCACCAAGAAAGAACACCAGAACTCCCCCATCACAACGACCCAGAGAAACCCACTCCCCACCATGGGTAACCGATCCCGTTCCCCCCCCCGACCCTCCCCCCCCCCCCCCCAACCCCCCCCCCTCCTCCTTCCCCACCCCCCCCCCCCCTTGTTCGTTTCAGCTATATCGAGGGGGGGACAATGTTTTCTACGAGCAGGCTTCGACTGCAAGACGGGCATGCACGAGTATTCTGCGCGCCAGTTCGCTCATGGTCTAGCATCTCTGTTGTATTTCGCCAAGTATGCACGCCGCTTCGTGTGTGTGTAGGCATGAGGCCGTTCTCAGAGTCGTCGTAAACGTGCGCACGCAATCCCATAGGAACCTCTAGGATTTCGGGATGGCCTACCCTAACTGCTTTTCCGCAACATAGAGGAGAACGAGAGGGGAAGAGCCTGTGCCGTTCGATCTGCATTAGAGTATTTGCAATCACCAGCATTTTAAGCCCCCATCACACAGTGCAGACGGTACAAAGAGGCCTGGTAAGGCAATTATCGGGAACCATGGAAACGCGATTAGACCGATGACATTTTGCTTACAGAACAGCTGACAGAAACCACTGGTAACTCCCTGCAGAACTTATGTTCGGTAGAATATTTTTTACTATAGTATGCCTATTAGTTCCTAATTGTCGAGCGCAAACAGAAGGGAAACAAAAAAGAGCTACCTTGAACAGGGATCACGATGTTGTTTTCCAACCGGATTTGTGTGTACGCACGACTTCCGCATGAACAGTCATGGCAGCCCGCAACTGTGGTCACAAGTGATGGTACCTAGGCCGACCTAGAATTAAAAGGTCGCGTCTTGAGGTGGCATTCCGATCACATACGTCCGCGTTGTGTAGAAACAAGAGAAAATGAGGAAAATATATCTGACTCAGTCCAGCAGACGGTGGAACAAACCACTCAGGATACGGTGCGAACAACAAACTGCCCACCACTTCGCAGATATCAACGCGAACCTAAACCTGTTGAACCTTTCTTTTCTGGTGTATGACTTTCTCCAAACGAGGAGGAGATGTTACACCCGGCCATGATATTGATTAGTTACTTCAGCCCCACCGCGTTCTTATTGGTTTTCCCCGCAGTGACCAATCAATAATTCCTCACTCAAGATTTAACTCTTGTGTCCTGTGAGCCATGTCGCACTGGTTCGCCCGATACGTTTTGTTTAGTACTGTCTTGTCTAACTGCGGTCTGGAGCGTGCTTTGCTTGAATTCGTTACTACGTGTTAAGGATGTCTTCAAAAATGCAGTAGAAGACTGGTTGGACGCTGGTGTTGAGCACTTCCCCGGTAGTCGACTGGTTGAATTGGATTACGCTGATGATATCGTCTTGTTGGATGAAGGTCCGCAAGCCGTACGACTTGCACTTAACCGCCTGGCGATGGAAGCGGCGAAGTATGGCACGCACTCTTCACCATCCAAGTGTAAAGCGGTTTTTCCAGACTGGCATACGCCCCTACCTGCACTCACCATCGATGGTGCGACGCTGGAATTTGTACAGAGACTCGCCTACCTGGAAACCTGCATCACTGCTGCTGGCACTGTTTGAAATGAGATTTCGATGCGCATCCCAAGAGCTCGTCTCGCCTTATCCAGGCTGAGGCATTTATGGCGCGGCCATGACATGCGTCTGCCTATCAAAGGACGGGTTTATATTGTGGTGGTCCGTGCTGTACTGTTGTACGGTCGCGAGACTTGGCCTGCTCGTATCGATGACCTACGTCGACTGTCTGTCTTCGAGAACCGTTTCTTGCGGTCCATTGCCATGTGTGGTGGTTGCACCATGTAACCAATGTTGAGGTCAGACAGAATGTCTTGAGTGGAAGCAGCCACTCCCTCGAGGTGGTTGTCTCGCTGCGTCAACTACGATCTCTTAGACACATACTGCGTATGCCCGCTCAGCGTCTTCTGCGTCCTGTCTTGTTCGCGGTTGCTGGACAGGATTGGAGGAGGCGGTGTGGTGGACAGCCTACAACGTGGAGAAGCAGGATAAAAAAGCTGATAAAACAGCTGGCCTCAGTTGATACCTCCCGAGTCCTTGGATGGGGTCCAAGGATGCTTTGTGTAGTTACTTGGAAATCTTGGAAGTCATGGCTCGAAATCGAACTCAATGGCGGACGTTTCTCTGCTTGTTGCGGTGATTCCTCTTCTCTCCCCCAATAAAATACACCAAAAAGCTTAAAAGCTGAGTGGGAAAATGGACAAAAAATTGTTTTCTTTCTTCTTTTACTCTGTCTGTTTTCTTATTCCGCCATATTCCCGATGGCACAATATATGTGCACAGCTTGTGAGGCTGATGCTGCATTCTTGATGCTTCTTCACCGCAGTTGGGCTAAACCAACTTACACTTAAACTAGGTCTTTTTAAGCTGGCTAAATTTCATTCCACTTTATTTGGTTTGTTCTGCCTACCTGAATACTCTTCTATTAACTGACCACGTTGCTTACATTAATTGCGCTTATCTTCGGTAACTCTGTTGCGTTTTGTAGCATTTTTAACTAACTTGTGGACATTTTTTCCTTATCTCGGATTTGTTGCTAACCAACTTACTTCATATCCTTATTTAGCTTAGAGTTATGCCACCGTATCTGTATGCGTTATTGTATTCGTTTTATTTCATCGTGTCGTTCCAGGTGATTGGCTGTTGCTTGATATCCCAGGTGTGGCTGCGCTTGATGTGCATGTTGACAAGGTGCCTACCTGTCTATTACCCACTACCTCGTCCATACTGGCTCCAGGAGACACTTGGTCGTTGCTGGAGGGGACGGGGTGCACGGTCCTTGTGGCCGTGTTAGGCTCGAAGAGTGGTTCCATGCACTCAGTGTGGAGCGGACTACGGTCCAGCCACCGCCTTGTGTGCGCTTGATTCCCAAATACAGCGTGCTTGTGTTTGCCTGTGAAGGAGTGTGGGCCGGCTCCGTTGATGAAACGTGGCTTCCATCCACATGCCTCCCGGTCTTATTCCTTCGGGTTTACATTGGATATGGGGTGTGTGGTTGGATTTGTGGGTGGTGCAGCGCAAGCCATCCATGGTCCCTCTGTAGGCGCAGGCGTCCTGTGGTTGGCCACAGTGACAGGCAACTCCGAAACCGGATGCCGCCCACCAAGCATATATATATATATATATATATATATATATATATATATATATGGGTGGCCTTAATGATGGTGGATTTGATTTCTTTAGACGATGCGATGAGTGGTTCGCTCCGAATAGGTTTGATTGCATCGGATGGACTGATGGAGTTAAACAGTAGTGGACAGCTATGCTCCTGAGACCTATGTTAATGTGTAAGCCTAAAGTAGGGTGCCCTTCAAAAGTTCAATTTGAATCTGGCTGTGACAATAAAGACAGTCGGAACATTCCGCGATCTGATTATCCGTCAGTAAATTCCAGCGGCTATTCTATAGATTTACTCTCATGCTATATATGCGGCGGTGTACTTATTGAATTGCTCCGTACGGAGTAGCGTGGCGATCGACCTTGAATAGGGACCGAAACTGTCCGCATTATGCACGCCGCCAGTCAGTTTAAGTACTGCCCCCTACAACTGCGTACGGACCCGAAATGCATACTACCACTAATCCCTGCTCCATTTCACATTTGATGTAGTGCCTGCTCACATGGGTAACGGCAGACATCTCTGGAATAAGGTTGCGCACCTAATCGTCAGCCCTCGGTAGCTCAGGTGGTAGAGCAGCGGACCGGAAATTCGTGGACCGGGGTTCGACTCCCCGTCGAGGCATATTATTGTGCGTGAATTTTAATCGTGACTTTTACTTTCTACAATCTCTGGAATATTTTAACTGCCCTCAGGGCGTAATATCCCAGTAGTTCATTCGTAGTCATAGCGCTGACCAGGAGTACAATCTGTCTCCCACAGCGACCTATCTGTTACGAGTGGATGTGCCGATTCTTGTGAAGCCCCATCCAGCGTGACTCATTTGGTCGCGGAGGCACACAAACCATCGCGCCACTTCATTGTGGGATCCCATATCGGTGACAGAATTAAGCCGCATGGATAACGCTGACACAGGTGTGGTCGAATTCACGAGGTCAAGCTTGCAAACCCAACGAGGCTATGGTGTGACACACGTAACGCTTAGGCTGATGTACACAGGTCCCAATTACATCATACACATTGGCGTTCGCTAAGTTGTGACGCGGGAGGCAGTTTTGTGCGCTTGTTTCCGTTTTGGCGTTGTCAAACGACCTTGGGCGATAATGACCATTCGCGACAGTGGTTGTGCAGACATCAATTATGGTAAACCACGTGCTGATATGCGTAGTTGATGCTTACTTGGTTGCGGAAACGCATGCCATGGTGACGGTGTGAAATATGTAGGCACTAGCGTCCTGGTTTGAAAACGAAGGGTTGCTTTGCAAAATGGCAGATGGATCGCATAATCGGGTGCACGTGGATAAACGTCGCGTGATGTTAATTGTTTGGTTTTTGGAGACAGGTACTACAAGTGCTCGCACTAGAGTTTGTGCTGAACTGCAACCGTCTATGCAGGTGAATCATTTTTTTCTTGTAGCTGCTAACTGGTTGTGCGACCATGCCTCTGTTACGACAACTGTGAGATTGTCATAGCAGGGTGTGAGCAAAAGGCACCAAGAATAGTACATTAAGGTTAAGGAAGACTGATGTCACCTTTTTACTCGAATGCATCGCAGTCCACTGCGTCATAGATCAGATACTCTAGACACACAATGCGAATTTCGTTGCACGGTCATATGATCAGTAGCGCTCTTTCATTTGTCGCATTTCGTGCGGTTCGTAACTACCTTATCTAATCAGTTTACGTATATCACTAAATTTCTTGGTTTTATAACCGATGTTTATAGTAGGGTTTAGTCAGCTGATTCGTTCCCTTACCGGTCAATCAGTTGTTGGGTCGATCTGAGCAAAACCACTAGATTCAGAACCGTGATAACATCCGTACCCATTCAACCGGCTCCTCCCTTCGTGTTGCGACCACTCAGTATACACGAGTGTCACATTCACGGTCCACTTTTGTGCGTCACTGGGCTTTCCGATCCGACCCCGGCCATATAATCGATTCGGCGGTAATTCTGTAAACCTATATCCTGATGCAATACCGTTTGAGTTCCTTTGTACCTCGGGTCCGCTGTGCAAGCTTACACATTGAACGATTGTAAAGGTAGCTACGCATGGGGACATTCAAGCCTTCAACATGTGACGCTTTCCTACATGAGCGCTATCGGAAATAAAAAGTGCAATGTAATTCTCCGCTGTCAGTAGTACGCTCACTTAATCGGTTACTCGATCAACTTACCCTTTGTCACTACGAACTTGCGATGGAAAGACACATTGCTCAGGTGCGTAAAGCGCTATGCTTTTTATCAGATTTGAAGACAGTGTTGTTTCCTGATTTACTGGTTGTTTTGAGTTGATAACGTGGGGTAGACGTTGCTTGAGCCGTTTCGAAGGATTTATTCGCTTACAAGTTTTGTCTTTAATTCGATTGCTATAGTTTGTAACCTTTTGTTTACGCTACCCGTGACGGAACGGAGAGGAAGGAGCACCCATCATCCGGCTGAGGTTAAGGCCACTATACTGAAGAACTATAATAAAGACAACGACTGGAAGAACGTTGCAGCTGAGTTACAAGTACATGTGAAGGCCTGTCGCATTTGGATAACAGGATTAGAATTAAAAGAGCCCAAAAGAAATCGTGGCTTGGCGCGTCGAAAATCTGTATTAGAGAGCAACGTTGATTGCGGGGTTGAAAGTGTGGAATCGGAGACTACAGTTAGTTTAGAAACTTTTTGGTTACGACTGAGAGGGGAGTTCGATGTTGAGGTGAGAGACAAAACTATCTCTCACTACCTAGACGGTCGGTTCATGAGCAATGAAGAAATGACACGCATTACCGGAATCTATGAACACCATTGAGAACAAGAGGCTAAGGAATGTGAATATATTGAGGCTGATGAACTTGGAAACTGAAGAACGACGAGTAGTATGGATGAATGAAAGGAATTTCGATCTGTTCTGGATCCCATGGTGTTGCTGATGTAGAACCCTTTGTTGGTTAGCGAGTAGTAGGGGGATTTACTGGGTATTGTTGTGAAGATTCGTCGCAGGTAGACTCAAGCAGACAGCCAGCACACATAGAGGAAATCGTCCTGTTGGGACTAATCAGTAGCGCGCACACATCGAATCCTGCCAGATTCGAATCCATGACCTCACTCTTCCGAGTCAACGGCGTATGTCACTGAGCCATGGGTCACGGCAGTGGACCGCTATGGCTGATATCTGACTGTGATATAGCGCCGCTCATCCCCCACTATCATACATGTTATGAACGTGTAGAGGACAGGGTTGGTCCCAAAAGCAGCGACTTTACGTTATAAACCCTGCCCTTTAGAGTGAGAGTTATGTCGCATCTGCACCACAGGTGGCGGAGATTGGCAAAAACAACTCGGGCTTTTGCTATACGGTTCGTAACCTCATCTTCGATCCTACGGGCGCTACTATAGATGCCCATGTGCTTGAATTCCTGAACGACTTCTAGTTTATCACCACAAAGCGTTCGCATAAGGGGTGGGTCCCTGCCAATCTTGGAGAGGTACTTTGAATTCCGATGGAGGAAAGCATAGCCCAAAACGATTGACAGCCAGTGCTAATCGGTCCGATGTTGCTTGGCATGGTTGGGTGCTGTCACAGATTAGGGCAATATCGTCCGCGTACTCCAAGTCAAAAATTCGCTCACCAAAATGTAGCTCCAAGAATGCTGATTACAAGACTTCGTCAATTGCTAAGATAAATTGGAAAGGTGACAGCGGGCAACCTTGTCTCACACCGCTGGTGAAATTGAAGGGTGGCGGCAGTTTGTCATAAACCCTCACTCTGCCCGAACTATGCGCGCACAGCTCTTTGCTAACGTTTACATATTTATCAAGCACACCTTTTCTCAGCAGACAGTCCCAAAAGGCACATCGATCGACTAGTCGGAGACACCTTTTATGTCAAGCAACACGACAACGGTGGGTCGCCAATAAACATGGCGGTGCTCCAACAACTGACGTAAAGTGAAGAGGTGGTTGAGGCAGCCCCAACCTCGACGAAATGCGGCTTGCTCTTCACGAATCTGGCTTTCGCGAGTTCTACTCAGTCGGTAGAGAATGACAGACGCAAGCAATTTAGAGGTAAGTAAGATCAGACTGATCCCTCTATGAGTGCCGCATTCCGAACGAGAGCCTCTCTTGAAATTTGGGACAATGTCGGAGCGGCTCCAGTCTGTCGAGACAGCTTTCTGCTCCCAAAGTTAAATTAGCAACTCATGTAGATCATCTACTAGAGCAGGCCCCCCGAATTTGAAGAGGTCTGGGGGAATTCTATCTGACCCAGTGGTCTTAGGCAATTGTAACAGCCTGATCTCGCGTTCCACTTCTGCGCGTGAGGGCGGATCCAAGGAGACGGTCCAGGGAGAAGGGCGCTTAATACCCGAAAAAGAAAGCGAGAACAGGTTGGTTAAATTGCTTCATAAAGTGTTCAACCTGACGCACCAAGCGTTTTAACGGTCTGTGGATCGGCTGCCCACCCTCGTCATGGCAGCGGACCGCCATGGCTGATACCTAATGCGGTATAGCGCCGCTCATCCTCCACAGTCAAGCGTGTTATGAACGTGCAGAGGACAGGATTGGCCCCAAAAGCAGCGACTTTGCAAGCCGACACCAATCAAGGTAGCATGTAAGTTGCTGAGACGTTCCTGACTATTCGAGAGTATTAGTGAGATTTCTTAGGTACTTTGGTGAAGATTCTTCGCAGCTAAACTCAGACAGACAGACACCACACTCAGTGCCATAAGTCGTCGTCTCGTAAGAGCAAGTTCGTGGGTTCAAATCCGTCGGGATTCGGTGGGTGCGCCCAACTAAAGATACCCATTAGGAGGAAGCAGCCGCATAGCGCTTTCCTGGATATATGGGGGCAGTCTGTCTGAGTCTAGCTGCGACGAATCTTCCCAAGAAAACCCTTTGTTAAATCTGTGACATTACCTGATATGGTAAACAATGGGGAATCTAAACCAATTATCTCTTAGACTGACCAGGCGCGTCCGGAATTTACCTCTTACCTTCGTGTCAATGATACTGAGGCTCTGTATCACCTAAATGATAGCCGGACCTGCACCAGTGATCTACTGTAACCAAATTATTTACATTTAGATTGAGTCACGTGGTGGCCTTCGACGCGGATGAAGAACTCGACGAGAAAGATTTTCGGGACTGTTTAACAATAACTAACCTGTTCTTAGAAGATACGTTAGTCGTGGAGGTCGCCTGATCGGAATCGCCACAATGCCAGGCATCAGGCAGTGAGAATTCAGTGACTGCAGCTACGCAAAGTGCCCAAACGGGTGAACTTCATCTCACAGCCAAATAAAACATGATTCTGCAAGCAAGCACTTTCACATCACCCACTAATGTAATAACAACATATTGCTCATCATCAATTAGCAAACATCAAAGCCGCCTCGCGACGTTCACCTAGAACATCCCCAATGCAGGGGACGGTTTAACAAGCCCGGTTAGGTTAAAGAATGTAAAAGCATCCGCTAGTTTTAGAACAGCAATTGCTCACAGCATCCGCAACGGTATTTATGTGAAAGAAGACCTAGATATATTGAAAAGACAATACAAGCTCTACGATTCACTGGCTTTCGGTACCCGACCGCAAATGCTCACGCCTAATTAAACGAATTCTGTTCTGTCTGAGACGAAGATTAATGAGACCAACATTGCAACAACATGTGGAACATGCCTCCATATCCGAAGCTATGCGTCACTCGATATAACAACAAAAGCAGTCTATCCAAAAGTAACCTCAATGTCAAACTAGCAAACCGGCATGTTGCTCCGCTTCTTCCCCCCTTACATAGATGAACAAGTATCTCGCCAACGGCCATCTACTCAGTCTACGCATGTCTTATTTTCATGAACTGGGCTTCATGACGCAAAAACAACTTGCCTTCCACCGGAACCGATCATGTTCTAACCATCTAGTGTTAGCACGTGACAGTTAGACGGAAACAGTGGAGTTTGGTGTAGAAGTTAATGTTGTCTACCTCGACTTCTCGACGGTATTCACTCGGTTGAATCATTGCATCCCTCTAGCCAAGCTTCAGGTATACGGCATTAGTAATGCCCTCCTAGGATGGATCAGCAACTTCCTCTTGCACAAGCACCTGGAAGTGAAAGTATGAGAACCAGTATCAAATCCCATACACACGTGTAAGGCGATGTGTCATTAGGCACGGTATTGTGACCCTGTCTGTTCCTGATTTCCATCACCGATCTAGCGCTCTTATTCTCTTCACACCGATTACTTTCCGTTGATGACATAAAGGTTCGACAGCCGATCAAAGCTCCAACAGACCTCGTGCAGCTTCAAAACAACGTAGACAAGATTCATGAATGGCCAGTCCAAAATCATCTACAGTTCGACATGACTAAATGTCGAGTACATCATCTACGACACTAAATGCTTCACAACTATAACCTGGACGACCATGATCTGCAGCACTGTTCCCGGAAAAAGGTCTCGGTGTAATAATCAAGGAAGACTTAGGTTTTTCTTAAGAGCAATCTGCACTAGCATTATAACAGGACGTCTAAAAACTAGCACTGTTAAAGAGAGGTTTCGTTCACTTAGATCAATATATGTTCTCACAGCTGCTTTCTACATGCATACACCCACATGTGAAATATCCGATTCAAGCATGGTAGCCATGGCTGAAACGCGATCTCACGGTCTTGAAAATTACCCTACGTTTGGCCACCAAAAACGAACAGCGCCGGAGTATTTTTGGAGTGCTCAGTGGACCCCATCGGCGTTTGAGTGGTGACCTCATCACGGTTCACCAAATTTTAAGCAACTCAAATCAATCTTGACAAGAGGCAGTCATAGCAACAGTCGGAGAGGCCACTATCTCTGGCTAGTGGAGCACTTCAGGGGGCTGGAGCATAGACGTAAGTTCTACTCGCTACGTGTTTGTACATATGGAATTCACTACCAAGACTCGTTATTTCAGCTCTATACATTAACTGTATTCAAAAATCGTACCGACAGTGTAATAGACTCGTTACATCAAATCTTATAACACACTTGAACCATACTCACTTTCAGAAAACATAGCCGTATAAAGCGACACCCGCCTCTCAGGGATATTCAAACTTGCATAGAACTATAGGTGAAAGATTCGGACGGATTAGTGTTTACTTTACAAGTTCACTGTCTTCGTTGTTCTGTTTATGGTGGTTATTCCATTTCTTTTGAAAGCCCGAATGCACCATCCTGCACGACATGTTGAGCTTAAACTGTTTTATCTACAATAAACCATTGACCAGACCCTTGCTACTAAGCCCACGAGACTAGCTGGTTGTAAGCTAATCATCTTCAACGAAATAGTTCAAGTGCACTAGCTGTTTCGGTGTGTGCGTGCTTGTAGAATGAAGAGGAAAGTAAAATGGCTGATGGCCTGACATCTCATTTGAAAATAATTTGTAATGCTGTAATCAAACATCTACCACATGTCTTATCTAGCCTTAGGTTGGTGAATATGTCATTCTGCTCGGGATCTGTTCCAGCTACCCTGAACAGATTTGACTTGTGTTATTCACATAAGGGCAAAATGCTTGAAATATGATAAACCACCACCTCACGTATGTGAGGAGTCGTGAACAATGTGCGATTGGGTTGAACATATTGTAGACATTCCGCTGCGTTGGATGTCGTTCGCTTCCTTAAATTAGTGACAAATTGACCATGAGATTACACGGTATCTTGCACTGCGCCTCTGAGAGAGAGTCCGATTGAAATAGTCTAAGTTTGTATCAAAATGAGGTTACGGATCGGCCACTTGCAGAGGGCATTTTGGAAAATCAAGTCAACATTGTCCGTTCTGGTCATCGATGCCTCACCTGTACTCTCGCCTCAAGCGGACATCACATTTGCTCGCTCAAACGCTCTTTGTGAGACTGTTTCGACTGCATTCACAACGACCTCGGTCAAGCCATGGGGCGTGACCCCGTATTCCGGTCCCGTTCACAGCCGCGTCTGTGTTCGTCTTGATCACGGAACTGTGCTGACTTTGCC
The DNA here is from genome assembly GCA_944474145.2 of Dicrocoelium dendriticum. NCBI lineage: Eukaryota > Metazoa > Platyhelminthes > Trematoda > Plagiorchiida > Dicrocoeliidae > Dicrocoelium > Dicrocoelium dendriticum. Next base: position 123,671,676 of record OX104063.1, on the reverse strand, counting down.
TTACTTCCACATCCCACGCTTTGGAGTCTGCAATCCGTTCGTGAACAAGCACCTGCTTCTACCTCCCCCCCTCTTATTATCCAATGCTATCAAATCAAGAATGCGCTGTATGCACCCATGAAGAGAGAATATTCAGCTACAACACACACACTAAAGGCACATATAGCTAATGGATAGGTTTAGTAAGTGAATATGGTGCGCTGGTAATTTGAACAGTTGACAGAGGTGGTAGCATTTATTCAGTTTGACGATAAGTTCTTGTTTGACTACATCCCCCGGAAGTGAACCGACTACTTCGGAAGTGAATCGGTAATTGGTTGATTCAGTGGAGGTGTACGCTACCGTGCGCGTCCACAGGCTGCGAATCGGGGTACGTCTTCCTTACAAAGATAACTGTGTTGAAATTCGGCGGCACGCAGATAATATGAATAAGCCGTCGCGGACACTCAGCGGCAGCGTTTTAGTGCGTGGGCTGGTCAACACAACAGCTCGCCAGACACTGTGGCAAAGCTAATGTGACCGGCTATAGGGACATTGCCCATTCACTTATGCGAACAGAATTGAGTACTCAGCGGAAATCCGACAAACTACCTCCATGGACACCGGCTTCTGTGATGGCGTATGTTTAACCTGACTGTCAACTGCCTTCTTGTTTTTCGGCGAGTTCGGTGGTGCAGGAAATTTCTCCTGGCCTCGGCGCTGCTTCACTGTGGCTTTTTGGGCGTACTAAGTAGTTGGTTCTGCTCGAAAACCTTGTTATCCTTACCGTGACAGCCTCCTCCCACCGTCTTGCGATACATAAATCGCCATGCTGCCTTGTGAGTCAGGTCTTTAAGACCAAAGGCTCTAAATGGGGTCCCCTAATTCAACCTATTTCCCCGGCCTGGGCAACCGATAATCTACATGCCCATACAATTTATGGACTAGTGTTTCAACGATGTGCTGCTCCCACTCAACTCTTGGCCGATGCTGTCGAATGGCCAGGATGTCGGTGGCCGAACATACTAAATCGCGTTCTATCGCACTACCGTTCAATGACTTTATTCCCGTTTGTTCAACTCCTCCACTCTTGATCCAAAGGTAGGGCATACTATAGCTACAGCGGAGGATCACACAGCGTTACAGGAGGACCTGGACAAAGCGTACAGATGGTCCATCTAGAACACGCTGCATTTCAACGTCACAAAGTGCAAAGTCCTCAGCATACGGCACAAGAGCATGCACAAGTACCGCCTAGGATCACAAATTCTACAGTGGGCTTCTCACGAGTGTGACCTCGGCGTGCTAGTTCAAGATTACCTCGGTAGTTTGGGGCAAACTGAAAAGGCATCTAAGAGAGCAAACCAGTACCTCGGCGTTCTTCGCAAAGCTTTCGGAAAGTTTGACCCTTCATTATTTCTAAAAATGCTTAGTGCGTACGTGAGGCCGCACGCGGAATACGTTATTCAAGCGTGGCAACCCTGCCTCAAGCACCATCTCAACGCGCTCGATACTGCACAACATAGGGCAGCGAAGAGCGTCAGAGGTTTGACCAGCCTCCCATATGCACTCAGGCTGAAGACTCTTAAAATATACAGTGGAAGTTATCGGCGTCTAAGGGGCGATCTCATAATCATGTACCTGATCCTGAGAAACCCCAACCACCCATGCCATTCCCTTCTAATACTCAGTCAAAACACCCCGCTAAGAGGTCATCAGTTTAAGCTGGTCACGCAGTACAGCCACCTGGAATGTCGGCGAAACTATTTCTCCCTTCGAGTGTCAGCCTTGGAACGCCCTCCCGGAACATGTAATTAATGCACCCACCTTATCCCTTTTCAAAAAACACCTTTACGATACTGTCACGTCTACACTACGTGCTATAGCCACCAGATGCTGGCACCAATGCACAACAGACAGTGGACAGTGCCATAAACCAACTCAAGATTGAGTCACTCCAAACTCCTTGCACAAATTTTGATAAACGGTACTACTATAGAAACTGGATTTCTGTATCCCGTCGGCCCAAGATAGTTGCACACGAGTAAACGTTGTCCTTACTATCTTTTTATTTTTTCTCGCCTATTACGTGATCAACAACCACCATTCTTATGGGTTTGTGTGCGTACATTACAATTTCAAACCCTTTATGCGCAGTGCAGTTAAATCTGTAATCGCCCCAACCGACGATTCCATTATCCCTTGATTTATCTTTTCTCACTCTAAATACCCTACGGGACATGTCATGCACCTGCCTTTTTATCCGTTATAAATCATTGTTTATTGTTCAAAGCCCATGGTCCAGACGAAATCCATCTGGCTCTTTGCAAAAATTGAGGTTCATCACTTGTTCAGGGGTTAACTATCTTCCAAGAGGTCGGATCACCGAAGCAATCCTATCTAATTGGAATCTAGCAGATATCATGCCCGCCTTCAAAAAGGGTGCCCGGACAGACTGCGCTAACCACAGAGGAATAAGTCTCATGTATGTTGTGTCTCCACACTCGCCACTTTGTTTATAAGGAGGCTCAGCTTCGTACGCGAAAAGAACATACACGCAGAACAAGCTGGGTTCAGCTCTGGCCGGAGTTGTATGGATCACATCTTTACTTTCCGCCAAACACTTGAGGGTCGTCAGACTTTCGACCAGCCAACGGTAGTTGTCTTCCTAGACATAAGAACTAAGTTTGACTAAGATGTTAGAGCTGCACTCTGGAGCTGTCTTTTGAGAAGGGGTGTCTGACAAGTATGGCTACATTCTTCGAGCCATCTATTCTCGAACCTAGGACCGAGTGCGTGAGTACGGCGGAATCTCGCCCCTTTTGTATCCCTAGAGGCGTGAGACAGCGATGCCCAGCATCCGCCTTCCTGTTCAATTTCACTATAGACGATACGCTGGAGAGCGCTCTGGAGCACTGCGGACCCAGCAGCGTTGAAGTGCTTCCGGGGGACGGAGTTCCCGATTTGGAGTATGCAGACCATATCACCGTAATTTGCGATTCCTCACAGGCCGCCCAAAATGTGCTGTATAGGTTGGAGGTGTCGGTCATCCAGTTTGGAATTACCTTCGCCCTTTTGAAGTGTAAGGTCTTTATAAAGGACTGACTAGGTGCTACTCCCACCCTTACGCTTTCAGCCCATTCTCAGGAAGTGGTAGACAAGTTCCTTTGTTTCGGAAGCTGCATCGGTGCTAGCAGTCTAACGGATGTGGTCTCTTTGCGCGGCTCCGAGGCCCGGGTTGCGTTTGATAATCTCCGCCATCTCTGGCGTCGACGCGACCAGATTCTCTCCTTGAAGGGCGGAGCCTACAATGCCACGGTGAGGGCGGTCCGCCTCTACAGTTGCGAGACTAAGTTTTTCGTGCAAGGGAAGTTCAGATAGTCTGTCTTTGATCACTGCTGCTTTCGGAGCATGCTGGTGTATTATGAAGACGGCCAGTAGTCAAAAGAATTACAAGCCTGCTTTGTAATCCGAGGGCGAGGTTCCGAGGCTGCGTAGAGATCGGGCGGCTCTCGCAGTTTCCTTAGCCCACGTGCGGCTGCGCGGCAGCGAAGCATCGGTACTGAGTACAGGCGTACTACTGATGCCTTTCATGCACATTAGTAATGAGACTGTTCGTTGAAGGATTTTCAGATCAGACGGAATTTATCGGCCACTGAGCCGCATACTTTCACTGCATAGGATGCGGGGGATTGGGCACGTGCATCGCACGCCTACTGAGTGTTTGACTCACCGTCCATTCTTTATGCTCACAGAATTCGGCTGGAAGTGAAGACAAAGTGGCCAGCAAACAACCTGGGCCAATGGTATGAAGGCGCTAACCAAAAAATTAGCCGTGATCAGGCGCTCTCGACTCCCTCGCTGGGTGCGCAAGGATCACGAACATGCATGGTTGGAAACTCCTTCGGATATGGCAAGAAACGGTGCATAATGGCGAACATGTTGTGAGACGCAAACCTTATGCAGTTTTACACTTTTCGTTATGCTATATAATCCGTCATTATTGTTGTATAATATCTGTCCATACGTTGCGGCACTCTGCCAATTGTACGGATGGTCAAGTGTTTAATATATATATATATATATATATATATATATATATATATATACATTGTTAGACGTAGCGGAATTTCGATGTTTGAGTTTACGGACGCCATTGTGTTCAATCACGTTCGGTCTTGCGAAAAACTGGCGCCCAGGATACTAAATGACGCCAGTCACCCTTTTCATGGTGCATTGTCAGAATGTAGCTCAACTTCTTCGACCAGACAAACGTACAAAACCACTTATGCCCGCACATGAGCTTAAGGTACTTCACTTGTTCCTTATTTGTCGTTTTCTAGGGGGTCAAGATAATGCTCCGCTACGTCTAGCAAGATGCTCCAGTGACCTATTGAGTCCTTTGAATTACCCGTTTAAAAATCCAGGAAACATCACTGGTGAGCAAGATGTCCAGTGCGGTATTACACAAGCGGTGAGGAACCGTAAGATCAAGTAAAGAGGCACGGATGAAGACCTAAGTCGGGAGACATCGAATGTTAGTCTCCTGTCTTTAGTGAATGTTTTCTTCATGTAAGGGGGCCACGTGAGGTCCTGACTTAGTGTAGCTCCTAGATATTTCACTGATGTACAAGAGTACAGACTGACAATGTCAATAATAAGATGCGGGGTGTGTGTGAGGAGTTGCTGAGAAAGATTTCTCTTGGACAGCGACAAAAAAGCATCTTTACACTTTGGTGCATTGAGTGAAAGACAGTGGGATTTGGATCAGGCTGTGGCTCGCAGTCGACACCGGTGGCTTGTCTGCTGCCGTCTCCTATTCTAGGTTGCTTTATTGTGGTTGTTTTAGCCTGGTGATGAAGCCATGAACAAAGCTTGTTCGCTACTTTCCGTTTCTGATGTCATCTCCGGGAACTAGTTCTCAATTGAAATTTAAAGTGTGTTTGGTGCTCAGTTATCTGATTATGACGCGGGGCGGTGAAAGCCGCAAGGAAACTGTGTCACCGATGCCACCTTATATTTTCATGATAGCCAGCTGCTTGTGACGATAACTTGTTGACACAAGGTGTAGACGACCTGACCCTGAATGTTTGCTTAGGGCATTAGGATTTTATGCTTTGCCCTCTTTCAATCCCACTTATTGTTCTTCATTCCATGGCTGATATGCTACTGTTGATTCAGAGAACTTGCGGATACTTACAATGACGTCGTACATGTGTGAACTCGCTACTAAGATGAGTTATCTTTGTGATCACTCATGTTAGAAGATGAAATACAATAAACCGGATGACAAACGACAAAGTGATTATAGGTTTTCGATGACAGTTCGGTGGAGTTGAAATGACTTTGATTCTCCTCGTATAGAAAATACAATATTTTGTATTCGTGGTTGCATAGGTGTCGGGGTTGAGTGTGTCTGTGATATTCCTTAGGTTTATGAAATAGCCTCAGGGGATGTATGAGTAGCTGAAAACCATACCAGTATTTTTCAAACTAGTCAGATAGGTTGACTGGACGGTAGATACACGATATACGTAAGTGAATACCAGGCTGTGCCAGCCGTTACTAGACCATCTTGTCGATTACCATTATTGACAAGGAAGGCGAGGGTAGAACAGGTTTTGCCGGCACTGTTGCTAGCTTGATCGTGCTGTACAATTGTAAAATCTAGCTCTTTCTAGAAAGGAAAAAAGTAGATGGTGGTAAGCCACCGGTGCTTATGCAGTCTGGATTTTGTTCAGTGAGGATATTGTGAGCGTACTCGACGAGAACAACAGCGTTAGAACCCTGCAGACCACTAGTGAGTAGGAGGATTTTCGACAAAATTTTGCTGATTCCTGCCATCAGCGCACAAGCTAGTCTAATCCCCAATCCGGAAAAGCACCAGGCGATCGTTTCGCCCCACTGGGGCTCATCAATGGTGTGCACATTTTCGGCCCCCTACAGGGAACGGAATCTATGATCGTTGGCGACTGATGCCAACTAACCACTACCTTATGTCAATGACCCATGAGGGATGTAGACAGACCGTCATAACCTGTAAGCTAACTGAGATCCAGCGCAATCTATCCTCCACTGCCGTGCAGGTAATTATAATCACAGAGGACAGCGGCTGGCCATCAGAGGTCACAACTTCCACTAAACAGCAGATACGCAAGCACGCACAGTATTTGAGTGTTGGGAAAGCGCATTTTTGAGCACTAGTAAGTAAGGGGATTTTTGCTATGCCATGCGTATACAGCTGTAGGCGACGCCAAACGGGACGGTGGAAACTGCACTCGAACTTAGTAACTGTGCACCAAAAGTGAACAAACTGTGTGTTCCGAGCCAAGAGTGTAACTGACTGCAGGTGAGCATGCATATATTCAGCAGATTGTCATAAATTGATGAAACGTTATTACTTTGTATGGCGGTGCCTTGTTCTTGCCTTCGAGACCACAATACAACGCCGTTAAACCTTTCGCTACATATATAATCACGTATGTTTTGACTGACTCCCGTGATTGTGCTTTGGACACCAAAATGGCTCGTTTTGGCATTCAATGGCTCATCAGTCAGAAGCCTATGGCAGGGGTGCCCAAACTCTTGCAAGGACGGTTAGATTTTGTGTCGGACCATATTTAATCTGACATTAAGATAATAAGAAAAAGTACACATGTAGAAAATCCTAGACTGAATTTATTATTTCATGATGAGGTCGCGGGCCAGTTGAAGTATTAACGCGGGCCGGATTTGGCCCGTGGGCCGGATTTCGGACATGCCTGGCCTATGGGAACCAATCAAACAAGGACCACACCAGGACCATACCACCGTAGACAGACCAACTTCAATTTGAAGGGTTGCACGATGTAGGCGAACCATAATACAATACCAGATTTTTCGGTTACTTGAAGTGAGCGAGTCAACTTCTCCAATGCATTTATTTTTCACGCCAAGTGCACTGTGAACTGACAAAGACAACTGGGGGCAGAGCTGCTTCATAATGAAGCTCCAACAAGCGAAAGCTTTATCGCAGGGCCACTGATGGAAACGTATTTGAGAGGAATTAGAGTTGAAAAACATGGAACTCGGTGAGTTTAAAACTTCACAAGTAGGATCAGTTATCCAAAGCACGCAGGTCAGATGTCAACTAAAGCCTATGGACATATGACGATTTTGTAGGAGTGAACCAACTTTTGCAGTAGGTCAGCACTCTATACTTGTCCATCTTGAATCGAAGTAGATTATGGATTGACCTCGCGTATACCCTATCCAGATCAGGGTACACACGTGGTCAATCCATAATCTACTTCGACTGAATGTGGACAAGTGTAGAGTGCTGCATCTACGGCACAAGTTGGTGCACTCCTACAAACTCGGCAACCATGAGCTTCAAAAGTCTTCTGGAGAGAAGAGTCTGGGAGTTTTGGTCCAGGTCAACGTTGGATGTTAGAGGCTTGCTGAAACGGCATCTAGGAGGGGCATCCAACATGTGGGCATCCTGAAGTGCGCATTCCACCCTTCGATTTTGCCACAGCTTCTCGGCTCATACCTACGGCCACATGTGGAATACGCAATACAGGTCTTGAAGCCATGGCTAAGGAGAGATCTCACCGCCTTGGAGATATCCCGACGCCGGGTAACCAAGAACGTCAAGGGTCTGTATAATCTGCCGTATAAACGAAGACTATAAGTGCCCGGGGTGTTCAGTGACAGTATCGGCGATTGCGCGGGGACCTCATTTTGACTTATAAAATTTTGTGAGATCCCAGCCACACGATCCGCTACTTACTACAGCTTAGTCACAACAGAAATGTGAGAGGCCACCTTCTTCAACTGGCAGAGCAGTACAGTCGCTTGAAATGCCGTCGGAATTTCTTTTCCGTACGCGTTTGCCATACGTGGTATGCCCTACCGGAATCTATCATATGTGCTCCCACGCTGGCAGAGTTCAAAGCGCGTTGATCGTGCACTTAGTTCGCTGCACCATCTTACATGACCCATTACCCATGGATATACACAAGCTTCTGTAAGCGATTTCATTGGGATAAAATCACAGATTTCGTCCCACGTTTTTCACCTCCTCTATGCGTACACCAGGAAGAGACACGATTTTTACCAACATCCCATTTGCCGTCATTTCTTTGGGATTTACCTTGGATTTACAGTCTACACTACGTATACTTCAGTGAGTTCGCCGGTATAAACCCAATTTTGCTAATAATTATTTTTATATTTTGAAGTTTCACCATAACCATCCTACGGGACCTGTTAAACATCAGCATTTTTTACCCGTATAAAACCATTGTTCTATTGATGTCACAAACGCCACCACTATTCTGGAGTAGCGTTTAACATTGAACGGATTTATTTGGCTCATCACATTTAATGATCCTAGTGTGTTGGTATAACATTTACGTCAGATCAATTTGGAACAAGTATCGAAAAGTGTGGCTACTTGGCGCACGACAGCTACAAGGAAGTTGTGCAATGCGCCTGATGAAAAGATGCTTCAAGGATCATAGACAATACCTCGAATCATCTCAAGGCGCAGAAAGAGGACTGACCGCCTATGTCTTCACTGTGGCTTCCTGCTAAGGACGATGCTCAGCCCTCTTCAAGAATAGGTGAACATGGGCTACTACATCGTTCGTTCGAAGCATAACATGCAGAAGCATGCTGGTAAATTCAGTGAAAAATACGTGCAAGTTTGAGCCAGATGTTGTTAACAAATGTGTTGCCTGACTTTCGACGTCACCGGTTGACAAAACAATATACTTTACAAGTTTTAGTTCAATTAGGGGACTGCGAATTCCGAGAATTTTACCATAAGAAACTTCGGGAATGGTCACCATCTGCTCGCGCAGGCTTATAAAACAGTGGATGTGTGGAAAATCCCCTCAGTTTGGATGGTAATCATCAGCCATTAAGCACCGCAGCATGCGTTTTCGAGCAATGACGGGCTTCATGAAGCGTTTTTTATCCCGCACGTTGTACTGCCGTGCTTCATCAAGAGGGGAATGATCCGATGACGAATAGATCTTAAAGAAAGTGGTAACAATAACAACATACAAGTTTCGAAAGAAAATGTCTTTTCACTATGGATCTCCGACATGGTGCAGGGTTGGTTTTCGCAGTCAACGTGTATGTGAGATTTCGCCTGCCCCCCTTGCCTAATTAATACAGACAAGTCGCAATCTTCGACGACGTATGATGCACCCACCCATCATTTCTGTTCATTTGATTCCCCCGCCATAAGCTTACGGTGTTGGAATACAGAGTAGCGCATGAACGCAGTGGTGATCCATAAAAATACGTGGGAAAGTGTGAAAATAAGCAAAGACACAGTTCTCAACGAGTTGCTGCTGGACGCATCTTCAAGTGTCATATCAAATGCACCCGATAACAGCCGGTAAATGACATTTTCAGTTCTTTGGAGTATAAGAGAACTGATCACAGGCATCACCCATAAATTTGGTCTCAGTGGACAGACACGGAAAGAATGCATCTTACGAAATACGGTCGATATGATCGAAAGTACACTGCAGGAAGGCACATGAAGAAAGACAGTCTGCGGAACTCTAGTTAAGCACATCTCAGAAAATCGTCTTCGTGCGCAAGGCATATAACACTCACGAAATTATCTGACGAAATACGATAGTGAGTAGACTGTGTGGCAGCATACGCAGTAAACTTTTTGGCCCATGTCAACTGTCTAATGGGGCTTATCCCGAGCAAGCATCGTGGGATGACTGATCATCAGCAGTTGAATTAACGGTATAGACCGTTTGTGATAATGAGCAGCCTTCTCAGACCTTGTGAGCACACAAGGTGGCAGTGAATTCGTAAGTGCTTGACTAATATGTTTACTTGAAACCGATGCGCTTTTCTTGTGAAAATGTCGTTAAAATAAGTGAACAGGGATGAAGCATGCGAAAGCAAAGATAGGCATGGTGATCTATTGTCACCACCGATCTCAACAGCGGACAGCTGCGAGAAGAGGTATGCCAAAATAGTCCGTGCAATCGGCCCACGTCAGTGTGATGTGCACACAAAGTGAGCCACTGCCACCAGTACATTTAACCGGGTAGGCCAACACTACAACATTGAGTTGAAACAATCTTGACCGTTTCAAAGGTGCAGTTATCAAGCAAACAGGTGAATCGATTTCATACAATCTCATCTCAGATCGCACTATGAAATTTTTGTGTGCATTCCAAAGGGAAGGACACAACGTCAAACAAACTTCACAGATGTGGTGCGCGTCTTCAATAAGGTGCACAACAAACAGCCAAGAGGGTGAAAATTCCGATGTCATAGCCAGCAGCTGTGAACAACAAAAATTCAACTAGTGTGTGGAACCCGCAGTGCTAGGGTGCGAATAAACCTGAGTACGAATAAGGTCTACAATGATAAACAAGAATCCAAAAGTGCATGAACACAGCGTCTTTGTCAATGGGTAACGAAGACGGACTGAGGATGAGTGCGCCGGTGAAATAGGCATTCGAAGGAATAGTCGTGATGTTTCGTTGCAAGCTTTGTCGGTGTGAACTGGCCTACAATTAGAGATCAGTTAGTGGCTAAGCCAATGACGTGCTACTTTCAAAGGTTCTGGGGCAAAAAAAACGTTGCGCTAATGAATGGTTGTAGCCTATGGTAACCCTACGGTGAAACATAAGCTGATGAGAACATACGGTGTGGTATAGAAACAGAATGTTGCAGTGGACGAGATGATACCAAATCACCGAACGAACGCTGTCCGAATTGAAGAGGTGGACAAAATCAAATAATCAAACTGTTCGTTAATAGCTCATCAGAGATAAACGACACCGGTGAATGTGACTTTGACCAAACAAATTGAGCAACACTCAGTAAGATGGTAAAGTGAAGTCTTAGTTACCAGATAACATAGTACTTGCGCCGTTTTGAGGTTCTGTCACAGAACTGCGCCTAACAGTGATACAGACCGCAAGCAATAATGGCTGTTAAGTTGCCGGCAAGATACCCTCCATGGTTGCAAACCACAGGGTATGCAGTCAGCCACGATTCAAATGCCCTTTCTCAGATTAGTGTGACTTAGAAGTGATTCACACACACCTGAAACCTGGCCAAATGAATCTCGATTAGGCAACGTGACAGAGGAAACTGACCGAAGGACTTCAGTGAATGCGAACAGCCACGGACAATCTACAGAATAATTAGAGGTTGCTTGTGTTGCATTACACATCTCATATGCAATGGAAGCACAAAGCAATAAGGATTGATTGTACGTAAACAAGAGCCATGGGTGTTTAGTAGCCGGTCGGACCTCCAACACGTAGACTGATGACGCGAAAAGCGTAATAGACATAAACAGGATGGTGGCTGGGTAGTAACCCGGGGCATGATGGAAGCTCTGTTTGAGCCTATCACTCACGAAGACTGTGTATCTAGTATAGTTCCCAGCGACGACTAACAAACTCCCGAAATAATTAGTCAAGCTAGGGACATTGCATGAGTGGGCACCTCAACAAAACCTACGTCAAACGTAGCCAGGCGTCGAAATCCCTCCAAACACTGGTAGCTCAGGTTGATAGTTCAGGCGTACATGCAGTCGCCAAACTTAACAAGCAGGTTACAAAAGTTTCATCACCAGACAGGGTGACAGTATCAGTGATACGCGCTGAACACCTGAATTACCAGAGATGACATATCAAGCGGGGTCAAACGTCAAGTATGCGACGGCACACGTCATACAGGCTAACTGCAGTGAGGACGCACCGTACGTGCCCCATAGGCAACACTGTCGGTTAGGTAAGTAGATGATACTAGAGAAGCGTCTTTAATAGACGGGGACAATTGCCCAATTAACTTGCCCATGCTTTTTGATGCATAAACCCTCCGTGAGCATGTTGCAGCCTCTGACAACACTGAAAGTCGCATATCCCATCCTATGCTAACAAAAAATGAGTAAGCAACCCTTTAGCATCACTGCGGACCTAAAAAATCAGCTGTATGCGATTATCGTCTCGACAAAACCGTCATTCCAGCCAAGGCTCGATGGCACTCTTTAACTGTTAATAAGCTGTGGTAAAAACATTCTTCTGTTGATGCCGAACGGATTTTCGATATCTTTAAGCCCTAATCACTTCCGTCGCAGTGAACAAATTCTACAATAATACCAAAGCACAGAAGGCTAACAGCACGAAATGTCCAACTATCGCCTATGAGGCTTTGGGACGAAACTGGTAAGAACGGCGTTATTCAATCTCTGATATGATTGAAACTGACTGATGACTTACACAATACGGGTTTCTTACAAGGTGCTCCTGCATGACATGCAAATACGGCGTATTGACCATGTAAGTCAGTAGTTAGAAGTAGATTGATGGTTACCATTATTTTCCCTGTAAAAGGTATTTAAGTGCGTGCCACTCAAGTCTGCGCAATTTCACGAAAGATGTTACGGAATTAGTAATGCTTTAGTAAGTGAGTTCAGCTCCGCTTTGGATAGTGGAGCATAAGATTTGAAGCGGTCATAATTACTCCACCCCAAGACAACTCACCAGTGAAGTAGTCGAGTGGAATGCGCTTGGAACACTGCTATTCTTGAGCTTCATAAAGTACAGACGGTTACTCTTCTTTGTAGATAACAGCAAACCCGTCTATTCATTCCAACCGCATAACCACAATTTATTTCGGAGGATTAAAAGTTGTAATGTGTTTTCACCAAATTTATGGGGTGAAAACCGGGCCACAAATCCCCCGTTGAAAGAGCACAAGTGCTCGGTCACGGATGTTGCGTACCGCAAGACTTCGTCACCCTCCTTGGTGCGAGAAACCCGATCTCGTCTTCCGTTAGAGGCATGGGAATATATTCAACTCCCATCAACCCCTCCCTCCGAGCACGTCCTGTTAGGCGGCGAAATCAGGTAACCAGCAGGCCATATTGTATATTTCTACCTGAAACACGATTAGAACCATTCAAAATCAGTGCGACCCGCACAAGAGCGATGCACCATCGTCCGCAAGTTAGATAGAAGAGTAATGAAAAACGTCCAGCTATCAGTTACCAGACAGAGCATGGCGCCTACATCAGTAATGAACTATGATGATCGATGTTAGCACCCCTCGAAAAGTCCTCTGATAAGATTGACAGAACAACTTTGCTCTAGCAATAAGCTTGGAATCGAACAAGAATTCGTAACTTCAGAACGTCTTGAAGGCAAATACATTTCGTATGGCTGGCTTGCCGAACAACCTCCTCGTTGTGCCAGCTGGGTGGTTCGGGATTTTCCCGTTCCAGCAAATGGTTCGGCGGCAGTGTTCCAGGACGTGGTGGGTTTTCGCCTGGCAAGCGTTCTCCCTATAAAAAGCCACATATGTCCGTTTAACAACACTGTGACGTGGCGGACGTGACTCGCCACTAAATAAAGTCACTGCCCCTTGCTTCATCCTGGCGAAGCATTGTATTCCAGCAACCTTATGATGTACTTCTGGGGAGCATTGGGCCCCTGTTTGACAAAGGAACAAACGAAAGGCGCATGAACTGAGCAATCAGTCACCGGCTCCCAATGGGCGTTATTCCCTGAATTCGCTCCGCTGCCTTGCGGGCAGGTTATTCAGCCAAAGGCTCGGGGTGGTGTCCCCTAAGTCAACACCCTACTTCGGCTTGGGCAACCGGGTAGTATCTCGTCCTCTGACGAAACCATGGACATTGTTGTGTTGTTTTATTATACTGTTTCTGTACCTTCGTTTGAATCCCATGGTTTCTGATGGCATTATGTCTGTTAGCAGACTTTTGCAAACATATATATATATATATATATATATATATATATATATAGTATGGTTGTTGTATTAGGGCTAAATTTCTGGCTCGAAAGCTACTTCAGGACTGAAATTCCGTTCTCATTTACGATATTATACATTCGCAGACATGTCCGACAGACAGCCCACACAATACCAAACTACTCTACCAACTCCGATTTAAACGAGGGCTATTCACTGGCCATATACAGGGCCAAGTAAAAATTCCACTCAAGCTTCACCCTAGTGTGATACGCCTGGGAAGCGAACAACCCATCACAAGAGGTGAGGGCAAGTTGGACTATTTAAAGTCGGAACTACGCGGTACGTTTTGCTAACCATGTTAAACATAAGGGAAATATGGGGATTCCAGTTCCAACGGAGTTGCCAAAAGAATCTGACCCAAACAGCAGACGTGAGATGCTGCGATAAGAGCTGTTCGACAAATATCAACACAACGGCAGGGTTAGCTTTCCGAACAGTGCCTACCAGGTTGTGACATAATGCTTGTAGTAGAATAGTCTGAAGTGTTCATACAAGCTGAGAAGCACTGCGCAGCATCTACTCATTTTCGTTACTAGTTTTGCACTATACATGAGTCTGCTATTTCCGCCTATGCTTCTCATCCACCACTTACATGCTGACAACTGTACTGTAAGCTGATGCTGTCCTATTTGGTGATCCTTTTACCATGTGGCAAAACTATCTGAGGGACATACTTCAGATACAGTCCTTCGGCGGTAAGCAAACGTGAGTATTGTGTTTCACCGTGAGATTATGATTCCTGGAGTGGGATAAAAAATGGGGTGAAAATATTCGGAAAAAAACGCAACAACTAATGCAACACACACACATAATCGTAAAAGGAACAGTTTCCCTTTCTGAGATTTCGGGGGATCAGAGCATATTAAACAGTTTTCTCGAGACCATTATAAATGATTCCCTGACATATCATGTATACGTGCTGAAGTACTTTTGTTCGTTGTACAAATAACTCCACAGACAACTAAATACGCTTGTCAACTTCCTAAACAAAAGTTCGCATAGTTTCCATGCCGTACTCCTCGAGCCTTGACACCGTGTGTTCAGTTAAATAGTGCATATTTCAGGCATATTGTGTCCGTTGCTTGGTTCGGAATACTTCGGTTGTGTCTGCTCAAACAATATAAATACACTCGATACCCGATAAACCCTAGGGTGATTTCGGAAGGGGCTTCCGATTAACTGAAAAGTCTCTTGTTGCTGGAAATTACAATAAATACTTTGACTTCCACATAACGGTAAATCGGTACATAACTAAAGGAAACCGTATAAAACTCCGACAAGAAGCTTCACTTGTATTTTACTACGATTGTGTGAATGGTATATACTGACACCTCTGCCAATGGGTGTACACGTTGGTCCTCCTACGTTTGACAACTGATGGGGTAAATTATTCGTAACAGCGCTGTTCTTGCATTGAAAGGGAAATTATACTCAGTCAATCCATACCAGCAGTGACGATTAAACTAATGGTTCACTCGGCCACACGGAGAATCAATGGCACACGCCGAAACAGTAAAAATACACACTATCTTCAGATGGTGCCTGTGGGGAATCTAAGTATAACTGGTTGCGCATTGGGGTCTATTCCAGTAGATTGCATTGCGTATTTTTGCCAATGGCGACACCGAGGATACATCGATTCATTGACCTGTAGATGCGTTTCGTGAACGCATCACGTCAATTCTGAGGGAGTAGAGAGTGAGGTTTGGTATTACCTGTTACACGGTCTGCCCTGGAGAGATAACGTCACTGCAGTGATGATCGATTTAGGAAGTCAACTAGAAAGGTTGCGTCGGTTAGAGCACATGCTGTGTCCATAAGTCGGTTAACGAGGAATGGGTAGTCACTGTCCCGGCAGTGAGAAATGAAGTCGACTACTGATGATCTCGGTTTCATCGATACTTCTCCGCTTCCACTTGTTTCGGTTCAAGTGACACATTGTGTACCCGATCCGACACAGTATACGACTTAGTATGCAAGTGGCATCAATGATGGGCCGTGGCGGAAACAGGATCTCGTTGCTCTCGAGACTCCTCAACGACGGGCAACCAAGAACGTCAGGGGCCTCTTTCACTTGCCCTATCAGCATAGACTGAAATCTCTAAGAATATACAGCAGTCGATATCGGCTTTTGCGGGGGGATTTCATAATGGTTTACCAGATTCTGAAGAACCCAAACCACATTTGTCGTCCGCTGCTGAAATTGAACCACAACACTAAACTAAGAGGTCACCCTCTGAAACTGACAATTCATTATAGCCGGCTTGAATGCCGTAGAAATTTCTTTTCTCTCCGCGTGTGCCAGCCTTGGAACGCCCTCCCTAATTATGTCGTCTCTGCTCCCAATCTGGCGATATTTAAAAAACGTGTTGACGATGCATTGTCTCACTTACATTTCATTTTGTGAGTTGTTAGCCAGGGGCTACAAAACGCAATCAAACGGTGTCTTGCCAAACGCCTAACCAATGGATTTATACGTTTAATACGCGAACATCTCCGCTATTCCATTATGTGGAATGTCTATGGTGAGTCCACCACAACGCTTTTCACTTTATTATGCAATTGAATTTCGTAATAATTTCCATCCCACGGGACTTGTTAAGCGATGCTTTTTTACCCGTAATAAACCATTGTTCCATCTGCTTAAATTGTACATGAATCCCGGCTGTTTGTGAGGTGAGAAAGCTACTCCGTCAATGTCGTCTTATCTTCACAAGAAAGTTAGCTGATTGTGGGCACACAATGACAGCAACAGGCGACTTCATCCTGAATGTTGGCTCAGAGTAGATCCGGTTAACATTCCTCACTCTTCTTCGTTAAAGTTGCACGGTTGCAGAGCAGTAGCCCAGTACCGCTATTGACGATGATGAGCCATAATCGACGTTCAACTTAACCCTTTGTGTCCTGGCGGTATTTGTAAGTACCACTTTGTTTAAATTGTAATGCTGCTTCAGTGCAAGCGTCATTCCTGCTGGTACCCGAGAGGATACGTACAATAGCCTTTTGTCAACAATTAAGTAAGGGCCACAACTCCGATATGCTGCTCGACAGTGTGTTGAGTAAACTTTTGTGGTTCATGTCGAGCTGTGGGTAAATTAATTCAGGACTCAAAGGGTTAAGGAAACCGAAAGCGTCACGTGCAAGATATCGAGATGACCTTCGCAGTGCTACTAATCTCAAACCGTTCGCGTGTATCACAATGCGTTTACCTCACGCAGTGAGGGTCAAATTAGACCGTTACACTGGCTTCTGTCCGAGTAGAGGTTGCATAGACAATGCCTCTTCGCTCAACTCCAGATGGCTGAATGGTGTCGATTATACCGATGGTGTATCACGAATCATCTACTCCGAGTTGAAAACTATCATCGATTCAGTTGACCGGACAGTTATTGACACTGTCTACCGCTGAAAGATGTGCAGGCTAAATTCTGTTCGGTGTTGAACTGTGACGACTGCGGCCTACGGAGACGTAAGGAGCTGTGGGAGGATTTCTGTCGGGCTAATCACGATAAGTAGATTTCCTACGGGTCACTATATCCTTTTGATTCAATTTGAGAGCAAACGGACCAAGGGACACGCAATTCTACTTTCTTTTAAAATAAAGATGTTAACGGCTGACCGATTTATTTGTATAGAGCACACCCATCAAATAGTGCTCTTGGAGTTGTACTCAGTTGTCATCCAAGCACTGTTGAAGAACGGTGTGAGTATAGGATGTATGTATGAATGTAATCTCAAGTCTAGCAACTAGACATAGAACCAACAAAACCATGGAGATTATCGGATAAGTCATCGCGTCATAATCATCGTGGCATAGTAGTTGAAGGTGAGCAACACACTTCAGCTACTATGCCGCAGGAAGAAAGGAACATTTTGCCAAAAAATAGAACGAACCATTTTTAGTTTGTTTTTTCACACGCCGATTTTCCTCTTTGTTGTCATTTTCAATCTTTGAAGTATTAAACATGTGAACCAACACAATTCTGCACACAATTCTTCCACTGATTTCGGTTGCGGGCCATGTCTTCAAGTGTTTTAAACCATTAGCACTCCTCATCTTTGGGTTCCCAACCTGGAAGACGTACGGATCCAATAGCGGATAGACACGACGTCAGCGATTTCATGTGTTATCGCCAAGTGGAAGGCTGACCACCACGTGGTCGCCTCCAGCCAGGTCCTTGACGAGCGAACAGAACGCGACGCGGTAGACGCACAGGTGCCGTGAGTAGGATGTAACCGAGCCATCTCAACTGGCACAGTAAAACCAGTTTGTTGAAGGGAATACTCACATTCCCCAAAATGCGACGTCGAACATCATTACTGTTAACTCGATGTTGCCATCAAACACGAGCAATTCTACTTAAGCAACCGTTAGCGAAGACAGTAAGACGACGCATGTCTTTCATGCGAATCGGCCAGGACGCGCTCCCACAAAACCGGAATCGCAGCCAGATTGTTGAACACATGAATCGGGTAACGAAAAGTGAGGATTGTTAGTAAACAAAAAATTAGCGTGTGATGGTTGCGTGAATGTGAGAAGTAGAGACGGTAGCTGATTAGAACGTTGTGGTACAGTCCATGATTTTGTGAGAGCGTGATACTACCCGATTACCCAAGCCGAAGTAGGGAGTTGACTTAGGGGACCCCACCCCGAGCCTTTGGCTAAATAACCTACCCGCAAGACAGCGGATCGAATTCAGGGAATCGCTGATTGAATGTTCAGTTCATGCGTCTTTCGTTTGGCAGATAAGCAAACGGGGGCCAATACTCCCCATGAAATCAGCACAATTGCTGGGCTACAATGCCCCACCGAGGTGGAACACTGTCGCCGAACACTTCGTTGGAACAGGGTACACCCAAACCACCCAGCTGGCACCAAGAGAAGGTAGTTCGGCAAACCAGTCGAGTATAGGATAATCACGGAATCAAGGTGATAATGAGTGCGGAAAGGAGCATAACCTAAATTTTGCTCTGCCAAACAGCCACTGAGCGTACATTTGGGATAGGCGAAAAACAGGTAAGTCATGATTAACAAAGAGATAAACGAACAGCAAGTTAACGTTTTCTTCAGTACCATAGGTTGATGCTACATGCGGAGGACCAATTGGTGGCGCGCCTTCGGCAGACTAGAATGACTTTAGCCTAAGCTGTGTTCAATAAGATGTGACATTGCGGAATAATAGCAGTGTGTCCTTCACATGTGTGCTACGTGGAATCGCCCTAGTTTAAGTAGAAGGAACAACAATACTAGAACAAGCAGTAGGCGCAAGGTTGCACATCTCCAATCTCGCTACTTTAAGAGCCATTTCAGGGACCGAGGTTGTGAAAGCAAAAGGAGCAGAGTAAATGGTCAATGTCACTTGTCGCGTCCTACACAAAAACAGGGGATGCTCAGGCCCAAGCAATGATGTGTCGTGAGTCCACCCACTGCTACGTGTGCAGTTGTGAAGGCGAAAACTGACGGATGTGAGGAAAAACTAAGGAATCGCAAGCCCACAAGCGAAGCAAGGTGAAAGTGGTAAGAAAAATTATCGGACGAAAACAATACTGATAGACAAGAAATCGAATGCACGGGTGACATTTATTCTGAGGATGAGTAATGTCGGACAAGGGATCAACTGCTGACTATGTCGATTCGGAGGCTACAGCCCAGGAAGACGGTGAGCTCCAAACCGACTAAATTAATCTGAAGTCATCGTGACTTCGCCATGTCGCAGTTAGTTGGCCTAAGAGTTCACCGAAGCATGTTCGGTGTCCACATACAACACGTGTCCAACATTGAAAAAGATCAAGTTAATGTAGGTGTAAATTCGGCAGACAGATACGTGGATGTCAGAAGTACACGCTCGGTGATACGCAAGTTAGAGGACGTTTTTCCTAATATTTCCAGCACGCAGCGACTCTAACTCAGATACGCACAGCAACACCATGCTCAGTGTCCTCGAAGACATGAGTCGTCGAAATCTTGGAAAGCTGAGCAGGAGGACCGTAGAGCATGGCAACACATTCGGTTATTTGACAATCAGATGTGGCAAATCAACCGAGGCAAGACGATTGATCGATAAAGTTGAGCGGTTTCATGATAATGGTGAGGATCCGTGATGCGGACCCAATCCAGTCAGGGCAGCGGTCGTAACGGGACTGGACTTTAACGTACCTATTTGACCAATTGAGCCATAATGTGTGAGGCCATCGGGCGCTTTGAGAGCTACGACTACCAGATTGGTAAATGGTTAGATGTCAGACGAACTCACTCCCTCGAAATGGTGTAAATTTATGTAAAACCGAATCGTTGCCGCATCCGCTGTATTGCAGACAGGATTTTGAGTCAATCGGTTGGGGACTCTAATCGTTCTCCTGCTTAGGTCTGGGAGCCCACATACAGTCATGACTATCTCCCAAAACTTCAACCACAACCTGAATCGGCCGTCGCGCAGCTTAACAAGGGTCGCCTTATCTGCTGCATAAAGCAGGGTGGATAAGCGAAAACATGCTACTGCTGGCGTCTCCATTGTTTCCTTTCCCACCGTTTCTCTGACTCTCCTCCCAACTCTCATTATTAACCCTCATTCCATAATTTCCAGCTTAATTAACAGCAGCCGCAATGCCACTGCAGTTATTTTCTCGCACCACCCACTGGAGGCCTATCGGTAGCAGCCCCTTATGAGGAAACATGATCCCGTTTCCCTTACGGCGTTCAACGTTCGCACTCTAAGACAAGTAGTTTAACAGGCTGCATTCGCACGCACTTTGGTCACACTGTGTAATGACATGTGACGCGCGTCCGAAACTATGATCAATGATCCCCAGAGGTTGTTAAACAAACTGTACCCGGCATGTTTTCTCGCTTTTGATCGCACCCACTGTTAAGGTAACCACTAGTGAAGCTGGAGTTGGCGTCGTTATTAGCTCCAAGGATGAATCATTCTTGGTTGATTGGATTCGCCGTTTGTGTGCAGGCCGTCTAACGGCATCAAACAAGGTTAAATCACGAAGTATTACTGTACGCTGTTTGTTTGTGGTTTCCACTTTTGCCCACACCGATTGCAGTTCTGATGCCAAGGACGCCTTCTACCACGAACTGAACAAGCTACTATGCATTGTTACCAGTCCAGATAGCATAGTTCTTGCAGGGGATATGAATGTCCAAGTAGGTCGTCCAAGCTATTCCCAAGCTGAGCTAGGTGGTAGGTACGGACTTAACTTCGACCAGACGGACAATGATGAATGTCTGTTGCAACTGTGTGCATGGAGCACCACTTTTAGACACAGTGAACACCGGAGTCCTCTGGCATCCACCCACAGCTGGCTAACGATGGGCACAAATTGATCACGTTGTTATAAGTTATAGGTGACGTGGTCCCATCCTGGACTGCCGCTTGTTCTGGAATACCTGCGTCGACTCTGATCATTCCTTGGTGCTATGTCGTTTTTCCATGCGGCGTACCAAGTGCCTCACACGATTTGCAACTGAAAAGTTATCCCATCGCTAGGTCAGGCAAGCTTACCAGAATGCCCCGCGTACAGAACTTACGTCTCACCCTAAGGACAAGGAGATTCAGTGGAATGGAATCTCGACTGAGATGCACGAAGCGGAAGCCTCTGCTCGCGGCACTAGCAGACGTCACCGAGCTAGTTACTTGATATCCGAGTGGTCTTTGAACCTGCAGGGATCCAGAATAAAACTTCCGATGGGCTCTGAGTATGATGTATCATCATCAACATAATTATCATCAATACACGTTAACTGAGGGTGACAAATACACAGCAGCTAATGTGCCGAGATACAAAAATGTTAGATACTAAAAATTACATTAAAAAATTCAAAAGCAAGTAATATAAGATCAAATATTATATTGTGTATTTCGTATGAGATCGGAATTGGAGGGGGAATCTAAAGAGAAGAGCAGATGAACAAAGAAACTCGCAACACAAACGCCACATCAGCAAGTGTGTTCAAACAAACGTGCTTATCATCTGTAGGGCCCCAGCCAGGCAGCCGGGATGTACTAACCGACGCCAACTTCGAAGTGAAAGTTTTCATTTCTCTCGACCAAGTCATCACTTGGCCACCCATCCTCTTCTTCTAACCGCACCCCCGTCACGTAAACGCACGTCGAGGGAATCAGGGTGCTGGCAGAGCACGAGATAATCAGACGGACTATTAGGCGTGAGCTAAGGCAGAGTAAAAGTGCTGATGAGGAAGCCTGGCGAATCAGCAGGGTTCTGGAAATGAAGGAAGCGGGAGCAGTAGGTAATAAACGCAAGCTCTTCCAGCTGATCCGCAAAAATGATCCCAGAAAATCAGAGACAGCGGGCACACTGATTCATAATAATAAGCAGCGCCGTACGGCTCGTTGGGATGAACACTTTCGAGAGCAGTCCCATCGGCCCCCTGCTCCCGGATCCCTACTTAATTAGTTGGTGCAGGTTGAGCCCTGTTCGGTTAGTTTAGAGGTTTTAGCGGAGGTTGAGGTCCGAAACGCGATTACACGCCGTAATCGCCTTCAGTCTGCTGCAATGAATTCTCTCGCACCCACACTATCTAAGGATGGAGGTGAGGTTCGCCAGAAGACACTGACCTCCCTGTTCGAACAGGCCTGGAAGGAAGAAACCATCCCAACTAACTAGTGAATAGATCACAATGGCAGTCGTACCAACTGTGCTAACCACATGGGTATTGGCATAACGCCAGTGGTGAGAAAAGTACTGGTCACCATTCTCGTTTGTCGCCTCACCGCGGAACACGAATCCCGAATTAGGGAAGAATAAGCAGGCTTCAGCAGAGGACGGGGCTGTGTAGACCACATATGTACTCTAGAGCAGCGCCACACATATCGCAGACCGACAACAGTTATGCTCCTCGATTTCAAGAGTGCGTTCGACTCAGTCGAACAATCTATTTTGTTCAAGATACTCTTGCGTGAACACTTATGCAGCCTATACCCGAAAATCACAGGCTACATTAGGATCTACGGTGAATTATCAGAAATCCTCCTGACAAGTGGCGTCCGTCAGGGGTGCTTGATTTCTCTATTTTTATTCAACTTTGCCGCGACTGCATCATGGAGTGTTGCCTTGCAGAGCTTCACAACGCAGATGTTGAGGCGCTGCCTGGTGAAAAGCTAATTGATCTTGATCATGCGGACGACATTGTCTTCTTGTTTAATTCTGTTGGGACGGCGCAATCAAGCCACCATTTAACATGCGCTTCGCACCTACAAAGTGTTGTTGCAGGCAGCTGCTGACCCTTGATAGCAAGGTAGCTGATCACTTCACTTACTTTGGCAGCTGCAACGACAACGTTGGGCGCAGATGCACCAAAGTCAGTTCATGTACTGCAAAAAACTAGAACCGCTTTATTGATTCCGAAAGAGGCTCCCATCGGTCTGAAAGACCGTAGTGAGGAACATCCTAATCTATGATATTAAGACGTAGTTCCTTCGATCTGATAACCTGCAGCGCCTTCGAGTCTTTGGTTATCGATGGTGTGGGGTGGCACCAGTGTGTCCGCAACGATGATGTGCGTAGGTGAGCACCGGGCAATGATACTCAGGCCTTGTTCTGTTTGCCAGATGCAGGGTGGCGCAAGGCTCGAGGTGAGTAAAAGTTAGCTTGGCAGTAGGGAATGAAGTCAGTGACGACCAAAGTCGGAGCCGTCTCGCCTTCCAGGCTGCAGTCCACATGATCGTCATGTGCTTCGCTTGCGAGGTTACATAAAACGGCTAGCAACCGACACCAGTGATGTGTCTGCTGTCGTCGCCTAGTTGGACTGCCTGTTTAAAGTATGCTTGGTGTCTATTTAGCTGCGAGGTAATGGCTGATTATGACGAGGGGTGGTGAAGGCCGCAAGCTATCTTGCCGATGCTGTCTTACGATCACACGATAAAAGAGGCATCAGCATTACGGCGGTACGCGGTACCGACGCCTCGCTGACGTGCAACCAGCACCAGTCGCGTGTGGGCGAAGGATAATGCGAGGGTCGCCCGGTCCCCTACACAGGCTCGAACCCGCGACTGCAGGATTACAAGACAGACTTGTGATGCCTAACGTCACGGACCGGCTTGGGGTGTTTGTGATGATATGCTGCTGGCACAAGGTGTAGACGCTTTGGCTCTGAATATATGTTTAAAGCATTAAGGTTCGACGCTAGGTACCCTTCTCCCTCTCCTATCATTCTTTTTTCCGTAGGTCACCAAGGTTGTGCGGTAGCGAGGCATCATTCTGAATAATTGATGTACTGCTGTTGATGGTGGTGATGACGCAACGACAAGCTAAACCTGAACCGACTGCCATGGCAGCCGGGCCCGACTTCAAGAGAGTTGTAACGAACTCGTGTCTCAGGTTTGTAGACCGGTCATCTGGTAAGACCCGCGTTCCAGAAGCAGGGAAATGATTGGTTAGATAACACTCATTCGTAGTCGTTTGGTCCAAAAACTGACTCTCGATGTAGTTGGTTAAGCGTGAGACACGCAATTTGAAGCTCTTTACTTAATAAACCGAGCCACAAGGTAATGGGAAGTATGTCTAGTTCCGGAGGATAACTGTGATTCCACAATAAGACTACTTGAGGTCGGTGGCGATAATCCAGAGAAGAAGTAACACGTTTCCGGCCGTATTGTGTGTAACGCCTGTGGACGCGGTTAACTACATGAGAATGTTGGAGAGTTCGTCTATATGGATCGGGAGAGGTAACCAGTGGCAAACAAATGAAATACAGTTGTGTTTTCTGTAGTCAGAGACAACATGTAGAGTCAGTACTCTGGGCCAATGCCACCCCTGCCTGAGTTTTAGTAGAAAAGAAATATCGGCCTCCCATTAACCCCAAATGAGGAGGATACTGACCGAGTTTTTGACCTCTAACTGTTTAGTTATCTGGTAGGAGTGGCCACTAATGTGCTTGAGAAGAGCCACAGTATGTAGCTCGGTGAAACTGAAGTACGCTAACCATCGTTCCTTATCAAGGTTCAGGTGAAAAAGAAATAAGGCTTTGTGAAGGTATAGGCGAACTTCGCGCGCATTAGTTTATTAATTAGTTGAGCTTACTTCAGTGAGCAAAAAGGGCTGAATCCCTATTTTACGGTTCTTTATAGTCGCGCTGGCCGCTCCGATTGGCTGCTTTGAATCTGACCGTTCCTATGGGCTGATTAAGGCGAAGCTGCGGTCAGCAGTATAATGGCCGCAAACCACAATGCGATTACACGGTGTAGATCAAAGGTATTAATATGTTCCCGGTGACCCATTAGATTGTTTTCTTTTCTCCCTTATTCGTTATGTACATTATTCTGATCGACCAGTGGGATTACTCCAAGGGATTTTAGGGAAAATGTTGGGTTTTCGTCGATATAGAGTTCATTGTTCTATGGCTTAGGTGCACTGGCCAACATGTTTAATGTCAACTAAGGGACTAACTAGTTTTCAATAGCACGGCCCGCGTGAGCAAGCCCTTACCTTGTTACTTGCCATAAGTAGTGCGCCTCAAGAACAATTTTATCCTGGTTTGAACCCAGCAGTTGAACGTAAGGAACGAATTAAAACACGGGGTCTAGTGGCCTTCAATCTGAGGCTTTGAGAATTAGGTCTAGCTATGTAACCAACACTTGCATCGTGTTCCGCGCTATTCGTGTCAACAACATTCGGCAGTTCACGCCGAGTGGCACGCAAGGCAAGCTTAGGAAGCTGATTGAGAAGTTAACGCAAGACCTTGTTCGCGGACGATTCGTTAAGTTCTTCACAAGACGGTGCTCAAGATCAATGGCGCTAAAGCTCAGAGCATGGCTAAAACGCCTTATAATGAATGAGCGTACAAAGACTGGTAAGTTACACCAAAAGGAAATGATAAAAGGAACGGTAGAATGAGAACAACGTGACGATTCTATTTTTGATGATGTAAGATGTTTTCAGTAGGTCAGAGAATAGGTTCCAGCACGTGAAGATCGTGGATTAATAAAAACTTGAAAAAACTTGGAAGTGTATCGATATGGAGAAAATGGAAGAGCTGGTGATATAAACTGGCAAGAAAAACTCGAATCTATAAGAAAAATGTAAGATCCACACTATCATATGAATCAGACCTAACGCACAATCAAAGACGCGCGTGAAGCTCCAGTGCCAATCCATCGAATAGGGACACCGCACAAACGTTCCACTGCCAAAACGTATTGCTTTGCTGCGTCAGGAAGATCATCGAATGATGTCACACTATGAGTGGATTCGGTCCACCCTGGAAGAACATCGTAGATCACCGTGACTTGATTCAACAGGGATGAATCGGCTGGGGGCTCTGAGAACTCACGACCGGTCGTGACATCCTTGTAGAGCTTACCGATGCGAACCTAGGGAGAAAGCATTGAGGGGAAAGTCCATTTAAAAAGGCGGGTTACCAAAGTAAAAAAAGTGAAGTCTCGTTGAGGGACTGGCCCCTAGATTACTATAAAGGATAACATGTATCATTAAGCAGCTCGCTTCGTTGCTATGCCAGTTGGCTCCGTGTATTATTCTATGCGTAGCAGTTATCATTTTCTTTTTGTCAAATTCAATTTCCTTTCTGATCATGAATTTGCTTAGTGTTTTTTCGTATCTGATTTACATTTGGTTGAGTACTTTACGTATCGTTCCTTTGTCGTTCGATTGAATTACCATTTTGTGATGGCGAGACAACATTTGTAAAACTATCGGACACAGAACTCATGTTGTCACGTACTTTGTGGCACGTGACTGCATGTTTTGTGTTCTCGTCTATGTATATTGAAAGCAGTCTAGATGAAAGATGTGCCCCATGCTGAGGCTGATGTTGCATTCTTGATGCTTCTTCACCGCAGTTGGGCTAAACCAACTTACACTTAAACTAGGTCTTTTTAAGCTGGCCAAATTTCATTCCACTTTATTTGGTTTGTTCTGCCTACCTGAATACTCTTCTATTAACTGGCCACGTTGCTTACATTAATTGTGCTTATCTTCGGTAACTTTGTTGCGTTTTGTAGCATTTTAACTAACTTGTGGACATCTTTCCTTATCGCGGATTCGTTGCTAACCAACTTACTTCATATGCTTATTTAGCTTAGCGTTATGCCGCCGTATCTGTATGCATTATTGGACTTGTTTTATTTCATCGTGTCGTTCCAGGTGATTGGCTGTTGCTTGACATCCCCGGTGTGGCTGCGCTTGGTGTGCATGTTGACAAGGTGCCTACCTCTCTATTACCCACTACCTCGTCCATACTGGCTCCAGGAGACAGTTGGTCGTTGCTGGAGAGGACAGGGTGCACGGTCCTTGTGGCCGTGTTAGGATCAAAGAGTGGTTCCATGCACTCAGTGTGGAGCGGACTACGGTCCAGCCACCGCCTTGTGTGCGCTTGATTTCCCAAGTACAGCGTGCTTGTGTTTGCCTGTGAAGGAGTGTGGACCGGCTCCGTTGATGAAACGTGGTTCCCATCCGCATGCCTGCCGGTCTTATTCCTTCGGGTTTACACTGGATATGGGGTGTGTGGTTGGAGCTGTGGGTGATGCAGTGCAAGTCATCCATGGTCCCTCTGTAGGCGCAGGCGTCCTGTGTCTGGCCACAGTGACAGGCAAATCCGAAACCGGATGCCGCCAACCATATGAAAGATATCGAGCCATTTATAAACCACGAAATGAATGTGTATAATAAACACAGAGACGAAAAATGAAAATACACAAAGAGAATTTTTGTGTTTTTCATACGCCTTTTGCATTTCTTTGTCAATTTAGAGCTTACAGTGTTGATCATTAGAGCCAATGCAAAGACCCATGCAAGTCATCCAATATAGGCGAGTACGAACCTTATCTTTAAGAGTCTCTTCCAACCAGCGATGTTCTGACTCTCCAGCCCTGAAGAAGTACGGGGCAGACAAATGGTAGACTGGAAGTCGGCGCATTGAGGTTTTGTCGCCATGTGGTAGGTTGGTCACCGCGCGATTTCTTCTAATGCGGCCCTAAGAGAGTGAATAGAGCGCCCCGTGGCAGAATCTCGCAAGGCATGCGTAGAACGTGACCTAGCCAACCTAGTTGGCGCGCCGATATTAGCTTGTCAAGAGGTAAGATCTTCTAAACTAGGACGCGACGTCTAACATCGATGTTGCTAAGGTAACATTCCCACCATATACGAACTATCCCTCGCAGACAACCGTTGTCAAAGGCCGAAATCCGATGCAAATCAGTTAGACGGATCGACAAGGACTCACTTCCGTACAAAAGGGACTGAGAGAACATATGTACCCTACACCCTGCACATTACCGAGAAAGAAACGTCACGACAATGCCATAGATGCCTCAGAGTAGCAAAAGCAGATCGGCCTTTGGTAATACGGAGCGAAATCCCTAGGTGGATGAAGCCATCTACTTGTCCAAGCTGCAGGCCTTCAAGAATCAGCACAGCTGCAAGTGGATACGTCCTGAAGTGGGACCGTATATTTCACTGCAGCGAAGGTTATGCCATACTTGGTAGCTTAAATCACCAAGCGGTTTAGAACAACCTACATGATTTCTGGGTCGTCAGCGAGCAAGGTAATATCATCAGCATAGTTCACGTCAGTCGCGCGATTGCCTAGAAGAAGCTCTACACCAGAACTCTTCCTTCCAGAGCACTCAGTAAGACATCTTCAATCGCAAAATTGAAGAGAAATGTGGACATGGGGCATCCCCATCTCACACCGCCAGTGACGGCGAAGGGGGAAGAGAGCTAATCGTAAGCCATCACTCTACCAGATACAATGCTGTATAAAGCACGAAGTGTGGCGGTATACATTTCGGGAACCCCATTTCTTTGTAGACAACACCAGAGAGAAGGTCGATCGACCTAGTCGATCGGGGCGGAAACCAGCCAGTTCCGCACGGAAGTGTAGTTCTCGAATCGATGTTAGCAATGTGGAGGCGACGGATTCCTCCGTGGTTGGCGCATGAGATACGGTCACCGTTTTGGAAGATCGTTACGATGATCGACCCGCCCCAACAGGATCAGATCATTTTATCACATCAGACCTTCGAGAATTAATTGATAAGCGCTTCACCACCGTACTCGAACAGCTCCGGAGGAAGTCCGCCTGAGTCAGTAGCTTTGAATTGCTTCAAGTGACGACTAATTTAAACCTCCTCTTGGGATTCAACACAGGTTTTTCAGATATTTTGTAAGAAGCGCCAGAGTAACATGTCACAGTCGAAAAACTTCGCCAATCAGTAAAGGTGGCAAAACGTTCCATATCAAGGGGCCCATTGTGTACGTACCAACAACAAAACGTACAGCTACCCTTATATTCGAACAAGCTATCGTGTCCGCAGGCTGCAAACTTTCGGGGACGATGTTCATCGGTTCCGGGACTCTCAGCTGCCGTACCTGTGTTGCGTCCATAAGAGACTAACGTCCTAGGGTTCGATAGCTTAAGTAATGAAGCCCTTAAGAAAGAGGGAACAACTGCTAGCATTCAGAGACACTGTAATCTTGCAATACTTCATGCACCAGAGTCAACTGATGCGAATCCTGATTCGATCATCATCATCATCATCAACAACAGCAGTACATCAGCCATTTGAACTGATGCTTCGCTGCCATACAACCATGATAACCTATGAAATAAAGATTAATAAGAGGGAGAGAAGGAGCACTTACCGGAAAACCTTAATGCCCTAAGCAAATATTCGGGGTCAAGACGCCTACACCTTGTGTGGACAACATACCGTCACAAATCGCTGGCTATCGTGCAAAGATAAGGCTGGAGTCTACCTGACTCCCCTTGTGCTTGTCTCAAGAGTTCACAAGACATGGCTCGCAACCGACACCAGTAGCGTGTCTGCTGCCGTTTACTAATCGGATTGCCAGTTTAAAGTGTGTTTGACAATGTGTTATCAGATTCCATATGAGTACGTCGAGCCTCTGGATGCTATCCGGCGTGTTTCGGATGCAAGCGAATACAATGAGAGTCTCAAAGCCCTCAGGGCGAAACTACGTGCTAGCCTGAAGACAGACCGCGAAGTCTGATGGTTTCATCGTGCCTCGGAGATGGAAACACCCGCTGTCCTCGGTAACCATCGGGTTATTACGTCTGATCCGAGCAATAGGCAGCAGGAGACCTGGTGTTAGCGATACCACATGCGATGAGAGTGGACAGCCGATCCACAGCTTGTCAAAAATGTTGGAGCGTTGGGTCGAACACTTTAAGAAGCAGTTCAATCAGTCAGGGTTACCAACTTCTCCATCGGCAAATGATCGCCCTACTCACTGGGCCGTCCCCTTGGATGAACTCTCACGCGCAGAAATCGAACGGCTGAAATGGAACAAGGCCACCGGAGCAGATGGACTTCATCCAGCCTCTGCCAAGTTCAGGAGTCTTGCTCTTTAGGACGATTTACATAACTTACGAGTGAATATATGGGAGCAGAAGATTACCCCAAAAGACTGAGGCAGCTCCGTTATAGTCCCGATCTACAAGGGAGGCTCACGTTCGGAATGCGGTAACTATAGAGGAATCAGTCTGATCCCCATCGCCTCGAAATTACTTGTCTCCGTCGTCCTCCATGGACTAACTGGCACCAGTAAAAACCAGATGCGCGAGAAACAAGCCGGGTTTCGTCGAAATCGAGACTGCATTGACCACGTCTTCACATTACGTCAACTGTTGGAGCATCGTCACGTTTATTGGTGATTCACCGTTGTCGTGTACATCGACATCAAAGGGGATTTCGAGTTGGTTGATCGATGTGCCCTTTGGGACCGTATACTCAGGAGAGGTGTGCCAGAGGAATATGTAAATATTATCCGAGCGCTATATGCGCGTAGCTCGGGAAGTGTGAGGGATTACGGTAAACATTCGCCGCCCTTCAATAGCTCCAGCGGTGTGAGACAAGGTTGCCCGCAGTCACCTTCGTTCTTTAACCTCGCCGTTGAACAAGTCATGAAAACGGCGTTCGCCAGACACGACTTAGAAAGTGTGGAGCTGTCTAACGACTTCTCGACTTGGAGAATGCTGACGACATTGCGCTCATCTGTGAAAGCTCACAAACATGCCAAGTTTCAATAGATAAAATAGCTCTGGCAGTCAGTCGTTTCAGGCTATGCTTTGTACTATCGAAATGCAAAGTTCGCCAAAATTGGCAGGGACCCACCTGAACTGACCTTTGGCGGTGATCATCTAGAAGACGTCGAGAAATCCAAGTAAGTAGGCAGCTACATCAGCGCCAGTGGAACGGAAGATGAGATCATGAACCATATAGCAAAAACTCGATGCGCTTTTGCTGATGTCCGCCATCTGTGGTGCCGGCGTGAAATTACTCGCGCTCTGAAGTGCTCAGTTTACAATGCAGTAGTCCGTACAACCCTCACGTACGGATGCGCAATCTGGCCCATTAGATCAGCCGACATAAAGAGGTTAGTTACCTTTGACCATCGGTGCCCTCGCAGCTTAGCTCATGTCTGGTGGGAGCACGGTGTGAACAATGAGTGTGTTCGGCGTCGCGCTTTTGGTGCAGGAAGAGGGAGTGAACCGATCTACATGCTTATATCACACATCAGACTCAGAGGGCTGGGTCACGTGTTCCGTATGCCAGCGCACCGACTCCCGCGACGTGCATTGTTTGCGCGCCGGGGGTCTGGATGGAAGAAGAGGAGGGGAGGCCGAGCGATGACTTGGTCTGGAGGAATGAAGTCCCTCACTTCGAAGTTGACGTCGGTTGATGTTTCCCGACTGCCTGGCTGGAGACCGAATTATGATGAACAACTTTAGTTGGATACACTTGCTGACATGGCGAAGAGTCGACTTCAATGGTGTTTGTATTGTGAGTCACTTTGTCCCTCCTCTTTCCTTTAGATTCCTCCTCTAACACCGAGAGCATAAGTGATAGCAGCAATATGTTACTGTTTTATAGCTTTCAAGTCCACATTGCTTAATGTCTTACCATTTTTATATTGCGGCACATCAGCTGAGGCGTGTTTCTCATCCACAGCTAACGTGTGTTGGTGATGATGATGAGGTCGAGCTTCTTTTCGGAGTCTGACTAATAGGCTCCACGATGTGGGTGAACAAAGGTTGAGGATAGAACAAATCGTCCGTCTTGGAAAACGAGATGATGAGAAGACTCGGCTTAGGAGAGTCAGTTTTGTTGATACTACTCCGACTCGGTAGGCGAAAAGTTTGCAGTGTAGTGGACAAATGTGACAAGTTGTGCCATCTCGTTACCTACCGGTGACTGGGCGTACTAGGACCGGGTGAGATCTGGTTGAATCCTGAAGTAACTGTACATGAAGTCCAACTCAGTGGCTAATCGTGCATGCGATGCGACAGAATATCAAACGATGGTGGCATTGTGCTGCTGTATTCGGGTTCGCTTGTGCGGGAAACACGTAAGCACATACAGAAGCGAAGATGGCCTATGCGAGTAACTGTAGTGTTCGATCCGCCTGAGAATCGATGCATTATTGTTCGTGGGTGTGGCCTACCGCAGTCCGCGAAGGCGCTGTCTGGGCCGGTTACTACATGTTGGAAACCACATGTCATTCCTTGCTCATGAGTGACCTTAACTTACCTCGGATACTCTGGCCTAAGAGTTCAACTTTCCCCCGAGCGTTATGAAGTTGAGACAGTGTTTGCAGGGGTGAAATTTGAAACTGGGACAGCACAACACATCTGCCAGACGGCGCGCATTACGCCAAACACTATATTGTCTGGAATCGATGCTGACTAGCTGCGAAAAACGAGTATATGATGCTCAGGTCCTAGAATTCCTGATAACGAGTGACCGCTTGAATATCATAGTCAGCCTAGAGCTGCCGCTGTCATACTCGCGTCCGTCGGAGCCATCATTCAACTATTGGAAGACTGAGTGTGATGGTCTCACTCTAGCTGATAGTAAAAAGGACTCGTCGCTTCCACAAAATCCACCCGTTGGTTTGTTGCAAAAGAGGGTGCAACATCATTGTACACTCGATTCGTACCCCACAAGCATCGAAGAGTTGGGCCAGTGAAGCTGCATCGATTCGACAAGTCAGCGCGTAGCACGGAATAAATTCCTTCAATTCGACTATACTGACAGTTACAATATCTACAAGAAACAGCGGAATTTATGCAACGCAAAAACACAGCTTGTAGTAGCAGCAAAGACGAGCCCAAAAATCTTTACATAAGTAAAGCGGCGCCTGAGGCGTACAGGTGACGTAACAATGTCAGATGGCTATGATGGACAGCTTCTCAATTCGAGAACTGTGCGTGCGTCCGCAACGGTGGCGCACTTCGTTTCCGTCTCTTCGAATGATCGTGCGTCAGTACTAGTTTGACTTATGCAGCTGTCACCGAACTCGACAGTTTGGATTGCGGTGTGGAAGATGTACGCAATCTGCTAGCTAGTCTTGACGGCACGAAGCCTGCCGGTCCTGACAGACTCCACCCATTGATTCGCAAGTCCTTAGTTGCCATCAGCTCACCTTCCGTGACTTGTGTGTTCAACAGGTCGTTGCCCGATGGTGCGTTGCCGAATGACTGGAAATGCTCGGCAGTGAAGCCAATTCTGAGGGATGGTGACCCATGCAAGGTGGACTATTACCGGTCAATCTGTCTGACCACCGTATTGGCCAAGTGCCCGAGAAGATGGTGAAGAAAGAGCTGATGCAGCTGCTAGAATCGAAAGACATCCTGACAAGAAACAGCACGATTTCACGAAAGACCGTTCATGCATCAGCAAACTGCTGGTGACGAGGCACGAATGGCTGCAGGTGCTAAAGCGGAGGAAGTAAGTCGACGTGATCTGTATTGATCTAAGTAAAGCATTCTCTTATGTATGATAAATATGTACGGTGTCGGTAGCTGATTGCATCGATGGGTCAGCGACTTACTAATTGAGCGACAGTGAAGTATACAGGTGTACGATCATCGAAATGACTGGCATCTCCCACCAGTCGTGTACCCCAAGGTACAATACTGTGGCACATTTTATTCCTGATCCATATCAATGAAATACCTTAGCTTCTTCGGTCGCCTTGTGCCTTGTTTGCGGACGACCGGAAGATTTGGAGAGTAACTGAAGTTCGCGGTGATTCCGACGTACTTCAGCATGACCCCGATCGCCGGTTCATGTGGTCTGCAGAAGTCGAGCTGCTGGTCAACCCAGTCAAACCGTTATACATAAGCTTGAGGAAGGGTGGTGATGGACGTACGTACACCCTGGAAGGCCAATTGCGACATCTTTCAGCTTCACGAAGTATCTGGGAGTAGTCTAGTGATGCGACTTGAAGTCCGTAGACAACACGAACAAGCTATATGGAAACGAACTACGCATGCTGTGGGCGCTCACGCCGCACGTGGCCTGAAGAGCTTGTCACTTGTCTCTTCTCTTCCATAATAGAAGCAATGCCCGAGTAGGAGTCACCGACCTATTATCCGCTCATCCGTGGCGAGGTGCAAAAACTGGACCGTGTTCAGCCTGTGATTACCAGGCTCGTTCCCAGTTTACTAGGAATGTCGTACGAAAACCTATACAGGAGACTGTAGCTGCACAACTAGTTGCATCGTCAGTTTCGAGTGCACATCATAATGACGCACCAGTGACTATACCTGGGTGACTTCTTTGTGTTGAGTACGCTTCTACACGTGCGCGCAAAAGTAGCACTCGCGGACATGAAGCGTATAGTTCACCTATGCATCGAGTGGTGAAATATTGGAACAGTTTGCCCGAGACACTGATCGACACGAACTCTGTGTCGGAATTCAGATTTTGAGAGCGCAACGCAACTGAATAGGACGCTGCGTAACTGCAGTAAGTTGAAAATGTCAAAAATGAGTGACGTAATGCTGCGCACATACCTGAGTTAATTTCCACGGATTAACATAGGTAGACCTAGTTGTTTTTGAAATTTGTTGTTCAGGGTTAGTTAAGAACGCACGATCAAACTTGGTAGGCATAAATATACCGACGGTCTATGTTTTCGGAGCTTTTTAACCGTTTGCTTGACAGGATTTGTTATCAAATTTACCTGTCATGGTGACTGCCAATGGTTTCGGAACGAGTGTGAATGTACCGATGGACGATGGACGGCTTAAGCTGTATTGGCTGCGGCATATCGGCTGTTCAGCTTAAGCCAAAGGGAATAAATATGCGTGCAGGGAGGCATCAACAGTACGCCGGTAAGCAGTACCGACGTTTCGATGCTGCGCAACCACCAGCAGTCACGCGTACGGGAAGGATACAGTGATGGCCGCCCGGTCCCGCGCGCAAACTCGAACGCTTGACCATAGGATTACAAGGCAAGCTTGTGATCCTTAAGGTCAAGAGAAGTAAAAACCTTGATTGTCTCCAATCTAGTTCGCAGTACGTTGGCGTGTATACAGATTACGGGTGAATGAAAGTGCGTAACTGTCCCAGACGTGCGATGACGCCCAACAAACGTGAATGCAATGTGTACCGGGATGGAATACGCGTGGTTTGCCATCAGTTGACGTGCTTTGCATCGGTGTACATTAGTTAATCCGTGGGGTCAAATTGGGGGGAACATGTTCGTCGGACGTGTACGGGTTGTGGCTGAGTAGTAGCCCGTTCCAAGATAGAGCGGCTTTTAAGAAAAACCGTCTCGAGGACCGCATGGAGTAATCGTCTTCTGCTGTGCACAATCAGGATAGTAGTATATGGCGAGCAGACACTTGTGCGACATTTGTACCCAGAACACCCTAACCGGACATATCCAGCGGAGATAAGCATCAAACATGCGGCAACACGAGCAATCATCATCACTGGCAGTGTGGGTGACAAAAGTGAGGAAGCAAATGTCCGAAACTTCAATAGGTCGAGTTGATTAATTTACACCGACACACATACATACTCACACTCCTAAATGAGCGAGAACCGTGTTTGTGACAATCCACATGTACCGACCCGCGTTTGATGAAACAGTGGTTCGGCTTCCGCATCTCTTCCTGGACTGCAGTAAAGGATGAAGCTGTCAAACTGCAAAGCAATATGGTTGGCGGCATCCGGTTTCGGATTTGCCTGTCACTGTGGCCAGCCACAGGACGCCTGCGCCTACAGAGGGACCATGGATGGCTTGCGCTGCATCACCCACAGCTCCAACCACATACCCCATATCCAGTGTAAACCCGAAGGAATAAGACCGGCAGGCATGCGGATGGGAACCACGTTTCATCAACGGAGCCGGCCCACACTCCTTCACAGGCAAACACAAGCGCACTGTATTTGGGAATCAAGCGCACACAAGGCGGTGGCTGGACCGTAGTCCGCTCCACACTGAGTGCATGGAACCACTCTTTGATCCTAACACGGCCACAAGGACCGTGCACCCCGTCCCCTCCAGCAACGACCAACTGTCTCCTGGAGCCAGTATGGACGAGGTAGTGGGTAATAGACAGGTAGGCACCTTGTCAACATGCACATCAAGCGCATCCACACCGGGGATACCAAACAACAGCCAAACACTTGAAAGAGAGAAAGAAAAAGAGAAAACTCGATTAATGCATAAGGAAACGGTGATATAAACCTTAATTAAATAGCATATGTAATAAGTTGATTACAAACAAATCTTAGCTAAGTGCACGAGGTCAGAAAGTATAGTTCACGGAATGCCACGAACGCAAAAATGTTATGAAAATCGAATACAATTGGCTTAGGCGATGTGTGCAAGTTAATGAAATAGAGTACAGGGAGATATTTATTTGAGAAAGAAAAGCATTAAGGTAAAAACTGTAAACCCACCACCTGAAATAAAGAGACTTAGCATGCAAGCACGCGGTTAGTAAATCGAATTCAGCGTGCCTACAAACGCTGCGCCAGTGCTGCCTACGTTCACTGCGGGACCCGTCGTCGCTTCGGCAGTGGTCCCGAGTGACCTCTCTCATGGCTCACTAGGCCTGCCTGACTAAGGCACTCGCGACCGTATGTTCTACAGCACCATGCGCTCGATGTCGATGGAGTACAATTCATCGGTGCTTGCCGCTTCCGCAAGTGCCGCTTCTTCTCTGCATGTATGAGGGCTTTCTCCCGCACTTCAGCAACTGCCTTCGTGATTTGATCGCGCCACGCACGCCGATCAACCGCCTTCGATTCCCATGATCTGCAATCAAGATTAGAACGTGTGAGACTCACTTTAATCATGTCCTGGTAACGTAACTTTGGTTTCCCCACGTGCCGCTTCCCAATACTCAGCTGACCGTATAAAAGTTGTTTCGGTATCCGCGCCGAATCCAAACGACTCACATGACCGAGCCATCTCAGATGTCGCAGTAAAAGTATGCAGTCCACTGCATACATCCCACTTCGGCGCAACACTTCCGTGTCTGCAACTCTGGCGCCCCAGCCGATCCGTAGAATTCGTCGCAGACACTGCTGATGGAACCGCTCGAGATATCGCACATCCCGACGGTACATCGTCCACGTTTCACTGCCGTATAGAAGAACGGACAGTACCATGGATTTGAACACCATCAGCTTCGTGCCAATGCTAAGCTGATGATTGTTCCACACTCGGTACTCAAGCTTCCCGAATGCCACTGCCGCCTTCGACACGCGAATACGCAACTCAACGTGTAGCTGCTGATCAGTCGATATCACACTCCCAAGGTAGCAAAAGCGGGAGGTGGTTTCCAACACTTCAGCACCAATGCTGATTTGCGGCAATATTGAAGATTGCACCTCCGGTGAAGGCTGAAAGAGACAGACAGTTTTGCTTGTGTTGATGGTGAGCCCGAATTTGGCCGCTGTCGAAGCCAGAGCACTAGTCATGTGCTGCAACTCATCCGCGCTGTGTGAAAACAACGCACAGTCGTCAGCAAACAGCAACATACGGATAGTTGTCTCACAGACTAGAGTTCTCGCACCGAAACGACGGAAGTTCAGCAACCCACCATCAATACGGTGCTCCACACGAACACCGTAAGCACAAGCCGCATCAAAAGCACAAGACAACATTGCATGAAGATAGATATTAAACAGGGCAGGAGCTAACACACAGCCTTGCTTCACACCAGAGACAACTGCAAAGTCATCCGAGGTCTCTCCACTCAGCTGCACCCTCGCTCGCATACCACTCTGCAGACATCCAATGAAACTTACAAACTTACGCGGGCAACCAATCTTACCCAACACCAGCTACAATGCCTCGCGGTTCACCGTATCAAATGCCTTGGTGAAATCAACAAAAAGCGAGTACAATGGCTGGTGTCGTTCTCTGCACTTCTCCTGTAACTGACGAACCGCAAACACTATATCTATAGTGCTGCGACCCGAACGGAATCCACACTGCTCTTCCGCCACGTCAGGTTCCACAATCTGACTCACGAGGCGATTGAGCAGGATTCGGGCAATCACCTTGCCCACACAACTCAGCAAGTTGATGCCATTAACATTTATTTTTGACATTTGCATGCATGGCTCAAGGGATGAGCTGTACAGCAATATGCCAAGTGAGGACGAATGTCCCCGGCAGAATAGGAAACACTGATTGAAATAAAAAAATTCAAACAGTGGTCGGAACCGCGTCAATTGTCACCGCGTGGGATTGGGTGCATGTTATGTAAGGCATGATGATGCACCACGCATGTAGGTGTCGTAGACCTTCAGAGTCAGACGAAGAGTAGAAACACAGAGGTCAGAAATATCAAGTGATGTCATCCCGAGTGCGGTAAGATGTTTAGCTGAGGTGGAATATATCATCCCTCGATTACCTCAAGTTTGGCGGCAGTAGGACCAGTCCGTCTTCCAGATTGGGGACCACGAGATGCGGAGTCTCAGTGGTTGAAAACATTGGATGTAATGGCCCGCAACAGACATCAGTGACGTCAATGTTGTTCTGCCATTTATCCCCCCTTTAATGCACACAAAAAGCACGGAACAAAACAATCAAAATGGCGTGTGTAAAACCAAAAAATCGTTTTCTATTTTTTATGGCATTTCATGTTTGTCTCTTCTCCATTTCTTTTCTTCTGCCAAAGTTCTGATGGCAGGATATCTGTTAAAAGCCAGCATATATATATATATATATATATATATATATATATATATATATATATATATATATATATATATATATATATACTGGCTGTAACTGTTATGACAGCTTGAGGGTACACATCTCTCCCGTTTTTCAGCCTACTGGAACCACATTGACATTGCTCGGTACACTGCACATAACGCTTCACTCTTTCTTGTGAACAACCATGAAGAAACCAATAAAGGCTCAGTTAAAACAGTGTCATCTGGAGCCAGTTGAAAAAACAGTCCCACGCCCACTTCCTGGAGTTCCCGAGCACTTTAATCACGGCGTTTTCTTCGATGATGGATTTGACTACATGCAGTACTTGAAATCGGTTTCCGAACTAAACGATCGTCAAGCTTTCGTGAGTTTTCCACATTTTATCTACGTGATTCATTAGAGTCATTGGCGCATCTGGTGAACTTATGGCTTCAGCACCACCAATTTCAACCGAATGTACACATCATCGCCATACGTTTAAAACCAATCACTGTTACAGGATCGCACATACAAGCGATGATACCCGTGGTGGTCGTGGTTATTATTTAGTGTCAGCCCAACGTGACCTAGATAATTGTCTCGAATAGTCGCGGTCGTGTATAGCACAGATTATGTAGAGTGATTGCTACCTTGGTAGATGTGTCACCTCTGGTGGTCACATCCCTGGGGAAGTTACTTCGCGTATCACCAAGGCCAGTGTGGCTTTCCAGACTCAACCATCTATGGAGACGGCAGGATATCAGCCTGTCAGTGAAAGGTAGGGTGTAGAACGCTGTGATAAGGTCGGTCTTACTGTTTGGATCAAATACTTAGCCAGTTTGCGGCGAAGACATTAAACGCTTGGCAGTGTTTGACCACCGATGGTTGCGGAGTATTACTCACGTCTGGTGGGAACCCCGGGGGAGCAGTGCTGTGGTTCGCCACTTGGTTTTTGGCAAGAAGCCTCCTGGTGTCTCACTTTAGTGTTTGCTAAATCTTAGTCGCTTACGTTGGCTAATCCAGATTTTCCGTATGCCCATTGACCGGCTTCCTCGGCATGCATTATACGCCGTAGTTGCACCAAGTTGAGTAAAACCACGATGTGGCCTAGTGGGATGAAGAAATTGACCGAGAGACTTAATCTGTCTGGTGCCCCAATGGGTGCCCCGGGATCGTCCACACCAATGCTTGAAGGTCACATCAGACATGGCGCAGTCACACAATTAGTGGCGTTTTTGCTTTCTTTTTCTTGCATCTGGTTGTTAATTTTCATTGCATTCTGATTTGTTTAACACGCTTCCCTCTTGCCTCCATTTTCTTGACATTATTTTTGCCTGTAGCCCCACTATCTTGCCGTTGTTATTTATTGTTATTCTTGCAATGTGAGTCGTGGCAACTGGATCCCACACACGTTGATGCTCGGATCATAGTTGTTCAACTGAACCGAACTGAGCATGATCGCTGATTGGTGGGTGCCGGTACACTGGGCTAGGAACCAAATATTCGGTTGAGCTTCTAGTCAGCAAAACTGGGGAATCTGCCTCTTCAAGCGAAGATTAGTCTGGGTGGTTTACTTGTGGCAGATGCATGCGCCAATGTAGATAATATACCTTGTGGATGGCACAGATCTTGACAACTGGCGAGCTATCTCCTCGGGCATAAATCAGAGGGAGACGACAACAGACATCCGTAGCTACAGAGCAAATGATTGAACCTATGTTACATCAGTCCCTGCATTGTCGTGGAATGTGCCATTTAATTTTTGGCACTAATATGACTATTTCTTTAGTTCACCATGTTCTATATTCTTCCATCTTTCATTGCTGTCCACGACAGGGCTGATCTTCTGAGGTGGCGCAATGAAACTTTCAAGCGAATAAGTAAACCCAAGCGAGGCGTATTGCCATTGGCTCAATTGTGTATGAAAAGTGGCATTTTCAATAGCGCCGAATGATGAACGAGTTGAATGGTTTGTTCGCCCATAATATATGCATATTATTACTCTAAAGATGGGTTAAAGTGCTCGTGGCTATCGTGCTACATGGCCAGATGGGCATATAAATGCAAGTAGTACCTATCAAGCGAATATCCTGTATGTAAGCAGGTCTATAGCGCGTCGATTGGGCTCTATAAATCAGATTCGTAGCTCAACGGACAACCGAAAGCGAGCAAGCGAACACGAAAATAAGTTAGAAAAGGTTTATTATTGGGTCGCTGAACTAGCTAAGATTAAAAATGAGACACCGAAAGAGAGCTAGCTAGGGAAGATGTGAATGAATGCTGTGTGCAAACATCGCAGTCACGTCCGAGCGAGAGCAACTCTTGCGTGTGTTGTGTGCGACTCAAACAAACGTGAGCAACGGACAAACGAACAAACCACATTATTTTCTGATACATAATATTTTAGAACAATATTTAGAACAATCAACTAAAGATCACTCCGTATCCCCTGAGGACGGTCCCACAGATGGTCGTATTGCTTGACATGAACATTCGGCTATATCTGGATTTTCCAATTTCTCACTGTTTCTAATACATTCAGTTTGTCAGTCATTCAACAAATCCGTTTGGAAACCACAGTGAAAAACTCAAACAATTGCCTGGTTTATGCGATCTGCTGTACGCGTTGATCAGACCACTAAGTTGCACTGTGCCTCACACAGTCGAATACTATACCGTTTATTATCTATGTAAGTGTGGGTTGCTGACAAGTCCTACTTAATGTCTTGAGTTCACTTGGGTGGTTTAACTTGTAACTGCTTCCTGGTGTATAAGAACGCACCCCATCATCAAGGTGACAGAATTCTGTTACTCGTTGCTTCATGATAGATATCGACATTCACTTGCCGTTGGTGTACCAAGTGTTCGAACATTTTACTTTTTAAAGGCGGTGGTTAGGTTTGAGATTATTGTTCGGGTGAACAACAGCTTGGGAAGAACATAAGGGCTTTAAGAACTTGGTGCAAATTCAGCGTCCGTTGCATAAATTATTGTGATAACCGGCGACTTCATTCATCCACTTGGCTCTTGGAATGCATCTTCTCGACCACATTTGGTCGAGATGGTAATGTCGCTCTTCAAAAGATGCTCTAGCATCCCTGCTTCAATCCTTAAGTTAACGTGTTATGCTCATGTCGGAAGTAGACACACATGTCCCTACATATCACTGTTTTCTTGCCTTCTTCCTGAACAGAGGCTTGTGTTGACTCTAGAGTAACCGATGGAATAAATTTTGAGCGACTCTGGAATAAAATCATCCAAATCTCACAGATTCCCCTTCAGGTGCAGCCTATGACATGTCAGAAACTGTTTGAAGTAAACGTCATGTGCAACTCGGGATACGTTTGCGTCCTGTTACCTAAGGGACAGTTAACTCAGTCTCACTCACGACCACGAAGTCTATGGGTGCTCTTCATGATGTATAAATTTAGCCTATTACTTTGTTTTTATACGCACTGGATGACATTTTCCAAGTAACTCCGAAGCCACTCGTATTGGATGAAATACCTGTTAATGGTCAGACAAACTCTCAGCATCACAATCAGAGATGGGTGTTGGTCGATGGCTGTTTTCCTCTGATGAACACCTATCCACAACGGCTAACAATTTTTATGAACCCGATTCCCTTAAGACACTAACATTATGGGTTGCCTCTTCGGTAAGTGAGCACCACTATTGCTTGCCTTTTTCTACCGAATACTCTAAGACAGAAAAATAGCTGACCCACCTATACCCTGCCATTGACTGTTGTCAAAATCGTATAATATGCGATGGTCGATAGACACACGAATTGTTCTCGATCCTTCAGACCGGTTTGTGACTGTTACCAAACCGATCCCTCCTACCTCTCGAAATGAGCAATCTGTCATATGCGTTCACAAGGCCCCACTGTCAATGCTCTTTCTTCTTGACTCCTTTATAAATTTTCTCGGGTTTGTGAGTAAGAAACTGTTGCTATTTGTGAACCTAATGCTAATGATGTAGATAACTCGTCTTCCAGACACATGTCATGCAAGTCCACACAACCTAGGCACTAGATTAGGTCGGCCAACAATCATCGCTCTCTTCCTTCGCATTTTTCGTCTCCGAAAACGCATACAAATAGCAAAATCCTAATGTATATTTGCTCATTTGGCTTAGTTTTTTTCTCGAGGGACGCGAGTGCATACGTCCAGATATTTCTAGCGTCGCTAGTGTCTTGATCAGGGTTGGCGTAGACAATCCTTTTGAGATGAGTTCAGTGAAAAGCTGCGTATGCACTGTACAACTTCGGGTCTACCTAGGGACCAGTAAGCGCTGTTCGTAGATAGGACACTTTTTAATTTGGAGCTATTCTCTTCCAACACTGCACTGCACGACCGACTGGTTTTGTCCTCATTCGGACTCGTCAGGTGGAGATGGCTTGAGCTGAGAAGGGAGCCCAACACAGTGGTTGACGGCTTTCGTCTTGAACACTAGGCCAGGGCTCCACAGCAGCGCATGACACAACGTTAGAGGTTCATTTTTGAGTTCGAGGGTACCCACCGTCTGGATTGCGGCACGCAACCTTCATCGAGGCTCCAGTTTGCTTTGAAGAAAACCTACGCCATTTCGAACACTTGGACCGCATCCGAAGTGGAGAGTTTCGGAACTGCTCTTCACCAACACTGCACTCCACGACTGAATGGTTTTGTCCCGATTTCGACTCATTAGGTGGTGATAGCCTGGGTTGAGAGAGGAACCCGACACAGTGGTTGACGGTTTTCGTCTTGAACACTAGGCCAGAGCTCCACAGCAGCGCTCGAAACAGCAGTTAGAGGTTCATTTTTGAGTTTGGGGGTACCGGTTGTG
The DNA here is from genome assembly GCA_944474145.2 of Dicrocoelium dendriticum. Taxonomy (NCBI): domain Eukaryota; kingdom Metazoa; phylum Platyhelminthes; class Trematoda; order Plagiorchiida; family Dicrocoeliidae; genus Dicrocoelium; species Dicrocoelium dendriticum. The sequence continues at coordinate 123,628,098 of OX104063.1, read as the reverse complement.
TGCCTGGATTGCGACATGCAATCTCGACTGAGGCCCCCGTTTGCTTTGAAGCAGAACTCTTCGGTTCCCATCACTGACCGTACTCGCCGAGGTCTGATTCAAAGCAAACTGTGACCTCAGTCGAGATTGCGTGTCGCCATCCAGGCACACGGTGAGCACTACAAAACCCAACCACACTTTTCAGTCGTTCCGGTGTATGTCCCGACCGGCTGCAACTCGAAGGACATGAAAAATGCATAGTATTGGTACCTCATCACTTATCTGTAAGGCGAAAAGTACGAAAATTGCACTCGTTGCTTTTGATAGGAATGCCCAACTGAGTCATATATCGGACTCCGAACAATGCCTTGGGATTGATACTTGCGATGCAGGTAGTGGCAATCGTTTTCCTAGCTCTTGGAGGCACCGCTTTTCAACACGAGATATCGCTTCTTGCCTCTCGGTGCTTTATGATATCTTGAGCCCAATCTGACAACTGTGTCATCACCAGTAGATGGCACCGGTGGAGTTGCACCAATGCTCGTACGCATGGAACTCACTGTTCCGGTGTAGCGCCCAGATTCTGGTTTTCTCATTCGTCACTTAGACTCTCATTCTGCAAATATGAAATTCCAACAAGAACCACTTTGTTGGATGTCACGAACGAAAGGAGTGAACGAGTCGGGTGCCGATCGGTATCTTCACAAATATATCAGGAAAGTTGTGATGTACTACCAGCTCGAAACACACCGCACTCCACATGCGGCCTCGTACTTATTCACAATTGTCAGCTGAGATTGCGTGACTATGCCTCGAACCTGGGAAGTCGAGATCTTAGCAAATGACGCTTTTCACGATGGTTAGTTACTTATTGGATGCAACGTTTTGAAGCTCTTTTTGTGCAAATGAATTGCGACGCGCGATCTCATTATTGACTGCAATTCTCACCGAAATGAAACTTTGTTCATCGGGATTGTAACTAAAGCAGACGGTTGTTAGATATTAGGAATTGGAATGTGCAACATCTAATATTTATCTCTCTCATGACGAGGTTTGTTTGCGCCACTTGTCTGCCCAACTGTAGTGTCCGAAATGTGGATGGATTTCTGAACCGTCAATTGGTTTGACTGAACTATTTCCGTTGGCTATTCAATTTCACTGTATCCGCAAGACCCCGATACATTTTACTATGGACCATAGTAGTGACCGGGGACGTTTAAGAGTGACAGACACCCCGTGAGATGATAGAGGACTGTATAAATGGGTGTGGCCGATTACTGCTTCAGCCCATCCGGAACACGGGTCCACGCAAGTCTCCAGTCAGTGATGTAATAGCGCCGAATCGTAGACAGTTGATGCATTCCGAATCACTTCGGTTAGACCGTCGACTCGAGTATTTTGGTATCATCATCATCATCATCATCAATACACATTAGCCGAGGTTGCAAAACACGCCTCAGCTAATGTGCCGCAATACAAAAAAGATGAAACACTACAGACTGCAAAAGCCAAAAAATAATAACATTATGCTGCACTTTATGCATTGGGTTTGCGATCCTTACTGGAGGGAGAAGTTAAAGGGGGGCGAAGGGACAAAAGGATCCACAACACAAACGTCACTGAGCTCGGCTCTTCGCCATATCAGCTTGTGTATCCAACCAAACGTGTTCATCGTCCTTTGGACCCCAACCAGGCAGTCGGAAAACACCAACCGACGTCAACTTCAAAGTGAGGGTTTTCATTCCTCTTAACCAAATCATTGTTTGGCCTCCCCCCTTCTCTTCCATCCAGACCCCGACTGCGCAAACAGCGCACGTCGCGGCAGTCTGTGGATTGATATGTGCAACACGTGACCCAGCCATCGGAGCATGGGGCATAAAATAATTGGGCTGAGCAGTTCACTTGCTATCCCTGCACCAAATACACGACGCCAAACACGCTCATTGCTCACGCGGTCTTCCCACCAGACACGAGCTAATTACGAAGGTAGCGATGGTCGAACGTAGCTAGCCTCTTTATGTCTGTCGACTTGATGGGCCAGGTTTCGCAACCATACAGTAAGGTCGAACGAACGGCTGCATTGTAAACTCACCTTCAGAGCGAGTGGGATGTCACGCCAAGGCCACCGGTAACGGAGATTGGCAAATGCGCCTCGGGCTTTCGCTATACGGCTCGCGACCTTATCTTCAATCCTGAGGGCTCTAAGATAACTACCCAGGTGCTTAAATTTCTGGTCCACTGCTAGATGATCACCGCCAAGGGTCAGTGCAGAAGTGGGTCCCTGCCAATCTTGGGGGGAAAACTATACATTTCGATGGTACAAAGCATAGCCCGAAGCGACTGATAGCCAGAGCTAATTTATCCAGTGCAACTTGGCACGTTCGGGTGTTGTCACAGATGAGCGCAATGTTGTCGGCATATTCCAAGTCAAGAAGTCGGTCACCTGGGAGCATCTCCACACCTAAGTCGTGCCCGGCGAACGCCGTTTCCATGACTTTGTCAATGGCGAACTTAAAGAGGAAAGGTGACAGCGAGCAACCTTGTTTCACACCGCTGGAGATATTAAGGAGCGGCGGAAATTTGCCGTAAACCCTCACTCTGCCCGAAATATGCACGTATTTTTCAGACACACCTTTCCTGAGTAGACAGTCCCAAAGGACACATCAATCAGCATAATCAAAGGTCCCTTTGATGTCTAGGAACACGCCAATACACATGGTGGTGCTCCAACAACTGACCTAAGGTGAAGACGTGCTCAATGTAGCCTCGATTTCGACGGAACCCGGCCTACTGCTCCCGTCAGTTAGTCTATAGAGAACGACAAACGCAAGTAACTTGGAGGCAATGGAGATCAGGTTACTTCCTCTATGACTGCCGTATTCCGAACGGGAGCCTTCCTTGAAAATTGGGACTATATGGTGTGGTTCCATTCTCTTGGGACAGACTCCTGCTCCCATAGATTCACTAATAGGGTTAGTCGTCCAAAAGAGCAGGTCTCCCGAATTGAGTCGTTTGGTAGTTATTTCAGCAAGCCGGTCTTGACAATTTTACTCATCGATACATCTGAATCCACGTGGGACGCTGGTGTGACACTTCGAAATAGGTTCTGCATGAACTTACTTCGTCGAAACATATCAAGGCACTAAGATCCGGTTACTTTCGTCCGCCGTTGCTAAAAGACTCGGGAAACTCATTAGTGACTGGTCTATCCGCTTTTCTCAACACCGTTTGGGACACTGGTATTTATCAACCACTATGCCTATTATTAAAACGCTACAACGGTTTATTCCTTCGGGTTTACGCTGGATATGGGGTGTGTGGATGGAGCTGTGGGTGGTGCAGCACAAGCCACCCATGGTCCCTCTGTAGGCACAGGTGTCCTGTGCTTGGCCACAGTGACAGGCCACTCCGAATCCGGATGCCACCAACCAACACTTTACGCAAAGACTATTTTAACCCTATTATTATTATTAGTAGTAGTAGTATAGTAGTATTGGTGTTTCCTCTGAACATCTCACAGAAATCATCCTTTGAAGACTCGCACACCTGCGTAAGAGCTAAATCACTGAAGACCAAACTGACTTCCGCCATGATCAGGAACACATTGATCAGATACTTATTACCTGCTCAAGTGTTGAAATGGTAACATGCATGCAGGCAGCCTACTTTGATGAATTTCATTGACTTGGAAGCTACGTTCAGCTCAGCTATACGTAGCCACTTGTGTTACCGTCTCTACTGGGAGCGTGCTGGGGAATCTCCTGTTTATTCCAAAGTCCCTCTGTTGCGGCTCCTGAGATAGTTTAATGGGATGCAGTCTCTCCAGTCCCATCAATAAATGGAGCTCGTCGTTCTAGTGATCTGTCATGGTCATCTTCGTCATTCTTAGTGCTCTGCTGGTTCAGCTGTGGACACTTCAATAGGGTTGCACAACATTAAACTATGTCCCAGCAAAGCCCCAACGTTTCGTGATTGGGTGCTCTAAATTCTCCTCCGATCGAAGCATAATTGCAACCCATTGATTTAAATCCTAGTCTTTATACAAACGCTGTAGAATAACATTAATCTGAACTCTGCACACCTCAGAACGGTCTTTCTAACATTCGTCAAAGGCGCTTTTGAATGACCCTGCCGATTTACCATCAGTATTCACAAGTACTGATCAACCACTCAATGCTAGGAAGTTGTATTTTGATTAGCGCCAAATCAGATATGACATTTTTACATGCATCAGATATGTCCGTCATTGTCGTCGCCAGAAGCAGCGACTGCAACAAAGCTGCATCTGTATTACGAACCCATACCTCTGTGTAGCGCAGACCTACATCGGGATAGCTGTACTAATGATGAATAAGGGTAGGGCTTGAGACCCGAAGCATACATTAGAGACCAGACCACTCATCGTGTTGTATGATGGTACTGGTGGGACTGTTTTCTTACCGCTTCGCAATCTTGTGTTGTGATCAATTACTGCACAAACAGCCCAGCACTATGCACTTTATTTTTTCAACCCGGCTGGGGGATAGTAGCAACAAGCCTTGTCTCGTGGGGTTCCTAGCCAAGCTGGAGATGTATCAAATGAAGACCCTAGCTGGAGAGGCGATACAGATCAGCAGCGCTAAGTTTAGTCATCGTTCATTTCAATATCCTCTGTCACGTAAACGGTTGTGGTCTCCCCAAAACATATATCCTACGAATCAGTGCAGTTCACTCAGCGCTGGTTTCTATAGTGCAAGACCCGAAGGCGTCCGGAGGATCTTATAGAGGGGAGGACTCATTGCTGTGCTATAGATATCAGTGGTCTAGTCCCGCCACGCCATTGTTTAGCGGGATGACAATGTAGTCCTCATAAGCTAAACCATCCAGTTTTCCCATGAGTACGACCCTAAAACCAGTATTCTGAAACACATTAAGTAAACATTTCATGATGGGGTTTGCTATAAATTCTAACAGAAATCTGGGAACTGCATAACCTTGGTGCACCCTACTCCGGAAAGCGTCTGGCAATCCATCGTAGGCTCCACCGCTACCTACGCGCCTAGGACATTTAAATGAAAAAGGACGTCAGCAATACGCCGGAATATCGTGCTGGGGCTTCGCTATCACGCGATCACACATAATCTCACATGTAGGCTGCGTATGCCGACCCGTGGCCTTAAGGATTACAAGCATGTATTGTGATCCTGATGTTGCGAGCTTTCTGCTGTGTGGGGGACCGGGCAACCCTCGCGATATCCTTAGTCCACGCACGACTGGTGGTGCTTGCGCAGCAGCGAAACGTCAGTGCTCCGTACCAACGTACTGCTGATATCTATCACCGTGAGGTCGCCCACACCTACGCGCATACGAACTGGTGACCGGATTACAAGACAGGTGTGCAGTCCTTTCATCAATCGGCAGACAGAACTTTTGTATACTTCAAGGAGACGCCGTTTCAGATCGAGAATGATCGACTAGGCTGACCACTGTCTTTAAAGCGCGGATTTTCGCATATTACTCCACTGCTCTTTTTAGGTTTTGAATTGGCGGCTGAAAATCACAACCACATAAGATTTGTTTATTTTCTTCCATAGTGCGGAGATTGTAGCTGAGACAATAATTACACGAATGCACTTGTTCAGATCACTTCTTGTAGGCTCTAGCCGGCTCTACGTTGACGTGCAAAACCAGTTCAGGAGATGCAACAGAGTTCAGCAAGACATCTTGGCATTGAAGTTTCTCTTCGAAATGCCTTGTCCGACGTTCAATTCGACTAATCCGTGCGCAGATCTGTACATCCATTTGGTTCATTGTTTCGCTCACTGAGAATTGTCCTTCTCCGAGCTACTAACTCGGTTACTCCGGTGAAAGTGGTGTACAATTCTTGGGTAACATAAGCCCACGGTCACTTGTGGTCAGTTTTAAACTTCCAACGAATGGTCTACACAGGAAACTGCGAACGGATTCATTAAAGTACGCCATCTTTTCTAAGCAGTCGAGGTCTTGCAGGTTCAGCCGATATCCGGGCATATGCGGCCAGGCGCTCATGCGGTTTGCAAATTCAATTCATCCAAACTAGTCAGCTATGATCCGAACGCCGTACTATGCTACATCCATTTGCCCTGACTCACACCACTAACAGAATAAAAGGTAAAGAGCAAGCATCGGAATTACGTAGGAAAACCACTAGGCGTAAATTTAGCAAACAAGAAACCGGGAGTTATGATTGTGGAACAAGTCTAACAGCAACCAGTGTGAGACCATATGTAAGTCAGCTGCAAACCCCGTAAACACGGTCTGTTGCATTAGATCACTGAACACACTGGTATGCTTTATACCTGGACTCCTGTTCAGACGTTCAAAATGAATTTGTGAGCCTTTTGGCAAAGCTGTTATTCTGCTTAGTGTTCGATGGCACTCCCGGTGTATCTCACAAAAATTAGATGGGTGCCGTTTTATGCTAACAGTGGATGTAAATAAAGTGAAGATTGGGTCGTTTCTCCGCCTCATTGTGATCAAAAGTATAAGTACGGAGGAAATTTCTGGACTGATTTGGACAGAACTGGGAAAGGACGGAATTCATATTGATGACTACCGTGGCCATGCATTTGATAATACCGCAGTTATGGCGGACTACTGATCGCGTGTCCATAGAAGCATCTGCAAAATCAATCCAAAAGCTACTACTTTGGCATGCACAAACCCTTCCTTGACTTTTGTGCCTGCAGGTTCACTCTATTACTTTTTTGTGTCATATATCGGTTATCCTCCCTTTATTTCACAACTACATAACGCAGGAGCGTCTCGATTCAAGTGATCGGTCTAAGTATCAATCAGGCTGTGAAAGGAGGATGGAGTAGTTGAGTAGACGCTATAAATGTTGTGGTGAAGAAATACTCGGAAATCGTCATTACTCTGGAACAGCCCATATTAGAAGGGGAGAATGCAACCGCAAGATCAGATGCATCTTTAATTCGCATATCCGTACTGACTTTTCCGTTTATTCTGCTTCTGAAATTTTGTAGATATGTTCCCCCAGAAAGCAATGATGTACAGTGATATGTTCAATCAAAAGGGCTGGATCTGCAGCTAAGTTCTGTCAAGCTCGCAACGTTAAAAGTTTCGCCTTTTTTCGGAATCAAGCAGTGGTTCTCAACCTTTTTGTGATTAGTACCTCCAAAGCCGGTTCACTACAAAAATTTACCTTCAAAATGACTTAGTTTAAATGCTAATTATACCTATAAACTATTGCGCTCTTACTTTAAATTACAGAAAATAGCATTAATTCTAATTTTTTTATTCAAACAAAGCGGACACCCATTTTAGAGCACCACTTTATTAAATCAAGAGGTGCTGTAACTAAATACGATGGTTGATAATGTTTAGTACCAACACAACTTACGGCATCTTTATTGCGGTTTCCGCAAATGCACAACATCGTAAGTCGTGCTCCAAGTTCATTCGGTTCCTTGCTTTAGTGTGTGGTCCCTGACCAAACATGGACAGAGGTCAGTGGCTTCTTTGTTTCTACCATCCTTTCCGATTGCTTTCCGGGAGACAGCTTTCCACCACCCCTTGTATCGATGCATCCTGAACACTAACCGCCCGTTTTGTGCCTTCTATCTGGTAAACATTCAGCCACTCTTTGACCTGGTCAGCTGATTTATGCACCCATCATAGTGTTCACTCAAATCTGTAGTTTGACCTGACGGAAGAATACCTGACTCAAAAGAACCACAATCGACGAGCGAGCCGATAGAGGCGCCATCTAGCTACGCTGCTTTGCAGGCTTGTATTTGTATTTTAGGTAATAAAATCTATTACTGAAAATTGTCTAATTCACTGACCACTCATTAATGATTAGTCACTGATTTCTAATCAATAGTGATTAGGAATCTAGTTAAATGTTTTGATACAGGTACTTTTGCTATTAATTTTGTTTGGCGACAGATTGATGACTAAATCCTCGGAATTATATTCCCCCCATAAAATTCCACTTTACACCCTTGGAGGTAATTAGCCCCAGGTTGAGAACCACTGGAATGGAGATATGGTGGACATTGCAGTGGATGCATCCAAAGAAATCCGCTCTAACTTGGATGTACTCATGTAGCGTTGAATTTGACAAAAGAAACGATTGTGAGGTGTACGCTGGTTTGCTACATCAATGAGACATGATGCTGAGTTGCAACAGGAAATGCTGTCTGTCCTATACATGTTGACTATTGTAATGTGTCGTAGATTTCAGCAAATTCATGACTTTGCACACAACTATGCTTTCGTTACAACCTCAAATCTGCTTGATGATAATAATGATTGCCCACTTAGCGAAGTTGAGGAAGATATAACAAAGGGGAATTGTATGCCAAACGAAGATTGCAGTATTTTGTGAATACTTCAGCAAACGTCTAAATCAATGAACCCTTTGAACTTTTAAGCCTTATACGATAATACCACTTTAAGGAATCTGCACCGAATATTGTGATCTTGCTGTGTATCTTCTTTACCTGAGCTAGCCAACTGTGAACACTCCTCAAAACTCAAGCTTATAACGAGCTACCTTCGATCAACAATGAATCAGACAAAACTCATGGACTTGGCAGTTCTCTCCTTAGAATAGGAACTTACCGATGGACAATTTTGATGTTATCGGTAATTTTACCGCATGTAAAGCATTGAAATTGTGTCTATACATTTTACACGAGTATTATGATAATACACACGCCTGCACTTCAAACAGCACTATAAAATGAACTCGTTGATTGGTATTCAATGAAACGTAGTATTGAAGGGCTATTCGCACTTGTGAGAGTATACGGATTTACAACTGCCAGGAGTGCGCAAATTATACAGTTGCCCCGCGTGGCAAAAGCAGTTGCCACGTCACCAGGCGGAACCGTCTTTATACTCACAGAAAAATACTAATTCAGGCGCTCCAGCATTCCTAGCCGGCAAAAACGGAAGACACAGGGATCAACTGCCTTAGATCAAACTTCGTAACACGCAGCTGACCCATCAAGGCTCAACTCACATTTTCCGTCTATATAACGAACTAACTGGGTCGACTTTATTTGTTTTTCTCCTATATATCATTGTATTGACCTGATGATGAATCATTGAAAACATTTGCTCACCAAATGGTCTCGTTATTCTCGAAAGCCGAAGCATTGTTGTTTTGTTGTGTCCAAAGTGCGAAAATCACACCGTTTTCTTCTTGGCACTCGTTAATGTGTCTGAAGGGGTTTGGTTAGTGCTATCCCCTCGGCAGATCAAGTGAGTCCAAGTCTTTGTATCACACAAGGGCACGACCTCCGCGTGTCCAATCAAGGCTACAGTCTGTCCTACTATCTCTTTTCGTTTGCTTAGCAGTGTTTGGATTGAGATGTGGCTTGGCTTTAAATTTCCAGACAGAACCAAAATTATGCTGCATGTTAGCACCTGCAAAGTGAACTTTGTCTGCTAACCATATACCTCTGAACATTGACTCCGATGTGTGTTTGCTTATTCACACCAATTGCCTTTTCACTGGCTTAGTAACTACTTCTTGAAGTAGTTTCCCAACGACTAGTTTCGAAACTGTTGGTTGGTATATTAAGGCATCAGTACCAGTTTGTCCAATCTGATACTTTCCTACTCTTATGCGACACTAAAGACTTGCGCTTTGACATACAGAGTCCACAGTGTTAACATTCATAATCTTTATCACCTTGCATTTTCAGCGCATTACTGGGATCCCCGAAAATGAGTCTGTCACTCTCGCTGACGAGCATCCTACTACTAGTGATATTCGTGAACCTGTCGTCGACGAACCTGCGCTTCCCGAGGGTTTTGATCTTCCTTCTGATCTTGAAGATGAGTCCACTGAACTGGAAGACAATTTTGTTGAAATTGCTGGAGGGAAACCAGTTCTTTGTGGTGATTCTGACGAAGCGGATGATACAAAACACGAAGTGCCTCGACATATTGGAGCCTCCTCAAGAGACAAGTTGTCCCAAGATAAGGTTTTGATGATGGAGCGGTTTCTATACGGTGATAATGTAGGTGATCAGGAACATGCTGCTTTTCCCGATGCCTCAGACGAATCGTCACCTGAGTGGTTTGCGGATATGGACGACAATGCTGCTCTTAACTACCAGTTTGAAAAGGTAAATCCCCTGTCTTCCTCTTATCGCATCTAGTTAGTTCTCCGTTGCAAAAATCGCGCGAAATCCGCCAGTCAGTCGGCAGTTACGTCTACCTCGATGATGAGTGAAGGTCTACTTTACGGCCTCAGTCGCGACAAGAGAATTCTACCACATCGGTAAGTTTTTGCTTTCTCTTTACCTCCAACGTCAGTGTTTTTCAAAGCTTCACCTTTCCCCTATCTTATTTTAGAATCCAGCAGATTATTTTTCCCGTTTTCTTCTTCGTGTTTTCATTAAACCGCAATGCCATAACCTCTATGACTTTTTGTTGCTTCAGTTCACGGTCGGTGTAAAACCTGTGTATTTCATATCAAGTGAACTGCTATTTAAGTTATTTTTCTACCTTATTCTTGGCACCCTTCTTACTTCTCCTGTGCTTTTACACTATTGGAATTGCGTGGCTTTTCATCCGTCTGTTGACAAACCATGTGTTTAGCTTGCTCACACCCGTAACAATTTGCTACACAACTTTCAAGTCACTGAATTCCTGAATTGTGGTAGGACTTGGTTTGGACTTGCACCGCTGGGTTCATAGGTAGCCACTTCTATTCATTGTGCAACCACTGCAATTACCCTTCCGTGTGGAACGTAGGGCTGCTGTAGTTGCACTATACGCTGGTAATAGTCATCGTGTGTTGCAGCATACTTTGCGCTTATATCCTAGTGGTAAGTCAGCACTGACTGCGATCGTTGCAGGCATTGGAACGATTTTACACGCACGATAACCCCTGGCTCCAGAATACTGCAAACTGTTGTTGGCGAAAACGGATTACACACTGTCCGTTGCAATTACGGGTACAATGAGTGGTTCCATCACGAAGCTGTTCACGCAATCCCCGCAATGTGTGCGTTCCGTATGCATGCTCCCTCGCTTTTACCTACGCATATAGCTAGAAGACACTGATTCCGCTTGAGTCAGCTGCTCTTTATTTAGTGTGCTGCCTCTCAATTCATCGGTCACTTTTAGACGGATTGATACTTTGGATTCAGTCCCAGTGACCGAAATGGCACAGACTGACTTCAAAGTCAACCGAAGCCACAATTACGATTTCTTGTCGCAATCCAAGACACACGGCGAGTCTTCCAAAACCCGACAGTCCACTTCTAACCACTGTGTCAAGCGCTGCTCGCGGAGCTCAGTGGTCTAGTCATCATCGCGATGGCCACCAACCACTATGTGCCAAGTTCCACTTCCGACAGGCTATACCGGATGAGTCTAAGCAATGACGCGTCGTGGAGTGCATAGACTGGAGAGAGAGCGACACCCAAACCATCTACTGGTGTTGTTTTTCTGGTTCCCATTGGATGTGGGGTACATGCATGATGGCTCAGTGTGAGGCACCCAGTCGCTCCTTGTGTATAGCTCGGCTGACAGATAGATACGCAAATAGATACCACCAGATACTGCTGCTCGCCGTTTCCGATCTTCAAAATACTTTCCTCACTGCTTCCACTGAACCTTGTGTGTTATCAACTATGCTACCGATCCTGTATCTCCAGCATGAGATCGACTCTACGGACTACAATTGGCACAGACCGAGGTAACTACCGTCTTGGCTATCCACTGGATTTTCATCGCAATCTTCTACCGTGCTTCACTTGTGCATCATAGTTTAAGCCCAGTTGATTTGTTTCCTATATGACTGTTAGAATTCCTGTATTCGCGTCTCCTTCGGTTCCGAACAAATCCGTGCTCACGATCCAGTAACCTACTCTGTAGTTAACGCTAACCAATTGGCAAACAGAAGGCAAAATCATTATGCAAGACCCTAGCCAAATTGTCAGGTCTAACCACTAGACCACCTGACGGAGATTACAGTGAGTAATCAGCTCAGTCAATCTGTAAATTCAAAATCTTTCCGTATGGAACTATCACTATTTCGATCAATCCCGCATCAGAAACTAGATTAGAACACTGTGTATTTTTGCCTCTGAATGGGTTTCTCCCAAACATGACGGTGCTAAATTTCGGTTCAACACTGAATCCTCACACTGCGCCTGTTAGCCTTTACAATGGTGCGAAGCTTTTATCTCGTTCGATAGGTTGTGTCTCCACGATCCATTGGTCTTGGTTAGAAAACTTTCTTGGTTCCTCTAAAGCCTTTCGCACCATACAAGTGTAACCTTAGTTTCCGAACTCGTTCTCCGCATGCTGATATTTTGGGTAAAAAAGAGTTGATTGCTCCTCAGACCCAAAGATGATCATGGGAGCACGATTTCCATGTTTTATCTTTATTTGGTTGAGAGCTTAATCCTTGCTCACAGTTTTACTACCACTCACCTCAAGCTATGTGTAGTCCCCGGCCGTCCGACTGGAACACCAACTATTGCGTGAGAAAAGTCACAAGAACAGTTTTGCATATTACGAAGTTGTGTTCGACCGGCATCTAGCAAGCCCCCATATGATTCCCCAACCATACTCCTAAAATATCTGCTCCCCTTTCTTCATAGGTCCAATTGTTGAGTCAAAAGGCACAACACATGGTATCCACTATCCACACGCTTCTTTCCTTTTCTCTTATCTACCACGCACCGTAAACTCCTCCCAGGTTTTTCAACTATAGGCTGTCCATCACTTCGTAAACGGTGTTGGTAATGACCCGAATCATTTTCCACGCAATTGCCTTCCAGTCTCCTAACAATCGCATCCTATATCGGATCGATCAAAGGGCTGCACAGGCTACAAGTCCCCACTCCCTTACAATCGATCTCTGCCATGCTTTTGAATCACGCATGCAACATCTCAGCTAACCTTCCACTACTCGGTCCGGATTTCACTGATAAAGCCCTATTTATCGCGCCTTTATAGACACGGAGTCGATTGTCAGGGATCTTTGTGGTTTAGTTGTTGAACTCAGCGGAACGGCCTGAAGCACTCTTATCGAGTTGTTCCTAGTCACTAGCCACTTGCGCGTGGTTCGACCACTTAACTCTGGAGTTACTCGACAGTTTGTGAGGGAACCGTGTCTCTTTGTTGTTTTAGTATGCGTTCATACCATCTGGGATTCGAAGACTGCCATTTGTGACTTCTGCCAGTGACTATCAACCATATAATCGGAAACACAAATATTTTTGTTATTACACGTGACAAGGGCTTATATTGGAAACCGATCAGCATCCAGTAGGCCGTTTGGCGGTCGATACTTGTGACACTGGCAATGCGATCAATTTTTCCAACCCCCTGCCAATTACAGTGTTCATCTGCCATCCACCGATGTCTATCGAACAACAGGATACCCTAGCGTCTGATCATTTATTTCATTCTCCTCCGCCGGTAGGAAACAATCGCTTGATCTATGCACTTACCTGTTTCCCGATCATGTTCGGTTGGCGATAATACGCGTAGCTTCAACCAAAAAATGAGATTTGTCGCAGCTAAACTTGACCAGGCAGATAACACACATCCAGGAAACCACTAGGTGGCCGTTTCATCCTATTGGGACTTGTTAGTAAAAATAAAATAGAAAATAATGTGTCAGCTGTACGCCATAACGGCGCTTCGCTGCCGCACGACTACCACCAGTCGCGCGAGCACGCCCACCCCTACTCGGATTCGAACCGGTGACCTTATGATTGCAAGCCAGGCGTGCAGACCACTCGGCCACCGGCCGACGGACTTGTTACTGGCGCGCACCTACCCAATCCTTCCAGATCCGAACCCATAACCTCACTCTTACTGGTCATTTGCTTATGCCATCTGAGCCATAGATGACGGCGGTGGACGGCCTTAGCAGCTTACATGCCACATCGATTTGTGGCGGCTTGCAAAGGAAGTTGTAGCTCCGGGGACCAGACCTATCCTTTGCACCTTCTCGACATGCATGACACTTGGGGATCAGCCGCGCTCTATTGCAGTTAGATATCAGTCATGGCTGTCCACCGCCGTCGCCCTTGGCACCATGGCATAACAGGGTGACTCGTTAGAGCGGTTCATGTGTTCGGATCCCGCAGGATTCGGTGGATGCTCGCTAATGACGAGCCCCAGCAAGACGAAACGGCCGTCTAGCGCTTTTCTGTATGCGTGGTGACTACCTGTCTTAGTCCAGCTCTGACGAATCTTCTTAGAAATACAGTAAATCCCCCTACTACTCACCATTGGGTCACTGGCTTTACATTTGGGCCCACCGTCTGACAGCCGGGGCTGTCAAACCGAGTTGGATCCTTATTTGTCACTGGCAAGCGAAGTCAATGAATCTAATTCCAATATGAGTTGCTCCAAATGCGTCATTAAGAAAGCATTGGATGCCCCTTGCTCAGCTAACTTACTTCGAGCTAATAATTGCTTAGTTTCTGAAGTACGGGTCAGCATTCTCGAAGCATGGATGATCCTTCCACTAAGTGATCTATATAGGGATGCTGTCAACATTATGAGGCAACACCTGCTTAGGAATTTCAAGAAGAACTGTCTGCCCTGCAGTGACACCAGTGCAGTGGAGCTGTAAAAAGCCGACAGTATCGGGAACTACCAATTGTTTTTTCAGCTGTAACCTAGTAAGTCTCCAATAAGAGCATCAGCAAATGAAATCAGGGTTTAGCAAGTTTGCATATTATTCCATTCTTTACTCGACGTAGTTGAACTTTGGGGAATTATTTTAGGGAATTGTTCAGCCGGTCAGCCTACCAACTCACCTGAGCGGTCTTGAGAGTTCGCTTTCACAACCTCTACAGTCTAATATTTTGACTCGTATTTACGTGATTGAGGTGTAGCAAATCACCTGCACCTGATAGTCTTTCCTGCTTGCGTTGGTCGGTGATAATGACTCATTTATGGTTGATCAGGCCTCCGAGATTATACGCATTTCATTGATGCTCTCAACTGTTACTATTCATTGTCTTCTTCAAACTGGACAGTATGCCTCGTACAGTAATCATCAAAACATTAACCTTATCGCTCATAAACGTCATAATTTTTCGACTCAACTGTCTTCTCGAACGTGAAATTATTGGAAACCAGGCTGTTTTCTGCTCAGGTGGAGGATACGTTGCTCACGTGTTTTCACTAGCCAGGTGCTTAAACAGTGTTACTGCCACGAGCAGTCTATCATGCTTGACGCTTTGGGCTTTCCCTCCGCCTTACTTCGGTTGACTATGCCCCTCTGTGGTGCTGTCTAGCTTCTGGATGCGGGTTGGTTACGTTCTTTTCCAGAATTCTCTTACCCCCTCTTTGGTGTAGTGTTTTGGGCGTCTGGCTTGCGCAACATGTGTCTCAGCTACCGCTTCTGTCTTAGTTTGAGAACCCTGACCTCTCGACCCATGTAGACTCTGTAGGGTCGCGTGACAGCCGTGTGTCAGTACAACTGTTTGTGTAGTACTTACATTTTTTTCGGGGTCGTGTGCGAGTCTACCAAGAACTTCCGGACTTTGCACAGCAAATGTACTTCTCTGAAGCTACCCTATTTGTCAAATTCTTTCAAATTTTAGAGAAATTACGAACGATTCTTTGAAGAAATCAAGTATTGTGCTACGCTAACACTTTAATTATTCTCGTCAGTCGCTGATGCGATACGTACACGATGCAAACGAATGTACGTACGTGTAATAAATGTTTATGCACAAGTTATACGGAAGTAATCAGGACCACGACATTCTAACGGATTACTCCAATCGTTTTTGTACGTACAGCGGTGAACCATTCTTCGTAGCTACATTACGAAGATGAACTGTTCTCGGAGATTAATAGAAATTTCAGGTCGACAAAACACTGGCTAGTACCGTTTTCACAGAGAAACCAGTAGCAAGAACGCTCAAAATCCTTTTGATTTTCGGATTTTGGCGATAGCCGCCAAGCACTATACTCCCAGTACTCCCAGCTCGACTATTTCTACCTGATGCGTCTAAAGCAAGACGAAACCGTCGATCGTAGAGTGCAGGAATAGGATAAAGCCACCTCAAAATCTTTGTTAACTTGTTACTTCTCTGAATTATTATTATTATCGGCAGTTGAAACCAGTGGGAACGGAGACATCGAAATTGTAGGGTACTTGAAGCATGTGTATTGTTGCGGCCAATTATGTGCACGCACAAATCACCTTAACATAATGTAGGAATGTGGTTGACACAATTCTTAGTACCCGTTCCCAAGTTCTTGAGCACTCGTTGCTTAAGACTGCTTTGCTCTGATTGAACAATCGAAACACTTGTGGCTGAGAACGGAGCTCATGTACTCGATAGATGTGGAATCATTGTAAAGATGTGTTGCACAAAACAGTTCATGATTTATGACACTTTCTATTGAGTCAAAAGCTGTCTGTGGGCTTTCCTCTGGAGCTGCTAAGCGACCTTATTCTGTTGTGCACAGAAAATGTTCGATTTGAGTTTGCAGGGACTTCCTACAAGCAGTAGACGGTGTCAGAGTAGGCAGTCCTTTGGGACTCGTTTCGTCAGACATTTTTCTAATGGTTTAACGAAAGAAAAGTCGCTGTTAGTATAGGTGAACCAACTCTGTACAATCTTCACCAGCGGTAACCCTTTTGATCATCTTTTTGCGCTATTTAATTCGATCCACCTGTGTCTTTCTGTTCCTAGGTAAAAGAACATGCAGCCTTCCGTTTTTGGATGTATTCATCAAGGGGTTAGCCGATAGTACACCAACACATTGCTCACTGTAAAACGAACTAGAGCGAACAACATTTCCATTTTTCTAGCCTTACTACAACTGCATACAAGTGCGTTCTTGTGAGGACTCTTCCATATGTCCAGGCGAATTGGTAGCAGAGGGAATCTAAAAGCGGTATAGGAGTTCCTACACAGGGCTGGGTATCTGGAAATATGTATCCAGATCCACAACAGACCATACAATGTGAAGCTACCGGTACATATGGCAGAGAAGAAAGACGTTTATTTGTCCCTACCGTTCATAGAGGGGACCTTATCACAAGCGACATGGGGCACAGCTCAGATCTCCTCTGCGACGCCCATACCACACGGAGGCTAGTGGTTCACCACTATTCCAGCAATCTAGCGCCACATATTATCTACCAGTTCACCTGTAGTTGCGGTGATGTTTACAGTGACAGGACTGGCTATCAACTGGCTTAAAGGGTAGTCGAACACGTTTCAATTTTGTCGATGTCACAACACAGCTGAGCGGATCAGGTGCTAAAGCGTCGTCTACCGCAAAACACCTCGTAGCGACTCGATGTGTCCATCGAACACTCGAAATACTGCTGTGTGACAGGAGCCTGAAGCGCTGCTGATCACGAAAAATCGTATAGCGCTGAGCACACTAACAATTGGGACAGTTTGTTGAAATGTTATCCCGACCCTGAACGTTTGTTTCACAAGTGTGCATTCGTTTGCATCGCGTCTATGACTGATGACAGCAATCGAAATGCTGACATATCGCATTATATGTTTTCTGCGTTAGTGAAGTGGTTAAAGAACACAATTTTCCAGATTCTTTGAGGCTGCCAGCCCGTAGCCTAAAGGTAACAAACCCGCCTTGTATTCCGAGGGCGCAGGTTCGAGTCTGCGTAGGAGACCGGGCGACCCTCGCAGTATTCGTAGCCCACGTGCGATCGGTTGTCGTTGCACGGCAGCGAAGCATCGGTACTGCGTACCGGCGTACTGCTGATGCCTATCAACTGATAAACAGGAGAACCACTTTGCACTGATTACCAAATAGATTAGTGCGTCGTGTTAAACATTTCACTATCTGCTTTGTATCTTTACAGTGCAGGATACTGCGATAGGACTGGGTTGGTATGATACCAGATCTGGTCGTAACGAAACAACCACTTTACTTGGTTGCTTGGTTTAGTTATCTGGCTCTGGATCCTCTCTGGTCCTCAGATGACCTATGAGGCTGATGTACGAGCTGGTTAACTACCTATGGGTTGCTTCAGTCTTGGCCGTTTCTGGTGGTTGCGTGATATCAATTTGTCGGTCGAAGGCAGGGTGCACAGGGCTGCAGCACAAGCAGTACGGCTATGTATTTCAGAATCATGACCACTGTGTGTTAGGGTCTTGTAGTCTTTTGCTGCCACTGCTGTCATAACGCTGACCATATCTGGTAAGATCACAGAACAACATCTAACTCTGGCACTGTGCTGGATCCTTTTTTTGTTTGCCCGCCTGACTATCTATCTCGGAGTGAACTGTTTACGGGCACCGCGCCTTATTAGATAGGGACTTTGTTAAAAATGAATCACTTGCCAGAGCGGTGTTAAGGAATTCCCAAAATGCTTTCCCTCTTCCTGGATGGTGATCTCGAGCCCTTCCGCATTAGCGTCTGGTGAACTGATGCAACGAAGCACGTTCTCGGAGTCTGCGGCGCTCTCGCAGTTTGAGTTTTTCTCCTGATCTATTATCCTATCTACTGTCTTGTTCATGTTATTATGACGCTATTTTTTACTTGCATGGTGGGACTAATCATGGGTCTACCGTCGTTCAGTAGCTGAATCCTGATCGATCAGCCACCTTTTTACTAACTAAAGTATTGAATTTGCTCTTCATAATATCGTTGTCTTCATAATCACTGTATATCAGCTTCGTAGGCGAGTTTTTAATGAGTGATGTCATTATCAAGAGAAAGCATTCTGGAAGTAAGTCTCGGATTTTTTGAGTATATCTACCCCCTCAAGCCTGTTGGATATCTTCTTTTCTGCATCTCGAAACGCGGGACTGTAGCGGGAAGTGAGGGCTTCCCAGCTACTATCAGTCGGTGTGTCTGGGGTCGCCTTTTCTGAGTCTAAAAACTTACGCCACTTAGCCCAAATATTAGGTTGTCTAGAAATCAATTGACTTTTTGACGCATTTTTCGATCGACATTTATTTTAAGCTAGGAACAATCTTTGATTAATGTAACATCTATTATTATTGACGACATACTGCCAGCGCTCAGCCAAGCGGTCGATACTCCATAGAACGAGCTGGGCTGGCTGTTAGATTATTGAGCAAGTTACGTTTTGATTTGGTTGCGGTCATCGAACCTTTTGTCATTGGGGTGATTTTCCAGGGAGCGTAGGTGCTAGTCAGTAGGATCAATCAAATCAAATGAACAAACAGCAATACATCACTCACTTGAACTGATGCTTCGCTGCCATACGACCATGATGGCTAAAGGAATAAAAATACTAAGGTGGAGAGAAGAAGGACTTCCAGAAAGCCTAAATGCTTTAAGCAAACATTCAGGGTCAAGGCGCCTACACCTTGTGTTAACAACATACCATCACAAACAGCTGGCTATCGTGCAAAGATAAGGCGGCATCGACGAGACAGCTTCCTTGCGGCTTTCACTGCCCCGCGTCATAATCAGCCATTACCACGCAGATAACTCAGCACCAAACACACTTTAAACAGGCAAGCCGATTAGAAGACGGCAGCAGACACACCAGTGGTGTCAGTTGCGAGCCATGTCCTGTAAAGTCTCGAGTCAAGCAGAAGGCGAATCACATAGACTTCAGGCTGGAAGGCGAGACGGATCGACGGCACCCAGATTGGTCGTTAGTAAACTCGATTCAAGTCAACTTTTGTCCACCTCGAGCTTCGCACCACTCTACATCGGGCAGACTAAACAAGGCCCTTCTCGGTAAGCGATCACCGGGCATACATAGTACGTGCACAAATAAAAACGCAACTAATTCAGTGCTATCTGTTGTCATAAGGAGCTAGTATGACTATCCCTACCTAGTGGTCGCCTATGCACATCATCGTTTCGGACTCGCTGGTGCTACCCGACACCAGCAATGCTTTTCAGACAATAATGCTCAAATACTTGAAAGCACCACAGATCTTCAGACCGAAGGGGCCAAGTCTCACTCCCATAGAGTAGGACGGCCCTTACTGTGGCCCTGTAAACCAGACCTTTTAGACCGAGGGAAACCCCTTTCGGTCGCCAAAGATGCCGCACGTTCAAGGCAGTTCTGGCTTTTGCTATGCGTGAACTGACTTCACTGGTTATGCGCCCATCGTTGCTGACGCTGCGGTCACGAGAAGGAAATCGACCAACTAGCTCGAGTTCCTCACTATCTAGGGTTAAGGTGTCATCAATTGGCTGATGGTCGCGCAACAAAACTTCGCAGTTTGAAGGTGCGAAACGCATACTAACTAATGCGACCACTCTAGAAAGGCTATCCAGAGATGATTGTATTGCCAAAACTAACCATACACCAGGCAGGACCTCGACGCCTCCATCGTGGGATTCCTCAGGGAACACTCCATGATAGAGTCCACTATGAAAGTGAACAAAAACGGGAAAATCCGACAACCCTGACGAACGTCACTTGTTGGCGGAAAGCTATCCGACAGGTCACCATAGACCCTAACAACACCTGCGGCGTTCGAGTACAGAGCACACGAAATGTTCACATATCTCGCGGGAACATCTTTCTGCGCAAGTATTTCGAACAGAATGCATTAATCGACTGAATCAAAGGCCCTTTTGAAGTCGAGGAACACAGCTCTTATCGGCCTATGGTATGCGGGGCGCTGCTTTAGCATCTGCTGCAGAGTGAATATGTGATTTATACAGCCACATCCTGAGCGCAAACCTGCATGCTCTTTCCTAATCCGGGATTGCCGCTCCACAGTAAGGCGACGAACGAAAATCAAGGCCAGTAGTTTTGTCACAACTGGACTTAGGCTAATACCTCTGTGGTTAGAACAGTCTGTGCGACTGCCTTTCCTGTATATTGCCACTATAATCGATTCGCTCCATTTAGCCGGGACACTTCCTTCCAGATACGTTTGAATAAGGAGATTAGTGCTTTGCAGAGGAACTCACCTCCATCCTTAAATAGTGCAGGTGGGAGGGAATCCGGGCCAGCAGCACGAAAACGATTGAGGACCTTGGCCTCGGACGGAGGCTCTAAAAACTAACCGTACATGGCTCGTCCTGCATCACCTGAGTAGTAAGAGGTCCGGGAACAGGGGACCAGCTGAACTGATCCTGAAAGTGTTCCGCCCAACGAGCCATACGACGCTCCTTATTGTGTATCAATGCACCCGCGCTGTCTCTGATTGTCTCACTGACGCCTAGTTTCCTGGGATCAGCTGCAAGAGTTTGCGATAGTTCCCTACTGCTCCCATCTCCTCCATTTCTTGAACCCTACTAGTCCACTAGGCTTCCTTGCCAGCGCGCAGGCTCCGCTCTAATCCGCGCCTAATAGTCCGTCTGGTCACATTATGCTCAGAGTCAGTCGGGAGGTTTCTTCTGGATTCCAGCAGGTTCACTGACCTCTCAGATATTCAGTGACTGGTGCGGTGACGATTGATAATATCACAAACAGATACTCCTGCGTCGTGCATGGCGGCCGACATTCTATTCCACTGGAGCACAGTGTCATTACGACAAGGGAGCGAAAGTTCGGTACGATGTGCAGCTTGATAGGCTTGCCTGAGCGAGCGCTGGGGTAATTTCTCAGTTGCCAATCGGGGGAGAAGCTTGGTGTGCCTTCCTATAAAATTCATGGAGAAACGACAGCGTACCAAAGCATGATCAGAGTTGACGCAAGTATTCCAGAACGAGTGGCAATCATCAATGGCTGGATGATGTCCTTACTGTAGACGAAGAGTGGGTGCTATATGTCAACCATAGCAGGAAATATTAGCGGAGCGCAGCCGAGGAAACGCCAATACAAGTCCCGGAAGGCGAACTTCATGACAAAAAAGTGATGCTGCCGGTCTGGTGGGATATCCGCGGCATCAGCTATTGGGAACTGCTACATGACAATTCCATGGTTATTCCCGATGTCTATCGCCAAGATCTGCAAAAGATGGTCGACGAACACCAAGAAAAGCGACCCGCATCCTGATTTTCGGGTTTTGGAGCACGCACTGTATGTTTTGGACTGCGACACGCAATCTCAATCGTAGCCTCGATTGACATTGAAGTCAGCCTCTCCCAATACGGCCCGAATCCTTCTCCTGCATGATAACGCACGCCCTCATGTAGCAAGGATGATGGGTCTCAAGATTCAGCGGCTTGATATGGAAACTCTTACGTATCCAGCATATGGCCAGGGACCTTGCTCCCATTGCCGTCGCAACGAGACTGGACGTTAAAGTGGTGGGACGGTTTGCGTACCATCTTCACCCACTGAGCCCCTTGAGAGCTACTCCTACCAGATTGATCAATGGTTAGAGGTCAGACAAACTCAGTCTCTTGGTCCTCCAGGTTAGGAATTTGAAATGTGATGGCATTCATTTCTGTAAAACTAAATTACTGCCACCTCCCCGCTGCTTTGCGGACAGGTTTTTGAGCCAAAGGCTTTGGTTGAGGACCCTAAACGTCTTCCTGTCTAGGTATGGACACCCTGGCAGTATCTCAGCCCACATACAACCATGACAATTTCCCCAAACACTAACTACAACCTAAGTCGGCCGTCGCGCAAATTATCAAGGATCGCCTTATCAGCTGCATACAGCAGGGTGGATAAGCGAAAACATGCTACTGCTGACGCCTCACTACTTTTCTTTCCACCTCTTTTACTCTCATCCCGACTCCCATTACTAACCTTACTTCTATACTTCCCAGCACAATTGACAGCAATCGAAGTGCCACTAGAGTAGAACCATCTGCAGCCACCTTCCCACAACACCCATCGGATGCCTAGCAACAACAGCCCCTTATAAGGCTTTGCTGTCGCGTTTCCCTGGCGGCGCTCAGCGTTCGCACTCAACAGGCTGCACTCGCACGTACGTTGGACACGCTGGGTATTGACGTAGGTTGTGTGTCCGGAACTAAGATCAATGACCCTAATGGGGTTATTGAATTGAATCAACTGCGCCCCGCTTATTCTCTCGTTATCGGTTGCACGCATCCGGAGACGCCGATGCAGCACTCACGGGTCAAGCTGGTGTAGGTATCATTCTCAGCTCCAAGGCTGAGTCATCGTTGGTTGACTAGATTCCGGGGAACAGGCGTTTGCGTGCAGATCGTTTGAGGACATCGAACAACGTTGATTCACGAAGTAGTACAAAACGTTGCTTGTTTGTGATTTGCGCATTTGCTCCCACCGACTGCAGTTCTAATGCTGTCAAGAACACATTCTATCAAGAATTGAAGGCCCTAGTACGCAGTGTTACTAGTACAGATGTCATAGTACTTGCAAAGGATATGAACGCACAAGTAGGGCGTCTGATCTCTTCAGAAGCTCAGCTGGGTGGTAAGTATAGGCTTAACTCCGAGCGGACTGACAACGGCAGGCGTCTGCTGCAAGTGTGTGCGGAGCCCCAGTTGTTTCTTAGTAGCATCGCTTTTAGACACAGTGGGCACCAAAGTGCCACTTGGCGTCCTCCTGTAGCTGACCAGCGATGGATCCAAATCGATCACATTGCCATAAGTTACAGGTGGCGTCGTTCCATCCTGGATTGCCGCTCGTTCTGGATACT
>OX104063.1:123562755-123604125 GCA_944474145.2 Dicrocoelium dendriticum | reverse complement strand
CACAGACTGTGAGTCATCACCCGCATAACGTAACATGCTATGCGCATGCTGAACTTCCCGCTTTCCTTCAGTTCATGGCTCCGCCGCGCTGAATTCAAACGCTCACTACCAAACGAGGTGACATCGTTGATTCGTATCAGTGGATTACAATCTATCTATAAAGTGGTCACAACTTGGCTGCTAAGCGCAGTTGATAATTTATTTGTGGCATCAATTAGACACCACGATTAGGGCCGAATAGGCGTAAATTCACAACGGCGAAATATTCCACTTTTCAAGTGTATTCGCCCCTTCTCTAGATGACTTGTTATGATTTAAAGTGATGCGCTTTATTCGATTGTGTCACTCACTTATAACGTGGAAGCAAGTAGACATTTGAATCTGTACAACTCCGTCGAAATCCCATCAAAAACATTAAACAAGCAAACTATTTATGACTTGTCAACACACTGATCGCCTTTCACTTACTCACTTGACATCGGGACAAAAACATGTAACTCACAGTAGATTGGGACTCAACAATGTGGGATGTCAGTTGGTAATCGTTCTTGAAATCTCTAACATTTGAGAAGTGCACATCTAACAATCGTCTGAGCTGCTGCACTGAGTTTGCTTCCACTGTATCTTTGGTGATAGCTGATGACGGAATCCAGTTCATTCTTGGGCGCGCTCCAGTTTGTTGCGTCATCATTTGCTCCACCCACTTTGGCAAGCGTTCAGCCACCCACCGCGCCAATCGACGTTTAGTCCTGCCTATGTAAACGTTACTGCAACTGCTGGTGAACTGATAAACCACATGAGAGGGCGAACTAGCCGAAGAGTAGCTCTGAAGGTCATGAAGAACAAGTTTCCGAGTAGTGTGCATGAGGCGCAACTGGGCAGTCGTGTACTTACGCGTTAGGGCGGACCTGAGCTTGTGTCAGATGTCGTTTGCCACGTGGTTTCTGCCTTGAAGGACAGAGACAGATAAAGTGCTTTTTTCTCTGCCGTTAGCATCTGTAGTTTCTTTTTGGAGGGTCTGCTGGGCACTTGGATGAACTTTTCAGGATAACTATTTGACACCAAGGTCCTACGCAGAAACTTCTCTTTGGCTTCCAGCGTATCTGGACTACCAATTCGTCTGGCACTATAGAACAGCGTTTCCACTAGGCCGCCTTTGTATGCAACCGGGACAAAACTGGAAAAGTGGAGATACTACCCAGTCCAGGTAGCCTTGCGGTAAACGGTGTGCTGCAATGTACGTCCGTCCCGTCTCTTAATGAAGCTATCCAAAAATGCCAGACAGCCGTGTTGTTCCATCTCTTGGGAGACCGATAAGTTGGGGTGTATTGGATTTAGAGTAGTTAACAGGCGAGTAAAATGTTCGCTGTTGGTGAACACCAGAATGTCATCCACTTACCTTTTGTACACTCTTGCTTTACCAATACTGGCAGCGACTTACCTTTCGATCAAGCCGAGAAAGATTTCTGCCAAGTCCGGTCCCAGAGGGCTGCCCATGGAGACTCCGTCGATCTGCTTGTATGCCGTCCTCACTTCAAGAAACAGTTGATGGTTTGTGTCATTTCATCCTGAATCAAAGTATGTACGTGGCTGTCTCTGTGAAATATTTGTGAGATATGATTTTACTGTGTACAGAGAATGTACCTTTTGATTTTGAGGGGACGGCATACAAGCAGATGGACGGGTTGCCAAAGTGGGTGGAGCAAATGGCGACGCGACAAACTGGAGCGCCCCCCAGAATGAACCGGATTCTGTCATTATCTATCACCAAGCGCCTCGTAACAACTGGTCACAATGTGGACCCAAAGACTGCGTTCAATGCTGTTACGTAACCGGAATGCACTGTATGTTCCGGCAAACCATTCCAGACATTTACCAATCGCCGTTCCCAACACAGGGGATGGGGACCTAGCTTGTGATCTGGAAGCACAAGTTTATACTGGTGTCCGCTTATGCTGCAAGACGTTCGCAAGTGGAGCAGTGGCCTTAGCATGGGAGATGACCTAGATGCAGAATGCGGTAGGTCAGTATGAGGTCGACTTGCAACCGACGATAGACCAGTGAACGGTCCCAGCCTCTTGCATCTGTCCTCGTACAGTAAGCCCCGTAAACTGAGGATGACTTTGGTAGCGACAGGTTGGACCAGTTCAATATTCTGCGCCTCTTCTCAAGTCGTTGGACACTAGGCGGAGGAGAAGAGGCTAGTAGCCACCTCTTCTGATCATATGCAAAAACTACGTTTGAGCATCCATTGCATGCGTAGTTCGTTTCGGTGTAGCTTATTCGTGTTGTGAACGGACTTTACATTGCAACTTGAGAGTACTCCTGGGTCCTTTACAGAAGGTGTGAGATGTAGCAGTTGGCTGTCAAGAGTGTAGATTCGGCTGTCACCACCTTTCCCCAGGCTCCTAAATACAGACTTGGATGTGTTGACCGGGAGGCGGACTTCTGCGGACCAGCTGGAAAGTCGCTTTAGGTCTCGCTGAAGTGAGCCGCCGTCGTCGGATGTGCTTATCACTCTTCACATCTTCAGGTCTTCTACAAGCAGAGCACATGGAGACCGAAGGGACTGAGGTAGATCGTTGATATAAATTAAGAACAATGTATACCCCAGCACCTTTGCCTTGTGGTACGTCACTGGTCGTAATATACCAGTCCGTCAGGTGGCTATCGACTTGCACTCTCCACTTTCATCCAATAAGAAACTCGCGGATCCACTGGTGCAGTGAGCTGCCAACACCGCACAGTCTCAATGTGTGCAGAAGGACCTCATTCTTTACCTTATCAAACGCTTTGCTGAAATGGATGTACACTTCGACAGACTTCTCCTGATTCACTGCCTGAAACTCTTCATATCTCTTCACAGCAGGTTGGTGATATATCAACGACCTGGCATGAAACTGTGCTGTAGTAAACACTTCTTCACAATCTGCAGGGCAACCGTGGCCAAAACAAATTGGCCTATAGTTGTCTACCTTGCTGGAGCCACCACCTTTCAGAACTAACCTTATCACCGAGCATTTCCAGTCAATCGGCAATGAACATTCGGACATAGACCAGTTGAACAGATCGGTTACGGCAGGCGAGATGAGTACTAATAGGAATCACAACCGTCTAGTAAATAGACCTATAGTCAACAAAAACCATGGAGACTAACTGATAAGAGGCAGAGTCGCCGCGTCATGCTCATCGTGGCACAGTAGTTGAAGGTGAGCAACACACTTCTGCTACTGTGCCACAGGAACAAGGAGACATGTTGACAAAATATAGAACAAAATATTTTTAGTTTGTCTTTCACACGCCGCTTTTTCTCTTTCTTCTCATCTTCAATGTTCGAAGTATCATACATGTGACTCAATGCAATTCTGTAAACAATTCTTACACTGATTTCGGTCGCCAAGTGGAAAGCTGCCCACCACGCAGTCGTCTCCAGCCAGGTCCTTGACGAGCGAATAGAGCGCGACACGGTAGACGCTCAAATGCTATGCGTAGGACGTGTCCGAGCAGCAAAATCAGTCTGTTCAAGTCAAGTCAAGAAAAGCTTTATGCACCCACATGGATGCATTTTCAGCATTTTACAATATCCACCACAAATGTGTTGCAAATATCATCATTAAAGATGAGAATTTTACAATTTTAAATACAGAATGAGTAACGAGTGCACAGATGTCACTTAAATAAACAGTCCCGAATCTTTGAGCAATGACCGCACAATAATTGAACGAAGTATAAAATTCCCCTTCCAGTTGTCTAGGCCAACATTTGTTAAAACGTTTATTGATGGCTCGTTTCTACTGGCTAAAAGAAGCACACCGCGAGTTTTGCGCGGTGTCTCGGGTACTTTTTCAAACAATCAGTGGAGTTGAGCGATCTCGATGACCTCAAAATTGTCCAGCCAAAGAATTCGTCAAAAGGTTCAAATAAAATTGGTGCGTTTGCAGTAGAAAGCGCAAAACGATGTTTCGGAGGAGAATCGTAACGGTCAATTGAGGGGATACTACATTCCCCAAGATGCGATGTCGAACATCATCACTGTGGACTCGATGTTTCCACCAAACACGAGCGATCCTCCTTAAGCAACCGTTGTCGAAGGCAGAAAGATGAGGTATGTCTTCCACGCGAATTGGTCAGGACTCGCTCCCATACACCAACAACACTGAACAAACATATGCGCTGTAAACGCGGCACTTTAGCGAGAATAAGACGTCGCTTCGACGCCACAACTAAGACTGACAAATGCTGATCGGGCTTTAGCAATGTGAAGAGAAACTTCTTTGATGATAGTTCCGTCAGCAGTAACACAGCTCCCAATGTAGACGAAACTATCTACCTGTTCAAGCTGTGCACCTGCAAGAATGACCACGGGAGAAGGGGTAAGCCAATCCTGGAGCAGTATTTTGATGGGGCGAAGCTCATGCCATACTTAGATGCTTCAACCGTCAAACGATCCAGAATGAGTTGCATACCCTGAGGATCGTCACCAAGTAAAGCGATATCATCAGCATAATCTAAGTCGGTCACGCGCTTACCCGGTAGAACCTCTAGGTCAAAATGTCGGAAACCCTCTAGAGCACTCGACAGAGCGTCTTCGATTGCGTAGTTGAGGAACTGGGCACGCCTGTCGCACACCGCTATTGATAGCGAATTGTGAAGAAAGCTTGCTATAGACCCTCACTCTGCTGGATGTATGAAGGTAAAATGCTCGTAAGATGGCGGTATAATTCTCTGGCACCCCGTTCTTTAGCAACCAACGCCATAAAGCAGGTCGATCAACGGAGTCAAAAGCGGCACGTATGTCTAGAAATGCAATCATAGTAGGCCTGTGGTAAATGTGGCAATGTTCGAGGATTGGGCGGAGCGTGAATAGTTGATCCACGCTTCCGCGGCCGGGACTGAAACCAGCTTGTTCTTCACGGTAGTATAGTTCACCTATTGGGGGTAGTCTAGGAAGCAGAATGGATGCCAATAGCTTGGAAGCAACCGAAATAAGACTAATCCCGCGGTGGTTTACACATGAATTGCGAGCGCCCTTCTTGAAAATCGGGACAATAACTGATTCGCCCCACGAGGAAGACACTTTCTCTTCATGCCAAATTTTTTGCCAATAACTAGGTCAACCCTACGCCACCGAACTTGAACAACTCCGGTGGAAGTCCGTCTGAGCCGGCAGTCTTGAACCGCTTCAAGCGTCAATTCTCGAGGCAGACTTCTGCTTCGCTGGGACGAGCCAAGGTGGACAACAAGGTATACTGATGGACGGTGGACGTCAGTTGAATTGAGAGTGAAAGCGCTCGGCCCATCGGTTCATACGGCTCTGTTGGTTGATGATCGGTGACTCATCCGCCTCGCAAATAACCTCACTGACACCAGGCTTCCTGACCGAATGAGTTGGAAAAGCTTACGAGTGTTGCCAGAGAGGGCAGCGGTCTCCGTCTCTAAACCACGCTCAGACCACCATGCCTCGTGATTCTTGCGTATGCTTTGCTTGAGCAGCCGGTTGGCAGAACGGCGACGCTCATTGTAATCTGATTCCGCCAGGATATCTTTGCGGCATTCAAACAGCTCCATAGAACCAGCAGAGATCCAAGCCTTTAAGGGGCGTTGAGTTAGGCTGCAGCTTGACTGTCCGGAAGTGGTCATCGCTTTCCATATACAAGTCCAGTGTTACTCCGCATCTTGCGGTGGATTGTGATTGAGTGCATATGCCAGTACAGACTGATAGCTCGCTTGGACAAAGGAATCAGTTCATCTGTTTACATCAATCTTGCGGTGCTTCCTCTTGCGGGACCCTCCAAAGCACATGCAGATTTTCGCGCAGACCAGTGCATGATCTGAGTCAACGAAGGTGGACCAAAAGGACCTGCAGTCCAGGACGCTGCCGTTGATTGCAATGTTATCATTTTGAGACCACGCTTGTGTTGTGGAAAGGGGAAACGACGTTGCGGAACCTTTCTTCATATGGCTGAAGTTAGTGCTCGAGAGAAACTGATGGTTTTCTTCGCACTGAGAAGCCTCTCTTCGTTATCAGATCGGTCCTCATCCATTGTGTGGTGACCACCAAGGTGGTGTTTATATGGTAACAGGCGGCCAACCCGTGCATTAAAACCCCCGCAAGAGCAACCACATCCGACTTTTTAGTATTAGTCAAGAGCTGATGTAGTTCCCGATAGAACTTCTTTTTGATCTAACCACTACTGCAGTCAGTTGGGGCGTGTGCGGAGATCACAAACAAATTGCTTCTCTTTTCGCGGCGCTTCTTAATACTATATGAACTTCACAGCCGAACTGCACACAATCGGCTGTGAATCGGGAACCAATTCAGTAGTGCCGCCTCGGCCTTGCCACTTAGTGCTAAATCTACACCAGCGAAACCCACTGAGACTGCTTCTGGATTTCCAAATGATATCTGGCTTCGTGGTCAATTGGGAATGTCAATGTAAGCACAGTGCACAATGGGGTCTTGCAATCGGGTTTCTGAAAGGCAGCAGACGTCGATATTGAGGGACTGTAAGTTGCACGCTAGACCGGCTTGCTGTCCAATCTGCATGAGTGCCTGAATGTTGAAGCACGCCAGACAGAACGAGGATCGGGGTCGGATGAGATCTATAGCTTGAACTTTATGATTTGCGGTACAACCGGAATTGCAGCCATATTTTTGTACACATGAATCGGGTAACGGAATGTGAAAATTGTTACCAAACATTTGGCGTGAGATGAAGTCGCATGAATGTAAGAAGTAAAAGCGGTAGCCGATGAGCCAGTAGTAGCACAGTCCATGGTTTTGTTTGAGGGGGTGATACTACCCGGTTGCCCAGACCGAGATAGGGGCTAAATGTCCTACCCGCAAGGTAGTGGGACGAATTCAAGGAATCGTGCTCATTGGAAGTCGTTGGCTGATTGTTCGGTTTATATGTCTTTTGTTTGTTAGATCACCAAACAGAGGCCCAATCTGCCCCATAAAATCAGCGCAATCGCTGGAGTACACTACCCCACCGAGGTGGAACCCTGTCGCCCAACACTTCGCTGGAACGGAGTACACCCGGACCACCCAACTGGCACCCCGTGGAGGTAATTCGACAAGCCAGCCAGGCGAGCTGATGGTCGATAAGGACTTGAGGTTCAAGGGGGTGGAGCCCATCAGGCCCAGCAGGCTTGGCGCCGTCAAGCTTGTCGAGTAGTTGGTTTACCTCTTCTGCACCACAGTGCAGATTGTCGAGTTCGATAAGAGTGATGCACGCCGAACTGGGCATTTGCAACAACAGAAGCAATGTGTCACCAAGGCGAAATCAAGCTCAGTGCTGGAGGTTAGAGGCTGTCCATTCGCGTCTTCTCTCACCGGTAGGTTACCTGTCGGCCTCAGGCGCCGCTTCCTGCGCGCAACGATTTTCTTCGGGGCGGCTTTTGCTGTGGCTGCAAGCTGCCTTTCGAAATGCTTGCGTTTGCTCATTTCCACCACGTTGCAGATCTTTCGCTGCTTTCCATGCACCTCATAGTCGCCGTCTGAGCCGGAGATAAGGAAGTTGTCCCATAGTCTGCGCCGCTGCCGAGTCAGCTAATTATATTCCTTGTTTAACCAACGTGGCTTAACCGGTCCGACTTTCCAACGCTTGAGAGGCACATAGCGGTTGCCCAATGAGTTTACTCCATTATAACTGACCAGCAAACTTCAGCGAATGCAGATTGTGACAGAAATTAATCCACTCGGCGCGCGGTTCGAGTCAGGCCGTCGAAGTCCGTCCTCTAATAGTTGTAGTCTGGTTGCAGTATGTGGCATTACTGCAGCAGTAGCTCCATGTTGGTAGTAAGAACTGAGTCGTAGATCGCTACGAGAGGCTCCAGGTTGCGAATCTCGTACACATGTTCAATGCCGGTTAACATCAAGTCTAAGCACAGTGAAGTTGACCGGGGTGGTTTGCGTGTCGGTTGACAGATATGTTGTGCGGCCCTAGTTTCAAGTCCTATGTCAGCGAACTTTGCTCCGGGCTCAAAATAACCGCTGATACACTTAACCTCAGGCCAGCGTATTCGAGAACAATTGAAATCGTTATGAGTATAAAATGATGGCGACTCATATGGTCCCGGAGATGCGGCAGCAAATTCAAACAACACTTCAGGAGACTGCGATAGAATGTGACTACTATCGGCTATCCGCCCCCTCTTCGCTTTGGTGGGCACTCACAGGCTCCCACACATAGAAGAACGGATACAGAGCAAGACCACCTTTTACATTCGATAGCCTTACATGCCAGAAGCGCGAGTAGCCACTAAGCTCAACTTCCTGAGTGAGTATCGCATCATTCAACCACGTATCTGCTACTCTCATTACATCTGGCTGTTCGAAAGCAACGGAGCGGTTTGGGTCATCACGATTGTTCATGAGATTGCAGACGTTGGTGAAGCCTACACAGAGGCTGCGGTAAGAACTACCAGGCGTACTTGAGTAATAGGCGACCGCTTCGTTCGAATTCGTGTTCGTGTTGTAACCACCCGATTTACAATGCTTCGGTTTGTTTCTTCAGCATTGGTTCACCGCTTTGGCTCGTTGGTGACACACTTGAGGCGCTCCCCGACGCAGTATGCACCCTCTCACTCCTCAGACTACTTAGCCAAGCTAGTATTAGCTTCGGGCTGGCCGCGTCGATAATAGGTACCCTCATGGGCCTGTCCTTCTTAGCAGTGATTTTTCCTATGCTGATGACTTGCTTTGATAGTCACGGTAAGTGTCGACGACGTAAGTCCCTACCGTGAGCTCCACTTCAGTTTTCCAGCATGTGCCCAACCTCCAGCGTGAAAGATATTCTAAGGTTATTCGTTATGCATTCGCGCCGCTCTACAAAATCTACTCTTTCGTTTAGGTTTCTGGATTATATATTTTGCATCACTTCGCATTTGTTTGCCCATGTTTGTCATGCGCGTTCATCTCTTCCCGACAGTCGGCTGCTGAGCAGACTCTCCATTGGCGTATTTTAAGAAGTTTGCCTTGAGGTGTTCGATTTGGCAGACGCATTCATCGCAAGCTGAATTAATTATGTGTTGTGCGGCTGAGTGTCTGTGTGAGTTGCATAGTATTTGTGACAACCACCTCAGATGCGCTGTTCTACTTAGGCAGTTTGAGCCATCTTACTACGGTTTCTGCTCCTGTTCACCTTCAACTAGCTTAGGAGCAAGTTTTCACCAGACTATGGTAAGTATAGTTGAAGCTCTTCCTTTCCACTCCCATTGAGGTCATTGTCCCCTGTAATGAAAATGCTTTCCATGGGTTGCCTCACTTAACAATAACCGAACAAACTTTGATTTAAATTGCACAGGATAAACCAAAATTGAACGCTTTTGTAGCTTCCGGTATCGAATTCTTCGTCCAAGAGCACTGTGGACTATACTTTTGCCAGACAGCGGTTTCAACTCAATTCTTGAAGTCCTGACGCCGATTTTTCTCGTTCTAACCTTTACATTCAATACGGAAGTGTGGTCCCGATGTGGCCTCATTACTCAACCGATAACCGTTATATTTCATCTGCTGTTCCAATTTCTTCTTTTGTCAGGTCTGTGGAGAATTTGACCGCTTCGGCTACAGCTATTGGAGTTGGCAACACCACAGGCAGTATTGGTGGTGGACTGACCGCGGCGGGCAACAATTTGTGGACCAAACTACCGCATTTCTGCTCCAAAGTAAAGACTAAATCTCACGGTTATTTGTTCGGCAACCGGAAAGTTAAGGTTCGTGATTTCACTTATTACCTTATTGTACTATATTCCACTACTGTGCGATAGTTTTCTACGGTCATAACTGTTTCGTACCTACATCATTTTGTGACATTCGTTCCGATTTCTCCATATCCATTCCTCTACCGATGATGGTTCCCGGACACTAGGTTTCATAAGCGCACAGCGTCTACCGAAACCACCTTAACGCGAGCGAGCGACACCGAAACACCTCCATCTCGGATGCGGTTCTTGTGATCCGAATGACTGAGCTCTACTTTCCAGTGAACCGAGGTCCCAATAGAAATTGTGTGTCGCAATCCAACTACACGGTGGGTCCTCCACAGCCCTACTTTGTATTCTTAACCAACTTGTCAATCGTGACTTACGAGTCTCAGTGGCATAGTACTCAAAGCGTCAGCCGTTAACCATTAGGCCCCGAGTTCCGCTCTCAACTCGGGCTGTCTCCATCTGAGGAGCCCAAGCGAGGTCTTGGATGCCGTATCGGGAGCGAGCAACCCCGAATCACCTCCACATTAACGCGTTCTTCATATCCTGTTTGTGTGCTCGAGTGCCACTGATTGCTTGATGTGAGGTGACACGATTCCCCAATAGGCGATTCGCAGTCTTGAAGTCCACGTTTCAGTCAGGTGTGCATGCGAAGAACTAGCTAAATGATGAATCAATCATGTCTAAATGTTTTTTGGTCCACGCATATCTGTAGAACTTTTCAAAAAGTCCGAAAACGTCATTTTCATGCCCTCAGACTTAAGATGCTTTCAGTACCTCTAACTATAAGATTCATGTTTGTGACCTCTTGCATTATTCCCCATCGGTTATATTGCTCTCCCGTCATTTTCCGTGGACTGCTTCGGAAAAAAACTGCATCTTCCTAGTGCGATGTCTAAAGCACATTTCTAGATGCACTGCTTGTTTAGAGTTTCTTTGGTTGATTTGATCATTTCTAGACATCTTGACACCAGCAATGCTTTTTCTTCTAAGGTACTAACTACTCGATTTCATACACTTCACAATGATATTTCCAAAACGCTCTCTCTTCTACTCGTTCGAAATTCAGCATTTTATTCTCCCACACGTCATTGTATCGTAATACTGATTGGCCTTGTCTCTCACGTTTGCTTGTTGCCCCCAGCGAAAGTCACTAACATGCTGTGCGAGCGGTTTGTTGGAGTACCAGTTGTGTGTATTTCCCATTTTCTTCCTAGGCATGTGTGTCGATTGATTTTATCATTCAGGTGTCCGCAGTGGTGGTGGTGTAATAGCTGAAAATCAACCCATTACGGTTCATAAAGGTTGTTTTTATTTTGAATGAGAACTGAGAACTGGTGGGAAGCAGCGAGTAGAGGTTGCTCTGTGTAGCTGCATCATTCGTCGTTTTCGGACATGAACTTTTTATTTATCATTTCGCTCTCTGTACTTTGCCTCTGCAAATTGTTGGTCTAGTAGCATCTTGAATTTAGACACTGTGTTGGCTTCTACTATATGCTGAGGCAGGTCGTTCCAGACATTCACCACTCTGCGTTCGAAACAGAGTTGATGGGCGACCCGCTTCAAATCCGGGACGATAAGTTTATACCGGTGTCCTCGCGTGCAGCTTTGTGTGCGCAGATGAAGTAGTTGTCTCAACATGGGGTAGTCACCCAGATGTAAAATCCGGTGCGTCATGATGAGGTCAACCCTCAGCCGACGATAAGATAGGGTGTATAACCCTAGTTTCTTACATCGGTCTTCGTATGGCATACCTCGTAAGTTGGGAATCAGCCTAGTTGCTACATGCTGCACCCGCTCAAGCTTTTCTACTTCGCCCCGGGTGATGGGACAGTATGCGGGAGTGCCGTACTCTAGCATTGGTCGTATTATCGAGACGAAGAGGCGAGTGGCAATCTCTTCGGACCAAGTGCTAAAGCTGCGCCTGAGAGCCCAAAGCATACGAAGGCTGTTTTGGTACAGCCTATTCGTGTTGTCAATGGATTTTAGGTCGCAGCGTGAGAGTACACCGAGGTCGCGCACGAAAGCAGCGGGATGCAACGGTTGTCCAGCCACTGTGTACGTTCGGCCGTGATCATACTTACCCAACTTCATGAATTGCGGCTTGGCAGGGTTGATCGGAAGGTTAACCTCTGCAGACCATGTTGAGAGGCGGTCGAGATCCTGCTGAAGTAAATCACAATCATTGATCGTGCGGATTACTCTCCACACTTTCAAGTCATCTGCGAACAAAGCACAATGTGATTGTAGTAGCTGAGGCACATCGTTTATATGGATTAGAAACCATATCGGCCCCAGTACAGTGCCTTGGGGCACGCCGCTGCTCGATGGATACCACTCAGTTAGATGGTTGTCCACCTGGACTCTCCACTTCCGATCAATAAGGAAATTGCTGAATCTGTATCCCATGCTCCGCAGTGTAGCGGCTTCTGCTGTCTTGATTTTTGCCGACGACTGAAAACCATCGTGCGAAAGTGAAATGAATGGGGAATAATTGATTCCGGGAGGGTGTGCAAAACATAAATCCTTTCGGATAAAGCAAGGACGCCAGCCGTAGGGCATCGCAGCTGTTTCTAGCCAATACTGTGGCTGATTCCGAGGATTTCACGCAGGAAATCAGCACTCACCAATTCTGCCCAATTTTTTGCCTGCCTTTATACCGTTTCAATATGTCATTCAGTGGTCACTTCGGTACTTGTGAGAATTATTGGTGTATCGACCCAGTCGCTCAGTGAACCATAGATGCAAACATGCTGCCTTACTACGCTGAGCTCCATCGCGATGGAATGCATCTGGTGGAAACCACTGCCCATTTTAGCGGACGTCTACTTCTTCCGCCGGATGAACCGTTTGAATAAAATAATTTTTTTCGTAGCATTGGTAGCACAATGGGTGGGAATTCAGTTTCGCAGTTCTATCTTCGGCGATCTCTACCTGGTGAATCCAAACGAGGACCAAACCGATCATGGAATGCAGTGTTGGGAGCGAACAGTTTAGATGACTCTCCAAACCAGCCCAGTGTAAAATAATTTTCGCACGATGATGTTTAACGTGTGATTCATGGACCCCCTTATACCGCTTCCGCTAAGCGAGCAGAAGCACACCACAGCCTTGTTCTGGAAATGCGTTTGTGGTCACAGCTGAATTCACTGTGGAGGTCAGCTATGACCGACCTACCACTGAATCAAGGGCTGTTCGTTTGTCCTTCGCCTGCACCATCGTGACTTCAGGTTCGGACCTTTTATTCAATAGCCACACCACGCTGTGCCTCGCTACCGTAGTCATTTCTTTCGAAAAAACCCTGGTCTATCAGTTTTGGGCTTATGACTTGCTGAATGAAGATGAATGCTGTGTATGCGTGCGCGCCCGTTAGAATGCTCTCAGGGCGCTAACAAATTTGAGCTCCAACCGTCCGAATACAGTGGTCTTTACCACAACTGCGCGTTCAATATGGATCGAAGAACTCTTATTTTGTACCCAATAGTCAACTCTCGGTTACCGTCATCTTTTACCAGCGATATCATTGGCTGACTTTGTTGCAACCAGAATTCTCGAGAAGGGTGTCGATTCTAAACTGTCCATGAGCCGCTTCGGGAGATACCACCCTATCTGGTCAGGCGTGCCTACCTGCTTGCCCATCTCAGACGAAACACTGCATCTCCGCACCCATTAAATCCTCATCCTTGTCCTTGACTCTTTAGATTGGAGCTATCATTATCGATACTCGGGATAACAAGCCTATTTCTTTCATCACTAGCTTGAATTTGTGCAGTGGCGGTTGTCGTATGTTATCTTCAGTTGCAACCTTGTTGTTCGTCATCGAATTTCTCATCATTCGTGCAATTGTTGAATCAATTCTTCTCACTACCTCCGGTTATACCTCTTGCCTTCAAATCCATTGTAACCCTACTCTTCAAGTTACTTGGCCTACTCGTATTTGAGGTTCTTGATGAAGTGGTTTCCCAACCTACCATTTGGATAGCCCATTTCAAACACAATGCATGCTGTTATCTGCTGATAGGATAGGCTAGTCGCCTAGAGCACAACTTCCGAAGCCACTGAATATCATACATGGACTGTCTCAATCGTCTGCTTATTCCAGTGCTGCGTTGTGAAGTCTCTTATCAATGAACACCGCATAGTTGTTCCTCTTTTTCGTGGCTTCAAATGGTTAGGACAGGGAATTCAGCATTTTTTATGCATCACCCCTTTTTGTTAGGCTAGCTTCATTGCTTTTATATTAGGCTATCTCCTCATTTAACACTATTAGCGGATTTCATTCGGGATGCTAGTTTAGGGTGTACCATGTTACACTTCGAATTCCACCCTCCCAGACTATAACTGTGATGATGGTGTTCCACTAGTATACTACCTCTTCAAACGGCCCTCCTTATTTGTTGCACCTCGCACAAATACTGGGCTTCCCAATTGGCAGCTTCCTTCCAAGCACTTTAACTGGCCGCATAACCCGTCATGAAACTGTCCGCAAACATTCATTTCGTACTATGAAATGTCCCCTTTTCTCTGCTTCCGACTTCATTGTTTATCTTCCTGTGCCTTTCATTATTATCGCGGTGGAAAATTTGGTACCAACCTCTTTTTCTGGCTCTATTGTGACTGATTCGAAAGGGCGTACTCAAATCATTCTAGACCGCATGCTACTGGGCACATGGATTCTCACCGGTTATCATATTTCTACATACGCACGCGTTCGTACTATTCAAACACTCTTGTGAATTACTACTTTTCGCAAAATGAATAATGACTTTCGTTAAGCTCACTCAAGCGAATTGTTACACATAGCAAGAATAATCTCTCGGCTGGCACTGAAAGTCGACAGCATCGGCGGTGTGGAACCACGAACCCACACGACGACCGTACACGTGAACAAAACAGAAGTCCATTCGTGTGGGAAGTTACATATATACGGTCCTCATCAGATCATGGCGCATTATGGCGATAAATACCACTCAGTAACGAGGAATGAAACGGAGTGTATGCAATGAAATGTCTACAAACCAGTAAATCTTTAGGTATGTATGAACAGGTTGTGTGCACTTTGAATCAGGCCAGCTGGAAAAAACCTAGAACCTGAACCATGGAGTAGGGGAAGGGTTTGCACACTGGTGTCGTAGAACGATGGTCCCTTGAGTTTTCGAACGCTTTCTTAAACATGCGTTATTCATGCATTTTACCATGGACAAAGTACGCTGTACACTTAATGGCGGATGAATTGGGCGTAATTCATCACTTTGCAGCCATCGGGAACGTAATCTCAAAAACTAACCACCTGTCAGTGTGGAAATGTGAAATATGAAATCCTGGCACTTATGGCCTCGTTAGGGTAAGAGACCCGGACAAAATTTCTTTCAGCTTCATAAAGTCACGCTTGAATTTCTGGAGATGCCTCAGTCATAAATCACTCGCCATTATCTGCGCATTCATATCCAGCAAATTTGGACGGATAGTTATGGTTTCCAAGATTAGTTATAAAGGGAGAAGGATCATTCTCAACATCACGCTAGTCAACACGGAGCAGAGGCATCCAGGTAAGGGAACTGAGAATTTCTCGAATAACCACACATCAGTGAGCAGACATTTGGGTTGACCACACTTTTGAACCAGCGGTTAAGCAACCTTGCTCTCCCATAGGCTATTAAAACATTTTTATCCGGAAAGGATACCACACCGTCTTTCGTTTTTGTCCAACTGACACATTACCTAATGAAAAAGATAAGACGGTTTCCAGCGTATAGCACTGATGCTTTGTGGTGAGCTGATATAATCCCAACTTGCATATGTGTCAGTAGAATGCAGCGGGTAATTAGTTTTCTGGACAATTTTAATGACACTGAAGTAGTTATTTTCATTTCCTCCTAGCCACTGACTTTCTGTCTGCTTTCTCTACGTCAGTATTATAACTGTTAAGTATTTTTAGAGAATAGTGATCTTAAACCGCTAACTCGAAGCGTTCTCGCTCACGAAACAGATGGAGTGCTTGCTGCTGACTAGTCCCGAGGGGGGCGAAACTACCGTCTAAGCGCACTTCCGGATGTGCAGCTCTGACAACTCTTCTTCTAGATGATACATCTTTGTTGAATTTATTCCTCAAGTCAGGCGAATTGGAGTAGATTTGTTGTGTAGAGATAGCATTACTGCACCTCGAAGCGGGGACGTTACGAGCGTGTAATACCATATATATATATATATATATATATATATATATATATATATATATATATATATTTACATATTTATATATCTGTTTCGGATACAGTCCCGATGACCGAATTTACCCAGATTTAATTTAGTGCATCTAGTTCCAGGTAGAGATTACATGTCGCACTCCGTACACACTACCACGGCTTCAAAATAATTCCCAATCAGTCTCAACTCGTTGTGACAAGCGTGACCTTAAGCTCAGTGGCGTTGGAGTGCAGGCTTCGATATACCATCCCAACGTTATTGTTTCCAGTTACCGTCCTACTCTCTCTGCCTGAGGAATGGAAACAAGCAACAAACCGATCTTGGAGTGTGTAGTGTTGCGAGCAGCCAACGAGTGGCATTTATCTGGGGATGAACGCGCTTCTCTAAAGCAACGTGGACTAAGGCACCGTTGTTAGGGGTCCAATTTAACTCTTTCAATCATTACGGTAACGGTGGAATCGAAGCAGATAGGCATCTTTGAGCGGTGGTTAATATATAAATCACCTTGTTACGGTTTTGGGTTAAATCCAGCGTTGAATTTGTAAAAATGTATGGTGCCAGTTGGGCTAACTGAATCGCGGCAGTTGGGCTCACATATCACGGTATGGCCTCAAATCCCCAGCCTTAACTATATAAATATATGGTTGGCGGCATCCGGTTTCGGATTTGCCTGTCACTGTGGTCAGCCACAGGACGCCTGCACATACAGAGGGACCATGGATGGCTTGCGCTGCACCACCCACAGCTCCATCCACACACCCCATATCCAGTGTAAACCCGAAGGAATAAGACCGGGAGCCATGTGGATGGGAGCTACGTTTCATCAACGGAGCCGGCCCACACTCCTTCACAGACAAACACAAGCACGCTGTATTTGGGGAATCAAGCGCACACACAAGGCGGTGGCTGGACCGTAGTGCGCTCCACACTGAGTGCATGGAACCACTTTTCGAGCCTGGCACGGCCACAAGGACCGTGCACCCCGTCCCCTCCAGCAACGACCAACTGTCTCCTGGAGCCAGATGGACGAGGTAGTGGGTAGTAGACAGGTAGACACTTTGTCAACATGCACATCAAGCGCAGCCACACCTGGGATGTCAAACAACAGCCAATCATTCGAAATGCCGATATCAAATAAAGTAAACGCATATGACGACATAAATACTCGCTAAATGAGCATATGGAAGAAATTGGTTAAATGTGAATACGCGACAAGTACAAAATGTCCGAAAGTTATTTTTAAAAATACCACGCGATAAAATTACGCAAGTTTACTACAATTTGCATGAGCGACGTGTGTAAGTTGGGAGAAGATTATCAAGTAGGCAGAACAAAACTAAAATAAAATGTAATGAATTTTATCCACATTAAAAAGACTTAGTTTAAGTGTAAGCTGGTTTAGCCCAACTGCGGTGAAGAAGCATCATGAATGCGACATATATATATATATATATATATATATATATATATATATATATCACAATCTGTAGTACAACTATTGGGCCATCAGAATCATGGCGGAATAAGAAAACAAGACAGGAATAGGAAAAGATAGAACATGCTTCTTTTTCGTCTGGCTTTTCACTCACGTTTTCTGAGTTTTTTAATTGTTTGCTTTATTGGGGAAGGCAGTGGAAATCACCGCAACACGCAGGGATACACATTCGCCGTTGACGTCGGGCTTGAGTCATAACTTCCAGGGTCTCTAACCAGAGTCACTCTGTATCCCTGAAATCCCAATCAGGGAGTCGAGAACAACCGACTGAGGCTAACTGTTCCGTCTGCAGTTTTATGCGGCTTCTCCAAGTTGTGTACTTTCTTCGAAATCATTCTTTGGACCTTTATCGCCAGGAAGGACTCTGGTAGTCATCCAGTATTTGAGCGTTCTCTCTTTTCACTCAAAAAACTGTTTAAGCAGCATCGAGGTACATGCGAGTAAACAGTTTCGACGTTGGAACGCTCACTGCAGCAGTAGCTCAAGTAGCTTGTACATTGTTCGATGCGAGACATATCTTTGCTCCGGCAGCCAATCGATCGGGGAAACATTGATTCCAGTCCCGTGCGAATTGTTACTGATTGGTACCGCTCTCTACTGGTACTTTTGTTAATGCAGTTTTGGTAGTTTTGCTGCATCTGGCGGGGGGTACTTACAATACACATTTATCACTTGCTTTCGGATCCACGTTTATGTGTGGAAAACTAACTAGTCTCTCTCTCTTTTTCACGAAAATCGGATTCAATTGCGTGTCAAGTCTATTCCAGAACTGTAACAATGTTGCTATTCCACTTCTGTTAGAATAACGGGTCTCTTTAACAACTAACACTTTATTCATTCGCATGCATTTCCTCCCGTTTGACAGTACTCACACAGGAACCATTCACTCACCGAGCGACCGTTCGAGCGTCCTGTGGAATGTGGCGTATGCGGCCAATTACTCTGGGGGCTGAGTCCACAGGGCCTGGCCTGCAATAGTAAGTTATACTCTCCCCAAGCATTGTCTATCGATGTGGGCTCTTAATTGTCCTGATTTTCCTTCCACCTTTTGCGACTTCTGCCTCTCGGTATCCTCCTCAGTTATCAATCTTTATCCTCGAATATCTGTTCCCAATTTAGTCACATGCCGTCGCTCAAATATATGTGTAATCTTGTCCTTCACCCCCCTTTCTTGTCCATTACTTTAGACTGTGACTTGTGCGTGCACAGCAAGTGTAAACTCGGCATAAGGGAGGCATGCACGAAGGAGAATCGCAAATCAGGCATCCCCAATGCGATCCCCATCACCACGACAAATGGGACCCAATCGCCCCCCGACATGCCACCCTTAGCACCGCATGCTGTCAGTTGCACCCGTACCCATTCATTCGCACCTACTGTGCTTTCCACCGGCGGGGCCGTGGATGTACTAAGCGATGGTATCACCGGTAAGTTAACTCCGATGTCTGTTCGTTTCTCACCCTCATATCTCAAAATGCCAAAGTGCTTAGTGGT
This sequence comes from Dicrocoelium dendriticum, assembly GCA_944474145.2. Taxonomy (NCBI): domain Eukaryota; kingdom Metazoa; phylum Platyhelminthes; class Trematoda; order Plagiorchiida; family Dicrocoeliidae; genus Dicrocoelium; species Dicrocoelium dendriticum. The sequence goes on along the minus strand of OX104063.1, from coordinate 123,585,218 downwards.
CAGCTCAAGTTGCGTGTCCGAAGGGTAGATTAATCGTCCACTTTAGAATGCCCGGTCTCATGTGGATTGGATTTGTACACATTCCAACCTAGTGTTTGAAAATGGTCTTTTCTATCAGTAGACGTATTTGCGCTCTGCACTACTGTAAACCCCGGGGCCTGAATTAACGCGCCTACGATGCCTCAACTGCGATTTCGGGGTTAGGTTTCTCATCCGTGCACTAGGTGTTGCTCCTTACAGCATCATTGCAGCTATGTTCACGTGTATGGTAACGTGATTCTATGCCTTCATTGCGCGCTTGGAGACACTGATGAATTACTTGCAAGGTCTGTTTCCCTAGTTTTTACGATATTTCGTATTGGCCGCCACCTCGTTTACGAATTCTGTTTCGTTCTCCCGTGATTTGGCGTTGCACACTGTCTTTTCTGACTCTTACAAGTCAGGGTTACACTGAATTTGGAACTTCATCTGTAGTTTTATCTAGTCACAACTAACCCGATACTTTGTCTTCTTCCTCCACACGCACCTCCACTCCGCAATGTCCTTGTATGTTCACGTTTCACTCGGTGTCTCTCACCTATATCATCTTTCATTGTGTGCTTCAACCTATCATGCACGGATGGTAAAGATTTTTCCTACTCAAATACTTGGAATGCTCGAAAACGGCGTTTTCGTGATAGACTAAATCGGCCGCTAGACGAGTTGTTCCATTCGCGCCGTCATCTCCGCTCTAGCATGACCAATCTTGAGTCAGGTGATTTTTAGGTGCACACACCATGCGCTGAAGTACATACTTGTTTTTTAACGCTTTGTCTCCCACCCCATGTACACTATTAACACTTTGCACCTCTGTTTGATCAAGCGAACGGCTGACGTAATGAGGTGAAATCCTTCACCGGGAGATCGTTTCCATGTTACCGGCGCTCTCACGTTCGCTCTGCAATCGAAAGGTGTGCAAAACAAGTCTGTGGGATCCTGTCTATCCATCCACGAGGGATCTGTTCGAGCGGAGGCAGTTATGGCTAAAGTAGCGATCGTTTCAGTAGGGCTTCGGCCGATAGCGGGCCCTACCTTTCACCACGAGTTGGGGTTCTTTAAAACACGTTTGTTTTGTAGTCATGTTCTATTGCATGCTAGGCCTTCGTTCTAATTTCCAAGTCGTTTGACCTCATAGCACCGTTATAATGAGGTAGATGGGCATTCGGCATCTCGTACTTCGCCAAGCAGACGACAAGCGTCACATTTGCATTTGTACTCTTGACCAGCCGTCAACAGGCGAATTTAGAATAAGTAAAGAAAAGTGAAAATTCTTATCACTCTTAGTTGTTCCACCAGCCAGTGCCGCGCTTCCATCTTGGCATGGTTTGCGCACGTGGCCGCAGTTGCAATTCGTCACTTGTTTGAAGTGATGAGCCTTTAAGCTGCTATTCGACAGCACATTTCAGCTATCACTGTATACGGGATTTTCCATTTTATCTGCATGGACCACCAACTCAATGATATACAGCTTCTCTAGCTTCTCGTATACTACCAAACAACTCACTTGGCTCCCGTCAGTGGCCAACAACTTATTGCCTATGGGAGGTTCGGTGTTGCTCCTCCCAACCCTGCCACCCCATAACCGGTTTCGTCCTCCTTCGCACTCATCAGATGGAGATAGCCTGAGCTGGGATGGACTTCGTGGCCCAGTGTTCAAAGGTTAACGTTTTGACCACTATGACTCTAAGATCCGCGAGTAACACTTGGCACAGCAGTAAAGGATTCCATATGACATTTAGTCTACCCGCTGTGTGGTTGGATTGCGACTTGCAATCCCTATTCAGACCTCAGTCCTATTTGAAGTAGAGCTCGGTCATTACGATCACAAGGACCGTCTCCGAATGAGTGGTTCGGTGTTGGTTTTCCCAACCCTGAAACCCCACAACCGGTTTCATCCTCTTTTGGACTCATCAGATGGCGTAGACCACCCCAGCTCAGGCTATCTCCATCTGATGAGTCCAAAGGAGGACGAAACCGGTTATGGGGTGGCAGGGTTGGGAGGAGTAGCACCGAACCACCAATTCGGATATGGTTCTTGTGATCGTAATGACCGAGGTCTACTTCAAACAGGACCGAGGTCCGAATAGAGATTGCGAGTCGCAGTCCAACCACACAGCGGGTACACCAAATGCCACTTGCAACTTATTGCCTAGTTGCATAAACTATTTTCTGGTGGCCGATAGCCTCGGGCGGGCAAAACTTTCACGGTAGCCACATGGTTTCGTTAGAACGGTGCGCAGCTACATTAGAGAATAAGCTAATGACCACATATCGTCTCTCCAGCCCTAATGTGTCTCTCCTTCCGTGTGAATCCTCCCATGGGTAGAATAAACAGATCAACAGATTACTAGGTAGCAGGTCGAGACACAGTTCATGAAGTCTTTCGGCCGTACGATAACCTTGTCCTATGGGTGTTGGGTTCACCACTGGGCAATGTCGGCACGCTTCGAGTAACCTCCACTGTACACCCTTTGTTCAGCCGCCACGCTGTTGTGCTCAGGTGGATGTACAAGTTGTATAGGTGGATTTTTTCCAGCTTTATCGTCGAACATTGTCTGGTTGGACGTTTCAGGAGAAGTGGAAGTCGCGAGCTGTCATTCAGCCCGCATATGATATACCGAACGTTCCTCGCCGCATACTGTAAGCAAAGTAAGCCTATAACAGTATTTAACGCCTCTTATCCACGTTCCCAGTACGCAATCGTCTTAGCAAAATAAGAAGTAAGGCTGTATTCAAACTGGTTTTCTTTTTTGCTCCTAGATATGAGCTGTTTCTTCTTTTGCTACTTGTTCTGCTTGCGCTGGAATGAGCGAAATATAGCATTGTTCACAAATATCGATGTGGATGCACTAGCCAAATCCGATCATCGCTTCCATTTAACGCACTGAGGTTTGCTGCACCAAGTTTTCTCTAAGTGGGCACAATATTCCCTCGTTTGCACATTTTTCTATTATAACATGCACACAGAGCATACGGCCCGATTGGGTCATCCGAAGTAACGCAGCTGCGGCAGTATATTTCGTAGCTCATATGTTGTGAGAATGATGCGAATCAGACAGGTAGTCTACCTGAGATTCTCCAAATCCTTTTGTCTCCGGGAGTGCGTGCCCCATAGCTTCCACAGTCTTGCCAAATTGGACTGTGGCACTAACCTTAGTCATTTCCGTGAGTCCGTTGTGCACAACCTAGCAAAGATGGTCATTTGAAGTCACTCCTTAACTATTGTTGAATAGTTTGGGATATTCATCCCTTCAACTGGTTGGCATTTGCTCGAATCTCGACTGCTTTTTCGTATCGCTTCTGAGTTTCCCACCTTTTATCAGACATCATTTATGACATTGTCTGCTGATTGATGACTAGAATGCCTTTGTGCGGACGCCACCTTCAGTTCTTAATAGCTCAGTAGGGCTTCACACGTACCCATTCTCTCAACATATTGGGACGTTGCTCCCGTTAACGTCAGAACTTGACGATCGACATTGGGGTCACCATTCTGTCTTTACTTGTTAGGATTGACTAAAGGAAGTGCATGAAGCTTCGGTTGTATACCGGTGTTTAGATGTTATTGTGTGAAATTGACTTCTAAGTTAAAATATCCTACGATGGTGTTGAATATAGCATCTTAGAAAAAATGTATCAATAATCTCCGCCAAGGCACCTTCTCCCTTCATTCTCTGTAGGACACTTTTGAGTATATTCACAAAACGTTCTGTTTGTCCCTTTGATTGCGGGTGAAAAGGTGGTGACCTCACGTGGATGATCGTGTTCCTGTGACAAGTCAACAAATTCGGATGCAGTGCACTGAGTACCATTGTCCGAAGCCAAAATATGGGAAACACGGAAACGAGAAAGTATCTGTCAAAGAGCGGAGACTATGGCTCCTGTAGTAGGTTTCACCATTGAAGTCACCTCGGACCATTTACTGTGGGCGTCGACAGTGACGAGAAAATGATGGCCATTCATTGGACCCGTAAAGTCGGTGTGTAGTCTGGACCGTGGTTCTGTAAGCATTGATCAGGATTGCAATTCCGTCTAACGATTTCATGCGATTCATTCCTGGGTGGCCAGTATGAAATTGTCGGAGGATTCTCTCTTGAGAATGACTGAAGTGACGACGCGGTCTAAGAATAGGAGACAGTTGTTGACGATAGACACTTCTTATCTCCGCATTGAGCTGTTGAAGCTCCTGTGTTACCACTTTCTTAGACCAGCCATTGAGGTGAAACTTGATTACTTTTTGTAGGGTATGATCATGATCAGTCGTTTCCTGCATCATATCGAACGTTATTGGTATGACAGGGAGAACATTACACACAGAGATTTGAACAAAGACCGAATCTTCTTGTACTTGACACTGTGCACCAATTAAACGAGTTAACGCATAATGTTGTGTGTAGATTGATATTTGACGTTGAAATTATAACCAAGTAGAACCGTTTCCTATTTGAGACGACTAGCTGCATAGACCGGAATATCTTTCTTTGATTCAAACATTGTAACCAAAGGTTTGTGGTCGGTAAACAGCGTGAATTCGCGTCTTGTAATGTTTTGTGAAATCGCTTGACTGCAAACACTATAGCCAAAGCTTCTTTCTCGATCTGCCCATAGTTGTGTTCCGCTGGAGTGAGTGATCTGGCTGCATGTGCCACACCAATTCCTTTGTCTGACACATCAGTAGCAACTATAATCTCCAGCTCCGGATTAAAATGCGTTAGCAAGAGGTCAGAACACAATATAGACTTGCCATAATCACATGCAGCTTGACATTCAGGGGACCAAACCCATTTGCTATGCTTCGCCAGAAGACCATTGAGCGGTCCTCATAGTCTATGCTATTCGGGTACAAATGAGCTGTGATGGCTGATCAACTCCAAGAATGATCTGTGCTTCGCGACATTGTCAGGGGAAGGCATCTGTTTTATGGCACTTATGTTGGAAGGATCCGGACGACGGCCATGCTTGGCGATGATGAAGCCAAGATACTTTACAAACTTCATGTCCGTATTGCACTTTTCTGCTCTCAAGTAAAACCCGTAGTCACTAACGCGGTTGAGAACTGCTTCCAGTTTCTCCATTAGCTCTCGGTGTGTCGATCCTTTGATAATAATGTAAATAAATAAACAGTTTGTTCTCGACAATTAGGCACACTAGTACAGGCATGATCAAATAGAAGCAACAGGTACAATTGCATTGTAACAGCACAGGTGGCTGAAATTATTTGATCGGAAAATTTCTCGCAGTTTTATATATCGGTAAAGGATAACACTGATAATATCGTGCAAACTCGATGATACGTAGACCCGCGAATGCGCATATGATTAGTCGTTTACAGTCAGAAATGTGTCAATCACAACTTGATCAATGTTGCGTCCGGACAGCAGCTGAGAAAATTCTCAGATGTGCGAACAAACTGTTCCGCCGGAGTTGGATAATTGATAATACGAATGTCAACAGGCATGAAAGACGATAGTGTTATTGCTAATGACTATTAATTCGATTGTTCAGATTGTGTCTTTCTCGAACCGATTCTCAGCCCGGGTATTTGCAGTCCTTTTTCCTTTCCCTCGCCATAGGGCATTATCAGAATCCGTCAGTTGTGGAACTGGTGTTGTTGGTCGAAGAAGCAGGGAGCTCATCTCAGAACTAATGACAGAATCGGTGACTTTGGGTCCAATGGCATTACTTTTCTTAGATTGGCTAAGCGTTATGAATTCTTTGATACACCAGTGTGTGGTTGACATCGTCAGACGGTAGAGCGGAGTCAAGCGGAGTGCTAGGTTGATCAGAAGCAGAAAGTTAGACGCCGTGAATTCCATTGAGTGCTTGAAAGTGGGATCAGAGACTTGTTTGCGCAAAAAGTAATTATGGTTATCAGCTAGAGTGCCGCTTTAGCAGGATAGGGATCGCATTGGGCAACCGAGGAGTACTTCGGAGATCTATTGTTACTGAACCCGATAACCCAACCAGCGTCGTATCCATAAGTTGCTGGAAGATCACGGGAGCTGATTTGACACCAAATGGCAAGCGGTTGAACTGGTAAAGGCCTCGGTGCGTATTGATCGTCAGCAACTCCCTTGAATCCTCATCGACTTCACTTTGGAGATAAGCATCTGATAAGTCTAGCTTTGCGAAGTAAGCACCACCACTGAGCTTAGCAAATTAATCTTCTGGGACTGGCAATGGGTACTGGTGCATTTTTAAAGCAGCGTTCAATCCCGTAGAGTAGTTAGCACAGATACGAACACTTTCATTCGTCTTCTTGACGACAACAATAGATGCTTCCCAAGCTTAGTTTACGGGTTGCATGACACGGGTTTGTTCTAGGCGATGGAAGGGCAGCGTATAGTACCGGTCCTTTCGGTCGAGAGACAGGTTTGGCATTGTCCTTGAGGGTAAGGCTTTGGCTTTTGTATATCGTCCCGAGACGTTCCGAAGCACCGACGGGAATTTCTTTCGTAGCTGCTCGGTCAGTTTATTGTTTAATTCATCCGCGTCCGACGGAAACCTCTTATGTCCGAGCTGGAGGTTGTTGAAGACTTGACTCATGGGAATGTCGAACAACTGGAGCTATTGGATCCAGTCAAGATCAAGCAAATTCAGATGCGGTAGCTCTGTGATGTACACGATGCCGTTCATCCGGGCGGAACAAAAAACCATTTCACAGTGTAGCTCACCAGTAAGCTTAAGCTGACCACCAGAAGCATTGAATGCATGTTCCGTTGGGCTAATGGATGAAGCCTCGATATACTGCCAGGTTTCGTGAGAGATAATTGTGATATCCGAGGCTGTATCCAACTTGAGGTGTACTTGATGCCTATGTAGGTGGAACCTGACAAACTTTCTGCGAGTCACATGTTCACTAGAGTGGGCCGCTTGAATCGCACTATAGTTACAGAATCCTTTGTGAACATTTGAATTCGGTCGCGGATGTCTAGCACGTTTGAATAGCAGTCCGGATCGATAGCGTGTTTCTTTGTGGTCCCGTCTAGGACGCTTTTGGCAAACGTGTTTCAGGAATGGACATACTTGATCAAAATGCCATGCACCACATTTCCAACAGGAAGTCGGGGGCTTAGGATTCTCTCTGGGCTTTTCCCGACCGGTCTCACTTGGAAGCGGTTTCTTTGAAGTGGTCTTCAGTACACTGAGATTGGGGGTTGACTGTTGCTTCTCCAACATAAGCGTGTCATGCTTGAGATTCAGCAAGCTATTACATTCGGTAGTGATGGTCTGGGAGGGTCTTGTTCAAGTTTGCTCCGCAGCCTGGTGCGTATCTCTGCAACCTATGTGGAATGTAGGCCACAGCTAAAAATCAGACATTTGAACTGATCAGCCATAATGGATTTGAAGTCGAATTTTTCGCACTTACGACTTACGATACCAGCGTAAATAACGTAGTCGTCAGCGTCCATCTTGATGAATTTCAAATATTTCTATCGCTTGTTGAAAATGGATGACTACTCTCCGAATACTTGGCACAAACACTTGGCCGTCTCACCAAAAGCATTCTTTGGCAGGATAAAATTGCTACATCTGGGATACTCTGCTGTTCCAAGTTTCCTTAACAGCAATCGGATATTCCATCCGTCGTCATGATCCCCAAGTTCAACGCGGAACATATCTTCGTAACGCTTGAACCAGGATTCAAAGATGATGGCAGCATCTGGATCGTATGCAAATTCGGCATTACTGTTGGTGATGACGTCTACTGCTGCGGACGGCTTGACCATTGTAGACTGTGGGGACCGGTCCGGATTGTCAGCTGACAAGTAAGAGTTTCTATCAACCTGAGTTGGAACGCCTCAAATTGAGCTTGTTACTGCTGCAGAATCGCTTTGAGATCATCAAATGATACAGACATTGTGATTAGGGTTCGCTTCGTCGTCAGCTGAAGTGGTTGTCCCTCGCCTGCATCGATGTTTGGCTATTGATCGGATCCTCGAGTTCACTACCCCCCCACAAGGAAGAGAAGAGACCGGTTTCGGACGGGCATCGAAACGAAGTGTATTTGCTGATCATACTGTCCAATATAAAGATCAAATAGAATATTCATGAACGTGCAAACATCTAGAAGGGTCAATTTACGACTAAGCATGCATCGCCGCTCTCCTGCTAATTGGCCAGTTCACCCAGTTGGCTGCATGTTCGTCCAATCCATGCGGGAAAGCGACGGCTAGCCGGCCATGCTTTGGCTCCGTATCAGCGATCGGCACCTCGACTGCTTGCTTAGGAATTTCCATCCTAAAACTCCGCAAGGCAACACTCCATGATGCAGTCCATAACGAGGTTGGGAAATTGGACAACCCTGACGAACGCCACTTGTTGCCGGAAAGACATCCGACAAGTCACCGTAGGTTCTGCCGCTTTTTGTGGTGTTCGAGTACAAGGCACGTAAAACGTTCACATATTTCATGGAAACACCTTTTCACACGAGTAATTCGAACAGAATGAATCGATCGACTGGGTCGAACGCTCTTTAGCAGTTGCGGATTTTTTCGGTCTGCAGCACATTGACACTAATCTAACACCTGCAACAGACGGCACACATATTGTATACAGCGTCGTCCTGGACGGAAACCTACCTGCTCTTCCATCATCCAGGGTTTCCGTTCCACAGTGAGGCGATGAATAGGAAGTGAGGCCAGTAAGTGTCACTACGGGTACTGTAATTTCATTTTATCAAACCATTCCCGTAACTCCGGTTTCCAGAAAACTGTCGATGTTCCAAGTTCCATGTTTGCTTAGAGGTCACCAATTTTTAACATCCGGTTAAAAATCAATCCGAAGCATATGTTTCCTACGCAGCTAGGGTGCACCGTTCATGCGAACGTTTCGGGCTCAAACAACTTAGAGATGATCTGTTCAAGTTACTCGCTTTTGTGTTTGGCTTAACCTCTTCAGCCGACGCAGAAATCAGCACAAGTTTGTTTTCCAAACTGGACTCGTCTCCTGAGTTCACCATTCAGAAAGTTGCTGCAGTGTGTCAACGTCTGGTCAACTTAAAGTGACTCACAAATGCTACATTTGAGACAACTAAAGTCAGAGATCGCGATGGTTGATACAATTTCTACCCGGACACCGATAGATGTCCGTAACGCTGCTCGACAGAAACCCCCCATGTGTTTGTGGTGACTGCGCGTTCATCAGTCATTAGTGCATCGTCTGCCACATGAAAGGTCATATAGAAACACCTTGCCGATCGACCACACGACCTCCTCCTCGTGCGGATCAATCAGAACCGTCTCAACAACGCGGAATCAAATGGGAGTCTAAGGTGGTTTATGCAACCACACGAGAAGGATTTCCTTCACTTCATCACTGTAACTAGTAATTGTCACTCAGTGCGCCTGCAACTGGGTACCCCATTTGACATTACCATCATCTCCAGCCCGACATGATCAGCTATCGGTAGACCAGTACTACGTGTGTATTACATATTCACAAATTGCAAAATTGCAATTTTATCCTTCTTTTCCTACGTATACATTTTATGTTACCTTCGTTATGCATTTTCTGCACAACTACGAGGAGTATAAAGCACGACCGTGACATTTGTTTGTTCGCATCACTGTGGTTAACCGAAACACCGTCTTAGAGGCTCATAAACATACACTTCACCGCTGAGGTGTTGGCCACTGCTGTCCGTCTCACCGCTGCCCCCCGTTTACCGCTGATCGGGAATACAGACTGCTGTGATTGTTTCGGCCCACTGTTGAGCAACATTGAGGCTACGTTTACATTTAAATTTATTGTCATAGAACCACGTTTACGATTTCCGCTACATCGAGTTTCGCTCCTTTTGTTCTGGGAATCAAGCCGTCTAGGTGTATAGAGTGCAATATCTCATCTACTGGCACTTACAGCTGACTAGTGGACGTGCAATGTTCCATTCTGATGATTCTCCGCCAACTGTTGATGTTCTATTTGATTCCAATGTTACAGATCGCTTAGCAGCAGCTGTGATGCGTATTCGAGAGTTAGAATCAATGTTATGGAAGGACACGACAGTCAAGTTCTCACCCCGTATAAGTTGGACGGACAGGCGCAGTTGACCTTTGTCGACGATAATGGCAAGATTGAACTCACCGCACACCCACACGATGATTCAGCTTGGCGTTATAGTTTTCGCACATGTTCCACCCTGCAGTGCGGTGTCTTCGCACTCGAACCATCGGCCCACTTCAGCGACACAAGTCAATGCACGTCATCACAGGACTGGATGCACTAGTGGACTTCCGAAACTGGAGGTTGTCCGCACAGAGGACATCGACAAACACTACCCTACGGCTATAGAGTTAATTTTCCTGTGAATATGTTTGTAAAAAACGATAATCAAAGTGGCGTCTGTCACGTTTCTGACAACTCGGGATTAAACGTAGTCGGTATAGATTGGCTAATCGCGTAGAATTTGTGAGGTGTTCCTCTTGACTCTGTGTGCGACCAAACCGAGGACAGTCTATCCGGTCCGGACATATTATCACAGTGCTACGCAACGCAGAATTCTACGATCGCGGACGATATGGCGAAGCAATTCCCAAAAGTTCAACCCCACACTTGGCTGTTATACCAAATTCCCGGCATTGCTGTATGTAAACAGTGGCTCAAAGCCTGTTTTTCAACCCAAAATACCGGTGCCGTATGCGCCTCTTAAGTTAGTTAACAATGAATTGGATCGCTTGGAGCAATCAGTGGTGTTTTTTGAAGCGGACCTTTCAGCCTGGGCGGCTCCCGTACTGCTTGTGAAAAAGTCAAACGGAACCATTCACTTATGTGGAGATATTTCAACTGGCCTAAACGCAGCCCTGAATCTCCATCAATACCCGCTGCCACTACCGGAGGTTCTTTTCGCCTAACTCAACGGCGGTCATATTTTCTCAAACATTGATCTCTCGGGTGCCTATATTCAAGTGGTAGTCGATGTTGACGCACGGCGCCTTCCTACAATTAACGCACCGTGGTCAGTATCAATACAATCGGCTACCATTCGGATTGAACGTTGCTCCGGGACTCTCAACCACTGGTGGACACCATACTGGCACACATGCCATCGGCTTGTGCATACTTGGATGATATTATTGTCGCATTATCAGATAGAACACAGCATAGCTGGCACCTCTTGCAGCCATTCGAACGGGAATATGGTTTGACTCTGACAGCTGATAAATGTTATTTGCTGTATTCATGAGCATGGGATTTTGTTATAATTAATAGTGGTTCTTCGCAACCAGCTTCCCAATCAGAGAGCCGTGCACATGCCCGGAAAAGCACTAGACTGCAGTTTCAGCCTGTTGGGCATCATCAGTAGTGTGCATCCACTAGGATCCGAACCCATGATCACCAGCGGCTTGCATCTGGGGACAGCTTCAGACCGTCATGATTTACAATCTAACTGCGATATAGCGCGTCTTATCTACCACTGTCATGCAAGTTACGAACGTTGCAGAGGACAGGGTTGACTTCGAAAGACGCGATGTCCACTTACAATAGCTATGTACGACGTAGCATTTAGAGACTGTTAGGGCAGCTATCTTTTGAGGTACTCATGAGTAGGGGATTTTGATATAATTAATTGAGGTCATTTGCAGCCAACTTCAAAATCAGATAGTCGGCATTCCCGGAAAAGCACTAGACTGCAGTTTCAGCCTGTTGGGCATCATCAGTAGTGCGCATCCATCAGGATTCGAACCCATGACCACCAGCCGCTTGCACCGCCAGTCAGCAGCTGGAACTGGGCCACTGCGGACAGTTTCAGACCGTCATGCCAAAACTGAAATAACTTGGTTTTATTGTCGATCATGACGGGTGATGACCTGATATTGAAAAAATGTGCGTCATAGTGGAATTACCTGCACCACACGATATATCTTCTCTGCAATCGTTCGGTAAGTTATTACAGTGATTTATTCGTGGGCTAATGAATGGGTTGTTGGGTAAAAGTCATCCCTGCTTTTTGTCATCCCAATGTTATGAAGACTTTAGGCTCATTACGAAAGCTCTTGTATATGACAATGCTGGCACATTGTAAGCAAAAGCAGATATACTTGTTTCCGTAGATGCCTACACTTATGGTGTTAGAGCGGTTCTCCCTCGGCGGTTCGATCCTAGCGCCATGAGATCGGTTGCCTACACATCACGTGTTTTAAAGAAGTCTGAAAGAAAGTACTTCAGATCGAAAAAGGCACCAGCTTTAACTTCGTCAGTCAAAATGTTTCATCGGATATTGCAAGGTATAGGGTTCCTATTAGAGACTAACCCTAAGCCATTATAGTAGGTATTTTCGATTCACAGTAGGGGATACCTGTGTACACTGCAAATCAGCCCCAACGTTGGGCGACACTGTTGCTCGGATATAACTTTAATAATATAATATAATGGTGTATATTTCTTTTTTATCAACAAGTCGTCCCCACAAAGGAACGGATCCTATCGACATGTGCGATGTGCTCACGCATGCATGATTGTCAATGTTTGGGGGTTATACTGGGATGCAACCGTAACGTTTGGGAAGATTTTTTGGGGTTTTCATTATCGTTTCCTATCAGAACACAAGCAACTTCAGTTTTTTTCCGGTACAGATCGGGGATACCATGGAGGTGGCAAGCTCATGAAAGAGTAGGAACGTGAAAGAGGATAAAGCAACAAAATCAGACGAGCGTACATAGTCGTACATAATATTCTAGAGTAATAGAAGGCAAGCTATCTATACTGGGTGCAATTTGGCTCATATGCGAAAGAGTAGAGCAAGATAGGATTAATGTAGCAATGTAGCTGCCTATGAATTTTCAGTTCTACAGCTTTGTCGGCCGAGTAATGTAAGGCAGTAACCACATAGGGACAAGGTAAGGCAGATTGAAGTGCCTGGGCATCGAATTGACCTGATCAAGCAAGATGTAATGTGTTACGGTTGTTGTGAGACTAAGTGGTCTCGTGCTTACGGCAGGTTTCAGGTACGCCGATGTATTGTCTCGACTTCTCGCAAAACGGCCGAGTATAGAAGAAGACCAGGTGATCGCGTCAGTTGCGCTTGAATCAGACGTGAAACAGCTTGTGTGTAATTCAATCAGAGCTCTTCCGATTACTTCTGTAGACATTCACGAGCACACCAAACTCGACTCTATTTTGCAAAACCTTACTCGTTTTTTAACACAAAGTGGCCAAACCGGATAACTGACACACATCTTCAACGATTTTTTCGTCGACGTGAATCGTTATCACTGGTTGATGATTGTGTTATGTTCGGTGAACACGCGGTTGTTTCGAAGTTCCTGCAGGCAAGGGTATTAAGATACTTGCACCTACATCACACCGGAATATCACGGATGAAAGATAGTTACGTATACTGAGCTTTTATTGACAACGCTATCCAGAATTGTGTGGCCACATGTAGTATTTGTGCTTCAGCAGCGAAACTGACAAGCACAATCATCCAGCCTTGGATGGATTGGGAGAGAATTCGCGTTGATTTTTCTGGTCATTACAAGGCAATTGTTTTTAATTGTGGTTGAGGCGTACACCAGTGGCGGGACCCGATGAATGCGACCACAACAGCGGCCACAATACGAAAACTACAACAATTTTTACACAGTTCGGTTCACGAAACGTCTTGGTGTCCGATAACAAATCACAACTTCGATGAATTTGGTGTTTACTGTCGGCGTAATGGAATCAAGCACTGCCGGTTGCCTCCGGGGCATCCCCAGTCCAATGAGCAAGCAGAAAGATTTGTGGATACCTACTAGGGGTTGCATTAAAATCTGAGGGAGGAAGGACCGACAGAAGAGATTAGACAGCTATCCCTATTAAATTATCGGGCTACGCCTAACCCCGCTGCACCAGGCGGCAGGTCCCCAGCGGAAGCCATGTTCAGGCGTGAGAGACGTCTTCCAATTGACGCCCCAATATTACGCGGCGGCCACTCACGACAATTGTGAGCATAACCTTTTTTGCTAGGGGGGTCGGTGTACGCGTTGGATCCAAGGTCGAACCTTTAAACCTAGCAACCTGCAGTGGTACGAAAAAGGATAGGTACTGTGCTGTACGAGGGGTCTATCGGTGTCTTTCGTTCGGCATGTTAATCACTTACACAAATGACGAATCGAACACACAATCTCTTCTACTTCGAGTTGCCGTTCTGTGTACTGCTGGAGAGTTGAACTACCAATGAGCTCAATGAGCCGACCGAAACGCGTACAGCGCCAATCGGACAACTCAACCGATCCGACGTTTGCAAACGAACCCAGCACTTTGTTCCTACGAGTCTGGAGAACAGTTTTCAAAGGGGATGTTACGTCGGGCGATCCGGTGCCTTAAAAGTACGGCGTCGTCCCACACCTCTGACCTTGAACTTCACTCACTCATTGCTCTGTACATGCGTACAAAGCCACCGATTTTGCGAGGCACCACATCACCCTATATTGTCGGTTGTCTTGCCTGTTTCATGTGACTTGATCAATACACTGTCCGGTATGGTGAAGTCTGACGGCTCTACGCCCCGTCAACTGCAACCACAACAGTTTGTCACCTGTCACAGCCGTTTGCGCATGAAATACAAAGACTACTATGCAAGACTGGTGAATTTTAGCTAAATCGTTCGATTTCCCTTGATAGTATTTGTGATCGGCGCGTGATAACTTTGAATCCCTTAGTAATTTCTTCAAAACTTTACCTACCCTTATAACTTATTAAATCACTCATTTGTCTTAGCTAGTTTGCAAGAGCATATAGTAATAATGGCAGCCCTATCCTCTGCATAGCGATAGTTGACATGGTGTGTGCGTGTGAATTGCTCTACCCCAAATCTGGTGACTGAGTCGCGTTGCGCAACACTGTCACCTGTGGTCCTTGGCTTCGTGCTAGATCTTATATCCCAATCCCACGGTGTCCGGAGGAGGATGCTAACCTCTGAAGCTTCACGGTGGCACAAACTATCCGCTGGTCGTTTTCTGGCCATGTGGTGACTACCTGATAAAGCTTTGCTCTGACAAGATTCTTGGAATGCCCTGGTCACTAGAATGTGAACTTGAGGCATTATCAGGTACGGCCTATTCTCTTGGCTCGCCGCTCATATGATGACCTTAATTGGGGCAATGTTACTTTCCACAGTCTTGTGTGCACCTTACTGCCGGTACCCTAAAAACCATACTTTCACGTGCAGTTATTATGGGTCAATTTTGATGGCTGTTTTACCTACCGTTTGTGTTGATAATACTACTGGATTTTGTGAAGATTCGTCGTAACTATAATCAGGTAGA
Organism: Dicrocoelium dendriticum; assembly: GCA_944474145.2. Taxonomy (NCBI): domain Eukaryota; kingdom Metazoa; phylum Platyhelminthes; class Trematoda; order Plagiorchiida; family Dicrocoeliidae; genus Dicrocoelium; species Dicrocoelium dendriticum. Next base: position 123,569,928 of record OX104063.1, on the reverse strand, counting down.
CAGTAACCACATATCCAGGAAAGCGCTAGATGGCCGTTTCGTCCGATTGGAACTCGTCGGTAGCGCGCGCCCACCGAATCCTGCCGGATTAGAACCCACGACCTTACTCTTACGAGCCAGTGACTTATGTCACTGAGCCATGGGTGACGGCAGCGGACCACCATGACTGATATCTAACTGCGATGTAGCGCGGCTCATCCTCCACTGTCACACATGTTATAAATTTGCAGAGCACATGGCTAACTCCCAGAGCAAGGACTTCCTTAACTGGATCGTCAACTCATTAGCTGCCAACAAGAGTGCACCACACCTTTGAACTCATGTCAACTCACGTAAACAGATCGATTTCGCACGAATACGAAAATCTGTTTGGGCGAATCCTTGTACCACTTCCCCTCTTAGTGGTTTACTTTCGTCTGTTGCACCACTCCTCCGTTGCACACCACATGGCCCTGCTTAAGTGCACTGTTTAAACACTGTTTAAACCCCAATCCTTCTTGAGTGAAACCCTCACCAAGCTCACTCTCAGATCGTCCTCACTGATTCTGACAAAGGTGCTGACTCTAATCTATCTCGTTTGTGCGCTTGCACCTCATGCTCATCTAACACGGTTGTTCATCGCTTGGCTTACAATCGCTGTAATGCTTCAATCCATCTGCTTCCTACCCAACTTTCTCTTGATCCTTATATACTAATAGCGCGGGACGAATCTTCCTTCGCACTTGGTGCACGAGAAAATACTCCCAGCCCTAGAAATCCGTTACTAAACGCATCCTTTGGAGCACTGAATTCAGATGAACTCGCTGGAGGCATTCTGAATGTCACGGAGTCCACTCCCTCGGCGAGCACCCAAAGCGTTTCAATCCGACCATCCACGTCTGACATAGTATCTTTGGAGACATCCTATGGTGAGGACCGTCAACAATCTACACAGAATAAATCCATTGGTGATGAGCAAATGGACACCGATATTCGTAAGTTGCAATGGTTTCTGCCTGTGTGTCATCCGGGGAGTGCATTGTTATTCGAAGCTTTCTCCAGTGCAAATTCTTATTTCTGAATAGGCGCGTGTTTTCGCTCAATGTTTCGATCCCATCTTTTGGATGGTTAGTCTGTTATTCACCCTCGAAGACACATTGCTAGGTATATCCTTTGTCTGTATGTTTCTAAAGGGCGAACCATGCCCGCTGATTCTACAAACCGCTGTTGTTGTGGATACGTCTATCCGCTTTGTATGAGCTGTTGCTTATTAGTCCCCTACGCATGTCACAAGAGCAGTTCATGTTTTGAGAAACCAAAGACCGGATCAGATTATGTTGTTCAACTGACCCCAAACTCTCCCGCAGCTACCTGCCGCACATCGGAGCATTCTGACTGCAACTGTGTTGTGCATCGTTGTATTTATTCGAGTATAGGGAGTTTGGTATCAGGCGGTACTAACACATCTATGGTCTCCACCTCACTAATCGTTCATTTTCATCCCTGAACCCGAGACGTCAGCATTCTGCCTTGTGGAAGAGTCAGTAAGTCTTTAAGTATGCGCCGTTGTTCGGTACTTGGATGGAGGCTCACAGCGCCTCGCAATTTTTCGAATCTATGCCTTCATGGTGTGTCAATAGTGTTTTCCTACAGTTTCGAATCCATCGTTTTCTGCTACTTTGTGTTGGATATTGTGCTAATGGGCGCCATGCGGACACTAGTGACCTCCTCTCTGTTCCATGTGCGTGACACCCGTAACAACTTCACATACGGTTAGAACATATTGCATTACACACCGGGCACTTTTGATTGCAGTTGTCATTACTGAAAATGACTTTTACCTTTAGGAGTCATTATGCTTCCAGAAGCAGCCAAATGTTGCTCTCAACATCGACATCAGAATCGATAGCCGCGCGGACCGTATCACTTCTCATTATTCATGGTGGCGCCACTAGTTGGTGTTTCTACATATAATTAATTTGGACAGCGTGAGGGATGGGGAGTATTTCACTTAGGTTGGACAGATTTTGGCTCAACTCTGCTGCGAGCGGCTTACCCCTTGCACTTTGCCTTTGGCCATCAGGGTTTCCTCGCGTGGTGCGACGCCTTACCTGTCAAGCTGTGATGTTTCTTCCGATCTTGCCACGCAATTGATTTCGCCCCTCAAACTCCGAACGCAGCCTGTATACATGTTTTATCCGCAACCTTTTTTCCAACTGTGAGTATTGAACATGGCCATTACTTACGATCAGTCGGTATGAAATACCGGGTGTTTTGTTAATCTGGTCCGGACCTAGGAACGGCTGCACTCAGGTGCTGACGTACAACAGGTACGCTGAATTGCTAACTGTCCAATGGCGCAACTTACTTTGCCGGCAGGGGTGAGATGGGATATGTACTCCACATGTGTGCCTACGATCGCAGAGCACACTGCGCCGTTCAGCTGTGAGAACTGGACGTCAGCCGGACACCACGTAGTCGCACTGAACGTGTCAGGCTTCCATCGATCGGTAGTCGGCCTTCATGCAGGTGAAAAGCGAACAAAAGTGGTTAGTGGGACGCAGTGTTAGCAACTGAGAAAAACAGCCTGGCCGTATGTGATGACCGGTCGATGGACACCGTATTGCTATCGCCACAAAAGCTGTTATCGCCTCATGACTGGCTTTTAACAGACCCGTAAGCTTTAATTAGACTGCTTTCAATGCCAAAGGGAATCATACCGCTATTAACACATTGTAAGGTTACAGTGTTGATCGCTCTACCTTTTCGATCGCGTGTGTGTTACAGCTGAAAATTCACCCTTCATGGGTTCATAAAAAAGAAATGCTTGACAACGTTCTTACAGTGAAGTCTGCCACGACGCAATGATGACACCATTAGGCAGCATACCAATTAAGGCATGAATACAACTATTGCCCTCACACTCAGACAATTGCTAGTGGTACACATTGATCAGGCCCTAGATGGTGTTTCCCGTGTACACTTGGGGAATATACATTTATTCATTTCTTTATTTATGTTAACATGAAATGTGTGAAATGTCGGTAAATATCAACGAATTAGATGTTTGCAACATCAAAGAAAGCGGACGGCCTCGCACCGTCATGGATGAAGTAGCAGCTTGCTCGGTTGCGCAAGAGGTACGCAGTAACAGCCATCTCGACTTTCGGCAACTCGCACAACATGGCGAAACCACACCGTATGCTGTGCATCGGATATTGAAGGGGAAAATGTTCCGGCGGTACAGTGTACTGGAGGTGTAAGTGTTGGACGCATGCGATTCACAGAAGCGCCTGGAATTCACCCGTTTGTTTATAAACAGTCTGGACTTGCATACCATTTTGTTCACCGATGAGGCGGCGTTCCCTCTTCATGGCGAAGATACGAAACATGTTTGGGTAACGACGAACCCACAGCAATGTAGCGCTCCACGTATGCAACATAGCGCGAAGCTCACGGCCTGGTCTGGGTTGACTGGTCAAAAATCATTGGGCCCTTTTTCTTTTCCAGCAGTGTGTCCAGTAGGTTGTCGTTTAACAGTATCAGTGTCTGACTTCTTAGCATGCTCATACATGGAAATGTTACAGAGCAGCGTACTTCCGCAGCTACAGTCGTAAGGGTTAATGAATAACTTTTGATGGCAGCACTATGCCGTACCTGCACGTTCAGCTCACTCGGTTTGTGCCTACCTGAACGAGACTTACGGTGGACGTTGGATCGGTCGCGAAGGCCCGACAGAATGGCCTGTGCGATCAGCGGATCTGAATCCCATGGCCTTTCCTATGGGGATACTTGAAGCGCAGAGTTAATAGAACGCAACTTAAAAACCTGGATAAACTGAAAGAGGACATTGTGAACAAATGTAGGTAGATTTTGTTGAAGGCTTTGCAGAAATTGCCCGCTAATATCATCCAGCAAATGCTCCTCTGTAGCCAAAACGATGGAGGGCACTTCGAAATCTAATTCGTTGATATTTACCGACATTTCACACATTTCATGTTAACATAAATAAAGAAATGAATAAATGTATATTCCCCAAGTGTACACGGGAAACACCATCTAGGGCCTGATCAATGTGTACCACTAGCAATTGTCTGATTGTGAGGGCAATAGTTGTATTCATGCCTTAATTGGTATGCTGTCTAATGGTGCCACTAGTTCCTCGTAACAGACTGAAATCTGAGAGCATTGTTACGTCCAGTCAAGTCAAGCATTCATTTTTTGCACCCATGAAAGGTGAATTTTCAGCTGTAACACATGCGCGGTCGAAACGGTAGAGCGATCAACACTGTAACCTTACAATGTGTTAATAGCGGTATGATTCCCTTTAGCATTGGAAGCAGTCTAATTAAAGCTTATGGGTTTGTTGGGAGCCAGTCATGAGGCGATAACAGCTTTTGTGGCGATAGCAATACGGTGTCCATCGACCGGTCATCACATACGGCCAGGCTGTTTTTCTCAGTTGCTAACACTGCGTCCCACTAACCACTTCGCAGGAAACGCTTTTGTTGGCTTTTCACCTGCATGAAGGCCGACTACCGATCGATGGAAGCCTGACACGTTCAGTGCAACTAGGTGGTGTCCGGCTAACGTTCAGTTCTCACAGCCGAACGGCTCGGGGTGCTCTGCGATCGTTGGCACACATGTGTCATATATATCCCATCTCACCCCTGCCGGCAAAGTAAGTTGCGCCATTGGACAGTTAGCAATTCAGCGTACCTGTTGTACGTCAGCACCTGAGTGCAGCCGTTCCTAGGTCCGGACCAGATTAACAAGACACCCGGTAGAAAAGAGTACGACCGTGCGCAATCGCAATCCAGCTAGTTACTCTAGTTCGTGAGCATTTTCAAACCAGACAAATCAAGTGGTCGGTGAAACTACCCTTCCCAGTGGGTAATGTCGTGTTTTCGACGTATTGCACTTGAATTGCCTACCTGCCAGGTCGACGATTCAAACGGTGCTAATTGGCGAACGGACGACAGCTGTTCTACAATTAATGTGGCCGATTTCCCCGCACTGGCTCTCATGGTCTTTCGGCAGTTTATCACTGTCTTTGACCCCATCTTCTCTATTTTGTCATCCCATAATTAATGAAACACTTACCTTCTTAACTGACAAGCCCACCAAAACCCTCTTATGACTGCGTTTGACATGTCTGTTGGAGTTACCTCATATGCTCCGTTTTTGGTCTCCCGCGCTCAGCGGATGTGTAAACCACTGCTACAAGTTATGGATCTCTCGGTGCGATTCGCTCCCAACACGACCACCTTCTTCCTTGTCCGAACAATTAAGGTAGACATTGTTCAGCACAGTTTAAGTTATCATCCATGCTCGCTGTATCGAGATGCAGCGGATTCAGTTACCTCGACTCACGTTACTGATAACATAACAATACTAATACGTCATGGGTGTTGGATGAAAGTTAGACTCGTCAGATGGAATACGAAAGTCAGGAATGCAAGCCGATCATGAATTTCGTGAACTCGCTACATCTAGTAAGGCGTTCAACCGGTGATGTGACCGATCTCAAGGATTACATCCAGGAAGTTGGCGGAAATCATCGCAACGCAGCGTTTCGATAAGCCTCTTCATTCAATTCACCATCTCATTGATTACTCAGTTGTGTTGGCAAAAAATCCACTCTGAGGTTGGTTACAGGCACGCGAAGCGCATGGCCGAACCAACGAAGCCAATTCAAATTCAACTGGCAGAACACGGATCTTCTGACCAGATGCGAGCGGTACTTCGCCATCCCGGGCAACTATGACTCATCTGTTAATGCCTCCGTACGCATCGACCAGATCTCCGATCTATGCAGTAACGATGGTCGCGGCGTGGCTATGTAAACCACTAAGAGCGGTAGTACGATACACACACACACACCCTATTTGAATGTAGGCCTGCCTTACACTGATTCGTTTCTCACTAAGATTTTTGAGTCGACGCAGCATGATGCGACGCGATAGATTGGAAGCAGGTGAGATCCGACTGATACCATAATGGTTTTCCCAGGTCGTCCTTTGGTCCTATTTAGAGGCAGAAGTTGATGACTGCCAGTTAGTGTACGTTCCTTTCTCACCACAATGTTGCCGAGCAGAATAGTCAAAGTAGTCCCTATCGCATTATCAATGCCTTTGGATAACGATGGTGAAAAGTTGTTTGAAGCAGGTATCTTTTACTAAATGTCATCGTTGGGACATGGAGCATCCGTGTCGTAAATCGCTAGTGACGGCGAAGGGTGAAGAGAACTTACCGTGAGCCCTCATTCTGCCATTGTTGTATAATCCACGGAGTATGGCAGTATACTTTTCGGGTACCCCATTCCTTTGCAGCCAACTCCATAAAGCAGGCTGATCAACCGGGTCGAACGCAGCTCGGGTGTCCAAAAAGAAGACAGTTGTAGGCGACGTAGATTAGATTGATTCCTCTGTGGCTGAGGTACGAGCACCATTTTCGAAGATGGGTATGATTATCGACTCCTTCCAAGAGGATGGAACCTTTTTCCACACTAGATCTTGGGGAAAAGAGCTGTTAACTAGTTGACAATTGTCTTGCCACCGTACTTGAACAACTTCGCAGGAAGTCCGTCTGAGCCAGCGGCTTTGAATCGCTACAAGTGACGAAGTTCAAGGCCGACGTCCGCTTCGGTAGCTGGTTCCAGCGAAGCGTCCCAAGGCACGTAATCAGGCATAGTTGGTAAACAACCAGCAGGAGATGGCCAACTGAATTGTGAGTGGAAGTGCTCAGCCCAGCGGTCCATGCGCCTATGCAAATTAGTGATTGGTGATCCATCATCCTCGCAGATAGTTTCACTGACGCCAGGTCTTTTGTGACCAGTGGTCCGAATGATCTTGAAAAGCTTGCAAAAATTTTCAGTGAGCTGTTGTCTCCATCTTCGAAGCGCGCTGAGATCACCAAATTCACGATCTTTGCGTATGTTTTGCTTGAGTAGTTGGTTGTGGTTGTGGCGGACCTCTTCACGGCTTGAATCAGCTGGGATACTTCGGAGACAATCAAACAATTTCAACGGGCGTGCAAAGACCCAACTTCTCAGAGGACGCCCAATGATTCCATGGTATGATTGATCGAAAGAAAGCAGCGCCTTATGCAAGAAATTCCAGTGATATTCGACATCTGAGTTGCAGCACTAGCGAGCGCATCTGATAAGGAAGCTTGATAGGCCAGTTTTATGGA
>OX104063.1:123312335-123562609 GCA_944474145.2 Dicrocoelium dendriticum | reverse complement strand
GATCGGTTTTGTGAGCGCCCAGGATTGCACTGTGATGAGGAAACTCTTATAAATGCGTCACACAACTCTTCCGCAATTGATGATATTCGCCGAAGGCTCTTGTCTTAACAGCTAAGGAATTTAAAAAACAGTTGCGGCGATTTTTCCAGCACTGCCTTGAGGACTCATGCAAACATGGTATAATAATTCTGTTTTACAGAAAAGGCAGTCGTTCCGACCAAGCTAACTACAGTGTAGTGACTCTTCTTCCGGTTCTTTCGAAAGTCATGGAAGACATCATTGCTGATGCGCTCATGCCTTACCTTGACGAACTTGGCGACGTCAGGTAAGAGGAATATGGCTTCTACCGGAAACCATAGTGCCCTACAAATCACGCAAGTAGAAGACCACTTAACACTGCAAGGCGATCTCAACAAGGTTTACGACTGGTCGGCTCAGAACATGCTTGAGTTTAACCCTGCTACCTGTGAAATAGTGAGCGTGCACCACCAGAGCATCCATGGATATCGACAAGGAGGACACGACTTGCAGCGTGCTTCTACTGAAATGGATCTTAGGGTGCTCCTGCTGGACCATGTTGGATGCTCAAGACTGGTCGGGGAAGCATTGAAATTCCAGCCAACACTTGGGTGTACTCTGGAGGGCGTTTGGCCCTCATTTCGCAAATACTCAAGGCTTACCTAAGGCCACCTGTACAATACACCATTTAGGTATGGCACCCCTAGCAAAAACCATCTTACTGCTCTTGAGAAGCCACAATAGAAGACGACAAGAAATGTTAAGTGGCTGCTCCACTTCCATTACCGGTTGAGACTAAAGACTTCGGGGTGTTTAGTGAACAAAAGCGTCTTCTGCGAAGCGATCTCATATTTTTGTATCAGATCCCTAAAATTCCAAATTACCCATGTCGACACTCATTGAATCTCAGTTGCAGCACCTCACTGAGAGTCCATCATTTGAAGTTGGCCACACAGTATAGCCGCTTAGAACGCCACCGGAACGTTTTCTGCATTCAAGTATCCAAACTGTAGAACGTACTTCCGCATTTGGTCATCTCCGCTTCTACGTTAGCGGATTTTCAAGTCCGACCACTTGTATTACATGATTTAACCCAAGTATCGGGGACACGGGAAGAAGTAACCAACCGGTTTTTCAAATAAAATTTGCGGTAAGTCTACCGTTACGTCTTTTTCTTAAGCATTCATTCATGTTCTCACATTTTACCCATGGATACTGTTCAACGTATGCTTTTGATCGGTGATAAATCCATTGTTCCATTTTACTGTTAGCATGGGACAGCTGGACGGAAACAGTGGATGTTGATGTAGGAGTTGATGTGGTCTGTCTTGATTTCCCTAAGGCATTCCACCGGTTGAACCACTGCATCCTTTTAGCCAAGCCTCAGTGACACGGCATTAATGATCCCCTCCTATGGTGGTTTAGCAGCTGCTTGTTGAAAAGGCCGTGGTGTAGCAAGGGAGGCGCGGGGGGGGGCGGTCCGGAAGGGATGTGACAGGCGCAGCATTTCTGGTACGATTGCTTGCTCCATACCAACTATAAAACCAAAATATCCAGATAAGCTGAGGGTGGAATATTTTAATGTATGACCAACAACACTTCGTTATGTGTCACACCTATGCAAACGTTCTTCCCAGCTATCTCCCTTATTGTCCCATTGTGATCACTTTCAACACCCCTACCTCCGTGTCCCAAACAATCATCCATTTCATCGGAACTAATGTGCACTTCAGCTTGAGCCAGTTTTGCGGGATTCACGCGCCTATTCTGTCAGGGGGGTGGCAATTTTACTACCGCCCCGGGTGGCCAAAATAGTTGGTATGACGCTGTGCACAGGCGTCTGGAAGTGAAAGACCTCAAATCCTATACACGTGGAATGCCGTGTGCTATACGGTTCTGTATTGGGGCCCATCTGTTATTAATTTTCAGTAACGACCTAGTGAACGTAATCACTTCACGCTGTTAGCTTTACGCCGACGACGTCCAAGGTCGCGCGCCGATCAAACCTCTAGACGAACGAATACAGATTCCAAATGGCGTAGACAAGGTTTATGAATGGTCATTTTGCAACTACTTGCACTTCATGGTGCCTAAATGTAGGGTACTTCATGTACAACACCAAATGATGCACACCTATAAGCTAGGTGACCAGGATCTCCAGCACTACTCTGACGAATGAGCTGTCTGTGTACTGGTCCAAGAAGACGTTGGTAACTGAGAACAATCTACACTAAAATCGAAAGAAGCATCAAAAAGGTAGATCTCTTTTGGGCAGTTTTTATCACATTGATCCATATAACTGTTACAAGCTGCTCTCTTTATGCATACTCCTGCATGTGGAATATGCGATTCAGGCTTGGCAGCCATGGCATAAGCGGCATTTCACTGTCTACAAAGTTGCCGACGTTGGATCGCTAAAAGTTCCTAGGGCTGTGCCACTTACCTTACGAACAGCGCCTGAGTATTTTGGAAATTTCCAGTAGACGTTATGGTTGCTTGACTGATGGCTTTGTCACAGTTTATCAGATTTTAAACAACCAACTTTACTCATGATATCAGCCGATAAGGCTTAGCCATAACAACAGACCGAGAGACTACCTTCCAAAACTGAAAGAACAATACACTGGGCTAGAGTGTAGAGAGAGTTTCGACTCGCTACGTGTTTGCGACATGGAATTCCCCCTGGATGCGGTTATTACAGCCCCATACATTTGTTATGTTCAAAGATACTGTCGACAATGCTTTGGTCGCACAACAGCGCATCACCTAACAAACACGAACCACAAGCATATTCAGAAAAAAGCGTGCCAACTCGGGTTTATTTTCTCTAGGAAAAACAAAGGGGGTGACATTTTAAGTTGCATAAAACCAAATGTGAACAATTCATACGGTCGGAATTTTGCTCAACAAGTTCCTTGTTTTTTGTGCCGTTGTTGACCCTTGTTATTACTTTTCTTTTGAAGATCGTTACTCGTTATCCTGTGGGACGTATTAAGGTTCGACTGTTTTATTCACATTGCAACATTGATCATTATAACTGAACAAGCAGTGTCCATTGGCTGCATCCGTGTGAATTTCTTCGGAAGCACTGGAAAAGAAACGTCGCTTCGGCACCTCCTGTACAGCCACGGTGCTCACTTCGTGAGAAGCGGAACGTAGGAATTTACCAAGCAGAATACCCTCAATCTAGCGGTAGCGAACTAGTGTGGTATGTTATCACAAGCCATGGTGTGTTTGGCGATGCACATGACCAGGGTGTGAAGAAAAATGGATGTACTCAAGCGCCCCAAGATTTTGGCATTGTGTACACATCACAGTCGTGTCCTTGTATGTGTCGGACAATTACTTACAAGATTTCAAATCACGAATCATCCAATATGTATTCTTGAAGCGTTATGAAGGCACACAACCACACCACAAAGGTGAGTACCTGCAAGCTAGCGGAGTCTGTTCGTGGTGAACACCGGGTAGTTCATGCACCATCAGATTAACATGGGCTTAACTTCTGCATCACTTCGAAAATGGCAGTGTGTGAGTAAGTGTGTGACTAAGAAGTGACGTGGCCGGGTCTGACTAGGGCGCTCAACCGACCAGTTGGAAAACTACTCGATGTCAACTAGCTTACTATGCCGAGTAGCAAAAAGCAGGTAGATGTGCACCCAAAAGGGCTCCAGTTGAACGATAAATGTGGGCCCGCAAAATGTAACCGATTAGGCAAATTTGGTTTACTCTGCTCTCACAGTTTCAAATGGTGCCACCCAAAGGGAGAAAATATTTCCCAACAACCAATGAGAGATCGAAACAACTCCCAAGGAGATCACTCGATTTTTACTACTTATTGGACCATCCCACTAGTTAAAGGCATCTTTCTCCCAGTCCAAAAGTGCAACTGGTTAGTAAAAGAAGCTGAACAAGCAATAAACGGATATGCACCGGGAAAACACAGTGGCTACTAACAGAAGCAATGTAGCAAAATTTTCTTCGCTTGAACCGCGATTGACAAGGTCCCCATTGCAGTTATCTCCTTTAATTTTGGAAGGACGCCAGGTGAAATAGGCCGCGCTCTGCTAGTCAAACGGTATTAGGACCACGAAGATCAGGTACCACCCTAAATGTGTGATCAATCAAAGTCAGCCGGTCTTAATAACTTGTAGCATTAATAAGAATGGGACAGCCGAACCCGAGTCTACTGCATCTGAAACCCAAGGGTTTCTGGTCGAGTTCACATCCGGGTCTTCAGTCACACATACAAAGATCGCCACAGCAGTCACTCGGGATGCTACAGTTAGTATCTGCTCGGTTGAAAAGACCGCTAACGCGAGCAGAAGGACAAGCAGTAGACTGTCGTCTCCTGGCACAAAGCCAGGCCCAACGATCACCTGACCTTGCAGCTCAACAAAAAGAGGACTAACAGTAACCTCCTGACTTTTGTGTACTTTGTGTACTCGAATGTACTGCCATCACCTTGTGGGATAAGTTAGCTGACGACCAAGACCGATAGAACTCACTGTACATTTTGATAAATGTCAAACAAAAACCCACAAACCTAGTACGAGATATTCTGTAATTGAACTCTGCACACTATGGCAAACCCAGGATTATTAGAATAACACTGGACTCCACCACTGAAGTAGAAAAGGTTTTACTCACTGAAAGTGCGCTGCAGCACGAGTCTTGTAGGGTACGCATCTATCCTTAGGTCCCTTGGATCATGGGTCAATAGGAAAGAAATATCTCGGAAGGACACAACAAGCTGAATGATCTAAGCACAATCTTTATTTATGGCGTACCAGAACTTTCTTATCAAGATAGTCATGAGGCCGGTAATCACGAGTTAGAACAGTGGCGGTTCTGTCGTGAAACACTTTCCTTGGACAACGTTGCTGCGCGATCGCTCAAAAGGCTACCTCTCTCACAAACTTATGGAGAAGACGGACCAAGAATACTAAAACTCCTGCTTCAGTCATAGCAGACAGCAACGGGTGTTAGAACGTTGGCAGCGACATCTGAAAAGCCTTGCGGTTAAACGCTGTTGAAGCTTTGCAAAAAGCAGACATGAGTCTACCTGGAAAAGCAAACCAAACAGCGATAACGCAGGGGCAACAATTTATCGCTCAGTCACGTTATTCTGCGGTATGTCTGGAGGATTAATGGAAAGTACCTTGGCCAATTCAGGTTGCGAACGACATGCCAACATCATCCCATCAAGAAAACGAATATCGGCCGACCTAGCATCGTTCGGCAGCCTACCACACTTGACTCCCTTAGCTCCCTGTGGGTTCCTAGAGACCGCAAAACTATCCTGCCTTTACCACTACTCAGGGCCTTTCCAATAAGCTGGCCGAACTGGAAGATCACCAAATTTCGAAGCAGTGCGATATTATCAATATCATGGAAGCATGGTTGCATGCTAGAATGACAGATGCCGAAATCTCGCTCTCGAGTATGTCACTCATGCTAAATGGCAGACTTACGAAAGGTGCAGTTGTAATTCCTTATTACCGAAGAGACCTACGGTGCCAGGCCGTTGAGGATTCAGGTTCACTATTTGCCGATTCTGTTTGTTGCCGTCTGCAAGTACATGACGGCGACACGTGTTTTATAGCTTTAGTGTACCACCCCCAAACTATACACCGGAAATGGACTACCACTTTGCGAAAACCTTAAGGTACAGTCCAAAGTGAAAGCACACTCACATTCTTATGATGGGTGATTTTAACGTACGCTGTTTAGGAACTCCTGATATAATCGGAGAACAATTCAAAGCAGATCTGCACGAGCTTATATCTAGTGGTTCACTTTACAATCACGTCATTATGACCACTCATTTCAAAACAGGTAACGGACCGTCTTTACTGAATCTTGCGTTCACCCACGAGGAACATACGATTGCTGTACTGATTGTAGACTGCCTTTTAGATCATTGTGATCATGCAGTCATCAGCTTCGATCTCTTCTGCTATACGGAATATCGCCACCCGAACCCCGAGATTGTGCGCACCATTAAGTACTACAACCACTAAGCATAGCTTGTCAGTGAAACAACCTGGTCGTTCCTTGCTGAAGGCCAGCCGGATGTTTCTTGGCTCGAATTCGTCAGCAAAGTCAACCAACTGATTACTGATGACTCAAAGACAAGGGTTATTAGTGGGTTTAAAACCGTTTCTTTCCAGAGGAGCAGAACTAGAAACTGGATGTCTATACGCAACGCAGCCTGGCGAGATTATGGATCATCGTCAATGCCAGGTAATTGGGACAAATATGTTGCAAATCTTAACCACCGCACTCAACTGCCCATAGATGACAAAGTCGCATATCAGCAGAATGTGGCGGAAAATTTCAGCACCAACCACAAACGGCTGTACACGTATGTCAATTGAGTCGTAATGGTAAGGCAAAGAATTGCGCAGCTCTTGACAACCGATGGTCCAACTAGTACAGTGGTAATAGCTGCAAGCGCATTGCGGACGCAATGTGCTTCCACGTTTTATAGGGTCCTACAATCAGTCGCTCTTCCAGATTTTGTTTTCCCGTCTCCAGAACTCACAGACGTTTTTTTCCTGTTGAAGCTGTATTGCAGAAGCTGACGTCTCTGCGTAACCACAGCTCTCCGGGAGTCGACTCCATTCGCCTAGAGGCACTAGGAGCAGCAACAAGACAATTGGTAAAACCTTTGGCCCAGCTCTTTCAGCGCCGCTTAGACCAGAACCAGGTTTCTGGTTTCTGGGATAATAACTCCGATGCAGAAAGGGTGAAGCAGGACTGAGCCCACAAACTACCACCCAGTGTATCTACCCACTGTATCGTTCAAGGCCATGGAATCTATCTTTGCCAATGTGTGGGTGTGTTGGCTAGAAAATGGTAACCGTATTGCTCCCGATCAACGCGGCTTTCGTTGACAGCGATCGTGCACAACGAACGTATTAATCGTACGGAGTATTTGGGCCGGGTCAGCTGACGCTGGAGAGGCCGTTGATGTGATCTACTTGGATTTGTCGAAGGCACTCCATCCTTTAACTCGTCGGATTGTACTTTTCACGCTCCAATATTACGGAATCGGCTACCCTCTCTTGAGCTGGATGACCAACTTTCCCCTGCAACGACAATTAGTCGTCAGAGTCTGGATTCCTTTATCTGAGCCCATACCAGCCGAGTGTGGTGCGACTCAAAGCTCAGTTCTAGGTCCACGATTGTTTTGCTATTTACCAATAACCTTGCACGGAAACTCGCTACAAATTTCCTGCGGTTTGCTGGCGATATCAAGAGGTGGCGCCAGATTCAGGCGGACGTCGATCAGAATTTAATTCAGTGTGACCTAGATATGGTACATAAGGGGTCAACCAGAAATACGTTACAGTTCAACGTGAATAAACCTAAGGTACTCTCCATACGATACCAGAGGACCTATTCCTACAAACTGGGAACGCACCTACTGCAGCGATCATCCGTCGAACGCCACCTTGACGTGTTTTTCTGGATAACTTTGTTTCAAGCAGTCCGCAAAGGCGTCGAAAACTGGTCGGCTTGCTATGACGGGCTTTCGGACAACTGGACACCATCATCTCCAGACAGATGCTGAATTCCTATGTTCGCCCCCATCTCGAATACGCAATTAAAGCCTGGCATCCATGACTGAAGCACAACTTTACTGCACTGGACCAACCTCAAGGTCGGCCTTCTAAGTACGTCATTTGAATGGGCCACCTACAATGCGAGCAGAAGCTGAAACATTTGAGAGTATTTAGCCCGCGGTATCACCGACTATGAGGCGACTTGATTATGACGTATTTGATTTTACACAATCCGAATCATGTGTGCCACCATTTACTGCAGCTCAGCAGTAACACTAAATACAGTCACTCGTTAAAATTGGCAGAACAATGCAGTCGTCTGGCGTGTCATGGAAATTTCTTTTTCACTCCCACTCTCCCCGAATCGGTTAACTCTGTACTCACGCTAGCCATATTTAGAAGTCGATTGAATGACGCACTCCGCCACTTACATTTTGTAACTTGGCAGTAGTCTCCATCCTACTCCCTGGAAATCTCTTGCATTTGCTTTTTCGTCTATTGAAGCTATGAAAACACTTGGAGTGTAGGGCTACTGTATTACACACGATAAGTTCATTCTTTTGACAACTGAACAACTAACTGCATATTTTTTCATTCACGTTTTTCGATAACCCATCATAATACCCAACGGGCTTGTAAAGCAGTACTTCTTAACCCGTATAAAGTCAGTGCTCATTGTTCATTATTACTCTGATGGTGTCATCCTATGCCCAGGTTCTAGTCCCGATGACGATGAAGACCATTGTTTGGAAATGCTTATTGGCACTAACAGTAATCGACGTCGGTGGCGTTCGCGTTTCGAGTTGAGTTGTTCCTCCTCTCCTGTATAGTCTCTCTCTTCGGCCACTAGCTTACCACTGAAGTGTAGTAAAAATAAAGTGCACTATTTTTATTTGGTTTGGCTTTTCCTTCTTTCTGTTTACAGCCTTCTATTGTCTTGTATTGCGGTACAATAACTGATTTGTTCTCGCTGGTTACTAACGGATAGAATGGTAATGACTGATGGGACGGGAGATTTACGACAACTAAGTTGACCACTGAGATGCATTTAGTGAGATTGGCAGATGAGTGAGTCTGGATACAGTGGCGGCTATTCCCATGGAAATATTGCTGGAATCCGGCAAGGAAGTTAGCATCCGTTCCGTACCGGTATGCTTGTATTCGACTTGGTCAAACGGTCGCGTGTAGTTGACTTTGACAACTGATTAAACGGGACACGAATTGCCTGCACACAGTTCAGCAGGAAAAAGCAAATACTTTGGACACAATCGCAGTGATCAGAGAGCAATAGGAAATTTCGTGTTGTAGTCCGAACACAGCAAGTACTCAAAAGTCTAGCTATGTTGTCCCTAATTGCAGCACTACTTTGTCCACAAATAAGCGCACTTTATACATTGGCCAACAGTGTGCCCTGTGCTTCCATTGCAATGTCTGTTGGCGGAAGTATGGTAAGTTGAGTTTCTGTTGAGATTTGGGCGTGGTATACCTGGTCGATCTGGGCTGTATTTATGCTCCATTTACTTACCATAGTGCTAAGAATAGACCAAGGTTCACTCTGACGGAGACTGACAGCCCTCTGATAGCGCCATGCGCAGTGCTTTGTAGTAAGGTTACTGCTTCAATTGTTCATTTGTTCTCCGAGCTTGGCGGTTTCGTTACAAAGGTTTCACCATCATTCGAGGTGGCATCCTCAGTGCAATGGGATGCGGGGTGTAATCATACTGAATGATCGACCTGCAAGTGACTTTTGAATGTGGGCCTCGATTTGCATCGCTTGACCTCTACCTACTTTCCCCAAGGCTAAAGTCGGCGCCCGAGTTGTTCTGCCTTAAACCGCGTGACAAACGTTCATTATTTCTTTCTGCGTAAGTGGTCGGCATGTTATATTGAGATCGATGTGAAACATTTTAAACAACTACCGGCGTTTATCGCACCGATATGCTGGCCGTTGGTAGGACTACGCTTGTTGACCAGCCTCTGCAAGACAACAGCTCTTCTTTCTCCATGAAGGCCTGAGAAAAGAATTCTTCCTCGAAGTATCAGATTCCAATTGTCGATCGATTATCCTCCAGCGTGCTCGACAATTTTGGAGAAGTATGATACGGTTAATGATCATCGACGCTCACAATCGTCTCAGAAAATATGGGACAAGTATGAACGGACATCGGTCTAGCTGCCTTCAACTCGTTGGACAACAATTTACAGAACAACTAGATGCTGTACTGGAAAAAAAGGATAGCGAACGCCAGGGCAAAGAAACATAATGCGTTTTTCGATAAGTTATCACAATTGACGTCTCCTAAAGACAAAAATACCAGTGACGGCTGAATTCGAAATCTTTCCAACCGGCTAATCAACGGTGCCGAGTAGCAAGTCCTCATCAACGGATTAAACTATGTCTATAGAGATGCAACAGCTATGGACTTTTAGTGCACTACAATCCAATAGTATTGATAAAGAGGTACGGAAGCGAATAAAACACACATCTGTTCCTGCTATAACGCACAACGAGCAATAGCACACCTTACCCAAACAAGAAAAAGAAGCAATGAATGCCTGAAGTCTAACGAAACAATCATTTTCCTACTAGCTGCCAAGGGACAAATGACTGCCACAATGGATAGGAAGAATTACATTGAGAAAACCACACATCTCTTGAATGACACAACAACCTGAAGGTGCATCGACACCAATCCAAGCTCGCAGCTGACAAACAAAGTAAACAGAACTGTGAAGCAGCTTTAGGAATCGAAGCAAATCACGGAAAAATAGCGCGACATGAGGAGAGCCCGTGACTTGGACATCGCGCAAGTTTACGGACTCCCAAAGTTGCACAAAGATGATGCACCGTTGCGGCCTATCGTGTCTTTCCCGGGAACACCCACCTACAACCCGGCGAAAGAAATATGGGGTCGCCTCAAACAGTTGACCTGTGGATCGCAATATTTCATAACCAAATGCCCGGCAGTTTCTGCGAAAGATCGAACACTTGGGAATAGATAACGATGAAACAATGATATCACTTTAGGTGACTGCACTCTTCACGTCTGTTAACTTGCAGATAGCAATAGCGGTCATCACAGAACGGCTGAGGGACAGTGTTGCGGGCCCGTCAAAAATCCCCGCGAAAAACGCGCCAGTAACTCCGGCATAATGGCTGTGGGAAGCGGAGTCCAATTTCTCCCCACAACGCAGCAGTGTTCAGCCACTCCGAGGAGCGTCCCAACTGCGAACCTTTTGACAATGCTCATTTGCAATCTACCACCTCTGCGTGGGGACTGTTTTTCCTAACTTAATAACCCATAGCACTGACTGTGATCGCCCTTTGTCGGTCGTAAAAGAGCCTACAGAGGACCACTTGTCTTTTCTTTCTCTTGGCCTCAGTTAAGAGTCGGTCGGGTCGCGTGATTGTGTGTGAATCGTTAGCTGGCCAGCCTTCGCGTCTAAGTCATTTGCGCACGTCTATCGTACCCCCTCTCGTGTGCGTCCGTTTTCGAGGCCTCAGCGTCTATACGAACAAGTGCGGCTAAGATCGTTCCCACGCTCGTTCAATTTTCCGTCTCACCGGCTAAGCTAGCGTCATCGTAGGCGTGCTCCAACCGTGCGAGCGACAATCTTGTCACGCAATTACCTCAAGAGGCGGCGTTTCCCTCAATCATAACAGTGGCGACTCAATCATAACAGCGGCGACGACTAAGGCAATCTACGCAATTATAACAGACAGTGAACACCAAATCGGATAAATGACAACCGAAAACGTGTGCAAACTACTCCACTTGTGTCTGTCGTCCTATTTCTCATTCAATGGAAAGATTTATGAGCAAATGAAAGACACGCCAATGCGATCTCCTATGTCAGGACTTTTACTGAGATGGTTATGCAGAAATTGGAGGAGGATGTACTGCCACTCATCAAACAGGAACTGTGAGTACGATATGTGGCCGACGCTTTGGTGGTAATCAGACGCAACCAAATAACAGACGAACAACGGCTATTGAATACAGCCATGGAAAGCATCCAATTTATACTGGAACCGCAGAAGGAGAGCCAACTCTCTTTCTTGGACGTATCAGTCACAAAAACCATGGGAGGCAAACTGCAAACATTGGTCTAAAAAAAGCACACACACCAACCAAATTCTAAACTTTAACATTAACCAGCCGAAATGCCATAAAGTAAGCTGTGTGCGGACACTGTTTCACAGAGTATAAACACACTGCAGTATCACAGAAGAGAAGCAAAGGATAAAAAGTACCTATTTAAATATTTCCAACTCAACGGATACCCACGAAGTTTCACCTGAACGTGTCTGAATCCCAATAACGTAAACATTTATTCAACAACAACAACAACAACAACAACAACAACAACAACAACTACTACTACTACTACTACTACTACTACTACTACTGCTATTATTATTATTATTGCAGCCGCCGCCGCCGCCGCCGCCGCCGCCGCAGCAGCAGCAGCAGCAGCAGCACCACCACCAGCAACAACAAGAACAAAAACAAGAACAACCACAACCACAACCACAACAACAACAACAACAACAACAACAACAACAACAACAACAACGGAGATACGAGTTGTCCTGCCTTATATGAAGAATATATCGGAAATGGCGGCCAGACTATTTAAACAGCAGCATTTCATGATAGCACACAAACCAACTGCGAGGTTAAGAATAACTCAGTCACAACGAAAAGACAAACTGCAGGCGCATGAACAACACAATGCTGTATACAAAATGCGTTGCCGAGATTGCGAAGGGGATGCTGTTGGCCAGACGTGAAGAAAACTGCCGACAAGGATACATGAACATAAAAAATCATGTATGAAGCATTATGCATCGTCGCTAGGTTCAATGCACTTAGATGAAGAAGGACGTATCTTCGATTGGAGCAAAATAGAAGTCCTGGCACGGGGTGCGAAAAGAAGAGAAAGGGAATTCCTGGAAGTTTAGTTCTCAAGCAAAATCTAAATCAATACGCGAGTCGACATCGACATAACATGCCAACCACTTAGACCGATAGAAATAATGAACATTTTCACGCGGTTTAAGGCAGAACAACTCGGGCGCCGACTTTAGTCTTGAGGAAAGTAGGTAGAGGTCACGCGACGTAAATCGAGGCCCACATTCAAAAGTCACTTGCAGGTCGATGACGGACGGACGATTCATTCAGTATGATTACACCCCGCATCCCATTGCACTGAGGATGCCACCTTGAATGATGGTGAAACGTTTGTAACAAAATCGCCAAGCTCGGAGAACATATAAACAGTTGAAGCATCAACCCGAGCTCTCAGTATTCCGAAACATTTTCGTTATTTTGGTGGCCCCTTTAGCTGTGCTCCTTCGACGTGTCAGGCACAGCGGAAGAGACATCCATTCATGACAAATTGCTTCCTTGAGGGCACAATATAGCTATCCTCGATCTCGAACTCATAGCTTTTTTCTAGAATGGTAGCATCGTCCGTCCGTCTGAGAACTGAAAGAGCCATTGAATCATTGTATTGTAGAAAGCAAAGAAGGGAACGCTAGTCAGCCTCGTCGCATCCCGGTCAGGGTAGATACGATGTGTGACGTTGAGAAACGGTATCCACAATAGACCGTTAAGGCTGCAACAATAGCAAGTCGCTCCCGGTATACGCAGCAAATTGAGGTCAAACAGCCTCTTAAATTTTCTTCACTAGACGCGTTGACAATAGGCTCCGGCAGACAGTTCTATTCGTTCACCACTTAAGTGGATAGAGTGACCTCCGGAGGAACATGGAGGCTTCTCGGCTTACACCGTTTCCAAATGTGTTCCCGTGTCAAGCGTTCAGTGTTCAACTGAAAGAATTGTTGCAATCCAGGCCTTACTTCTTCCCTGAGAATATGCCTGGTGTAAATCAGGTCTCCCCGGCGACGACAATAATCCAAAGAGAACAGATTCCTCTGTTGTAGACGAGCAGGATGGGATATACCACGTAACGCCGTAACCGATTTCGAACCACGGCTCTGTATTCTAGCAGGCATGTTGCACACAAATTTCTTGGGGGGGGGGATGAACAGCTCGTAAGCCATGCTCAGGAATAGGTCTCACATGCAAGACAAACAAGAGTTTGGAAATTTCCGTGGACAATCGAGACAAAGATCTTATAGCGCTGACCATCATTTTGGCTACGGCGACTTTCTGCGAAGTGTCCTGGGTTGTTTCGAGCTCGGGAGACATAATGGTGTCTAGGTCCTTCGCTAGAATGACATTCTTTAGGAGACAGGCGACAACGTGGTATTGCTGAAGGGTTCAGTGGTACCGATTAGGAAGACGTAACAGAGTTAATGTGCGAGTTAATGGGCAACCGCCAGGTAATGGACCAGTCATTAAGGAAGTCAAGTGTTTCTTGTAATCCGCCGGCAGCTTCGAGGCCAGAAACCTCTAAGCATACTTTCAATTCATCCGAGTAGGTTAGAAACGCCACCTGAAGCACAGACAGTAGCTCGTTGTTGAAGATTTTGAACAATTCAGTACCAATGACCGAACCCTGCAGCACCCCACTAGTCATTAGGAAACGCTGGGAAAGAAGTTCGTTCACTTTAACTCTTCTTAAACGATCATGCAAGAAATTCGAGATTTAAGAGAGGATATTTCCGTGACACCAATAGCCCGGAACTTAATGAGGAGCCGTTCATGTGGTACTTTACCAAACGCTTTACTGAATTCGACGAAGAAAATGTCCAAACGTTAACCAACGTCCAAAGCTTTAGTCCATCTTTCTCTGGCGAAAAAAAGGTTGGAAATGCAAGAGCCAGTCTTCAGGAACCCATGCTAGACAGGCGATGTCAGATTCATTGTATCCAAGGGATGCTGCAGAGAACGCTTAAGAATCCTTTCCATTAGTTTACACATAACGGACGTCAGGCAAATCGGGAGGTAGTAAGAAGTGTTGCCGGTTCCCACCTTTGTATATTGGCTTGATGATACCGAATTTCCAATCAGATGGAAGACCTCCAGTTGTCAAGAAGAGCCGAAAAATATGACCTATATGGGGTGAAAAATACTCAGCGACGGTCTTGAGGAACAGAGGATACAAACCATAGGGGCCAGGCAAGCAGTTTGAATCTGTATCAAGCAGAAGCCTCAATACCATGTACGCGTGTATCTCAGCAGACCTGAGGTGAGGGGTTGCTTCTTCACAATTGAATAGGTCATCGGGACCTCTACGTATAGACGGAGGAGTACTGTTTGGCAAGATGGTCGGCTTTCACGTCATCATTAGGAAGTACATCCGCCTGCCAAGAGGAGAACAGGGCGGGAACACAAATGCAGCGTTGGTAGTCCGTTTCAGACAGAAAAGAGTAGCTTGAGACATGTTGAAGATTGTGCAGCCAAATCGCACTCATACTTCTAAGACTTCTCACGTTTTTTTGCTGCACAAAAGTTCCTGACGCCTTTGTAGTCAGAATAGGTATAAGTTGACTATACTCCTGAATTTATCCCATAACGTTCGTCTTTTTTAACAGAGATCATAGTTCAACATCAATCCAAAGTGGACCGCTGGAAATCGGTCTCCTACGGAAAACTGGGACAAGCTGATCAATGAGCATGGTTACTTTGGTGCCGAAGTGAATTCAAGCCTCATCTAGCTCTAAGTTTTCAGGGATGCTCCGAACAGCTACCTTCTAAGCAGCGTTTATGCGTCCTGGATCGGCACGTCAGAAATTTTGGAAGTGAACTTCTTGGCCACAAACATTGGGACGCCGTGCCTAAGAGAAAGAGACAACACAGTGGTCAATTTCGTTCAGCGGCTGGAGGACAGATAAGCTCAGTTGGCGCTGGTGTAAGCACTAAATCAAGCATATGAGGAGCCTGGCCTGAGAGAATTCGCGTAGGAGCTGTAACAAGTTGAGTAGTTAATTTCCAGGACAGTTTCGAGGAAAGCGTAGTCAAAAGATGCAATAGAGAGTCCACAGTGAAGGTGTTCCCAGTCGATACTGGGGGCTTTTAAGTCATCCGTAATCAGACAGTCTTCCGATTCCGTACTTGCTGATAGTTTTTAACAAGCCGGTACCATGGATTCCTGTATATAATACTGACTATAAGCGCTCTACAACCATCAAAAGAGCACCAAAGGGGCCCCCATTCCAGTCGCCATGACATAAAGCTACAACAGTATGAACTCGAAGATCCAGCTACCAGTAACGAATTCCACCTCCACCAAATCCCCCTCGAGAACGATCAGCACGGGAAGTATGGTAGCTTGGAATGGCGATTTGAGAGTCCAGAATGTCCGATGGAAGCCACACCTTAGTGGACCCCGTCAACTCTGGGCAGTTTTCTGTTGAAAAAGTTGAATTCCTTTTAGTTTATTTCCCAGACTGCGCACATTCGCACACATAACACGTAATCCCTCCTTTGGCCGCAATGTCCGGGGATAACCAATATTGGCTTCCACCGGGCTCTCGGAGCTCTCTGGACTACTAGAAGATCCACAAAATTGAGATTTGATTCTCCGTTCTTTCGACTAGCCCGCATTTTATCAACCGCGTTTAACAATTTCATGCGATCCTCTGGGTGAGATCTCTGGGGACAAAAAAACGTTTCCCCTTTTAGCCGAAAAGTTCGTCTGAGTATGCACCAAACATTATCCTTATTTTGACAGACGGCTTTTGGGGGGCCGGATTTCGATGATACATCCTGCTTTCTACGGAGGCGAAAAGCGGAACCGATATCGATTCCTTGCTCGTCATCGTCGAGCATAAGCAAAATCATACGCATAAGGAAAGTCTGATCACCCAGAATCCTTCCAGCTGGAGATTCCTTGATGGACTCTGGATTATTCATAACGACTAGGCACCTGTCAGGAGGAAGTCTGCGCCCGTCTGGAGGTGCGGCTCTTGAGAACGCGGGTTTTTACTGAACACTTTCTCAACCTTCTTACCCCGATCAAGAATGAGCTTCAGCCTAGCATTCGTCGAATTAGGCTTAGAATTTGCCTTCGCCACAACTTGTGACCCTTCAGCTTGTCCTACATTAGTGGTAGTGACAGACGTCTGGGGGCCAGATGCATCTACTATCGAAGCACAGGACCTCACTCGCTGGGTGTTGCACTGTGCATCAGACATAATCACTTCTGGCGAGGAAACGATAGTAACTCGGCTCTGGGCTGGACACTATTCACGGGAGGGCGGAGCGATATATGTCGATCGGCAGTTCGCAGTTACAACTGCTGATATCTTCGAATTTGTCGGGCTGCTCCGTCCGTCAGACGTTACACCTTTTGCAGATGAACCAGAGTGGAGTCGACTTTGCCGTCAAGATGGATCAACGTCCGAGGGAGAGCGAGGAGAGTAATGTTCATTATTTTTGTGGATCACAGCCAGTGCTGGACCAGAACATGGGGAGAGTGACCGTAGCTTGGTAGATGGGCGATTGCTGCTTCCTGCGGGTTTGCACGAGTCAAAATGCAAGATAATGACCGCGAAGGCACAAAGCTGAAGGTGATGGTAAAGCTCAGCGTCGATGTCGCAGCAGACTGTGTGCAGCCATCCACCGCATAAGGAGAATTGCACAACTTTCATACGAGATTTGACACTTTTGCCTCAATCCAGGGACTTAAAGGTGATACTTAAAGGTTCTAATCAACTCCGCGAAACGCACAGGAGCTTGTTATCCGCAGCTGTTTCATTTATTTTTACCTGAAGCTAAACGTCGAAGCTATCGAAGCTAAATTCAGGCGGATGACCATAGTATGTCTAGAAGAGCACCAAGTAACAGCTGGGACCTGTACGGACCTGTAGGGACTCCTAGGAACCAGGCATTTCATCTCCCCATTGACTGGCTGCAACTGTAGTCATAATATATGAAATAGATGATTTGCGTCCTCTTGGTCAAGTACATTGCCATTGGGAATATGGGGCCGAAAACTGTAGCATCTCACCGGCGAGTGCGCAGACAAACGCTCCTGCGATTCTCGCGCGCGTGCAGACACTCTACCCAAAGGGAACAGAGCATATGAAATCTGTCCTTCAAACTAGTATCACTTAAGCATAGCACCGTGTGTTCTTGGCTTAGACTACCCAATTTATGTCGCATAAACTTGGAGTGATCAAACCGTTGTACGTGTATGACATGCAGTAGTATAATCTTCCAAGAGTAGGCTTGGTAACTGAACTGAAGGCCTATTGAGGGGACAAAGAAAAGCAGTGTGTCTGTTGTGTGGCACCAATTCAACCGCACATTCAAACTATACGTTTGCATTCTGGGCTACTCCGGTCGATTCGGTCCATCTGGTGCGCAAACTGAGATTGGGATCGCGCCGGAGGCTCAACATTCGCACTTTAGTCAGTATTTGCGTAAATATGGGGCCTTCGACCACGTCATTTCACGACATTAAATGTTTACTTCAGCATTTCCATAAGCATCACATGGACAGCGGTCTTGTAGGACGATCCTAACCAAGATTCTATTTCTAAGCACCGAAGTTACTAGTCCTCGGTTGGTGAAATACCGAGTTATAAATATTGCTGGCATCAAACTGGCTTGGAAAGCAAATATATTGACATTTTTTGTTATTGTGGCTGTCCTGTGGACTCGTGAAAGGAGCTAAACAGTCTACGGAAAAGGAGTGAGCCAAAAAAATAAGTCACTTACATGGTGGAATGTAGTGCCGGATCGACCTATGGTATGGTTGAGATGGCGAATTACAAGACAACAAGCGGGGTCTCATGCTGAAATACTAACAAAGGCCTTATCCCTAATACTCAAACAAGCCTTGCAGGAGGTTTATGAACAAGTCTGTCAGTGATTCCTGTCCTAGATTACAAATGACCGGATGTGACTGCCTACACATCTTGTGCGGCATTAAAGTGGTGAATTCGCAGGTCTGAGCTGAACGCGACTTATTAGTCGGGCGTGGTTACTGTAGCCAACTACACCGAAAGTCATGGAATCGAAGGCAGTAGAGACTGGTCCGGATCATCGATGTCATTGACGTATCAAAATGCGCTTGCTGAACAAGTCTACGGCTGTCCACAGCTGCCTTAGGATGCCTGCATAGCAAAAACGAGTGATCAGCTATTTTGACGCAACCAATTTCTTAACATTTTAACATTTGAAATGAAGTGCCAGTGGTAGAGAAGTTTTCGTCAACAAAACTTGCTACTTCGTATCGGTACTAACGAACTGAATTCCGGGTAGAACGTGGCACATTCTCAACCAGTGTGTTCTTCGAAGTGAATCATGTCTGCGGTTAGGTTGAAGACACAAAAATAGCCACAGTGCACACCCCTTGCTTTGTTCCGTATCACTTTCTACGACGGTCGAAGTGCTGGGGGTTCTACTTCGCTTTCTGGCACACGAAACGCGACGCTTGTTAGGCAAAAGCTTGTTTCGTCCTTGGATCCTGTCCTGTTCTGACCGTCTGATAACTGACTGATGCTACCGAAGCAGTGCAAATACACAGCCGCTCAAAGCCATCACAGAACCCTACGCTATTCGGGTGTGCGAGCAGTTGGGATTATCAGCATTGGAAGAAAAACGCTGAACCGTGGAACCAGTTGCATTTAAGCTATTTCGTTACGATGTTCAATCCACAGTTCCATCTACTGAGGAACCAACAGAAACCTTCCGCTTTACTTCCCGTTCAGCAACGGTAATTCCAGCGCGTCCGTCCACTCCCATAGACGGCAGATGATTGTAGTAAGAAACCTATTATTTCAATCATGCCTGCACTGCGGCTTCTAACGTCAGTGATTAGAGGAACTTTCATTCAGGTACTTGTTGGAAGAATTTGGAGGGATCAGCTGGCGCCATCCTATTTGTATCGCCCTTGGAATTTGAAGTCTCTTTATTAAAGAATCTAAGACAGATCGTTCCCTTCCACAGGATCAACTCATTGCCATCAAAATTGGTGGCTTCTAGAATAAATGGCCCTTTTTGCTGCTTCGTTTTAAAGGATACAGACCATTTTGTGACTGTGCTGTACAATGTTGACAGAAAGCAAAACAGATTCAAAGTTAAACTGGCCAACCAATCTCTATGCAACGCAACCGACAGAATGTCAGGTGGCAATCAGGATTCTCGCTTGACTAACATTGAGCCCTGCCAATCCTATGAAGGTGAACCATGTGCTTTGAATAGGCGCATCATCGCTGAAGGGAAAGGATCGTACTATAGTCTTCACAACACTTCAATCGGTGATTTTTCACATCTGATTAATGTCACTTGGGTGGTAGCTATGAGTCCAGTGACTTAATCTGCACTACAGTGACATCGAAATTTCGGTCCAATTGTATTATATCGTTCAACCACTTAGGCTATCTTACGTGAACGAATACTGAGTTTACTAAAATGCTGGAATTGGAATTTAGCAAAAGCAATCTCTTGTGAATAAACCATTTCAAGAAGAGAATGTCTCATTGAGATAACCAAGAATATACTTCCGCAAAAGTTAGGTTCATAAGCTACGGTTGGTCTACTCTATTCCTATATATATGCAGTCCAATACAAACATGAGAAATGGGAAACATTGGTAGTGAACTTACCTTAAATAACACACAGAGAGTGGTCTGAGTACCAGTTTCTAGGAATTCCTCTTGCCTCACCAAGTGCGTTCGACTCTGTTGCAGAGTGGAACCGCAGTATGAGTGCTTGCCTCTCTTAAACGTCGGATGGTCTACACATTTGCATTTCCACAGGACTGTTTGTTGTATGGATGCGGTATGTGAGAAACGACAGAGCAGAATGCTTGCAAATGCACACCATTGTTGTGTTTACGTGGGCGTTGACCAAACATGGTAAGCAGGAGGCTCCAGACCAATTGGCGAATGGAAATAAGATTGCAATACAGTGTCTCATGAGTGACCACCTCCTATTGCAGGTCGTGAGTCATTGGGACCTATTCTGATGAAAATCATAATGGGACTGCCTAGTTCTCAGACTGAGTAATTCGTTTGAAAAAAGTCAACTTGAAGCACCTGAGAGGATAAACTGTGTTTAATGTCATGGTTAGGTTAGATTAGTGTTCACAAAGAATATCCAATTTTTGTTAGCTGGAGGTCAAACAGCAGTGGCAATCTACCCAAACCTTTGAGCTTTATGGGATTTCTTCAAGGCGCATATCGTGCTCGATTCGGACGTTATCTGGTGAGCTGCTCATAGAAACAGTATGCATCGTCTCGAATGTAATGGCTCCCCTCTATGCTATCGGGTGTTTGAGAGCGAAAAGCATTAACATAGTGGCTAGTTGATGGGTTGACTTGTTCATCAAGCTGGATGATTCGATTAAGGAATTTTCATTGCCAATCGGAGTGACATCTTCAGAAGCAGCAACAGTAAGTTCGCTGGTATGCACAGAGCTCTGAGTAAATTCAGGAATCGATTTGCAGTCGAGGCGTGCAGTTCTGGGAATAAATTGACAATACCCAACCCAATTGCCGAAATTTTGACTTATTACATCTAGGTTTGGTGCGTATGAACAACCTGCAACTGGATCAAAACCTTTATTAGCCATTGTCACCACATAGTTATCCAGATAATCAACACTAAACAATGCTTTGATACGGGTTAAGAAGCACTGCTTTACAAGCCCCCTTGGGTGGTTTGTTTGGTTCTCGAAAAACGTCAATGAAAATGAAGTTGGTACTTTCACTATCAAAGGGGTGGACTTATGGCTTTTAATGCCGTGACTCAGCACTCCGCGTAGTTTTTCAGATCCATTAAGCGAAACATACTAATTCCAAGTGATTTCCTGGCATTAGGACGGAGAGATAGTGTAAGTAAGAAAATGCAAGTGGCGAAGTGCTTCACCTAACCGATTCTAATTATGGCTAGTGTAGGTGCAGAAACAACCGATTCCGGGAGAGGGCTTTCCACGAGTGACACACGCGAATGGGAAAAGACATGTCTATGACACTCGATACAGCTGTGCTCTGACGTCTCAAGTAGTTCTACCATCTGGTTGCAGTAAAGAGCGACACACGTGGTTTGGATTGTACAAAATCAAGTATACCATTATCAGATCGCCCCGTAGTCAACATTACCGTTCTCTGAAGGCTCCCAAACGTTTCAGCCTCTGTTCGTATAGAAGATAACGCATTCCAATGAGGTATTTGTAAGCATGACTTTAGGGTTGGTCCAGGGTAGTAAGGTCGCACTTCACCCATGTCTACCAAGCTTGAATCAAGTATTCGACATGGGGATGAACATGCGCACTGAGCGCACGTCGGAAAATAGTAATACTTATATGTCTGAACGACCGTCGCAACAGACCGAGATGTTGGTTACCAATTTTCGATGCCTTTTTATATTGCAGGGAACCAGCCAAGTCATTTTGAACCAACACACAGAGGTCGCATTCGACGGAAGATCACTGCACCACTTGCATTCCTAGCCTGTGGGATCTACTCTGGTGTCGTATGAGGAGTACCATGCATTTCGTCACCTCAATCTGCAGCAGATTTTGGCTTGACCACTGTTACACCATAGCTAGATCACACTGAAGTAAATGCTGATTGCCATCCGCCTGAATCCTGCGCCATAGCTTGACGTCCTCAGCAGACTGTAGGAAACTTGAATCCATTGCTTTGCGAGGTCATTAGCAGATTCCAAACCAGCCTGGCATTAGAACTGAGCCCTGCAGCACACCACACTCGAAGCGTGGTGTCAGATAAGGAACTCCGGGCCCTGACCACTAATAATCTTAGGAATGAGAATCTAGTTGATTAAATGTCTGACGAATCCAATTAGGTTACGTCAACATCCTCTCCAGCTTCAGGTGACTCCATCCAACTATTCCGTGCTATTGGTAAATTCGTTGTGCAAGATCGCTGTTGACCCAAGCCATGTCACTCGGTAGCAGGAAGGTTCCAAATTTCTAGATAAAACGCCAACGTATGGGCAACGATGGAGTCCATTAACGTGCCCAGTCTTGGGAGTAGATACGGGGCGGTAGTTTGAGGACTTGTTCCTGCTTCCGCCTTGAAGAACTGGAGTTATTTTAACAAATTTTCACATCCTAGGAACTTAGTTCTGGTCTAAACAGTGTTGAAAGGACTGAGACAAACTTGCTGCTAGCTGCCTTGCTGCTGCTCCAAGTGCCTCTGGGAGAATGGTACCGGTGCTCGGGAAGTTGTGATTGCGCACAGATGTTAGCTTCCGCGATGTAGCTGCAGCATCTAAGGATATGTAGGTGAGCCCTGGAGGAGGGACAGGTAAAGCTGGAAGATCACCTAATGGTAAAACCCTCTGAAATGCGAGATCACATTGCGTCCACTACGCTTTTTCTGCTCCTGTAGCCGTGCTTGTTGGAGCATCAGCTGTCCCATGTGGAGAATTTCCCTGCCTCAGCTTACGAAGGCCATTGACATAATTGTACAGCAGTTTGTGGTTAGGGTTGAAAGTGTTCGCCACGTTCTGCTTATATGTGGCTTTGTCATTTTTGAGCAGTTGAGTGCAGTGGTTACGTTGGCCCACATAATTGTCCCAAATATATGTTGTTGCAGATACCCTATATCCACGCTATGCTGTGTTGCGTCATCATCATCAGCATTATACATGTTAGTTAGAGGTGAAAAGCACCTCAACTACTGTGCGCAGCTGTGTTGTGTGCTACCATCCAAATTCGGATTCTACTCCTTACGAAAGAAACGGTTTTAGGCTCATAGCAAACATTTGAAGCATTTGTAACCACTCGATTGAATTTGTTGAAAAATTCCAGCTAACTGACTTCCAGGGGGGTTCGGTGAGGAACGATCAGGTTGTGGCATTGACAAGCTGGTCTTAGCGGTGGTAGCGTGTAATGGTGCGCGCCGACTCATGCTTCTCATGCGGATATTCCGCATGGCATATGAAATTAAAACTGAAGACTGCAAGATCATTGTGACCCAAAGGGCAGACTACAACCAATATACCAAGCATTTCTTGGCGCTGGTAAACATAAGATGAGGCACTGGTTGTCTATTACCTGTTCTGAAACGAGTGAGCAAAGTATCGTGTTTGCCAAGCAGAAAACTGCTCGCAAACTCTAGTAGGCCTGCTTTGAATTGTTCACCGATTGTAGCAGGGGTTTCTAAACAGTGCACGTTGAAAACCCCCCATTATGGAGATGTGAGTGTATTTTTTCTTTAAGTTGCATCTTAAGACTGTCGCCAGAAAACAGTACATTTCGGGTTAGAGTTTGGGGGCGGTGGACCAGGTGTCTCGTACTTTAGATTGTAGGTGGCATCAAAGTGAATCTGGGAACTGCATGTCCAGTTCTTCCAAGACGTTGCAGTTTAGGTCGCATCCGTAATGAGGAATCATTCCTGCTTCCTTTGTAAACCTGTCGTTGCGGATGAGTAACACCCAACAGCGAGACTTCAGTGTCCATCATCCCGGCGTGTAAGCATGTCTCAGCGATAATGATCTCGCGTGGCTTAGAAACTGAACAATCTGTCAGTTCAACCAACTTATTGAATAGCCCTTGAGCATTGGCTTACAACTAGGCTACTTTCTCATTCTGTAGCAGCCGACAGGGCCTAAAGGAGTCAGGTGTGGGAGAGTGCGGGTCGAGGTGAGGTCGACCTTTGCACGTTTTTTGTTGGGCTAAGGACATATTGTCAGCAGCTTGATTTGGACTAGGTACCTCGCATTCCTCATCCGGACCTACTGCAGAATCGCGTGAACTGGCGTTAATGTGTGGCTTCTATGGAATCGTGAGCACATTTGCTTACAGATAGGCGAATATCTGGTCTTTGCAAAGCCTCTGCAGCTTTTAACAGAAGTTCCAATGGAAGGCTTCTTGATTTTTCCGCAAACTTTCTAACATTTCTGTAGCTGTTTGCCCCGACCGAACCAGGAGTTTTATGATTTTGGACCACGTTCTCTATATTTCATTGAGATAGACAACCTTTGGAGCGATCGCAAGAGCGATCCAAGGAAATTATTCCACAAATGAGACGCCACTGTTTTAAACCATTATTTCTGTTCTCTTAACTAGAAAGAAAATGAAGCTCCGGAACGCCATGGATGAAACTTGCGTTTAGGTCATCCTGCTTGCTGTCTCCTTCCGATTTGTTTCATTTCGATTGTCACGTGCTCCAAGGGAGGACAGGATCGATGCGTATTCCACAGAATCATTGTTGTAGCGTAGTTGCAGTGAGTAAACCGTTTTATACATTAGTGATGGCTTCTAATGTCATTCTAATAAGTCGCGGTTCACTATGGTGTGCATAGTTCGGATAATGAGTATTTTATACTAAGCTTATGGGTTTTGCATTGGCTTCCGTCACAATGCACAACGAGTTTCACTAGCCTTGGTCGTCAGAGGACATATCCCACAATGCGTTGGCAGTATATTCGGGTACATTTGAACACACCAAACTTAAAACGTTATTGTTAGTCTTCTGTTTGTTGAGGTGCAACATCGGTTATTATTGGTCCTGGCTTTATATCAAGAGAAAATTGTCTACTGCTTGTCTCGCTGTTCGCGTTAGCGGTGTTTGCGACGGAGGAAACACTAGGTGTAGCATCCCGAGTGACTTTTACGACGAGTTCTGCGCAGGTGACTGAAGTTTTCAACTCAATCACAGGCACTGGACTTGCAGATGCAGAAGACTGGCGCTTGGCTGCTCCATTTTTTCTAATGATAAAGGTTGTTGAGATCAGAGGACTTCATTCGATCACACGTCTCGGGTGGTGCCTGATTTTTCTGGTCTTGAGAACCGCTTGCTTATCGGAGTCCCGCTCTGCCTTCATCTGAGGTTCTTCCAAAGTTTGAAGAGATAACCGCAATGAGGACCTTGCTGATTGTGCTTCGGGTGAAGCAAATTGTTCACCATTGTTTTGCTAAGAGGCCACTACGCTGTAAGCCGTTTCGTAGTGCAGTCATTCAGGGACCACGTGCAAGGTAGTTTGGATAGGAATCAATACTGTATACATTAAAGTGATTCGATTGAACAAGATACCACTACAGGCTAACACCTTTAGGCAGCAATGAAGCGAAACGACCACACCTGACAAATTCTCTCCATCTCTGACTACATTATGTCAAGAAGGAGCACTATAAACACTACAGGTGGAGGCGGTACCTACTCCACAGTAGCAGTTAGGCTTCGATTTAATTTGCACCCCATGACATAAGTCGTAAACATTTGTAATGCGCACAGCTTGGAAAGTGGAACGGCAAATAAGGTGCACCCAAACACTGGATAAAATACCATAGAAAGCGAATCAGTGAGTGACACCATGAGTGAGAGAGGGCGGATACAAGATGCTTCAGTGGCTGAGCGACTGAGAAATTAAGAACAAGGACACTGAGATCCCACGGTTGCGGATTGAATGTGCACCGAATACAGAGTGCCTAACCCATGTTCACTTAGAAATGAATACAAGTGGATTTGTCGCACATAAAAGTGGACCGTTTCTAATCAAACACTTGCTGTCGTCATCACATAGTGAACTGTTAACAACTAGGGTTATCTGATGGCAATTCGAAATGGCTTTTCAAATGCTAGTTCCTTTATGACTACCCGTTCACCGCCTGGAACAGAAAGTCCGGAAGTATTAGTTGGGTCGTAGTGAATCGCTTGCTACGCAATAACGACAGGTTCATGGATTTATCAGGAACACAACCAAATTCGGAGCAAATTTAACTCCCTCTGGCCGTGACCTGTGCTCTGAACTGTTAACTTCCGGTGAAGAATGGTATATTCTCACACTGTAGTTCACTACAGACTCTTCCGCTGACAGAATCATTGTATAAAGCCGTAGCCAGCGATATTTATGCGGGTACCGACTAACACAATATGTGGAATTTCGGTTTGCTGGATACCGTTACGCATTTTGACTTCGTTGGAGGCTGACGGTCAGAAGTGGGCCATCCCCACACCTATAAATGCACTCGTTAACGAACCAGTCTAGGCTTCTTGACTACGTGTTCTAAAAGTGGACAAGGATTTTCAAGCGTTAAGCATCCGGGTTAATATCAGTTGGCCTTGGCCTCATCCGTAAAATATCAACAAACAATGTACTCAGGCTATCTCCACCTGATGAGTCCACACCAAGAGGATACCGCGGTCGTGGTGTGTCTGTGTGTTGCGAGGCAACACTAAAATAGTTCCAGTGTGCTATACACTTATTTTGAGTAACAGTAGGAGCAGCAATGCTGTCCACGCTCCCTATTATCGATACCAGCTTCCATCCGTTGATACACCTGGTTGTCTTAAGACAGGTACTCTTAGTCTTACCGAGTGAGTAAGTGTGTGCCTGGACCTTTGTTAAAGCTCAGTGTACGCAAGCCAACCAAAAGGTAGAAATCTGACTAACAATCGACCCGATGTGTTAAACACAGTATCACAACCATGCCGCACGCCGTAGTTCACACAACGTAGGTTAACCGGCTGCCGTGAACAAGTGAGCCAGAAAACGCTACTATGGCATTCCTATTCTAACACCGGCAAGGGGTCAACTGGATTCCTTTGTTAGGTTAGCTTTCGTGCTAAAAACAGTAGGTAACAACCCTATGTCACGTTTTCATCTTGAATTCCAAAGTTTATCATGATAGACAAAAAGCACTCCTTTTTACCCTAAAAGATAACAATCGCTTCGTTGGGAATGACATTACACGACCAATAATTAACAAATGCGCTTACCGTGGCGGCCTTGAGTGTCAAGGAATTCTAAGTTGTTACTACTATAGAGAAATATTTTGTTTGAGATATGGGTTATACAGTCTGGTTTTGGATTTCCCTTATATACACCTCCGTAATACTAACCTCGAGCACACACAGTGTAGCTGGCACATTGTATTTTTATTGAGGCGTTCGCAGAAGCCCATCTTCAAATTGGTCTATTATGATTCCGAGTTATGCAACCAATGAAGGCGGAAGATTACAGCTTCAATGTCTTCGATTGCATCTAACAGTAATGGAAAATGCACCATCTTACTGGTGCACTCACCATTACAACGCGCGGGAATACTCCAATGTGGACAATAACCCGTCTGATAGTGTGGAACGTCAAGAGAAAACGTAATGTTACAACAGGGCTATGAAAGTCCCCTTTTTTACTGTTTAATATATATTGACGGAGACGCAGCCGGAAAAGCCGAGCCAATGGTACTTTAGCTACGAACTGAAAGGTGTTTCCACTTGATCTACTACGTTGTAGACAGTAACTCTGAAACACAGTCGAACCGGACCTATTCGGCCAGTTTGAATGCCGGTGAAAATGCAGCATTTATTTGTGAAACATGTCTTCCAAATACATCGTGTAGATATTCCGAAAATTCTTTGGCTTGAAAGACCGCAAGTAAAGGATATGTAAAGCTTCAGGACACGCAGTTTTGGGGAAAAATATTCTTCTGACCTATACCTAACCTTCATACCGTTGATATTTATGAAATCCGTACCCCCAGACATAGCAAATGCAGCCGAATCCTTGGACAATGTTGTGGATGCTTTGATGGAACGGACATTGAAACCACTTCTTTCCCTAAGTCACCGTGTGATGTGAGGTCACTGTAAGGTTATTCTATACTACGGACAAATAGTTCAATCTTATTTTGACACGCCTCCCAAAGACTATTGGCCGAGTTTCGGTTTGAAGCGATCGAACGATTTGCCGGTACTAGATAGGAAATCTTAGGCAAAGAACACAGTTGGGACAGTTGGGAGAAACTGAATAAGTCAATCACCCGAGAATGAGTGCATGCAGTTCTGGCACACAAAACTAATCCAACAAATTGACAATGAGGATGTAGACGAAATTAATGTGTCCTACCGTAAAGCTTATCGCCGGCTCCATCAGTCACCGGTTACTTGATCCAGATCCACCCAACTGTAGCATTTCCCACCAGTTTCCTATTCGCTCACTTCCCTAGGTCGTGTTCGAGAAGCGGAGTTAACTGGTTCTGTGCACGCAAGCAGCCAACCAGTAACAGGTGGCTGTCTAGGACGTAGGACAATTAGTTTATGTACTTCGGATGCTGCCATCTCAGTTGAATATACACCGTTAATCACTTAGTATACTTAGTGTACATAGTGTCACCTTATCTGATGCAACTAATGAACATTAACGAGACGGTTAGCTCACTAGTAAGCGGTCTTCTGCGTGCTGAGTGCCCACCACCTTGGTGCCATCGTGACGAACTTCGAGTGCTAGTAAATTTGTTCCCATTCACCTCCATATTATATATATATATATATATATATATATATATATATATATATATAGCGGCTAGTCCATAGTGCCTTGAGGCTTGTGGAACCGAGATCCGGACAGATCGTCGACCCGCTGCTGCTAATCTTGTGCGGGGACTCAAGTCTTAGACGCCTCCTCAAGCCAACCACTGGGTGGGTGTTGGGTTATATCCTTCTTCTAGCCAAAAGCCAGACACACAATTCCGCGTGAGTCCGTTCACTGGCTTATGATGCATGGCCCACTGCCTTTCGGAGGTACATAGTACCGAAGGCTTTGGCTGAGGGCCGGAGTCGTTCTGCTGTCAGGTATGGACACCCTAGTCCAGCCCCCAACTATGGATCATGCCAATAATTCCAAGATGCATCGGCTGTCGCACAGTGGCATTAAGAAACGGGTCGCCTTGTCTGCTGCGTACAGCGAGAAGGCGGTGTGTCGACCTGCATCGCAGCGCTGAGGACGCTGCTCAATACTACTTCAGGTGTTGTCAGTATAAAACTGAAGGCCTAATGCAGATCTAGCGAACGCACTGTGACCATCTCTGGAACAATTGTTCAGAGATTGACTAGGCTATGTTGCACTGGCTACAACAGCAAGAGATAAAGATGTGACTTTTCGGCACGCCGACACTGGATGAGATGCAGAGAGCATTTGCTCAGCTGCGAAACGCCAAGTGCGCCGGAGCTGAAGGGATACCGTCCGAAGTGTTGAAACACGGCTGACCCGCTTTGATGCATACGCTGCACCACTTGTGCAACGCGTGTGGTTTGAATAGCGTGTGCTATCCCAGTTGTAAGATGTCAATGTGATACCACTGTGCAAGGGCAAAGGGAGCAAGCAATGTACCACGGATTCTCGTGGTATCAACTTGCTGAGTTGTGTACACAAACTGCTTGCCCGAATCCTGCTCAGCCGCCTCGTCAGTCAGGTCGTGGAACTGAACATGGCGGAGGAGCGCTGCGGATTCCGTTCGGGCCGCAGAACCATAGCTATGATGTTTGCGGCTCAGCACTTGCAAGATAAATGCCGGGAACGACACCAGCTATTGGTGTAAGTTTGTAAGTTTAATCGAATGTCCGTGCAGTGGTATGCGGGCGAGGTTACAGGTCTATGGACAAACCTCGGATGACTGATATTTTCTGTGGAGTGAGACAAGGCTGTTTATTGGCATCTGTCCTGCTTGCTATTTACCTAAACGATGCGATGTGCTTTAACTGCTTGTGATACAGTGTATATGTGGGCCATCGTATTGCTGATGTGTTGCTGAACACCTGTCCCTTCGGGGCGAGAACCAAAGTGTGTGAGATAACCATCCGTATGTTTCTGTTTGCGGAAGATTGCGAGTTGCTTGCGCGCAACGCGGATGAGTTGCATTACATGACGTAGGCTCTCGCATCGACAGCGGCCAAATTCGCGCTCTCCATCAACACAAGCAAGACTGATGGTCTTTTTCTGGCTTCTCCTGAAGTGCAATCCGTGGGTCAGCCAAAAATATACATTGGCAATGACGTTTGGAATCCATTTAAAGATTTTTCTATCTAGGTGGCATAACGTCTGCGGGTCTGCGGATGACAAGCGAACTGTGTGTGCGCGTACCAAATGTGGTTGTCGCATTTGTCAAGCTAGAAAAACGTGTGTGAACCACCAGCTTCCTGCTGGAACGATATTGATAGTAGACAAGTCTACGGCGCTGTCCCTTTTTCTATACGGCAGCGAAACCTGGACGCTCTATCGAAGGACATCCGTTATTTGGAGCGCTTCCATCAACAGTGGCTGCGTCGCATTCCGCGCATCGTCTGGGGTGGCCGAGTTGCAGACACGGCGGTGATTCGACGCAGTGGCGTGTGTGCAGTGGACAGCATACTTCTACTGAAGCATCTGAGGCACCTGAGGTGCCTCGGGCATGTTCGTCGCATGGATTCGACCCGGATACCGAAACAACTGCTTTGCGTGCAGGGAAGTGGCACGTGGGAAAACCGAACTTACGTCATAAGGATATGGTTAAGGTGTGTTTACCACGAACTAATGTTGATTTCAGGTGTTGGGAAGCGATGGCGGTAGATCGGCGCCGATGGCGAGCGTATATGAAGAAGGCGGTTGGCACCTTGCGTGAGAAACCACTACTGGGTAGGGAAAAGAATCGTCGGTTGAGGAAGCGACAGGCGCCTATGGCGCATAGCACATTGACGTCGAGCGCACCGTGTTGTAGCACGTGCGGTCGCTGGTGCCTGAGCCAAAGCAGCTTAGTAAGTCACCAGCTTCGCCACCTTTGGGCAACATCCAAGAGGGTGAGTAAGCTAAATATGTAGTCATCATCAGCCCAGCGTTTAGTAAGTTGGCTGCTTCAGATTCAATTCACTAACCCTGGTCAATAATGCGGCTGAGGTAGTACTTGTGCCGCATCGTCGTTGCAGTTGGGCTGTACGTGTGCCTGCGTGTTGAGTTGCTTGTATTTTAGCGACTGGTTGTTGATTGATATCCCCGGTGTGATTGCGCTTGATGTGAATGTCGACAGGGTGCCCACCTGTCTATTACCCTTCACTTCGTCATATACTGGCTCCAGGGAACTGCGAAACATTGCTTGGGGGGATGAGGGGCACGATACTTATGACCGTGCTACGCTCAAAGAGTGGTTCCATCCAGCGGGCCACGACCCAGCCACTGCCTTGTGTACGTCTGGTAAGCAGGATACCCCGATTGGGCTGGCTGGAACGTTGCTGCGGTAAATGTTGAAGGGTGTGTGCTAGCTCTGTTGATGAAAACTGACTTCCATCCTTACGTCTCCCGGTCTTATTCCATTTGGCTTACACCGGATATGGGGTTTGTGGACGGAGTTTTAGGTCGTGCAGCGCAAACCATCCATGGTCGCTCTGTAAGTACATACTTCCTGTGACTATGCTATGGACGTCGAACTAACAAACAACTCAGGAACCCAATGCCGCCCACAAACCGATAAATTAATGGTGGATGTTTGGGAATAGTGTAAAGATCGAAGAAAGTAGAAGCCACGATTAAAATTCACGCACAATAATATGCCACGACGGGGAGTCGAACCGCGGTCCACGAATTTCTGGTCCGTTGCTCAACCACCTCGGTAGCTCAGGTGGTAGAGCAACGGACCGGAAATACGTGGACCGGGGTTCGACTCACCGTCGAGGCATATTACTGTGCGTGAATTTTAATCGTGCCTTCTAATTTCGTCAAACCGATATCCATATATATATATATATATATATGTTCAGAGAGGTTTGGAAACAATCGGTTGGGAATAGTAGTTTGGTAACGTTTCGCCTCTAACATAGAGGCTTCGTCAGACCAGGTGAATCAGTGTGCAATTGGTGTGGGATTTTATAGCGAACAGGGGCGATAACCGTTTTACCTGAGTCTTGAGCCATGAGTCATTACAGGAACAGTTCGGGATGTCACCTCAGGTGGTTCGATCACAGTGGGAATAGTCCAGGTGTTCCTTTGTGCGTCATGACATTGACGGATAAGCCCGTAATGTTGGCAATGGGAGTCGGTTTGCACTCTTCAATCTGATCCACGCATCGATGCTCGTCAAGCTGGTCGGCTTAAGACCGCCCGCCACGCATTAAGGATTTCTACCCCCTCCATTCTATTCACGCAGTCGTCAGATTTGGCAATTTCCACTGCCTCGGCAATCAACCGCTGTGTGGTTGATCGGATACCCTTCCTAATGACCTCTACGTTTTCGACGTCTATCTGGTGACCCATGTCTAATGCATGCACAGCTACGGCCGAGTCTCTTATTATTGCCTGATATTCAAACTTGTTTCTTGGTAGTCTTGCAATGCGTCTCCCATGCTCCGAAATTCGTGTGCGTAATTCTCTCGCTGTTTGGCCTATGTACACATGTGCGCAGTCCTTGCATTTAATTTTATAAACACAGTTAGTCGTCCTATCCTTGGGAAGCAGGTTCTTCAGGTGTACCAGCGCCGAACGTAACGTTCGACCTCGGTGAAAGATCACTCTTATATTTTCCTTGTTTAATACCCTCCGAATTGCCTCCGAAGTGCCTTCCTTGTACGGAATTCCGACCGTCTCTATCCACTCGGCTGGGGGTCTTGACTGCCGGTGTAGCACTTTATGCAATTGGCGTTTAACTAGCCGTCTTGGGTAACCACTTTCTAATAGTTTGCCCATTGCCACTTTCCGCGCAGCCTTTTTGTCCTCCTCCATTGTGCACAAGGTTTGTGCCGTAGAAAAGCGCTGATGCTATCCCAGCGTAAATCTGTTTCGGATGACCCGAGGTGTAGTGGAGTACGCCATCAGTATCCGTTGGCTTGCGATATATTGTCGTCTTTAAATTTCCCCCATTCCTGTGAACCAGCCAGTCAAGAAACGGTACTGTGCCACTACAAGATTCTAACTCAGTAGTAAACTGCATTCTCTCATCAATGGAGTTTAAGTGATCAAGTAACTCGTCCTTCTTATCCCGTTTAACAAGTACAAAGGTGTCGTCTACATAACGCCACCAAACTTTGGGTGAGTTAATGTTGTTTGTTAACGTCCTGTTCTCGAATTCTTTCATATACAGGTTAGCCAATATCGGGGATATTGGCGATCCCATGACGAGACCTTGTTCCTGACTGTAAAGCTTCGACTGAAAAACGAAGTAAGACATGTTAAGACACACTGTCATACCCTCGATTATCTGGCTAACTGTTAGTTTCGTCCGATCATTCAGCGTGACATCTTCATTTAGACGACGTCTCGCTATTCCTAGCGCCTCCTCTTTAGGTACATTTGTGAAAAGTGATGTGACATCAAAGCTGACCATTAACTCATCTGACTCAATTTGGAGATTTGCTATCTTTTGAGCGAAATCATAAGAGTTTTTCACGAATGTACTCGTTCGCCCTGTTAGAGGCTGCAATAGCCTTGCCAAATGTCTCGCAAGTTCATGGGTCGGAGAGCCTATACCGTCGACTATGGGCCGTACGGGAAGTTCGGGTTTGTGAACTTTTGGCAAACCATAAATCCTCGGAGGTAAAGTCGATTTTGGGTATAGACTGTACCACTTGTCTACCCCTAAATCGTCCTTCACGGTTCTTAAATAGTTACCAACCTCCGTTTTACTCTTATTCATTACTGACGCCAAGGCGTTTCTGAAACAGCGGATTTACCTTGTGACCAAATGTTTAAGCGAGATCCGCATTGATGCGAGTCGGCTGAGCTTGGATCTACAGACCGCCATAACGCCTCACGACTACAACCGAATTTTCAACAAGGCTTCAGATGTCAAATTGAAACAAGGGCAGGATGCAAAGAAAAGACAAACGCGTAAGTTCGAGCGTTTAATGTCTGTGCATCCTAATACCACCGGTCCTACTGACAGTTCTGGATCTATTAGTACATATTGTAATGTTGTTAATATGTCAGATAGGGTTTTGAATGTAACGGAATGTAGATTGTTAGAGAAATGTTTGACATTTACCATTAATAAATCTAAGATATATGCGGAAGAGATTATTCCAAGCGTTGAGAGCGCGGTGACAAAGTTGCCCGCTACGAAGGCAGAGAATATTCGGGCACAGTTAGTAAATATCATTAATTTTCAGCAACCGGGTGAGCCAAATCTTCCGAAAACTGAACGTGTAGCATTAAACTCCCTAAAGGAAGATCGCAGTATTGTACTTACAAAGGCTGACAAGGAAAAAACCCTAGTTGTAATGAATAGGTCCGCATACGTGGAAAAATTGGGACAACATTTGGAGACGGGTCCATATAGAGTAGTTGTTGATAAGACCGTGGCGTCAGTAATGAATAAGAGTAAAACGGAGGTTGGTAACTATTTAAGAACCGTGAAGGACGATTTAGGGGTAGACAAGTGGTACAGTCTATACCCAAAATCGACTTTACCTCCGAGGATTTATGGTTTGCCAAAAGTTCACAAACCCGAACTTCCCGTACGGCCCATAGTCGACGGTATAGGCTCTCCGACCCATGAACTTGCGAGACATTTGGCAAGGCTATTGCAGCCTCTAACAGGGCGAACGAGTACATTCGTGAAAAACTCTTATGATTTCGCTCAAAAGATAGCAAATCTCCAAATTGAGTCAGATGAGTTAATGGTCAGCTTTGATGTCACATCACTTTTCACAAATGTACCTAAAGAGGAGGCGCTAGGAATAGCGAGACGTCGTCTAAATGAAGATGTCACGCTGAATGATCGGACGAAACTAACAGTTAGCCAGATAATCGAGGGTATGACAGTGTGTCTTAACATGTCTTACTTCGTTTTTCAGTCGAAGCTTTACAGTCAGGAACAAGGTCTCGCCATGGGATCGCCAATATCCCCGATATTGGCTAACCTGTATATGAAAGAATTCGAGAACAGGACGTTAACAAACAACATTAACTCACCCAAAGTTTGGTGGCGTTATGTAGACGACACCTTTGTACTTGTTAAACGGGATAAGAAGGACGAGTTACTTGATCACTTAAACTCCATTGATGAGAGAATGCAGTTTACTACTGAGTTAGAATCTTGTAGTGGCACAGTACCGTTTCTTGACTGGCTGGTTCACAGGAATGGGGGAAATTTAAAGACGACAATATATCGCAAGCCAACGGATACTGATGGCGTACTCCACTACACCTCGGGTCATCCGAAACAGATTTACGCTGGGATAGCATCAGCGCTTTTCTACGGCACAAACCTTGTGCACAATGGAGGAGGACAAAAAGGCTGCGCGGAAAGTGGCAATGGGCAAACTATTAGAAAGTGGTTACCCAAGACGGCTAGTTAAACGCCAATTACATAAAGTGCTACACCGGCAGTCAAGACCCCCAGCCGAGTGGATAGAGACGGTCGGAATTCCGTACAAGGAAGGCACTTCGGAGGCAATTCGGAGGGTATTAAACAAGGAAAATATAAGAGTGATCTTTCACCGAGGTCGAACGTTACGTTCGGCGCTGGTACACCTGAAGAACCTGCTTCCCAAGGATAGGACGACTAACTGTGTTTATAAAATTAAATGCAAGGACTGCGCACATGTGTACATAGGCCAAACAGCGAGAGAATTACGCACACGAATTTCGGAGCATGGGAGACGCATTGCAAGACTACCAAGAAACAAGTTTGAATATCAGGCAATAATAAGAGACTCGGCCGTAGCTGTGCATGCATTAGACATGGGTCACCAGATAGACGTCGAAAACGTAGAGGTCATTAGGAAGGGTATCCGATCAACCACACAGCGGTTGATTGCCGAGGCAGTGGAAATTGCCAAATCT
This sequence comes from Dicrocoelium dendriticum, assembly GCA_944474145.2. Lineage (NCBI taxonomy): Eukaryota > Metazoa > Platyhelminthes > Trematoda > Plagiorchiida > Dicrocoeliidae > Dicrocoelium > Dicrocoelium dendriticum. The sequence goes on along the minus strand of OX104063.1, from coordinate 123,526,599 downwards.
GACGACTGCGTGAATAGAATGGAGGGGGTAGAAATCCTTAATGCGTGGCGGGCGGTCTTAAGCCGACCAGCTTGACGAGCATCGATGCGTGGATCAGATTGAAGAGTGCAAACCGACTCCCATTGCCAACATTACGGGCTTATCCGTCAATGTCATGACGCACAAAGGAACACCTGGACTATTCCCACTGTGATCGAACCACCTGAGGTGACATCCCGAACTGTTCCTGTAATGACTCATGGCTCAAGACTCAGGTAAAACGGTTATCGCCCCTGTTCGCTATAAAATCCCACACCAATTGCACACTGATTCACCTGGTCTGACGAAGCCTCTATGTTAGAGGCGAAACGTTACCAAACTACTATTCCCAACCGATTGTTTCCAAACCTCTCTGATCTCATGACTGCTCGATCGGTTCCAAACATCTTCCAAGAATTTGAAACCTATATATATATATATATATATATATATATATATATATATATACATATATATATATATATATATTGTTGTGGACTACTCCCACCAGCGTTTGAGACGCTTATTAAGTTGGCCTTGATGGAACACATTAAGCTAAGCTATGGAACAGAACAGTAAATTTAAGTGAGGTAGGGAAATTTCAGGATGTTCTGGGAAGTTTAATAATCCCCATTGTTGCTATGGCGAAATTCGCGAAGTGGGCATCGACCGAACCTTCACCGATAACGACCACATCATATCTTAACCCCACATATATGTTAGAGAGACCAAATGTGACAAGGGTGGACGACCAATCCACAGTTTGTTAAAACGCTTTGAGCTTTGGGACAAACACTTTGAAAAGCAGATTGATCAACCGGAGTTGCCGGCTTCTTCATGGGCCAATGATCACCCTTTTGCCTGGGCCGTCCTGCTGGGCATGCCTTCATACGCAGAAGTCGAACCTGTGATCAGACTGTTGAAGAAGAAGAATAAGGTTGCAGAACCAGATAGACTTCTTCCAGCCCTCTACAATGTCGGGGAACCTGCTCTTGTAGATGCTGCGCATAACTTACTTGTGAAGCTGTGAAAACAGGAAACTGTCCCGACAGACTGGAGCCGCTTCGTTATGGTCTCAATTTTCAAAGGGGGCTCACATTCTTAATGCGACAATCATTGTGGTGTCAGTCTGATATCAATTGCTACTAAGATAATAGTCTCTGTCGTTCGTTGCAGACTGGCTGTCACCTACGAAAGCCAGATTGGTGAGCAACAAGCCGAGTTTCGTCGGAGTCGCGGCTGCATTTATCACAGGTTTCCATTATGGCAATTGTTTGAGCACCGCCATATGTATCAGCTACCCACCGTAATCGTGTTCTTCGACACCAAATTTGCCTTCGACGCGGTTGATCGATGTGCCCTTTAGGACTGCCTTCTTAGGAAAGGTGTGCTAGATAAATACGTAAACATTTGCATTGCGTCTTACACAGTTCGCCCAGAGTGAGTGTTTACGACAGAATGTCGCCGCTCTTCAATATCTCAAGCACTGTGAGACGAGGATGACCGCTGTCACCTTTTCTTTTTAACTTCTCCATTGACGAAGCCATGGAAACTGCGTTCACTGGACACGACCTGCAAGGCGTGCAGCGGCTCCCAGGTGGCAGACTTCTTGACTTGGAGTACGCCGGCGATATGGCCCTAACCTGTGACAGCTTTCAAATGAGCTAATTAGTATCGGACAAATTAGCATTGGATTTCAGTCGTTTCGGGCGGTGTATCACACAGTCGAGAAGCAAAGTCCTTCTCCAAGATTGGCGGAGACCGCCTCTTGCGCTGACTGTTGGTGAGGATCAGCTAGAAGCCATTGAAAAATTCAAGTATCTAGGCAGCTATATCAGCTTCAGTTAAATGGAAGATGATATCACAAATGGCATGGAGAAAGCTCGAGCCGCTATTGCCTATATCCGCCACCTGTGGCGCCTGCGCGACATCACTCACGCCCCGAGGAGCAGAGTTTACAATGTAACCATCCTTTCAACCCTACTGCATGGTTGCGCAATCTGGCCAATTAGATCGGCAGATGTAAAGAGTCTAGTTGCGTTTGCTATTCACTGTATTCGTAGCTCAACTTATGTCTGGTGGAAGCAAAGTGTGAGCAAGGAACGTATTCAGCATCGTGTATTTAGTGCAGGAAGTGGGAATGAACCACTCAACATCATTATATCATGCACCAGGCTCCCGTGGCTGGGCCACGTGTTACGCATGCCAGCCAGTGACGTGTGTCGTATGCGCGCTGGGTATGGATGGAAGAAGAGGAGGGGGGGGAACGGGGAGGCTGTCAAGTGAAAGGAAGTTCCTGGCTTTGAAGTGGGCGGCGTTTGCTGTCCCGATTGTCGGGACGGGATCCGAAGGACGATGAACTCGTCTGGTTGGATACACCAGGTGACATGGCAAGGAGTAGACCACAATGGCGTTTAAGCCGTGCGTTTTGTGTCACTCTGCGTCCAGTTTATCTTTCCCCTCCACTTACTATCCCTCTTTTAAAGCATAATATGTTACTAAGTACTGCGTTGCCTGTGCTTTGCTTCCTATACTGCTTAGTACCTCCTTTTTTCATTTATCTTACCTTTATGTGTAGCTACTGTGTATTAATGATGATGTAGGCCGCATAACCCACACTCACTTTTAAAATCTAATAATCTAAGGTTTCCCGCGTTCACCGAGCTTTGTAATTGGATAGCAAACGCTGCATCCCCGAACCGGAGGACTTCGTTACTGTGTTAATGCAGTCCACTGATTTGGTTGTCGGTTTATGACCGACCAGCTAGTGACTTTTAAATTGACCACGTCAATATGTGCCTCGTGCCCATCACCGGTTTGCCCAAGCTCCCTGCTAGACACGGACGATATGTGAGATGGCAGCGCCATGGTTGTTGCGGTCGTGCCACTAACGTCTCGTTTGGCTGTCCAAGACGGTCTTCAAGCCGTTTTAGTTCTCTCCATCTTAACCTTTGATAAACTGGGTCAATGTCAATGCTTGGGTTTCTCGAGTGCATCGTCGTGTACCATGCTTCGAGAAATTCTCTCTTCTGCGTATCACTCCTTGTGCTAGGACAGGACAGGACAGGATACAAGGATGAAACAAGCTTCCGCTTAACGAGCTTACCGTTTCATGTGTCAGTAAGCAAAATAGAGCCCCACGCACTGCGACTTGATAGAATATTCTTGATTCTATAATGGGGAAAAAACAGAAGCAAGTGCAAGACGAACAACACACTATCATGAAGTAATGAGACTAGAGGCAGACACAGAAGCTCAAGGCTGCCCTGCCTAACTACCTCCTCGTGGTGCCAACTGGGTGCTTCAAGTGTACCCCGTTCCAGCGAAGTGTTCGGCGACAATGTTCCACCTAGGTGGGGCACTGTAGTCCAGCAGTTGTGCTGATTTCTTGGGGACTATTAGGCCGCTGTTTGGGGATCTACCAAACGAAAGACGCATGAACTGAACATTCAGTCAGCGCCTCCCAATGGGCGCGATTCCCTGAATTCGCCCGGCTGCCTTGCGGGCTTGGGCAACCGGGTAGTATCACTCCCTCGCACAAAACCATGGAATGTCTTAACACTCTTGAAGACATGGCCCGCAACCGAAATCCGTGGAAGAATTGTGTGCAGCATTGTAATGATTCACATGTTTAATACTTTAAACGTTGAAAATAACAAAAAAGGGAAAACGACGTGTGAAAAAAACTAAAAATGCTTTGTTCTACTTTGTGTCAAAACCTTCCTTTCTTCCTGCGTCATAGTAGCTGAAGTGTGTTCCTCACCTCCAACTACTATGCCACAATAATTAGAACGCGATGACTTTCCCTTATCAGCTAATCTCCATGGTTTTTGTTGGCCCTATGTCTAGTTGCTAGACTGTTGTGATTACATACATACATACTGAAGCTCAAGGAAATTCGGGAAACAGGGCCAGCCAATGTTTGCCTAGGCTAGGTTTAAATTCTTCCACAGTTTCGCATGCTAATAGAGCAGAAGGAAATTTATTCCAAACAGGCACAACCCGGTTTGCGAAGAACCTGGCTCTTAACTCTAGCCTAGATCTATGCTGCTTCAATTTCATGCAATGGCCCCGCAAGTTGTCTGATGTAGCTGGTTCAAACAGATCGGTGGGCCTAAGAGCACTGAAACCTTTCAAGATTTTGAACGTCTCTATTAAGTCACCTCTCAATCTGCGTCTTCTCATTGAGAACAAACTCAAGTTAGCTAACCGATCTTCATACCGTAACGCGCGCTGGCCTTCCATCCTTCGTGTGGCCAGTCTTTGCACATTGTCAATACAAATAATATCTTTCTGAAGGGTGCCCATGCCTGGACACAGTATTCCAAATGTGGTCTGACCACAGCTTTGAAAAAGGGAAGAAAGGCCTCTGGCTTGGTCCAACTCAGAACTCTCCTGAGACGAAATAACTCCTGTCGCGCTTTATTAGCCGCATGCCTGCACTGCGGCGAGGGCTTAAAGTCACTCGTCACGAGGACACCTAGATCACGTGCCTCGGTGACATGCAACAGTGTTAAGGACCCATTAGATGTATGCACAGTAAACTTCATCATGCGGGGTTAGAATTTGACATTTGCTGTTGTTCAGTGGTAAGTCCCACAAATGTGGCCAATTAAGAATGGTAGCAAAATCTCTGGATAACGAAGCCCTGTCTCCTGCTGACAAGCTTCGAGTTCGTCAGCAAACTTATAGGATGGTCTTCAAGTAGAGGGATCAAGTCATTTATAAACATGAGAAATAACGACGGACCGAGTACTGTTTTGTTCCAAGTGAAGTAATGTCTACTTAGTCCTTATGCGATGAAATCAAGAAGAGAGCGCAGTGATTCTGACAAGTCTTCTTCTGTTCTTGTGCCCTTGTTGATAGTCTCCTTCCTGTCTGACCGACATAGTTCTTGTAGCAATCTTGAGACTGTATCTTGTAAGCAGCATTTAGTCTTTCGTGAGCTCCAGCTTTAGCTTTGACTTTCCACAGCGTTCCCCTCAGGGTAACAATTGATTTGTGAACCCCTGGAAGATCGTGGTCCCTAAACATTCTTGCTGTCACCTCCAAAATGTTCTTCAAATAAGGTAGAAAAATTCGCTGCGTTGTTGTTTGGGCAGAAGAAGAAGTCGAAGCTTTGCTGTTTAGACGTCGCCAGACACCGTTTAGAAGAAACGATCTTAACTCTTCTTCTTCTTACCTCGTTTTGCCTCAAGAGTGCTACAAGGTATTTTAATTCTACGAAAGAGTGTTTGCAAGCATCTTTTGTTATGACACTTTGGGCCAATACAGTAGTAGATTAGAATCTGGTCCGGTTATGTTCCTTTCCTGTAAACTGATGTTTGCAACTCTCCATCAGTCATCGTGATGACTAATACATTCAGGAATGGAAGTCGACTTTCCTTCTCCGATTCCATCATGTAAGGAATGTCTTCCATCGTATCGTTGAGCAACTGGTTTGCAACCTCCACATGACGGCGTTTCAGTAGCACGGGTGTATCATCGAAGCAACGGATCCATAACTTTGGGTTTGTTAGGAACAGCACCTTCTCTTCAGTGTGGCTCATTAATATCTGCAATGAATCCTGATACAGGGGATCCCATTGTTGCTCATAGATCTTTTCATCAAGTAGATCGCTGGGCAGAGGTTGTGCGGTTTACGCAGGTTTTTGTTGGTCAGCCTTCCGATTGTTTTCTCGTTTTGATGCAGCCGTTCGGTGAGTGTTTTCTTTCTCGTCTAGGTTGATAGACATAAGAGGAGTGGTCAGGTCTGTAACGCCCATTCTATTTATTGTAACTGCAAATATTTTTCACTTCCTAATTGTGCAGTTTATCGATCATCCTTTTTTGAAATGATCAGTTTGTTTGGAAATTATTGAGAACACCTGTAGCTCGGGGTGTGGATGAGAGGATTGTCCTGTTCTCCGAGCCGGGCATTTCTGTTGCAGACGTTTCGTTACCAACCTAAGCAACATCCTCAGTGCGGCTATGCAGTCCTGATTCGCGGGGTCTCGCAAACCATCTGGCATTGGTTTGCAATCTTTGCAATCTTTTCTGCTGGACCAAGCGTTGCTCGTGGATCTCAGTGGCATAGTGCTTATGGCGTCAACCATGAGCCACTAGGCTCTGAGTTCCAGCCCAACTCAGGCTATCTCCAACTGATGAGTCCCAACAGGACGAAACCGCGGTCTTGGGGTGCCGGTGTTGGGATGAGCAACACTATAATTTTCATTTTACTTACGGTCTTTTTGATCGGAATGGCCGAGGTCCACATCAAGTGAACCGAGGTCTCAATTGAGGTTGCTTGTAGCAACCCAGCCACCAGCGGATTCTCCAAATTCAACTTTGCAATCTTTTCTGCTGGACCAAGCGTTGCTCGTGGATCTCAGTGGCATAGTGCTTATGGCGTCAACCATGAGCCACTAGGCTCTGAGTTCCAGCCCAACTCAGGCTATCTCCAACTGATGAGTCCCAACAGGACGAAACCGCGGTCTTGGGGTGCCGGTGTTGGGATGAGCAACACTATAATTTTCATCTTCCTTACGGTCTTTTTGATCGGAATGGCTGAGGTCCACATCAAGTGAACCGAGGTCTCAATTGAGGTTGCTTGTAGCAACCCAGCCACCAGCGGATTCTCCAAATTTAACTTTGCAATCTTTTCTGCTGGACCAAGCGTTGCTCGTGGATCTCAGTGGCATAGTGCTTATGGCGTCAACCATGAGCCACTAGGCTCTGAGTTCCAGCCCAACTCAGGCTATCTCCAACTGATGAGTCCCAACAGGACGAAACCGCGGTCTTGGGGTGCCGGTGTTGGGATGAGCAACACTATAATTTTCATTTTACTTACGGTCTTTTTGATCGGAATGGCCGAGGTCCACATCAAGTGAACCGAGGTCTCAATTGAGGTTGCTTGTAGCAACCCAGCCACCAGCGGATTCTCCAAATTCAACTTTGCAATCTTTTCTGCTGGACCAAGCGTTGCTCGTGGATCTCAGTGGCATAGTGCTTATGGCGTCAACCATGAGCCACTAGGCTCTGAGTTCCAGCCCAACTCAGGCTATCTCCAACTGATGAGTCCCAACAGGACGAAACCGCGGTCTTGGGGTGCCGGTGTTGGGATGAGCAACACTATAATTTTCATTTTACTTACGGTCTTTTTGATCGGAATGGCCGAGGTCCACATCAAGTGAACCGAGGTCTCAATTGAGGTTGCTTGTAGCAACCCAGCCACCAGCGGATTCTCCAAATTCAACTTTGCAATCTTTTCTGCTGGACCAAGCGTTGCTCGTGGATCTCAGTGGCATAGTGCTTATGGCGTCAACCATGAGCCACTAGGCTCTGAGTTCCAGCCCAACTCAGGCTATCTCCAACTGATGAGTCCCAACAGGACGAAACCGCGGTCTTGGGGTGCCGGTGTTGGGATGAGCAACACTATAATTTTCATTTCAACGGTAGATTGTTGTGTCGCTCAGAAGCTGTCTGGCGTTGTGAACATTGTCCGCCTCATCTAATATAAACGCCATGCGCCATTTGTTTGCAGGTAAGATGACAATGGATTCCTCACTTTATGCGCTTTTATTGCATTTCTTTACTTTTGAGATGAAGGATTGTGCTGTTTGTTACGTGCTACAGAGGGAATAATTACATATCTCAGTTGCTTCTACGTCTCCACATCCAACCCACTAAGGTGGATTGTGATTTCTAATCCGGCCGGAAACTCCGTAGTCATGGCATCATTGAAATTGTTGTGGAGTCCTTTGATGAGAACTTGTTTTTTCGGTAAAGGAAAGTGGCCGACATGATAGGTATCCTTTACTATTTCTGTAACTTTGTGTGAATCCCCTGGTTTCTGATGGCATTATGCCTATTCGTAGACTTTTGCAATTATATATATATATATATTTGTATATAGTCCTCGTGGGTAGCGTCGTAGTTGTTTGAGTTAAATTTCAAAAACTAGCTCTATAATGCCTCATGTTTTCCACTGCTAGTGTTCTTCACTCTGCGTTCGGTTGCTAAGCTGAGCTGTTCTATTAACGGTTGTCAAACAACTCTCAGGCAACTGATCGGCTGTTCGCTTATGCATCGTCAATATTTTCAAGACGATTGTGGTCGTCCGTGATCGTAATCCGCACCATGTGTTTTGCAAATTATCATGCAGCAATCCTTGCCTGTGGATGGTTAATCGGAAGTATGTAGCTGACACTGCGTGAGAGAGCATCATTTCTTAAGCGGTCATGAAGAAAAAGGAGCTGCTGACGTGTGGAGGCTCGTCCGTAGGCGAAATCCTCCCAGCGGCGAGCAGTTCGAAGCATTCCGCGCCCACAAGCACAACCGCAACAATCAGGGTGAAATTCTCTCACTTATCGCCCTTGTCTATCAGAGATCTTGGGAAAACGGGTGAGGGTCACGGGGCACAGATTGAAGAGGTCAATTCAAAAGTCACTCGCTGATCGATAATAACTCGACGACCAAAGCAGCGGACTGCAATAGCGCAATAATGAAGCCTTTTATGATCAATTACGCAGCTTGGCGAACAAGTAAAACCCGGAATTATCAACCCGAGCTACCAGTATTTCAAATCATTTTATCCATTAGTCTCTTATGCAAAGTAATGAACATTTAATTGGCTTGCTAAACTAGGAAATTACTTGAAGTACTGGTTGCACTGAAGACTTGTTAAGTAGTTGTAGTTTTTTTTTCAACTGGCCAATTTGATCGACAAATTTCATCAGAATTCATGACGAGATCATCAATGCAAGAGCGATGGCAGTTTCGTAACAAGCATTGGTGTGTGTTGTAGTTGAATATTCACCCTTCGTGGGTGCATAAAGCGGATTATTGACTTGATTTGACTTCCCTGTTTATGCGTAGCAGGCCAGTAAGTTTGCGGTGTTCTGGTTTGATATCCATTGTGTCCTACAATGGTGCTCCAGTCATAATCATTCTTTACACAAACATTGTTATGGTGCGGGGAATCGCGCACACGTATTGGTGCAACTGAGGTAGTTCATAAGTCTAGGCTCACATTTGGTATTCTGTTCAATGTCTGCGTGGCGGATTAGGTTCTTTCGAAATCTGGGCCTCAATGTTCGTCATATTTGACCGAAGTTGACGTGCATCTTGGCTGAATCCATGGTAGAAAACTAGGATTCGAGATACTCCCACCATTTTGAGTTTTCCTTGGTTCACGATCTCTCTTTTCCCCAAGTCTAAACTGTCCTTTTCCATCCAGGTTTTCTGAAATCAGGGAGGTTTATTTGTGTTGCTGATAGACCCTTTTGTGTTTCCGTATTCTTGTTGTTAGCGTCTTTCCTGATTGTCCTATTTAGTGCTTTACGCAATTTCCGCAATTCCTTTTGTATACGACATTACACCTTCCTCGCGCTTCGGGTTTTCTTTTTGGTCTGGATGATACTATCCCCCAAGTCGCCCTTCGCTTGTGGGACGCCATGATTTAAAGTTGCTTTCAACAATTTGGCAGTCATTATAGAGATTTTCTTTATGTAAGACATAACAACCAGTTTCCTTGTCCTATTGCAGTCTCTGAAGCTTAAGTGTAGATATTCGTTGCGTTCAAATGACTTAGACAGATGCTTGAGTTATGTTCTCTCCACTTCCGTAGTATGCAGGGCGTTATTCCTCTGCAAACTAGTGTCTGTACACAGCGTAGTTTGTGACATTTGGGGTGACTGCTGTTAAACCTCATACTCTTGTCCATGTACGTGCGTTTCCTGCAAACCGATGTTTGCAATTCATCATCCACTGTTACCGTTACGAATATGCCCAAGGAAGGGAGTTTGCTTCTTTGTTCCGATTTAATGGTAGGACCCAATTAATGGCCAATCAAAACGGTAACTTTGATGGTCCTCTACGCATAGGTAAAGAACTGTGTAGTGGCTGACCATATCCATCTTTGGGTTTACCTTACCCCAGCTCCTGTTATGAAACTATCATCACTCCTGTACTGATTATCTCCCGAGGAATGGGGATGAAATGTCTGCAATCAGGTTGCCCAGCCAGGCGAACACAACAGCAAATGACTAAACGCGCAACACTGTTACTACACGCGTGTTTCACCTTACGGTCGTATTACTTCGGTATCTTGCCCGGTATTGGATTTTCAAGTGCACATCTTATCACACACCAACCAAGTTGCACTCATTCTACTCGCAATTACCAGCTACCCCTGATAGATCGATAAAGGCAAGAATAATGTCAAAATCCCATCACCGAAATCGTCTTACCGCTTTCGGGGGTGAATTTCCTACTTTCCGAGTATATATTGCAATAATTTTCTTTTTTCGAACAGGCACACTCATCATCATCATCATCATCATTATACATGTCAGCTAGAGATGGTAAAACACCTCCGCTAGTGTACCGCAATACATAAAGGAAATACATACATACATACAATACATAAAGGAAAAATAAATACGACAGTTGAATGCCAGCTGAGCTACCAGCAACGGATACGCATCGTTCCGGTAAGCTACTAGCCGGCTACTAGGCAAAAACAAAAATTTAATTGATTTACCCTACGAAATAAGATCGTAGATGGAGGGGGAGGCTAAAGGGATGGGGAGGGACAAAGAAACTCACAGCACGAACGCCACTGAGGTCGGCTCCTTGCCATATCAGCAAGTGTATCCAGCCAAACGTGTTCACCGTCTTTTGGACCCCAACCAGGGAGCCATGAAGCTCCAACTGAGGCCAGCTCCGAAGTGTGGGATTTCATTCCTCTGGACCAAGTCATCGCTTGGCCACCGCTCCTCTTCTTCCACCCACATCCCCGGTGAGCAAACAACGCACGTCGAGGGAGTCGGTGGGCTGGCATGCACGGCTCCCTGGTTGGGGTCCAAAAGACGGTGAACACGTTTGGCTGGATACACTTGCTGATATGGCAAGGAGCCGACCTCAGTGGCGTTCCTGCTGTGAGTTTCTTTGTCCCTCCCCATCCCTTTAGCCTCCCCCTCCATCTACGATCTTATTTCGTAGGGTAAAACGTAATTAAATTTTTGTTTTTGCCTAGTAGCCGGCTAGTAGCTTACCGGAACGATGCGTATCCGTTGCTGGTAGCTCAGCTGGCATTCAACTGTCGTACTTATTTTTCCTTTATGTATTGTATGTATGTATGTATTTCCTTTATGTATTGCGGTACAATAGCGGAGGTGTTTTACCATCTCTAGCTGACATGTATAATGATGATGATGGAGCCTGTTCGAAAAAAGAGAAATCATTCCAATATATACCCGGAAAGTAGGAGAATCACCTCCGAAAGCGGTAAGACGATTTCGGTGATGGGATTATGACATTATTCCTGCCTTTATCGATCTAGCAGGCGTAGCTGGTAATTGCGAGTCGAATGAGTGCAACTTGGTTGGTGTGTGATAAGATGGCCTGGTAAACCAAGATGGATATGGTCAGCCACTACACACTCCCTTCCTTGGGCATGTTTGGTATGCTTCACACAGACCACATCCCCGGTGAGCAAACAACGCACGTCGAGGGAGTCGGTGGGCTGGCATGCGCAACACGTGGCCCAGCCATCGGAGCCTGGTGAGTGAAATGACGGTGCTGAGCGGTTCATTCCCTTTTCCTAGGCCGTAAACAAGGCGTCGAACACGCTCGTTACTCACGCGGTGTTCCCACCAGATGTGAGCCGAACTGCGAAGGCACCGATGGTCGAACGTAAGTAGCCTCTTCATGTCCGCCGATCTTAGGGGGCCAGGTTTCGCAACCGTACAGTAAGGTCGAACGTACCGCTGCATTGTACACTCTACCATTCAGGGCGAGAGTAATGTCGCGCCGTCGCCATAGGTGGCGAAGGTTAGCAAAAGCACTTCGAGCTTTCGCTATGCGGTTCGTGATCTCATCTTCGATCCCAAGGGCGCTGATACAACTTCCCAGGTAATTGAATTTCTGAACGACTTCTAGCTGATCCCCACCAAGGGTCAGCATAGGGGGCGAACCCTGCCAATCCTGGAGGAACGCTTTGCACTTCGGTGGTGCAAAGCAAAGCCCGAAGCGACTGACAGCCAGTGCTAATCTGTCCAGCGCGGATTGACACGTCTGGGAGCTGTCACAGATGAGGGCAATGTCGTCTGCATACTCTAAGTCAAGAAGTCGTTCTCCTGGGAGTAGCTCCACACCTTCCAAGTCATGTCCTGTAAATGCAATCTCCATGACTTCGTCAATAGCGAAGTTGAATAGGAAAGGTGACAGCGGGCATCCTTGTCTCACACCGCTGGAGATATTGAAGGGTGGCGACAGCCTGCTGTAAGCCCTTACTCTGCCCGTGCTACGCGCATATAATGCTTGGATAATATTTACATATTTCTCGGGCACACCTTTCCTGAGTAGACAATTCCAAAGGGCACATCGATCAACCGAATCGAAGGCACCTTTGATGTCGAGGAACACGACTACGGTGGGCCGCCAATATGTGTGACGGTGCTCCAACAACTGACGCAAGGTGAATATGTGGTCGATGCAGCCACGACCCCGACGAAACCCGGCTTGCTCCTCACGAATCTGGCTTTCACGAGCGCCAGTCAGTCTGTGGAGAATTATGGACGCGAGTAATTTGGAGGCGATGGAGATCAGACTGATTCCTCTATGGTTGCCGCATTCCGAGCGCGAGCCGCCTTTGAAGATGGGAACAATAACGGAGCGGCTCCAGTCGGTTGGGACAGTTTCCTGCTCCCACAGTTTCACTAGTAATTCATGCAAAGCATCAACAAGAGCAGAGCCTCCAAATTTGAAGAGGGCTGGAGGAAGGTCATCTGGTCCCGCGGCTTTGTTCAACTTCAACAGTCCGATCTCACGTTCGACTTCTGAGCGAGAGGGTGGATCCAAAGGGACAGCCCACGGAGCGGGGCGATCAGTGACCGGCGAATCGAACAATTCTTGCCGATTAAATTGCTTTTCAAAATGCTCAGCCCAACGCTCCAGACGTTTTGACAAATTGTGGATAGGCTGTCCACTCTCGTCACGTATAGTTTCACTAACACCAGGTCTCCTGCTGCCCGGACGGAATAACTTACGATGGTTGCCAAGGGCAGCGGCCACTTCCATCTCTGACGCACGATGAGACCACCAAGATTCGCGGTCTCTCTTCAGGCTAGCACGGAGTTTTGCCCGGAGCTCTTTGCGAGTTTCATTGTGCTCGCTTCCAGCCGGGATTTGCCGGCGAGCATCTATAAGTTCCAAAGACTGCGAAGAGACCCAATGTCCATGTTGTCTATTAGACATACCACATGAGGATTTGCCTGCTGCTAGTAAGGTCTGGCGAACATGTGACCAGTGACCATCAATTGTCTCCTGTGAGCGCTTGCTCAACTCGCATGTTAGCGTACTTCGATACGCATTCAGAACAGCTGGTTTTGTCAGTTGGCTGGTGTCAATACGCTCACAGCGTCGTCGTGGGCGTCCGCCAAAACGCATCCGCATGTCAGCACATACAAGTGCATGATCGGTGTCCACACATGTGCTCCAAATCGAGCGACAATTCTGGATGCAGCCTCTCCAGCGGTAACTTATCGCAATGTGATCGATCTGCGTGCAAGGCTGCTTCGAGGTTGGTGGGCGCCAAGTCACCCTTCGGCGGGTGCTGTGTCGGAAATTAGTGCTCGCAAGAAATAAGCGAGCATCTTCACACAAATGAAGTAACCGCTCACCGTTATCATTACGGGAGCCTACACCGTGTTGACCGCCCAGATGCATTTCATCAGTGGACAACTTTCCAACTTGTGCGTTCATATCCCCCGCCAGCACAACAGTGTCCGTGCTTCTTCTGTGGCGAAGGAGCTGGGTCAGTTGGCGGTAGAAGTCGTTCTGTACCGAATCATCGCTACAGTTTGTGGGCGCATAGGCAGCGATGATGAATAGACATCTATTAGTCCCGCGCGACTTCGAAGCTTTAAACGAGCCAGCCAATCGGACCGCACACATCCGGCTACTGATTGGAATCCAATCAACCAGAGCAGCTTCAGCCCGGGGACTCAGGGCAATACCAACACCGGCTTGGTCGGTGCTCGAAGCTGCATCGTCACCGGATAGGCGCAAGGAGAAAATACTGCTTGCGTCCCCTGAAGGGGATCGCAGAGTGAGCACAGTGCTCGAGTCTTGCAGGCGAGTCTCTGATAAGCAGCAGATATCGATCGAGAGGGTCTCCAATGTTCAGGCAAGTGCTGCCTGTTGACCGATTTGTAGCAGTGTGCGTACATTGAGGCATGCCAATCTGAAGGAGGATCGAGGGCTCCAAATGGAAGCCGATGAACTGGATTGGACCGCTTGGTTGGACATGGGCTTGTCGACAGGAGAGGAGTGACGCTCCGCGTTCACGTGTGAGTTGAAATTAGAAGGTAAATGCCTAGCAAAGCATGTTGGGGGAGGGCCAAGAATCGGGGGGGTTGAAAACTGGGGGGATATAAGTGAAGTTGGAATGGGACGGTAAGAGTGAAAAAGCGTAAGAGGGGGAATAAGAAGACGGGAAGGCTTGAGCAGTAGCATCCAAACCCCTATCCACCCTGCTCGATGCAGCAGATAGGGCACCGTTTATTATCCTCTGCGGTGGCCAGAGCATCAAGAAATTGTTTGAAGGAAAATTCATAGTATTGCGTGGGCAGGATACTGTCAGGTTGCCCAGGCCTAGACAGGAGAACGATTAGGGTTCTCAACCAAAGCCTTTGGTTCAAAAACCTGACCGCAAGGCAGCGGGTTTGGCGTTGGGCTACAAGGAGTCCATTTTAAGGAATAAGGTGCCACCCTCATTCAAACCCCCAACCTGGAGGACCAGGAGGCTGAGTTTGTCTGGCCTCTAACCATTGACCAATCTGGTATGAGTGACTCTGAAGGTGCAAAAGCACCACCCAGCGTAGCCCAATGGATCGCTGAGGCACACGAACCATCTCACCATGGTAAGTTCCAGCCTCATTGCGATGGAGGCACACTCAAGTGATTCCAGCCAACGCTTTCTCATCAATATCTGACGTTCTGTTTGTTAGTTGCAACCACTTTTGCAACTGCTAGCCCTGCTTCTGTGTCTACGGCGTCATCTTTAACATCAACGGACCGTCAGTTGACCAATTTTCTCTTCGCCGGCAACGATCGATACATCCTGCTTTTGCTTCAACAGGCGTCATCCAACCGCCAGTAAACAGGATTACGACCCACACCGGCAGTCAAATGACCCTGTGAGGCGTTTCGACAAACATGTGAAGTGAAACCGGCACACAGTGCAGCGGTGTCAAGACAGAACAGGCTGGTTTCATCGCGTTCCGTCTCACCCCTAGAATAATTATCCGACCCTTGATACGCATAGTTTGCTATGGTCCCACGAAAGTTCAGACGCACTCGACAAGTTCAGAAGAACGTATCCTCTGTGCCACGAATCAAGCGAGTAAAATATAACACCCTAAAACAAGCACTAGACTGTTCTTCTCCAAGCTCTGAGTTCGCAGAAGCAATTAGCACTAAAGTCTGCTCTTTGCGATCAGATCGCAAGAAAATGAAGTTGACTGGATTCTATCAGTAAGCCATCGAAAAGTTGATCCCATTCAAGTTAGAAAACGCACGATAGCTAATTGACTTCATCTCGTCAGCGTGACATGTTAGAAGCCGTAGAATAAAAATTATGATTGGTTTGGGCATACCAGACAGATTCAGCTTGGATAAAGTAAATAAGGCTGTACTGGGTGCTTGTAAAATGTTCGAGATCGTTTGCAAATGTCTGCGTTTAAGACAGAAAACATCGATACACTGTTGGCAGCTCATTAGTAAATTCTCACACGAGCTATCTGTAGATCACTTCTTCCACAAACAGCGCATTATTACTGAGCACAACCAGTTCAAAGATATGCAGATTAAACCGGATCTCCACTTAGATTGGCACCGAGACGGCCGAAAAATAAGAGCACAGTAAGTGCTTCAACCGCAGCTATAAAGTGGAGATCGACGGCTCAAACATTGGAATGGTCACATCCAGTAACTCTCCTCCGAATTCTATCTCAAAGCCGACTGTAAGGCAGACGAACGTACCTGACACCAGTAGTCCTGAATGCGGACCAAATGCTCCGAACTCATTCGCTTTAGTAGTCACAGAGTCTACTGAAGCTGGTGAACAGCTGATTGATAAGAGCCAAATAAAGATACAGGAAACAAAGGTAAACGCCGGAACGCGCCCCTGGATTTGTGAGCTGATGTCATAAACACAAAATAATCACCGGTTGTAGCTCCAAAAATTCTACGGTTAGCACTTGCACAAAATATGCAGCTGAGAGAAGCTAGGCAGCATTCAAAGCCTCATGTCAGCAACCCACCTGCCATCGCAGCACGATGCACTACTCCGCACCTATCAGAATCCGCACCAATTGTCTTCTGACCGCGCCTGCTTACCAACCGCCAGCATACCAGCCTGCTTATCAGCTCCCAGTTATCCACAAACCTAGCCTAAGAAATGAAGAGAAAGTACATTGGAAACCTGCTAATACCACCTAACACACATCACAGCCACACAGCCGCTTAGGATTCAATACTTTACTACGACTTTCATTAGCGGGGTGGGAATGGTTCCACATACATTCCTACCATTGGCACATAAAGCACAGACAGCCTATTTTGTTCCATTCTTCCTGAAGTTCATTCACATGACACGACTAGCTCAATACCAGGTAAACCCAAACCTGTCCTCCTGATGTCAGTTATTTCAGCCCACCCGGGCTTAATAGAGCGAACATTGCCGTTAGTCCAGAACATGTTAACGATAAACTTGTTCCCACCAACTCGTAAATTGATCTATGTACTTTTCATTTATGATTCCCAAGTTGCCGAGATACTCATGCAAAACTCTTCTATGCAGAAAGCATTTGCACTTATTCTTATTAATGCAACATCCATAAAAAACGAGTGTCATCTTCTGTACATGTTTACTCCGTTAAGCACCCCGCATGTGACATTCGTCCCCGGAACATGGTGCTTCTCTGATACGATGGATTAGACTTTGGACTTTCTTAAATACCACCACTTTCGAAAAGATAGCGGCGCAAAAGGGAGAGAAGCACGTATCGTATATACCCATGGAGACTTTACTGCGCAGCTTCTTGATGACACACAGTAAGGCAATGTCACTTAATTTTTATGAATATCAGACGTGTTAGCATATACTACGATACTGCTCGGTTGCATCTACAACCCCTCTAACGCAATAGTCAAGGATATTGCTGTTGTCACCTCGGTGTTTGATTTCGCATCCATCTTACCGCAAGGGCTAAAGATATTTGCGAGTGCTTGCAATCTACAAAAAATTACCTGATTAGCATAGCCACTCTCATCGTTGCCTAGAGATTGTGTGTCGACTGTCAGAATTGTTGGCTGGACTCCGTGCGTTACCAGACTAACTAGGTCTGCGAACGTGCTGGATCTAATATCCACGCTCGGGAGACTCGACGCACAAAATGACGTATGACAATCGCCATGATAGTGACCACAACTTGCTACGGTTGAACTCTTGCATCGTAATGATTACCAAACTCGACTCTGCTAGGGACGTTTTCGAGTGTTAATTCGGTCATCCAACTGGGATGTTTCTTTTCTCTCCACTGGAGTCTGCGTTGCAGTGGAACAATTCTGTGACCGGATTTGTCAAATGTTGGCCATACTTGTTCCACATTGCCAACGTGCTGTTTATAGTCTTAAGAATTTAAGTGAAACTAATTAGAAATATAAAAAATAACATTTTCACTAATACAATAAAACCGTAAGTTTACCACTCAAGGGACTAGACTAAATTGGTCAACGTAGAGAGGTGGTCAAGAGGTGGTCAAGTTCGAACTTCCTACTGCATTACAATTGCACGCATCCATCGCCTGTATCAAGTGTTCACATGTGACGCAGGTTAAAAACGGGAGAGAGAGAGAGAGATGGCCTTACATAGTTAATTAAACTACGCCTCAGAACTAGCTGTCGGGCATCTTCTATCACCTGATTGATCGATGAGGACCGTTACTACTCTAACGACTCCCCCGTTTTTTTCTGAAACGTTTATTTCTTTTGTCCGCTGCCTTCATGAACCTAGAAACTTATACCACAGCTTCCTGCTCGGAACTTGCAATAACAACAAGCGTAATATACAAATTCGAGTTTACTCTTTCGAACATACACAAGGTTATGAACTTCAATAAACCATCGCTCAACCCAGATTCCGATGACCTCCCCCATCCGTTATTAAATTAGGAATACCTGACATTTTGTTGATTTGGTTAAACACCTTCACTTTCTGGTTAATCTTTGGCCATTTTCCGAATCATTGGAAAATGTTGTTTATCTCTCTAAACAGAACGTCGTAATTACCGGCTGATCTGTCACACATTCATAATTGCCAAACTGCTCGATAAATAAATTACAAGTGGCACGATGAACTTTACCTATAGTCTTAAGCTTTTAACAAATCCCAACAGGAAGTAATCGATGAACGCTCTTATACAACTTGTTAGTTCCACTAACTGGATTACACCACAGACTCCTAATTATGCAGTTATCATGTTGCTTCTGTATGTGCAAAAGGCATTCGACCGGCTGCCTTACAAGTGGCTATGAAAAAGTTGAGTCATGGGTATTGGAGACTCAGTACTTGCTTTATCTCGTACCTGAGTGAGCGTAACCAAATAGTCAGTCTAAGTGACTGTCAATCCTCTCAAAGCTCAGTCACTAGTGCTATCATACAGACAAGAGTAGTTAGTTCTCCCTTTTCTTATTCTGCATTAACGACCTCAGGGTGTCTATCAAACATGATAAATAACTTTTACCAACAACACTAAGATTGTTTTTTTAATTTCGACGAGATGAACTCCAGAGCATAATGTTGCTCTTTTAAGAAGATATCGACTCACTCGATTAATGATACGATACGTAGTTAAAAAAGTTCACAACTATTAGACGAATTATCGTGGACTACGGATGCCTGATTCCTGAAGATCAGTTAAACCGAATGGTGGACGCGTCTGTGTAAATTTTTCTAACTGCAATGAGGAATACGCTACTTTTCAAACTTCAACTTCACAGAACAAATGAAATATAAGATAGCAAGCGTTAAATGACCAATGGGTAACATTCAGCATAAAATCCCTACAGTCCCTGAAGAATCAAACATTCCAAAATTCTCGTACTTCCCGTCCTTGTATGCTACAATCTTATTTATGGGTACATGTATACCTTTGACAGAGAAGCACCAGGGAAGCTGCGAATATTATCAAAAGTTAATCTAGTAAATCATCCACCTTAAACTACCAAAGCGTTGCCAACAGTTTCACCTCCAACCTCTCTGGTTCCGATGAGTGAACCATGATACTTAAGCATACTCTCATTAGCCAAAAGACATCCTCCCATTTGTTTACATCAGCACTGCAACACAACTTCACTCGAAGGGTTCGCAACAAAACCGGTAAACTAATTGTGATACGAACCCGGTTAGCTAATTGCTTCAACTTCTTCCCCGTCAGGTAATTTGACCTGTGGAATAATCTATCAGCCAGTATCTGGTATTGTGGAAACGCAAACGCATTCCGCATTAAACTTAGAAATTTCATAGATCAGAACTCGATAATGACCATGTTTTCATCGGGGAAATCACCATATGTGTTCTTTCAATGGAACAATAGTGCATTATGAGTTAAAAAGCAAATGCTTACAAAGCCACCTGGGATGATCAGAATGAGAACCCTAAAGTGGTGCGAAGCATACATGCTGATAAAATGAATATCGTTTTGATGAATTCACCACCAATGTTCACACGGAGGCAGGCAGAAAGGAGCCAATTTCAATTGTGTAGGTTAAAAGTGGTTGTGCAACATTCATCAGATTACATCGTCTCTCAATATACCCAGACTGTATCTCATAATATAGGTGGGTTAGGGCAACGTCAAGGGGTTTTTAAACACGGATAAACTGGTGGCGAAAACAACATAATTTAGTAAGGCGTTCCATGGATAGCACACACAAAGACAGTAAACATTTCGCCGACATTCTAACTGACTGTAATATGTGGGCAAATTAAGCTGGTGACCTCACAAATTCATTTGGTGAATGTGTTGTAGTAGGTGGCGTCAAACGTTGTTGTAGCCAGTATTACGCCACCACGTAGAAGCCAATACCGACCGCGGTACAATCTCACAGTCCTCAGCCTAAGTTTGTATGCAAGGTGAAACATCCCTTTTATATATTTGGAAACTCTTCGCTGTGGAGTCTCGCTTGCTACGGGTTCTTGCTTGTGCCAGGGCTGCCAGGCCTAAATTTTTTATTCCACATTAGGCTGCATGTATGTGTTAAGCAGCTGCAAACAGACGGACGAGTCAAACCGTCCAAATGTCCTCCGCATGAACTAAGCTAATTGTTCCCAGTGTTTTGCATTTTACCTGGTTCATCTGAGCAGCGCAGATCAGCCTGAATTAGTAGCTCAAGGTCGAGCTTCTGGGCGAATGCTTACAGTTTGTAGCGTCTAAGCTTGTAAATAAGGTTTAGATGGTGACGAATGTGGACCACTTTAAAGTTAAACGAAATAAACTGAAGCAGATAGTGGTATCACTATCCATGCGCCCTGTTCAGTTCCCGTTGAAGTGCATCGTGATCACCTTGGTCGGCGATCGTCTACCGCATATCAACATCCTCAGCGGACAACATGAAATCCGAGGGAAGTAGACGCGTGAGCTCATTAATGGAGAGGAGAAACAGACGCGACCCCAGTAATAATCATTGTGGAACATCACATTCGACATGAATTAGATCGGAGAGCGCTATTCGATCTCTAACCTGCAGTCTTCGCTCCTGCAACTTTCTGATCCACCCCAAGGACGGGATCCTCAGCTGCGTAGCTTTCGGGTTTTCGAAAGTAGGTTACGGTGATCCGGTCGGTCAAACGCCTTGGGTAAATCGAGGTAAATGACGTCGATCACTTTCCATTTGTCGACTGCTTCTGTCCAGCTACTGCGTGTAATCAGTAGGTTGGTTGTGCGTGAACGATGTTGGCGGAACCCGTGCTGCTCAGGTATTATAAGGTTATACCGTTCTAGATGGTCGACTAAAGCCTCAGCGATGATTGAATCCAACACCTTTGAGAGTACAGAGAGAAGGATCACGGCGAGTTCCGAGCGACTGACACGTTTAAAGTTGGCGTGATTGGGCAATGTTTACACATGTTACGTACCGTTTGCTTATCCAAACATATGTGGAAGAAATGCGATAATGACCCGGCCAGCTTTGATGCTGCTACATTCAGCGCCCTCCAGCGGATGTCCTCGATTCCGGGAGAACTGTAGGTGCGCATTGAGAGCACTTTCTTCAACACCGATGTAGCGGAAATGGTGATGTTAATAAATGCTGAAACTGGGACTATGGATGTGGGTGTAACAGCTGCGGAGGTCTCGTTGATGGGTCGGAGAGTACTGCATCCGTAGGGCATTGACTGTTTCTTTAACGCACTGTGTCACTCCGATTTTCGTTTAAATTAAGAGATACCATGCCTTAGTTTCCGAAAGATGTTAAGATGCTCATACAGGAACGTGTTCGCAAAGTTAGGAGCCAAACTTTGTTGGTGTCAGTATGTCCTCATAGATATGCGTATTACAGGGATTGCGCTGAGTCACGTAGTCACTCCAGGTTTCGGGATCAGGACGGGCTCTCTAGATATGCCAAGATGTCATCCTTATTGACATGCGTTTTCGAGTTCCACTACTGCTGAACGACTATGGGTTGGCAAAACGAATCCTCTTAAGTTGCTGAAGCAGTTATGTTCAGATGGTTGAAGCGTCCAACAAACTGAATCCAGACGCTGTCAGGAGAGGCAAATTGCAAGAATTCCCAATCCTTATTCATAAACAGATCCGTCAGAATGTTGTAGCGTGTGGTGGTACTCCTTACTTCGGTGGGTTCTTCCGGATATTCAGCGTAACACATATAGTTCTAAAGTATGGTGACACGATCATTTAACCCTAGTGCGGTGTCTGTAAATGGCCTGTGGAGCTCGAGTTCCTCATGTTAAAATAGGAGGTCTTTTACCATTTGTTTGTTATCAGCCCTGTACCTGGTAGGTGAGGTGATGTGACTGTACAGTGGAATAGTTATCGTAACGTCTTGCACTTTCGTCTTGAATGTTTCGTTGGGGTGTCGAGGCTTCCGGGTGGGGAACGTTGAAATTGCCGGAGACAGGAACATGGCTGCAACTTTAGACTAAGCTTTTGTCAGTGTTGATATAAGGCGGGATCCATCTCTGGATTGGACGATGGGGGGGGGGTGATAAGCCACTGCCACGAAAGAGTTGTCAATGTATCTGAGACACAAACGATACCATAGCGAATCAGTGCCCCGCGTCTCCGGACCGCTTAATGGTTCGCATTGTATGCGGTTGCGATATTATAGGATTGTACTACATCCCCTGCTCTAACTGAATACTAGCTATGGAATACTGTATTAGAGAGTAAGTAGAAATGAAATTTGTACAAATCTTTCGAAATATGGTGACTACGTTATAAAAATTGTCAGCAGTGAATATCGTTATCGTGCTCCTGTAACATTGAAACTACCTGGCACACGATATTGCAAGACTCAAAAATGTGAGACATCATCGTAAGTGTACAATCGTTCTCTGAATCGAATAGTAATAAAATATAAACCTAACAACGGTTTGAACTGCTGCACAGTTGGTGCCTCCATCACGTGTTCAGACAAACTGCTTCAACTATTTACCACTCTCCTTTCGAACCACAGTGGATGGGGAACTCGCTTCACATCTGGCATGGCAAGTTTGTATCTGTGTCCTCGTGTGCTGCATGGCCCTCGTAATTGCAGCATTGCCCTCAGCATGGGGAAGTAACCGAGATGTAGAGCACGGTAGGTCATAATGAGGTCGACTCGCACCCGACTGTAGGGCAAGGTGTAGAGTCCTAGTTTCTCGCACCGGTCTTCATACCCCAAGCCACGTAGACTCGGGAAGAGGCTGGTAGCAACGTGTTGGACCCGTTTGATCTTTTGTGCCTCGCCTCGGGTAATCGGAAAGTAGGCAGGCGAACCGTACTCCAGTATTTGTCTAATGACAAAAGAGAAGAGGCGAGTAGCAACCTCTTTAGACCAGGTGCCGAACCTAGGTTTGAGCGCCCAAAACATGTGCAGTCCGTTACGATATAGCCTGTTCGTGTTGTCCACGGACTTCAGATCGTAGCGCGAGAGCACACCTAGGTCCTTCATGGAGGGTATACGATATAGCGGTTGGCCGTCAGGGGTGTACGTTCGGCCGTCAATAATGTCGCTTCGGCCGTCAGCACTCTTCCCCAGGCTCATAAATACAGACTTGGCTGGTTTGACCGGGAGATGAACTGCTGCAGGCCATGTGCATAGGTGGTTGAGATTTTGCTGAAGTACACCACAGTCTTCGAGAGCGTCAATTTCTCTCCAAATTTTAATGCCATCCACAAACAAGACATTCAGCGACCGGAGAAGCTATGGTAGATCGTTGATGTGGATCAGGAACAGTGACAATTCCTGAATGGCAGTCTCGGTTTCCGTAACCTCAGAGTGCAAGCAAGTCTCGTTTGTAGAGATCTCGATCGTTTATTGCCTGAAGCAACTGAGGTTCGGCAATTTTGCCATGGAAGCCTTGGACATTTGTGTACATGCAGCAAACTGTTTCGGTCCTCAGTAGTGGTTCAGAAGGCATATGGTTGGGATTAATCTTTCGGCGACTTTTACATGGTCACCCGTTATCAATGTTAGTGGTATTTTCAATGAGTCGCTTAGATTTGTGGTTAGCGGCACAGTACATAAAAAGATTGCATAAAAATACCACACTTCTCCCAGACCTGTTTTCAGTGGGAAACTCGAATGGATGCTCCACTCGGTCTGTCTATTGACGGGGTGATTTAAATCGGACGACAGTTTCGCTCGCCGCTTTTAACTGGAGCTCGGTTGACAGTCTGTTCCGTAGTGACTCCAACGTTCCATTGGCCTAAGTGCCATCTGCCTCACTTATAGCCAAACCTCAATTACCCTTGTGCCGCACCCTTTGTAGCATACTGATTTTGGCAGCTTTGGGTGAGAGGTAGCTACAAGGTCGTTCAAGAGCAGAGTCTCACAAAGATCGACATCACATGTAGCATGCTCATGAGACTGGGGACGCCGTGGGCATAAACCATTCTAGCCACAGTGCCTCGGCGGAGCTCTTCTATGTTCTATTCGCTTGCCCAATAGAACGTCTGAAAAGACTCGGACCGAACAGGAGCTGTCGAAAGACTACTACCACTCAATCGACAGTTTAACGCAACCCGAAGTAGCCTGGCTTCACCATAGTGCTTGAAATTCGGATAGCAAGTGCTCCTCGTCAAGTTGGAGGGCGCAGTCGGAATACCCAGCAAATTGGGTTTGGTTTTCCATTGGTTTAACTTATCCATTGGTATCCGTTTCGTGAATTCCATTTTAACTCTGGAACGTTGGTACATGTTATGTATACGGCATCCAATTGCTTCTGTGAGTCATTCATTTGCCTATAGGTCATGGTTGGGAGACCAAGCGATTTGCCACGCGGCGATGCCGAATCGCCTGTAACTTTGGTTTTAGGTGCTGTAGTACAACCTGCAGTCGTTACATTTTTAGTATGCCTGGATGCAACCAAGACGAACTTGCCACTGATATTGGCTCTTTTCTGAGTTTCGGAAAATCTTGTTAGGAGGAAGGGGGTCCGGGGGAATTGTTGCAAATGGGCCGGAAGTGAAGGGTTCAGAATCTCTTGGACGATTTGAAGCGGTGGCACTATTCGCAGATGGCACTTTCCTGGTGTAACACCGCGCGATGTGGAGTTAGCTTGTAGTGGAGTTCCGTGGAGAAACCTACCATACTTGTTCTTACTGAAGCTATTTTTTGCTCAATAGTGGTTTGACCACTTCTGCTAGCTTAGCACAGTTCTGGGAGAGTGCCATTACCGTCTTAACGCCTAGGGTGGTATTGCACTTTGTGCAGAAGCAGTGCTCCTTGTTTACTGTCGAGAAGCCTAAACTCGTTTGGCTTGATATTCCCGCATTTAGTATGAAGGTAGGTGCAGCAGTTAGAACAGCCAAGTCCGATTTTAGCTAACGTATTGCACGTTCTACAGGTGCCTTTAAACAGTGCGGGTCGGTCACTCTCGCCCATCAGGTCACGTAAACTGTGTTGACGGTTAGTCAACACACGTATACTAGAATGTTTCCTCGCCAAGGGCCGCTTGCCGAGACAGGTGGCTGTCTCGCTGCATCTCTTTTTGCAACCGCGTGAAGACTGTCGAATGCAGCGATCGGTCGTCTTGCGGTTTTGATCACACTCCCATACGAAGACACGGCGTGACTTGACCGGCTCGCGTTACACGACGATACAAGCGTGGCGCTCACCTGCGTCCCTAATTTTCTCGGAAGCCGTGTTTGGTGAGTTAGAGGCATATAGTGTCCCGTAGCTTTGTTATGCTGCAGCATGTAGGGATGGTTGCAAGATAGCCTGGGAGATCTTACCTCCTTCATCTTCCGAAAGAGATCAGAATTTTTCCAGAACTGCTCAGGAGTGGTGTCAATGTACGCGTAGTTATTGGTAAGGAGTATGCCAAAACTGCGAACTGGAGCAACGGTATGATCCAGACAAGTTATATCCAAGAGGTGGGAAGCACTAAGTCGCCCTCGTCGAACTGGTTCGAAAAAGCGCACTCACAAGCATGTGTGAGGAGAACTGAAATGGCCACCGAGGGTGCAACAAGACCCGAGATATGGTGCGGCTGTACGGTGGTCTAAGATTGACCAAGGAATATATATAACCGGTGTGGAAGACTGGTGAACAAAACGAAGCATCAACTGAAGCCATGTATTTCAAAATGCCCTAATGACATAGAAGCTGCAGCATAGTTATCTCACTCATGCATGAGCATGACCATAATAAAATGGGGAAACGCGTTAGTTTGCTGCATATTGATCGGAACTAAACTACCTGCGCAATGACCTAAGAGTTGAACATGGTAGAAAGCAATTGGAGAACATGGAAAAGAAATTGGATGTATTTATGCTCGCTGGTGCGTATGGACGAGCAATCGAAGTCCTTCCACTTCGTAGTGGTTTGGCTAGCAGTCAGAGATGACGCACACTGCTTGTTGACTGCCCTACCTGTTAAAAATTAAAGTCCAAATGATAAAGATCCACCAGTAAGAATATTCGGCGAATTTTGTGAGGGCCATTCTAACGAGATGAATTAGACCTATCTCTCACTCAAAGACGATGCCCGAATGAAACCACTGAGTCCCGCGTCATCGAATGGAGTATATTGACTCTTTTTTATTTTATGCAACGCTGTACTTGACAATCTCGGACTTGGCAGCGTGCCGCTAGGGATCAAGGTTAAAAACATTACAAAACATTCAAATTTGGACTTTGCAAAACGGAATTTCTCACTCTGGTTTTATATCGGCATATGCAACAGTGTACCTGCAACAGTATGCCACATCCAACGAATGGGTTCCTCAACTGATACTCTCCTATGTGCAAATTCGGGCTTACGTAGTAGGGATATGAAGCTTGTTGCTAGGATGTAAGATACCCTCAAATGATGTGCCGCACGACGCCAGAATGATAAGAACAGTGTCTGGGGTCTTTCCTGAGATGCTTCACCTCAGCCAGACTTAGTCATACGTCCACTGCATGTCTGGTAAAACCCTTGGCGGCTGTCCCGTCCTGTTGACTCCCGTTAGTAGCACACATCTAGCAGGATTCGGTGTGCGTTTGGAGTTGGATCAAATGCGAAGCAAGGAATCATCGCACTTACTGCCGCCAATCCACCGAGAAATATGTACGCAACCACGACAGATCACGCTCAATAGCAGGATATTCGATCAGTAAGGTGTCCTATACTGGGTCAGAGAACTGCGTTTATGCTAGTTCGTTAACTGACGAAAAAATGACACGTTTTCATTCAGGCACAGACGATACCACCAATATTAGTGTAGGGACGCACTAGTCAGATCTTATCGAGCATACCTGCCTATGCACGATGGCTCCAGACTTCATCAGAAAGGATCGAAAACGAGCAAACTAGAGCGTTGCTCGCGCTGCTTTTCGTAATCATTGAAGAACAGCCTAAAAAGGTCTTCGGCATTGGTTCGATTCAGTCTGCTGGGTTCGTTCCTGTTGACAATGATGGTTTCCTGCACGTTTGTTAAATTACCAAAAATGTCGGTGACCGATACCCGCTTGTGTTTAGCCTACGTTTAGGGAAGTTCTAGAGCATTACTCAGCTGTCTACTGATCAGTCAGCACAACCAATTACACTACCAACAAAAAGGGCTTTTATAAACTTTAGTCATTTCCACTAGGCTTCGCTGCAAAAATGAGGAATAATCTTAAGCAGCGCGTTGAAAATGCGTCACCTGTGGCTTTAAACGTCAGTATCACTAGTTGCGCAAATATGCCTAAAACACTATTCGTCAGTCCAGTTGGAATAAGTACGGCCAGGTTCTCGTGCACCCACCAGATCGTTCCGAAATTTCAGGAGGACGTCGACACTAGTGTTGCTTGGATCATGGTTTCCGGCAAAGACAACGGAAACTTGGGTCTTTAGCTACTCCCACTGGGCCCAAATTAAGTGAAAAAGGCGATGCTGTGTGCAGATGGGTGTTAGAGTACAACTCGGGCTGCACATAGTCTACCATCAGTAATCCTCACCAAGGTTCCAGAATCCCCATCAAATATGTTAAAGGGAAAACAACTCGATGATGTGAACCAGTGGAATTTCATACGTAACATCACAGGTGCTGCAATTAAGCCCGTCAACTTGACACACATCACCCGTCACCCAAATTCACGGCACTACGGTGAACCAAGACTCCTCCGAGTTGCGTTGACTTCTTGCGATGAAACAAAAGCTGTCCTGTTATCGACAGCTCGCTTCCAGAATAGGTCATGTCCCATGCGCATCTATCCGGATATTTCGTGGTGTGAGGACAAACCGTCAAAGCACGACTTGGAAGAACGTCGGAAGGAATCCGTAGAAAGGACCACCCTAGTACACAGTGTTCCCGAGCCTGAATGTCATGATGAGCGCGAAGCGACCACTCATGACCAGGAACAGTGGCGATACATTGAAGAGACACAGCCAATGGAAAATGTCATAGCGCAATCGATCTCGAGACTGAGCAAATCGCCAAATCACAAAAGATGTGACCCGAGGATTGTGAATGTGGTGCTTCAGTTCAGGCAAATGTCCCCAAGGGTGTTGGAGGACCGGTATGTAGGTCGTAGTAGCCTAACTTCCGAGTTCCGAATCAAAGCAATGTCCCCTAAGCAAATATATATGAGAGCAGCCATTTAATCGTACCACTTCCCGACAACTGTTTAGAAAACGTCACAGTTAGCTGACGAAACTTGCAAACACACCCCCATTACAACCAAAGCACACATTCCCGACTCACGGTTGGAAACAAGTGAAAATTTCCTGCATGCACTCCAACGCACAAAGTCTCCTGAAGAAACTTGCCGAACTTCTGCTCCTTCAAGCATACTATGTCTGGGACCTCATAATCGTAACGGAAACTTGGTTGAACTCAGAAATTACCGACTTCGAACTCGCGATACATGGTATGTCCCTCGTACAATACGATCGCCTCAGCAAGCGCGGTGGAGTAATTTCGTACTAGCTCATTGATATGCAGTGCGAACCGGTGGAGGATCCGGAAAAATGGTGCAAAACACGCTAGTACAGTCTGTGACTTAGACGCAACGAGACTTGCCCTGCTGCCATTCTGTATCCTCCTTCAACGTTGACCCAAAGGATGGTATGCCGCCTGACATTAGTCTTGGGGAGGATCCTACGACAACGATAGAGCCATGTTCTCCTCTCAAGTGACTTTAATGTTTCGATTTTGAAGTTCCGGAATCCGTCAGTGAACAACTCAAGACTGACTTACATGAGCTGCTTGCAAGCATCTGCTCTTCAGCCCAGTCAGTTCGCCTACCAGATTCATGCGGAAAGTACGCCATCTGAGCTTGAATTAGTACTCACGAACAAAGAGCTCATGACTGAGAAACCGAAGATGGACAGTACACTTGCACGGAGTGAACAAGTAACAACACGTTACGAATATGTATGTGCTACGGAATATCCACAAGAATACATTGACTTGTTTCGGACAAACACACACTACAAAATGCTGACAGAACTTGTTGAAGACGTCTTTTGGGATTTTTCGGACAATTGTTCCATTGATATTGCATGGATGAAATTTGCGGGCAAGTTCAGTTATCTGATTAACACCGCATAGGTAAACAGGTCCCGTTTTTCTGAAAAAGCATCATCATATATTCGGAGCAGAACCCGAAAATGTATGGCTTTAAGAGACGCTGCGTGGCATGTGTATAGAGAGAACCCTAGCCCTGACAACTAGAGCAACTATTTAGCACACCGTAATCACAGTACCACATCTGTTGCTGAGGCCAAATTAGTACACCAGAAAATGCTGGCGGGAAGGATCCATGCTACCAACAAGTTTGTGTGCTCACAAGTGAACAGCCTTCGGAATGTGAAGCGTAATTTTCCCCATTTACCTCAGTAAATATATGTGCTCAAACCGCCGAGGATGTAGCCAACGTCCTACGGCTCCAATATGTTCCAATACCCCGATGCGTCATCAGCATTTGACAAGTAACTGTCTCATTCTGTCAGACTCCAATATTTACACACGTCACTTTTACTTTAGTGACCGTTTTCAGGAAGATGCTATTGTTTTGCACCCATAGTTCCCGTTGTTGACATTCATCCGAAAAACCCTGCAGGTGACAGCTACGAGGATTTCTGAGTTATTAACACGATTTTCCAAGGAAGCCTGAATGAACAACAGGTCCAAAAATGTGGAAGCAGGGTTCAATTACCCAGATTTTCAAGGGTGGTAGCTGTTCAGCACCCTCAAACTATCGCCCAATGATTACTTTCCCGGTGCTCTCAGAGGTGATGGAGTCAAGCTTAGTTGATGCACTCATGAGCTACCTCGAAAGACCTAACACCATAACAGCCGAGCAACACGGATCCCGTCAATATCGGTCATCTACTACCAAATTGCTGGTCGAGCGTGGCGGACTGAAACAGCGGATAGTGGGACCAACACTGATGTCCTTTAGGTCGAATGTTCCAGAGCATTCGACCGGTTAGATCACCGCATCCTTCTCCAAAAGCTGCAAACGTACGGACTTTGGAACTCAATCCTTGGAGGGATCGAAAACTTTCTTCTTCAGAGACAGCTTTACTTTCGGGTTCGGGACTCCTTTTCTGCTTTGGCTGATGCACACCGCCGGATCCCAAAAGGATCAGTGTTGGGACTTCGCTGATTCTTGGCCTTCTTCAACCCCTTGGCACTTGTCATCAAGTCGCGTTTCCTGACATTTGCTGATGACGACAAGATATGGCGAGCGATCGGTGATCAGGAAGATCACGATATGCTTCAAGGAGACTTGGACCGTGCTTTTGAATAGTCAAATGCAAATCTTCCGTCAATGCGGGCAAAAGAAAATTGTAACTGCAGGCCACAAGCCCACTAACTCATATATGCTCAGTGACCACGTCTTGAAGACTGCCTCACAGGAGTAGTTTTGAAAAATGACCTCGACTGTTCGGCGCTATCTTAGAAAGTCTCCAAAACCGCTAACCAACATATTGGTATCTTACGGTGGCCGTTCGGAAAGTTCGACTCCTTCATACACCCCAAATGAACAAGGTCTATGGTAGGCCACATGTAAAGTACGCGATTAAGATCTGGAAACGTGGGGTAAAACTCGGTCTGGTTGCAGTGGAGACCGCACAGCGATAGGTAACCAAAATGTGAAGGGACTGTTCCACCTGCCATACCATCTGGGACTGAAAAATTTAGAAGTGTACAGCGGATGTTATCAACGTTTATGGAGCCATCTCACTCTAGCCTATCAGATTTTGAAAACCCCGCTCACGCTTGCCGCAACCCCCAGAAACTTAACTGCAATGCGAAAATTGTGGGTTCACCAGATGAAACTGGCTACCAAATACAGTTATTTGGAATGCCACCGGAATTATTTTTCGCTTCGAATTTGTCAACGGTTTAATGCTCATTCGACATTCGTCATTTCTGCGTCCACGCTACCTGTTTTTAAAAAGGACCAGACGATGCATTAATCGCTTTGATTTTTGTTCATTGTGTGACTACAAGACGCAGACAAAGATTATGCTCACCGTCGCCCACGAATTCGGTGTAAACGGATAAACAACCGTGCTAACGTGGGATAATACGGTGAGTCCACAGCTGTGCGCTTTACTTTAGTGCGACTAATTTTTAAGTTACGTAATTCACACCATGCTTCTCACGGGACCTGTCAGGCCATTGTTTTTTATTCGTACTGTACCATTAGACCAGTATTCCATTCGCCCGTACGCGGTAGCATGCCGAAGTGAACAGTTAAGAACAGTACAAACTCAACTTGGCTAAAAGCTTTATTCTCCTGAGACGAGTGAATATTCTGCCGGAACACATGCACACATATTTCTATCATTGTAAAAATAGGGCTTCTTATATGCCAGTAAATAAATGTGGCCACCAAACTACATGCGCAGTCTTGTAACTTCATGGTGAACTGGCTAATAGACACATGGGCAATGATTTTTGGTAGCATGAAAACTGTGTGAGCAGTAGGCACGTCTGCAAGCATAAATGGACTTTGTACATCGTCTGATCGAGGAATTTGTTTGCTTATCAGCAGGGAATCATAAGGGGGTATTGTGTATCAGTGCGTTTTATTAAATCAGGTCTTTTGCAAAAGCTAATATAAGTAGACACAATAATGTCAACAGAACTCGGCTTTGGAATATTGTTAAACCGATATAATTCTCTCCATGACCTATCTAATCATGCTTACTTGGTAGATAGAAACATCACGGATGGGAATAGGTCCACTAGGATAGTGCCAAGATGGCGATGGCTCGCAGTATTAGGTAGCAAGGGGCAGAGTCGCATCGCAGACAAGTGACGCAGCAAGAAAGCGCTCTGACTACTGTGCTAGTTGCATGCACGTTGTGACCTGGATAAATCGTGGGTCATTGAAACGCCTAGCTACCTCAACGAGGTGGAAGTTCACAGTTCCTCACTATAGGTATGGGAATCAAGACTCTTCATGAGGGGCCGCCAATGACGACCTCCGATATGTGTAGAAGAATGAACGCCAGTAAATTTCAGTGCATAAAAGCACAAATGACAAACATTACGCAGTAATATGAGGTTGCCTAGAAAGGATTTTTGCTTACCTGATGAGGCTAAATGTGGGAGTTTGTTCCCCAAGATCACATCGTCTATATGTTTTAGTAATATCACTTTATTGACGATTGATATTTAGCTGGCGTAAGTTAAAGGAAGGTACAGCAACAATACGTCTTCTGAAAAACTGGTGCTTGTGGTCATCGGTGAAGCACTTTTGCTCCCAAGTTAAGTAAACGATCCACTCTTGGTGAAATAGTGCCTCAGCAAATTACAGAAAAGCGGTTGTGGGTTTCAGGCTTGCTCTCTCTTATCACTGCACAATACGACGCCTTTCGTCCTTGTATGGATTCATCCGTTGTGCTAGACGCTGCTCGCAGAGCTCAGTGGTCTACTGCTCATGGCGATAGTCATCGAACAGTATGTGCCCAGTCCCATTCCCAGCTCAGGCTATCTCTATTTGATGAGTTCAAACAAGGACGAAACGCATCGTGCAGTACAATGTTGGGATAGAGCAACACGTAAGCCATTTTGTTCAGATACGGTTCCAGTGATCAGATTGGCGGAGGCCGATTTCAAAGTTAACCTAACCAATAATTGCTTTTGTTTGTCGAAATTCAAAACCGACACACAGCTAAGGTATGGTTCGAAAATTGAAAATGAAGGAAGTGTTTCAATTTGTCGTTGCCGGACATGTACCCGCAATGGCTATCGGTTGTATAATGGCTCCGAGACACATTAATTTGAACTACTTGTTTGAAAAAGTTGTACGATTTAAAGTAACAAGGTGTCATACACAAGTTTCCTGCAGGATATGATTTGGGAATTCAACATTTCTCTTCCACAACTTCAACAACGCTTATGAGTTCGAATGCATCCAACGTGTCAATCTGTCCTAGCAGCCCTAGATGAAGTGCAAAGTGTTGACATTCTTGATGGATAATAAGCACTAATGGATAAAAAGCAATGCGATACCGCCCTTGTCCATGTTAGTCTAGGCCACGATAGAGTCCGGTAACAAAGTAGAAGTTTTGGGCCTTTGAAATAAATTCTGCTCATTATTTTGTACTACAAACCCGGTCATCCGGTTTCGATGGCCCATTTTAAATAGAAAAGCTGACAGTAATTATTGTTCAATAACTATATCAACAAACCGTGAGTTGATGACCTATACTCGAACGGCGAGTGGATTTCCACCGTTTGAAAATATAGCTGACTATTTCGTTCGCTCACAGGAGTTCTACTCATTGCTATCACTTTTGCACCTTCCTCTCTTTAATCTGCATTTTAAGAGACGTAGCAAATAATGTGTTAAAGGTAAGCAATCCAATTTTCCATGCATTTCTCCGTAGTTATTAACAGATAGCACAAGGCTGTTCAACATGTGTTAACTCCCCATGAAAATCAGTGTTGCGATTCGCACCGGCTGCACGAATGCCGCTCTGTTGCACAGCTGCATGTCTAACGGACAGCAGTAATATCCACAAAGTTGAAATAGTTCCATCTAAGCTGTTTGCCAGTTGGTGTGCATTTACTCAGGAAGAGGTTAGGCAACCCGCTTCATGCAATCTGGAATGAATTGCTCTTAATTGGAATGCCCAACATGTTACTTGCTTCGTCACCATGTACCGCTTGCTCATCAAACTGTTATGCATGCTACTGAATGGTTATCTCATCTAACCAAAGTGCAGAAATCCATATCTAACTACCAGGGATATGTGCAGAGAATAACCCAGGTGGAAGTGGCAGTTGAACGACAGTGTTGCTTTTACAGCTCATCTTGTTCGACTACGGTGGCAACTTTGGTTACCGGATGACATGTACTAGGGTTGCTTTCAGAAGAACTATCCACTGGAAAGAATATAATTCAAGTACGATAACACGAATTGTGCTATCTGCTTGTTGTCTGTTAAAAATTCCCAGTTAATGCCTGATAATTCCCAAAACACCAATGAAAGAGGATGAACTCCTCCACCAAAGAGAATTGAACTGTCAAAATCTGTTCCTGGAGTAGCCAACCAGAGAACTGTAAGCAAGGTTTAAAGATGATTATTTTAAAATTCTATGGCTATGTATGCCTTAGAGATGGTAGCTACTCTAAGTACGGGCACGTAAAATCAACAACTAATATTTCTCGGTTCACTAGACAACCACGAAGCGGTAAGCCTTCATGTGTCTTCACGGATCGTAACTTAGTTATCTATAGAGTACTAGACAGATTACTTGTGTTTTAAGCAAATTTGTGCCCGATAGACTCAGCCAGACCGCCTCCACACACGTAAGAAAGCACTAGAAGACCATCTTGTCCTAATGGGACACGTCAATAACGCGAAGCCGCCGGATCCTACCGGATTTAAACCCATGGGCTTATCCTTACGAGTCAGCGACTTATGCCATGGGTTACAGTGGCAGACCGTTGTAACTGATGACTAACGGCGATATAGCGCGACTCATCTTTCACTCTCATGCATGTTCTGAGTGTGCAGTATACAGGGCTGCATCCCATAGCTACGACATCCATCCTAAACGGCCACCAAGCAAGATGGTTACATAACGTAACCAAAAAGTGTGTTTCCAAAATTCCAATCAGGTGCATGTACACTTATTATCACGCGAATACCTTGGTGCTTGTACGCGTGTCCCCATGTGAACACTATGAGGAGTCCACCATAACGCTTTTCAATTCATCCTGTCTTCTTTTCTCACATTTTTTCATCCTACTGGACTTGTTAAGTATTGCCTTCTACCCATATTATACCGTTCTTCCACTGTTCCATTTGCCTGTACACTCAGCCTGACAAAGAAGAAGGTTGATCTACCTTAGCTGTACTTCGATTGTTATGGGCGCACTAACATCGCACCTTTTTGTCAAATTGTCAGTGTTGCAGACCGATATGCGCGATCTGCTATGCTCCTCGATATTGTTGGTGGGGCACACTAACTGGGAACCTGATAAGGAAGTGTTATTTACAAATTATCTAGATTGCAAAGCAGTCAAAAAGTCTTTGAATGTAACAATAAGTTTATTACAGATTTCCCCTTAGGGTACCAAGTTTTCCGATTCTCTGTGTTAACATACCAAATCTCTGGTGTCATACTTTCTCCTTGTATTTCTAACCTCCAAATTTCGATCATCGTAAAGCCGTATCTATGCAATTTATCATAAGTGCAAGAATTCGAACGCACTTCTTTCACTTAGGTAACCGTCCAAACAGTAAACGACCGTTCTTGGAATTCATATCGAATGCAAGGTTGCACAATTTTGATACGACACACAAACTTGTGGTTTCGTAGTGGAGAGTTTCGCAGCTGATCTCTCCCAGCGATGCACTCCGTAACCGACTTGTCTCGTTTTGCTTTGGACTCTTAGTTATACTCATATTGAAGTACATCGTAGATAACTATTCCATCAACCAACATGACATTAAATCTTCATAATGTAGTACTGAGTGTCAAACGCTTACATGAATGGATCCATTTCATTGCGGACTGAAAACACTGGTAATCTACAATGGAAGCTATCATCATCTACGGAGTGACCCCATCTTGATCTGCTAATTCCGAAAAACCCCATTCAATTTTGCCAATGACTGAAACGTAACCGTAGCGCTAACTTAAGGAGGAGCTAGAGGACGATGACGGCCAGTTGGAATGTCTCCAGAATTGGCCCCCTCCAAATGTTTCCGCCTTGGAACTCTTCTGACTTATGTCATCTCCCCATCCACCTTATAATTAGTTTCCAAACGATTTAACGATACACGACACGGTTTACATTGCATGTTATGTACTGCGCTCATCACGTGTCGACAGAACACAAACACTGTGCATCGCAGGTAGGCGGAATGACATTATTGCCAAGGTGAATAGAATAGTGAGTCAAGTGAGTCGAGGTTCACATTATTGACATCTTTTTTTCCTTCAACTTGTGCATTTCTCTCAAACCACCCCACGGTACTTGCAAACCGTTAAAATTTTGCCTTTGTCAGACTATAGTTTTCCACTCTTCCACTTTCGATAAAACCATTTATTTGAATTTTCGCGAGACAGATTTCAACACTGAAATCCCGTCGTTGAAATCACCCAAAGGATCCCTCTACCGCTACTTGAGATTGAAAGGGTTTAGGAAGTCGTGCCACACCGCGGCTTTTGATCGGCACAAGTGAGATTAAATTAGACACATTGTCATAGCCGAAACGCTCATGGCTATAACAAGCTTATCAGCCCTTGTCAGGTACTCCGTGGGACACGTGTAAACGGCAACCTCTGCCCCAGAAATGTCCGCCGCTAATCGGTCAGCGTAACAAACATATAAGTGAACCAGCCGAGCACTGATGTAGCTGCACCCAAACCCAAGCCTTCGAATCAAACGCCTCCCAATATAATTGTATTCTGCAAAGTTGAGAGTATATTCGCTTAACTATTCACTATGTCAATAACAACGGTTTTGAAAGTTATGCGCATTGCAATTCAGTATTCCCTTCAATCATCTCGTTAAGCTAGAGAAAAGGTATAGGCTGTGATATGTCAGCATTTCGATTGTTCTCAGCCGTAAACACAATACAAACAGAAACACACACACAGCTATATACATAGAAAGATGGACAATACCAATCAAAATGCCACTGTCAAGACCAAGGCAATCGAACGGATTACATCAAGAATTTCTGTGTACACAGCACAGGTTGGTGGGCATTAATTAGCAACGTCTCCCTGATTGCCAACATTATCGGGTTTTTGTTGCACCATAACATTTTGGACGCGGTCTCCAGGAATGACGAGTTATCGTGAAGTGCTTGGTGATAGACGATGCCCAGCCCCGACTAATCCTCAGATCTGCTCCGTTTTGTTGCGTTCTCCCTTATCCCAACCACGTTGACAAATGTTCGACTATCTTCTGAGCTAACTGACGGTCAGTTCTGTCTATGTGAATGTCACCGCAACTGCAGGTGAACGGATGAACAACGTGAGAGCCCGAACTGCCTGACAAAATGCTCTGACGGTTATGAGAACAAGGCTTGGTATGGCGTGCATGTGTCGCAACCGGGCGGTCGTGTAGGTGCGCACTACTGCGGACAAGTGCTTGTGTCCGATATCATTTGCTACGAGATCCCCTTGAACGACAAGAACAAATAAACATTATTTTTGTCTACTAATGAGATGATGGACCAAATAAAACCATTTTTCTCTGCCGTTAGCACCGATGTTTTCTTCATGGTAGGCCTACAGTGGCTCTGAAGGAACTTCTCAGGACACCCATCTAACATTCAAGTATTCCGTAGCAAATTTTCTTCAGCTTTTAACATTTCGGGACTGAAATTCCATCTAGCTCTGTAGAAGAGAGTGTTTACTAAGTTGCGTTTGCATGCTACCTGGTAAAGTTGGAAAACTGAAGGTGCTGTCCACTCCAGATCGAGTTGCGGTGATCTGTGCACCGTAGTGTACCTTCAGCCTGTTTCCTAGTGAATGTATCCAAAAACGGCAGGTGCACGTCTCGTTCCATCCCATGAGATACCGATAGATTAGGGTGAATGGAATTCAGAACTGTGAACCAAAGCGTAAAATGTTGACCACTGCTGAAGACCATAACGTTATCCACATCCTGTTTTCACAAGTTCGCTTCATCAATGTTAGCAGCAACTTTTATTTCTATCAAGCCGAGGAAGATGTCTGCTTCAAATGGCCCCAGAGAACTGCCCAAAGTGACGCCGTCGATCTGTTTGTATGCGTTCCCCTCAAACTCACACCGTACGTTTTTCGTGCACACCAGAATTATATCCATCAAACACTCCACTGGCAAGCACACAGACATGTTCTGACGCAGTATGAAATAGCCTACATTATCGAACGTCCTACGAGAAGGCGAGTTTGTGTATGGGGCGTCCAAGTCTATCGAGCACATGAGCTTCGCACTCAGTGGCAACTGTACCGGTGTCTCGGCCAGTTCAGAGGAGTCTTTAAGACATTACGTAGCCAGGAGTTTACGCACCGGATCTAGTATTTTCGCCAGCCACAGCCCATAAATCTCATCTATTGACCAATAGTGGTAGCGGAAGTTCGGCGAAGTCTCTTGCGGGATCCCATCGCAATGAGGCTGGACCTTACCGTGGTGCGATGGTTCGTGTGCCTCAGCGATCCATTGAGCTATGCTGGGTGGTGTATTTTGCACCTTCAGAGCCACTCATACCAGATTGGTCAATGGTTAGAGGCCAGACAAACTCAGCCTCCTGGTCCTCCAGGTTGGGAGTTGGAATGAGGTGGCTCCTTATTCCTTAAAACGGATTCCTTATAGCCCAACGCCAAACCCGCTGCCTTGCGGTCAGGTTTTTGAACCAAAGGCTTTGGTTGAGAACCCTAATCGTGCTCCTGTTTAGGCCTGGGCAACCTGACAGTATCCTGTCCACCTAATACAGTGAATTTCTCTTCAAACAGTTTCTTGATGCTCTGGCCACCTCAGAGGATAACCAACAGTGCCCTATCTGCTGCATCGAATAGGGTGGATAGGCGTTTGGATGCTACTGCTCAAGCCTTCCCATCTTCTTATTCCCCCTCTTACGCTTTTTCTCTCTTACCGTCCCGTTCCAGCTTCACTTTTATCCCCCCTGTTTTCATCTCCCCAATTCTTGGCCCTCCCCCACCTAGCTTTGCTAGGCTTTTACCTTCTAGTTTCAACTCACATGTGAACGCGGAGCGTCATTCCTGTCATGTCGACAAGCCCATGTCCAACTAAGCGGCCAAGCTCAGTTCATCGACTTCCATTTGGTGCCCTCGATCGTCCTTCAGATTGGCATGCCTCAATGTACGCACACTGCCACAGATCGGTCAACAGGCGGCACTTTCCCGAACATTAGAGACCCTCTCGATCGATATCTGCTGCTTATCGGAAACCCGCCTGCGAAGCTCGAGCTCTCTGCTCCTTCTGCTATCCCCGTCAGGTGAAACCAGCAGCAATTTCTCATTGCGCCTATCCGGTGACAATGCAGCTTCGAGCACCGGCCAAGCCGATGTTGGTATTGCCCTGAGTCCTCGGGCTGAACCTACTCTGGTTGATTGGATTCCAATCAGTAGCCGGATGTGTGCGGTCCGATTGGGTGGCTCGTTCAAAGCTTCGAAGTCGCGCGGGACTAACAGGTGTCTATTCGTCATCGCTGCCTATGCACCCACAAACTAGCGATGATTTGGTAAAAGACGACTTCTATCACCATTTGAACGAGCTCCTTAGCCACAGAAGAAGCTCGGACACTGTCGTGTTGGCTGGGAATCTGAACGCACAAGTTGGAAAATTATCCACTGATGAACTGCACCTGGGCGGCCAACATGGTGTAGGCTCCCATAATGATAACGGTGAGCGGTTACTTCATTTGTGTGAGGATGCTCGCTTATTTCTTGCGAGCACTAATTTCCGACACAGCACCCACCGGAGGGTGACTTGGCGCCCACCAGCCTCGAACCAGCTATGGACGCAAATCGATCACATTGCGATAAGTTACCGATGGAGAGGCTGCATCCAGAACTGTCGCTCGATTTGGAGCACATGTGTGGACACCGACCATGCACTTGTATGTGCTGACCTGCGGATGCGCTTTGGCGGACGCCCACGACGACGTTGTGAGCGCATTGACACCAGTCAACTGGCGAAGCCAGCTGTTCTGAATGCCTATCAAAGTACGCTGTCATGCGAGTTGATTAAGCGCTCACTGGATGCAGTTGAAGCTCACTGGTCTCATATTCACCAGGCCTTACTAGCAGCAGGAAAATTCTCAGGTGGTATGTCTAATCGCCAACATGGACATTGGGTCTCTTCGCAGTCTCTGGAACTTATCAATATTCGCCGGCATATTCTGGCTGGAAGCGAACACAATGAAACTCGTAAAGAGCTCCGGGCAAAACTCCGTGCTAGCCTGAAGAGAGACCGCGATTCCTGGTGGTCTCATTGTGCTTCAAAAATGGAAATGGCCGCTGTACTTGGTAACCATCGTAAGTTATTCCGACTGATACAGGAATCGGGCAGCAGAAAATCTGGTGTTAGTGAAATAATTTGTGACGAGAGTGGACATCCAATCCACAACTTGTCAAAACGTTTGCAGCGTTGGGCTGAGCACTTTGAAAGGCAAATTAATCGGGCGGAGTTGTTAGATTTCTCGCCGGCCACTGATCGCCCCGCTCCCTGGGCTGTCCCTTTGGATCCACCCTCTCTCTCAGAAGTCGAACGTGAGATCGCACTGTTGAAGTTAAATAAAGCCTCGAGACGAGATGGTCTACCTCCCGCCCTCTTTAAATTCGGAGGACCTGCTCTTGTGGATGATTTACACGAGTTACTAGTGAAACGGTGGGAGCAGGAAACTATCCCAACCGACTGGAGCCACTCCATCATAGTCCTAATTTTCAAGGGAGGCTCACGATCGGAATGCGGCAGCCATAGAGGAATCAGTCTGATCTCCATCGCCTCCAACTTCCTTGCCTCTGTCATCCTTCACAGACTGACTCTCACTCGTGAAAGCCATATTCGTGAAGAGCAAGCTGGATTTCGTCGAGGTCGTGGCTGCATTGACCACATCTTTACTTTGCGTCAGTTGTTGGAGCACCGTCACACATATTGGCGGCCCACCGTTGTCATGTTCCTCGATATAAAAGGTGCATTCAATTCGGTGGATAGACGTGCACTTTGGGACTGTCTATTCAGGGAATGTGTAGCTGAGAAATATGTAACCGATGCATTGTATGATAGTCTTAGACCTTGTGGCACAAACGTTCCGAGACTTGGCGGCTTGCCAAAAATCCATAAGGCCGACATCCCGCTTCGTCCTATTCTGTCAATGGTTAACTCCTCCTACCACGCAGTTGCCCAGTGGCTTGTAGGAATTCTTGAGCCGGTGAGACAACAGCTTGTGACTTACAGCCTGCGCGACAGTTTTCAGTTTTTCGAGAGCATCAAGGAGGCCAAAATTAAAGAGAAAGTGACGCTCACCTTTGATGTTGTCTCGCTTTTCACTAACGTCCCGCTGATCGAAACCATCGATTACATTTGCGAGCAGATAACGAAGTTGGAAATTAAGATTTGTATACCTGTGTTTGAATTGAAAAACTTATTGCTGCGGTGCACATGGAATGTGCAATTTCTATTTAATGGTAAATTTTACCGGCAAAAGGATAGTGTAGCCATGGGATCCCCCCTCGGTCCATTGTTCGCAGATATATTCATGGCCAAATTGGAGCGAACAAAATTGCAAGCGGAGATAAAATCTTTCGCTTGCTACCATCGTTATATGGATGACATTTATATTGGCGGATAAAGGCATAAATCTGGATGAGTTTCTCGATAGTTTTAACCGGACTCGTGCAGCATTGCAATTTATCTACGAGGCAGAAACATGCAATCGGCTTCCATATCTAGATGTTTTGCTAACTAGGAGGCCAGACAGCTCCATCCAGCGGAAAGTCTACAGGAAAAATACGTGGATTGGTCAGTACACGAATTTTCACAGTTTCGTCCCACTGAGATATAAGCGAAACTTAATCCACTGCCTTACCACAAGAGCACGTAGAATTTGCTCACAGGACACCCTGGATGAGGAACTAGCCTTTATAAAGAATACGCTGCGCGAGAATGTCTACCCTGATAGATTTGTTTCAAATAATTTTGAAGAAAAGCCCAAGCCGGTACCAGTTTTAACCGCGGCGAAGAAGGAGTTATTTTTAAGAATACCTTTTAAGGGGGATGCCGCTGCCGATCGCCTAACCAAAAGTCGGTAGTCAAGTCGACATTCCCAGCAGCCAGGTTAAAGTGCACATTTTCTACTGAACCACTTGTTTGTTCACGCAATAAGGATACGCTGCCATTGCTGACCTCATCTATGGTTATTTATCAGTTCAAGTGCGTTTGTGACGCTACTTATATTGGTCGAACGGCACGGCACTTGTCCAAACGCGTGAAGGAGCACTGCCCGCGCTGGTTGCGTCAAGGAGGAACTAGGGCCATTAGCAGTGCCGTTTTGGCCCCTATTGTCGACACGGGGCATCAAGTCGATCTAAATCGTGCCTTCAGTATAATTTACAGGGTCCCGCAGCATCAATCAAGAGGTTTGCGCCTCCGTGCGCTCGCGACAGCTGAATCGATTTGCATTCGGTTGTTTCAACCTTCA
The DNA here is from genome assembly GCA_944474145.2 of Dicrocoelium dendriticum. Lineage (NCBI taxonomy): Eukaryota > Metazoa > Platyhelminthes > Trematoda > Plagiorchiida > Dicrocoeliidae > Dicrocoelium > Dicrocoelium dendriticum. Next base: position 123,484,203 of record OX104063.1, on the reverse strand, counting down.
TTATGCTCGCAAAAGAAGTTGCTTCATGCCTTACAGCATCCCTGGCCAGTTAGATCGAAAGATACTGAGGTCGATTGCCACAGATCATGCTCAGTAACATGCAATCGACCTGTCAGATCAATGGTCAACTTTTAGCCTCCCTCACTGATCCGTTAATTAACTATGTAACTTGACCCAATGAGTCGATTTCAGTTCATTATTTTACCCTTAAATATGATTGTTATGGTCTGAAGAGAATCATCGAAAACAATTGTTCACCTATGGTCTCGTGTTCCTTTGAAATACGTAAATATTATCGGATCATTATACGTGTGTAGCTCAGGCACAGTGAGGGCTTACGGCAAGCTGTCCTCGCTCTTTAATATCAGCGGTGTGAGACAAGGAAGTCCGCTGTCACCTTTCCTCTTCAACTTCGCTATTGACGAAGTAATGGAAATCGCGTTCACAGGATACGAGTTAGAAGGTGTGGATCTGCTCCCAGAAGAACGACTTCTTGTCTTAGAGTATGCTGATGATATTGCCCTAATCTGTGACAGCTCCCAGACGTGCCAAGCGGCACTGGACAGATTAGCACTGACTGTCATTCGCTTTGGGCCTTGCTTTACACCATCGCAGTGCAAAGCATTCCTCCAAGATTGGCCTGGATCGCCTCCTACGCTTACCCTTGGTGGGGATCAGCTAGAAGTCGTTCAAAAATTCAATTACCTGGAAAGTTGTTTCAGAGCCCGTTGAACTGAAGATGAGAGCACGAACCGTATAGCAAAAGCTCTGAACGCTTTTGCTAGTCTTTGCCACTTATGGCGCCGGCGCGACATCACTCTTGCAGCGGTACGTTCGACCCTCCTGTAGGGTTGTGAAACCTGGGCCCTTAGATCAGCGGGCACAAAGAGGCTAGTTACGTTCGACCACCGGTGCCTTCACAATTTAGCTCACATCTGGTGGGTACACTGAGTTAGCAACGAGCGTGTTTGACGCCTTGTTTACGGTACAGAAAAAGGAAATGAACCGCTCAGCACCGTTATTTCAAACACCAGGCTCCGATGACTCGGCCACGTGTTACGCATGCCAGCCCACCGACTCCCGCGACGTGTGTTGTTTGCGCGCCGGGGGTGTGGATGGAAGAAGAGGAGGGGTGGCCAAGCGATGACTTGGTCCAGAGGAAATGAAGACCATCACTTCGAAGCTGGCCTCACTTGAAGCGTCTCGGCTCCCTGGTTGGGGTCCCAAAGTGGATGAACATGTTTGGCTGCGTACACTTGCTGATATGGCTAGGAGCCGACCTCAGTGGCGTTCGTGCTGTGAGTTGCTTTGTCCTACCCAATCCCTCTTAGCCTCCCCCTCCAACCACGATCTCATTATTTAGGATTTTATAATTTTGCATAGGAAAGTACTTTTTTCCACTGCATAGTAGCCGGCAGATAGCTTATCGGAACGATGCCCATCCGTTGCCGGTAGCTCAGCTGGCTTGCACCTGTTGTATTTTATTTTCTTTTTTCTTTTAGGTATTGTGGCACAGCAGCTGAAGTGTTTCCCACCTCTAGCTAACGTGTATAGTGTGTGTGCTTGCGGGATCGCTATCGTTGCGGTGCACTGATGAAGCCCGCGATTTAGGTGTCACAGTAGTGAACAGTTTTAAACCTACGGCACAATGTCCCCATGCTGCCAATAAAGCGCGACAAGTTTTTTCTCCTCAGGACGGCGCTGAGTAACAATAAAGCAGAAGTATTCTTGTCGTTGTACAAAGCAGTGGTTAGGCCACTTCTGGAGTACTGTGTTTAGGCCTGGGCACCGTAACTCAGTACTGACCCTATGTGCATAGAAAAGATTCAGAAATTTGAGACCAGGAGGATCAAGCCTCAACGAAGGAAGTCGTATGAAGATGGCTTAAGCAGCTAAGAATTGTTTTCCTTAGAACAGCGCAGATTCCGAGGGGATTTGATGGAGACGTTTAAGATCAGTAAGGGGCTCAGCGGTATCAGTCCCACCCATCTGTTTGACTTAGCTAAGTCAGACCACCTGTGCGGGCATCACCTGAAGCTCAAACAATATGGGGCTCGTTTGGACATTAGGGTGAAACTTTTTACAAACCGACTAATTATCGTGTGGAGCAAACTTCCTTCTGATTTAGGGGATGGTGAGACTGTAGAAGCCTTCATAAAGGGTGTAGATAAGTGTTGGTCTGACCTTTTCCCACAGATATTGTAATTATACTAGAATACCTAGTGTATTCGGATGCTGACACATGAAAGTGCAACGATTGCTCTTGTTCTTACTTCCTTCTTTTGCAGAAGCCAGAAGAATCAAGCCAACTTTAAAGTGCCGGGGGTTGTTTTTTAATCATCGGCACAAGAAACAGGACGTTTGTTGGGCGAAAATCTCTATCGTCTGTAGTACCTGACCTGACCTTACCTGACCTAACGTCAGGATAAGACGAATTGTTGATATGCATAACCTGGCGTGGCCAGTTGTCTGCCTCTTGTAACTTGAGAGCACCCCTCATTCTGAGTGTCTGCGTCCCAATCGGTTTCCAATACTTGTATTACGACTCTTTGATGTTACCGTGTAACAAGATAATATGGAGTTTTTTCGTCAAATGCTTCTCTTTCAAGAGGTTCTTTTCTAGTATCTTGCCTATATGGAACTTCCGTCTGTCCCCCAGACTGGCTTCCATCCTCGAAATGCAGTCAGGCCTTTTTATTATTACAATGTTTACTTCTTCATCCGGCTTCTGAAAAATTACGTGTCCCATTTGTTTCATTAGCATGAGCGCCGTATAGAGTATGCAGGAATTGGTGTTGCTCATTGTCCTTGCATATACTGTGTATGTGTTTATGCCTGTATTGTGTTTGCGAGTGAGGAGAACAATCGAAAGGTTGACACATAATAACCTACATATTTTCTCCAATTTGACGAAATTCAGCTTTCCATGTGCAGCTGAACAAGTCAAGTCAATTGAAGCTTTATGTACCCAGACGGGCGCATGTGCAGCATATTACAGTATCAACTGGGGCTTAAGCGAAATGACAACTTGCCAAGTGCCAAATTCTATAACTGGATACGGAAAAGGGAAAATAGTGTCACTAGAGTAAAAAGGCTGGCGTTCTTGCGCACTGAGTGCATACTGATAAACAGAATCCCCTTGTTCTTTTTCCAACCAATAGGATATGGTTTTTTTAAGTTCTTCTTTTTAATTGTTTTCAACTTGCCAAAGGTTCGTGGCCAAAACCAACAAACCATGCATAGTGTGCGGTATCTGGGCTTCGCATTCCAGATATCGGTCTTGTTGATTTTGGAAGTACTTTGGACAAAAAAGCTGTCAAATTCTTCCTATATAATTTATCAGATCCGCAGTGAGTAAAGTAAAAATGATGTTTAGTGAAAAGGCGAAGGGCGATTTAAAGGCCCCGCCCACAGCCCCGCTGGTGCGTATGCGTGGCTATTATTTTCCATACATTTACATCAGGACGCACTGTTATCGCTTATCCGATCCAGTTAGCGTGGACACGATCGAGTACTTCGCTGGCTTTTGGATGTTGATAACTGGCTAAACAACGCACGCCTCCTTACGCAAGGAATTGATCTTAGGTCGCACCAAGTCGCATGGCTTAACTATAGACACAAGATTTTTCACATGTCATCGGAACTACCTCTATTCTGATTGACTTAAACTTGACCTACCGATTGACATGGTTCGCACAATAATCCCTACTAGACTAGCTGTGCTCATGACTAGACAGAGTGAGTTTCCACAGTGCACACAACTTCATTATGCACCTACTCGACATAGCCGAAATGAGTACTCGCTGGTCTATCCGTGACATCAATGAGAAGTGGACATGCCATAAACGGGTGCAACACACGACATGCACCAAAACAATGCAACGGTTAGACAAGGATGTAAACGTGAATGATCGCAAATAGCGTCAACTAAGATGAACGATTAATCACATGAAGATATCCGACCTAAGTTATCCACAGCCTGAGTCACTCCCAGTTGTCAAACTGAGATGCCTTGTTACAAATCCCGGCGGAATGACTGTGACAGCGAGATTGTACAATTGGGCACGCGGAAAAGATGCAGCCCAGTCAGTATGAGCCACTCAGATCATCAGCGGGATGTGTGAAAGAATGGGGCTTTGGCTGCATGGCTGGGCCATGTGCTGATTGACTACAGACTCACTGGGTCCAATTTGGAGTTCTATCCGTTCCTCGTTGTCCTCGGTTTCCTGATATCAGTTTTCCCATGTTTCGTTATACTTATTGGTGTGGCAGCTTCCTTCTAAGGCAGCGTGGATGGTAATCAAGTTGGATATGGCGGGCACATGTCTATTAGCCCAAGTGGACAATATATCACTATTGAGACACGTGCTCCAGCTTCAGGTCAAACGGGTGAACCAATCTGCAAGCATTTACATTATCTAAGACTGCTGGTAGAATACATTTGTTCCGCTTCAATGTCCGATGTCCTAAGCATCACACTGGTAGGAGCCGGTCACTGAGTACAGATCTTGGTGACGTAAATCATGGAGCGTAATGTCAAAATCCCCAATGAAGGCAACGATGCAGGGTCAAAAAGTGTAGTCCGAAATGAAGCAAAAAAAACACCTTGACAATCCACAACTTGAGCATATATATATATATATATATATATATATATATATATATGCTACCATATATGTGCACTAGTACTATACTAGATGATTAAAAAGCACGTCACCCAAGTCACGTAAGAGGGACTGTGAACAAGGTATTCTTACACAGAGCGATGGAACATATAGTTTCGACGAATGAATGGTGACCAATAATGTAGATATAACAGATAGAGTTCCAAAGTAGGGAGGTATATCTCTACAGAGGTTACCTAAGCGGGTAACCAGAATATCTCAGTATAGAGCTAGAACAAAGTCCGATGGAGAAGGTACATTTGAGGATATTCCTCTACTCGGCCTCCATCCTTCAGTGTATACTGATCATACGAATTCCACATGTAGATAACTAAGTCCTCCACCCTTCATTATCTGTGATGTTATTACAAAAGTGTCCATAGGACGAAAAGTAGAAGAGGCTATATGTACGTCGAAATGAATGAAGAAATTCCAACTGCCTCAAGTAACACCACAACCGCACCATTTCATTCATTGTTGGGAGACTTCTGGATCCGCTTAATTTTCCGCATCAAGGTAACTAATGTCTGGGCACGTGTATTCTAAATCGTCTAAAACGTTGGATGAATGCTAAAGCCGTGTGATCGCAATTATGTCGTCTTACCGGTTACGTCTAAATTGTGTGGCATTATTCAGCAAGGCTATCCATATTTCGCTGAGGGTCGTAACATACTGCAATAGGCATAGCCATCTTCGAGTTTATAGAAAGCAAATTTCCCAACTGTTGAGTACTTTGGGTATAAAGAGGTTAATTAAATTTACCTATCGCGTGGTTAAAAAATGAATGAACTGTTTGTTAAAAATTGCCTTAAGGTCAGATGTTTGAAGCTCAATTTGGTGAGGGTTAGATGTCAAGTTCATTTCATGCAAATGCCTTGAAAATTTGAGTACAAAACTTTCCGCTGCAGGAAAAACGGATTTTTTGTTCTGGACCATAGTCTGGGTGCTAAGCAGTGTATGGGACAACGCAGTGACACAACGCGGACTATGTAGGACAGGGATACCCAAAGTTCGGCCCGCTGGCCAAATGCGGCCAGGATTAACATTTAAAATAGACAGCGGTCTCATTTTAAAACAAAAGATTCAAGCTTGGACTTCTTCAGTACGGACGACATTATATACGTTACAAAAGTTAAGGACATTATGAGTACACAGTTCATTGGCGTCGGATACTGGCAAAAATCAAGGATGTGGTATTGCTTATTTTCAACCAGCTAGGAAAAGTCACCCTAATGCCAATGAATCAATGACATGTCTTTAATAAAGGCAGCGCAGAAAAGCGTAAAACTATTAAATCGCACTGCATCATTCATTAACAGGTTGTTTGCGTCAAACATATTAGGTGTGCTTATGTTATAAAGCCACTGATAAAAGCTATGGAGTATCTTCAACCTAAAATCCTGTTTCTTCTGCAGTTTCAGCACTTTCTACTTAACATCCACGATGAATATGGGGATGCTTTGTATCACAATGATGTTAAATGGCTCATTCGAGGAACAGCACTTCATTGCTTCGACTCTCTTAGAAAAGAAATTGAACAATGCATATAAGATAAGGGACAATGGTTGCCAAATTATCTGATCCTGCTCAGCTGGGTAATTTTGGATTTTGATCGATATTCCACAGCACTTATTTATTTACTTGAACATGCTGAACACGAGCCTTCACTGTCAGAATGCAGTGATATACTAATTGCATTTGTACACCAAGTTCTGTAGAAATAAGCAGCCACCTTTTCAACGACAACTATCTCAACCGCAGTCCAATACCAGCCATTTTCCATAACTATAGGAAATCATGAGAATTCTTCAAGAAAGCGACACCAATGCACAAATGCAGAAGTAAGTCCCTGGCTGACGAGTTTCAAAGGCGCTTTCGGGAGTTTGTAGCCAATGAAAAGGAGACCGGGCTTTTCTCTTTGCCTTTCTCTGTAGACTTTGGCCATGCGACAGACCACCTGAAACTAGAGCTCATTGAGTTGCCAAGTGAGCTTGAATGTTACGATCAGCACCAACAGCTCTCATCGGTTTTTATCGCCAGCTGGATAAAGACAGATTCCAAGATATTCAAACATCCGTTAAGAAAATACTCAGCTTCTTTAGCTTGACATGTGCGAGCGGACATATTCAGTTTCGAATTTTAACAAGAACTGTGTGAGGATGGCTATAAGTGATTCTTACCTACGTGATAGCTTGCATATCAAAACCAGTTTTATTGGGCCTAATCTGACCAGTTTACTGTAGTCAAGATCCAAGTTTCACCCTTCATATAAAATGTGCAATAATATATTTACAGCATTTGTCATTTTTGGTTATCAGCTGATGTCAAATTAATTGGACACACTTGCTGACATGGCTAGGAGCCGACCTCAGTGGCGTTCGTGCTGTGAGTTTCTTTGTCCCATCCCATCCCTTTTAGCCTTCCCCTCCAACCAGGATCTCACTAGTTAACCTTATATAATTTTGCATAGCAATTTTTTTGATGCACAGTAGCCGGCTGGTAGATTACCCGAACGATGCCCATCCGTTACCGGTAGCTCAGCCAGCTTGCCCCAGTTGAATTCTTTTTTTCTCTCCTTTTTTCTGTGTGTAGCGGCACAGTAGCTGAGATGTTCCCCACCTCTAGCTAACGTGTATGATGATGATGATGTCAAATTAAAATATGGCTCGATAAGTTTTTTAGCTCACAAAATATGGCCCTCATTGAGAAAAGTTTGGACACCCCTAGTGTAAGCGAACGTGTTGTTTGGCTGAGGTAACACGATTCAAACTACCATAATTCCCCCGTCGCCCCTTTATTCACAGTTCCCAACAGTTTAAACTGAGAAAGTGAATTTTGTCTACCAATGCACATGAACTTCATTATCAACTGATTATTGCCCTTCGTATCGGACTTCTCAGGGCACCTTGACTGTATAGACCCTCAAGGTTGCACTCAAAAGGTATTCCGCGTCTTGTGTTCTCTCAGCTAAACAGCTCAGGCAAACGAAAAGCGCTGAAACCTTAAAGGCATGTAGCTTATATACCTTAGCAGGTCGCAATGGAAAAAATGTGGAGTGTGCTTGGATTAGGAACTACCCGTTAACGGAACCTTGACTAACTCCCTATTAACCCTTGCCATTTAGTTAGTGGTGCTGTATCCGAAACAGCGGCCATTGGGTGTTGCTGGCTGTCAGTGCTGTCTAACACGGCCTGCCACATCAAACAGAGTACCCGAAGCTGCCATTTGAATCATGAATCTCACATTCACCAAGCAGTGTTTTATCAGTGACCTTTCTGAAGAACCAACGAACTGATAAGCGCCACACAACAGATTTTAATTAGCAACAGAACTTCGCAAGTAAACTGTAGGATGATAACTTCTTACATCGACAATCTGACGATATCAATAGTTTGTTTTAAATGCGACTCAATTTGGATGATATGCCTAGAGCTTTCAAAAGAGAGCTAGACAGAAAAGGAACTACAGGCTGTGGACACGTAATGTTAATTCGGCTCCCTGAAAACAGATAGCTAGATGCTCCTTGGAAGCAAACCAATAATCTATTACGTTAGGTCATAGTTCCGGCTTTTGAAATTTGGAACAACATACCGGCTGAATTATCATCTGACAAGGCTGTGGAAGTGCGGTGTGCACAACGTCACTCGCATTTAGCGGACAATTGGGTGTTTTCTTGCCCGCACAGTCCGTTAAAACGGGTGTCCGACCAATCTTTGTTACTCCAACCCGGTTTTGTTGATAGGAGGTAGATGAAGCATAATGATTTTAGGAGTCCAGTGGACAGCCACATCAGTGAATAGTATACGAAATGAAATGCGTCATTTTGATTCATGTTTGGGCCAAGTGATCAAGTAGGACGGTAGGATATACACCAAATGCCAGTCATCCTGCAGCGAAGATAATAGAAGTTAATATCAATATCCTACCTACAAAGCAAGTCCCCAACGAGCCTCACTAGCAATAGCCCCAGTTGCATCACCTTTTATTTGCTATCTCAACCGTTTAGACTGGTAACTGAAATATCTAGCGTATGAATGACAAGGATTTGCATAAAGATACCATTACGTTTTATATAATGCACTCATTGATCAGTTTGAAAAAGATCGCTCACCCTGATAACTCTTCTTTTCCTTCAAGGCTTTGAGTCAAACGTGATGATGCTAGCAACAACTGATTGTCCTGTTTGTACGGCTGCTCCAAACATGTAAAAGCAACGGTCCCCTTATCGGAAGTTGCATTCGACTCACTTTTGCCATTCACATATACTGGTACCGGCCTACCGATAAGCGCAATAGTGGGGCATAAACTTCTGGTGGACACGGATCTTGTCGACTGTCCGAGCTGGTCAAACCAACTGTCCGAATTGGTATTTATGCAGGTAGCTGATTTGTACAGCGCCGATGTGCCTGAATAAATATTACTTCGGCTATATGCATAATCAAGACCGGAATCATTTGGACACCGGATTGACAAGATAACTTCGTTGCGAACCACTCGTTCACGACTCCAGCATCTTGTCACTTCTCTGCGGTGACGCTCCATTAGCATGTTCGAATTGTCCGTAGGTATAATTGTCTCCATAATATCTTTTAACTGCTGACTCACAGAATATCTGGATTCAACTTCTGTTCTTGTGGGAGGGTGTAATGCCTGTGGACTAAAGGTGGACTGACGCCCATTGAGTTCGTCTAACGATTGACAATGCTCAAACTGTAGATCTGGGCCGCAGAAGCGAGCCGATGGTACCTCAGCGGACAAGAGACGTTCCCTTTCTGAGGGACTCATAAGACTCGGTGCGGTGACAGTGCGTGTGGCCTTTCGACCCCTAACAGGGTGCTTCACCGAAGTCATTTCGGTGTCACCTTGTCAGAAAGGCGCGAAAGAGGTCTGGGAAGATTGATGACATTCACGGCAGCTGATCTTGGGTTTCAATGTGCCAGTGTACCTCATCGAATGTCAATCATCACAGTGCGCTTCACTACCAGAGGCTGCAGAAAGTGTTGCACGGATGAAAAGTTGACTTGGTCACTTGTTCCATTCAGACAGAATCCCAGAGTACATAACTGTACACCCGTTTTCCGTCTTTTAACCAACCGAATCAGTGTTTGCCATACGCAAACGCACCAATCGAATTAATGGGTTCACTACCCTTACCATGGGCATTTGTGCACCCGGTCACAGCCTCGCTTTTGGTGGCCTTGTGAAACAGTTGCCACAGCGTTGCGACGAATGTATATCCGCTATGTTGCCCAGGGCTGAACAGCGCAACTAACGGAGCAGAAGTGAAGTGATCAATTTTGTTATCAGCATCCGTGAACAGCTGTGATAACTTTTGTCCAGGCAGTGAAGTCGGTATGGAATGGGAGTACTTTAAGCTACGTGCCTGTGACAGAATAACATAATCGTTGTTTTCACCTTTTGTGGGTACCGCATCGTTAATAATCGGAACTATTGCACATTAATAACGTTGGGACAGTAGTGAACATGCTGGCTCACCTCGTTCGGTAAACACAAAGGAACTTGGTTACACTGCAGACGAAAGCAAATGGTAAACGTAGGATGGAAACGTATCTAAGCATTCCACGAAATCTAGCGGTTCTATTCAGTAGTCGAATTGCTGAAACTCGATGTTGCGTTATCAATACGGACTGTAAAGTTTGCCTAAAATAATTAGTCGGATACTATGACAAGAGCACTAGTTCAGTGACCGCCGCGTTTTCTGTGCACCATGTAACGTTGACTGAAAATAATGACCGGTTGATGTGGCTTCCTTTCGCCATCGGACCAACACCACTGATGGGGCGCCCACTTCAGTCAGTGGATCCGTATGGAACGTAATTCGGGTCGAACAAGCATTCTTAGGTGCTCACATGTCAATTCATACGACGTTGCTTTATAAACGCGCCAATACTTCCTTTGCGCCTACATGAATGAAGATACCTTCATGCTTGTATCATTTACTACTGACACATAAGTATCGATATTTAAGATGAAAAGGCATTTTACCCCAGTAGAAAAGTGTGTTAAGGACGAGTACCAAGACTTTTAACGTGGGCCCCAGTGCAAGCAGTACAGGTGACCGTGGCTGAAGCCAACTATTTCCCTACTGGTCGCCACAGTAACTTATGATAAGGAACAGAGTTTCGAAAGTGTACTCGTAAATTTGCGACCAATCAGCTAGGAGGCATGTTGCAATACAAGCAGCAACTGAACGATGACACTGGTCAGCCTAGGAGCAACGCTGGAGAATAAGGCTGTTCAGGTCGATAAGTGTAAACGACCGTGCATCCAATGGCCTGTATGTAAACGGGTGAATTGCGTTCATTAGGATGGAGGTAAAAGAGTAGAAACTAAAACAAGAAAGTGCCAACTTGTTACAAGGGGACCTTGTCACACATTGTATTAATTCTTCCGGCGGCTGGCTGGCTACCTCCCATGACCTTGCTAAACATTGCCATCTTCTCTCTGCAAGATGTTATTACAGTATCTTACAGTATTTTAATTTTGTTGCAACAGCTGTCCTCAGTCAAGCTATGAGCAGCCAAGTCTAATAATAACGGGGACAAATCTGCGTACGGATGGTGAGAAAAGAGAGTTCGGAGAAGATCACTGGACCTTTGTATTCGCGCTTGCTGGAAGAACTCGCGCCCATTTGCTGAAACATTCCCCACTCGGCCTCGCATAATACACAGTAATTAACTTCTCATCCATCTTTTTATTGCATTCGATAAAGATTGTGTCCGACTGGTCATAGCAGTACTTGCCAGGGCTGGCCAACCGTCACATTCTAGCTAGTCAGTGTGCGATGAGAACCCACACCATTGATCGCACGAGTCTGTAGTGGACACCACTGGACCAGCTGTCACAACAAAGACTGACACGATTAAATAAAAATTTGTATGTTCCCAGCATGCAGGCTTCCGCGTAACAGCGTCTTAAAATTAAGACACTCGTTCACCTGCGATATTCATAGCAGCCTAGGCAGAGTACTGATCACATGCGAGTAGTGGAACGCACTTGTGCTATGTGTTGAATTCAACACAATTAGACTGTTAGACGGCCGTTACACATCCAGTAAACTCCACGATGCCGTTCAATTCCTTCGGGGCGTGTCTGAAGTCGGCATTCTTGATACTTTAATTGGGACTATAACCCGCAACTGCCCGTGATCAAGTCAGTCGAGGCGAACCTAGATGAATCCTTGGTTTCAGTCGCTGGTTCCTAAAAGTAAGCTAAGGAATTCTTTCTGCCCACATGTCATGTGAAAATTGCCCTTCTGAAATGTTCCAAGAAGAAGAATAAGTGGCCTTCCAACACTTCTCTTAATCCGTGATGGTTGCTGGAATGAATCTGATGATGATCCTAGGTTACGTACGGATAGTAGCGTAGGACCATTAGAATTTTCTTAAAAACAACGACCACGCTAACAGCAAAACAGCAACATCTTACAACAACAAGTTACAAATTCGCTCAGCAGTGGAGAGCTAGATATCTACACGAATTCCTGCAGTTGATAGTGACGAAGTCGCATGAGTTTGGTTTAGCGCTGCGCGTTCGCTTGTCATTCATTTATAAAGCAACGTGTATATCAGTGGCAAATAGTGTGCCTGTTTAATAGAACACCACTGTGGTTAGAAAGAAGCGACAGGAATTTGCTTTTATAAAATGCGGGGCGTTTCTGGAAGTAAGGAAAGCAGGAAGGAAAGGACAGATGACGTAGAAAGGTGGCATACGCCGTTCAAATTTCGCCGCTGTTCTGAAACAGCAACTTAAAAATGGAATACTGATGCTGGTGTTTTCGGTCCACAGTGAAAGAAACTCTGGACAGTAGACAATGTGGGGATAGACGGATCCGTTTAGAAGTAATTTTAGAAGGGTTTGCGAACAACTAATTGGGATGGTTTGCAGGTAGGATTTGGCCTTTGCTACAAAAGTGGTTTGTTGAAGTACGTGTGAAAAACTTCCCTCTAAATTGCCTACTACCGTGTCAGCATGCGTCGTCCTTCTTATGTTATAATAGAGTCTCAAGCGGAGCTGAATTTGGGAATCTAGTGAAAATTGATCGGTCAACAATTACCAGCCCGCGTCAAAGGAATCAAACTAGCTGTTAATATGATTAACCCTTGGAGTGGAACTCAGTCACTGGCTGAAAACCAGACGCGGAATAATGAACGACCTTGACCTCCTAAATTAGCACGTTTCGGTTACCAATAAATGGAGTTAACCTGTGCTGTAGAGATACACGCTCTGTCTACCGAGTTCATTTAACATATTGGACTGCGTTATTCTGCGAATTACTGCCTAACAAAACCCTTAAAGTCAGGAGAAATAAGTGTGTTGTGGGACAAAGTACCTAAGCACAGATAACTACATTTTGTGCATAGACCACGTGAAAAAGAGCACAGTAAAGTCTATCCTAATTGGGTATTTGGGAAACCTTGTTACTGTAAGGGTGTGCCACACCTGCCCTGTGAATAGAGATATAATGCCACGGCGTAGGTGATATCTGAGATATTCGAAGAGCTGTTGCTGTACTTGGAACATCGAATTACGATCGAAAGTAGAAGAATTCTTCCTGGGATTGACAATTGCCCCTCACATGATTATGTGCCCACCCATTCGGAATATTTGAAAAATTAATTATTTCCTCTAAGTACCCCCTCGTTTCCGTAGTTACTCGATCCGCAAGAAATTCACGCACTGAAGCGCCATTACCTAGCTTATTTAGTCCTGTCTATACTGTGTAACAGTAAAGCGGGGAGTGAAACGAATGCTCATCTTGTGGTAGCAATTTAGATACTCAGTGTTGCATGGAGAGCACAGAAATAAGAAATAATCACGTTGCTTTAGAAAAACTGGGGGGTTGTGTTGCAGACGACATCACGGAGGGTGAAGTGCTAGGTGGCGCAGAAACAGACGAGAATTAGTGATGTTCATATATAAAGCTGGATGTGCCAGAGGGTGTGAACGTCCCTGACAACGTCAACATGGGCTGACTTGGCAGTGCAAAAATAAAACACGATGATGAAATTGTGGCACATAGTATGACTGACGAAAATCCATGTGAAAACGAAGCGGGTGATGGAGATGCGCCCAAAGTGAGCCACAAAGTCTAAACCCTGTGCAGACATCAGGTATGGCTCGTAGACTTCAAGCCTTTCTTTTGTCATTGATTGGTGTTCTAGTAGCTGTCTGTAGTTTAATCGCAATGGTTCGCGACTGTGGAATGGCTTTTGTGTTGTGGGGTGTTCAGTAGTAACTCACGATTTTTTTCAAAAAATTAGTCCAGTACATTTTGCACCTGTGCAAGCTATCATTTAATTTGGTGAAGAACTACAAAACACCTATTACAATGCATGCAACTCATTGCTTCCTTCATTGTCTTTTTTAGCGTAAAACATTCAACGTAACAAGCAAATTTATGAAGTCCTCGAAACTTCCTTATACTGTCATTTTCTTACATGTATCATGCATATTTTCTACCGGCTAGTTAATCCAAATTACAACAAGTACACAATAAAACAGGACACGGTGTAATTAAATCTGAGATGACAGATGCAGTGTTAGAAGAGAAGGGCTCAAAAACAGTCCACTTCAATGCATTCCAAGCAATCGAAAAAACAAACGTCTGCCTCAAATCAGACCGTCTCATCGATTGAGATTGCTTGTCGCAATCCAACGGGAATTCCAGCACTGCACAACGAAACTGCAGTGACATAGTGCATCAACCCCTACGGTGAGGTGGAGGCACATGCACGATTTGTGCTTACCCACACAAGTGTGTGTACGTGGCCAAACCGGCGGGACAGCCTATGATGCGTTGAGGCTTACGGTGGTTAGATCCTGACCGGTGGTCTACCCACTGCTGTTACTGTTGTATCATGAGCTCATGTCTTGGACGCTTCCTTTTGACAATAGCTGGATGGTAGTTTGATTAGGCCCTTCTGCTTGCTAAGAGCCAAGACACCAAACAGCATGAGGCAGTGAACTGACCACCTGCTAGACCCTCTGCCATTCGGGTGTAAATTTAATCGAAGGTTTTGGCTGATGACCAGAGTAGTTCTGCTGGCAGGTGTGTGCGCGCTGCCAGTATCCCAGTTCATCCGTTTCGGAGGTTAGGAAGTAGTCGATGGCCTTCTTCCCGTAAATGTCAACTATGGGAGACAACAGGTCCACGGGTTATAAGCTCACCGCTCGATTGGCGTAGAGCACGAGCGCCACGCATTGTCTCGGAAGCTGGGAAAGAACCGCCGGGTGTTTAATGGTGTGCTACTGTCCGCTCAAGGAATGCAGCCCCTGATCAAATTAGTGCAAACCCGTCAAAACTCTCTTGCCTCTGGCCGTGGTCACAGGTTTATACCTTACTACAGTCGCAAAACACATAGGAATTGTTCCAGAACTTCAAAGATTGTGTTTGACCGACCTAAAGAAGATATCAATCTGTCTCTACAATCACATTTCCGAGGTGGAACTGATCCTCACTGCCTAGTGGGTCAGGCTATTCAGCAAACGGCTCCGGGTGGAGTCCGTCTTGCAAATCCCCGAAGCACAAGCACCACCTCGCGTGCGAGTGCCCACCAATGCAATCGTATGCCTGCGCGCAAAGCACTCGGCATCGGGTGTTGGAACGTGCGCACACGACTGGACCGGAACCCGAGTGACCGCCCCGAGCGACGCACTACACTGATCGCGATGGAACTGGCGCACTAGAGCATCCAGATTGAGTCGCTCAGTGAGACTCAGATTGCTGAGCAAGGTCACATGCATGAAGCTGGAGCAGGCCATATGTTCCACTGGGTGGGCAACGCCGCCTCAGCATCATGTGATCACGGGGTCGGAGTTGCAATATCCGATCGTCTCAATGGACAGCTAGTAGGTAAACCAATAGGCATCAGTGCGCGACTGATGACCGCTGGCGTACGAATCAGAACAGGTACATTTACCACTTTCTAAGCACGTACTCAGTGTTATCTTTCGTCACGCCTGATCAATTCTACACGCAGCTATCCTCCGTGATACAGTCCGTTCCTAAGAGCGACCGACTATTTCTGCCGAGTCATTTCAACACGCGCGTT
This sequence comes from Dicrocoelium dendriticum, assembly GCA_944474145.2. Lineage (NCBI taxonomy): Eukaryota > Metazoa > Platyhelminthes > Trematoda > Plagiorchiida > Dicrocoeliidae > Dicrocoelium > Dicrocoelium dendriticum. The sequence continues at coordinate 123,468,464 of OX104063.1, read as the reverse complement.
GGACATGATGTATCGCTGTGGGCAGATGTTATTGGTCCGCATGACATTGGTTCAGCGAATGCGAACGGTGACAGGCTGCTCACACTGCGTGCCACCCACAGCCTGACGATCAGCAACACTCGGTTTGCGCTGAATGTGAGTGATATAGCAAGTAGGACGCACCCACGGAGTGATCAAGCTCACGTACTCGGCTATATCATCGTACGTCAACGTGATATGCGTGAACTGTGCAGGACACGTGTACTGCGTGGAGCTGACTATGGCACTGAGCACAAATTGGTTCGGACCAAATACTACATATGTTTCCGTAAATCTATGTAATGCACATTTGCGGTGTGCCAACGTAAAATTAACATTCTCTCCCTCGGTATTGTGACGAAACGCGTTGAGCTGGAGTAGGTCATTGCTGCAACCCTGTGTGCTGTGGAGTGCATAGGAGGCGATCAGTGGCAACACATTCGTGACCAGGTGACATGTATTGCTGAGGAGATCATCAGGCGCGAAAACTGTAAACGGCCTGACTGGTTGGATGAGCACACTGCAACGATTGGCGCATTAGTGTGTGATAAAATTGCAGCATTTGCTGCTCATGTGGCAGACCCCAGTAACTTGGGGAAGAATGGGCAGTTTCGCCAACTTCGACGGCGACTGACCCGAATGCTCTGTCGCATTAAGTATGCATGGTGAACAGAGAAGCTGAAGTCGATGGAATGCTTAACCGAAGGCCGCCAACACAAGGAATTCCTTGACTCCTTGAAGGCGGTATATGGACAGAGGTTGCAGCCACTGCGAAATCTGATCGATGGTAGTTCAGGCGCTGCGTGCACACAGACTGCAGACTTAATAAAGGTCTGATGTACTCCCTTTGAATGCGTCTTACGCAATAGTTAAGAGATTGATTGGCCTAATTCGACCGGTCTGCGGCAGCACGAGGTGAAGAAGTGTCTGGCAGACACAGGCAGTGGATGCGATGCAGTGAGCACTTGCGCAGCTGCGGAACGGCGGGTGTGCCAGTGCAGAAGCGGTCCCGCCTGAACTAGTGAAACCCTACGGACCCACGTTGTTGTCTGCTCTGCACCACGGTGCAGAACGTGTGGATGGAGGAGAAGGTGCCTCCTGAGCTTAAACATGCCCTTGGGCTACCACTGTAAAAGGGTGGAGGGAGCATGAAATATTGCTTGAGTTGTCGTGGTATCAGCTTGTTGAGTTGTGTAGGCAAGGTTTTTACCTGAATCGTCCTCAACCGCATCATCAGTCAGGTTATGGAACCGGACGTGGCTGAAGAGCAGTGTGGATTCCGTTCGGGTCGCAGCACCATCGATATGGTGTTCGCGGCTCGTCAGTTGCAGGAGAAAATGCGGTGAGCGACACCAGCCGTTGTACTCGCTGTTGTTGATTCCACCAAAGCATTTGATACGGTGAACCGTAAGTCATGGTGGTTAATATTGCGTCAGTTTGTTTGTCCGAGTAAGTTTGTAGGTTTAATTGAATGCCTGCACAGTGGTATGGAGGTGAGGGTGCAGCTGAGTGGAGAGACCTCATATGACTTTGTGGTTATCTCTGGTGTGAAATAAGGCTGTGTATTAGCACATGCACTGTCTACTCTTTTGCTGCATACTATGAACGCTTGTGCTTTTGATGCGGTTTGTGTTTACGGGGTTCGTGTGGAGCATCGGATTGCTGGTGGATTGCTGAACATCCGTCGTTTCGGGGTCGTAATACTAGGCTGTGAGACAACTATCCGTCTGTTGCCGTTCGCTGATGACTTTGCGTTGTTTGCACACAGTGCGGATGAGTTGCAGCACATGACTAGTTCTCTGGCTTTGACAACGGCCGAATTCGGACACGCCATCAACACAAGCAATATTGTCTGTCGCTTTCAGCCCTCACCGGAAGTGCAATCGGAGATGGTGGGTGAAACGGAATTGTTGCTGAACTATTAGAAACCACCTCCCGCTTCTGCTACCTTGGGATTGTGGTTTTGACTGACCAGCAGATACAAAGTAAGCTGCCTATTCGCGTATCGAAGGTAGCGGCTGTATTCGGGAAGCTTGAGTACCGAGGGTGGAACAACCCCCACTTTACCGTTGGCAAGAAGCTGATGGTGTACAAATCCATGGTGTTGTCCGTTCTACTATATGACAGCGAAACGTGGACAACGTACTGGTGGGATGTGATATATCTTGTGCGGTTTATCAACAGTATCTGCGATGGATTCTACGCATCAGTTGGTTCAACAGAGTGGTAGACACGGAAGTGTTGCGCCCAAGTGGTGTGTATGCAGTGGACTGCATACTTTTGCTGAGACACCTGAGGTGGCTCGGGCATGTGTGGCGTGTGGAGTCGATGTGGATACCGAAACAGCTATTATATGGTCAGCTGAGTTTTAGGAAGCGGCATGCGGGGAAATCGAAGCTTCGTTAGCAGGACATGACCAAAGTGAGCCTCTCACGTTCTAATCTTGATTGCAGGTCATGGGAATCGAAAGCGGTTGATGGGCGTGCACGGTGCCACCTAATCACGAATGCTGTTACCTAGGTGCAGGAGAAAGCTCTCCTGCATGCGAAGAAGCGGCAAGTGCAGAAGCGATAGGTTCCCAAGTGTTGTACTCCATCGACATTGGGCGCATGGTGCTGTAGCACATGCGGTCGCGTGTGCATGAGTCAGGGAGGCCTAGTGAGGCACGAGCGAGGACACTTGGGACCGGTAAGGAAACAACGACGGGTGCTGCTGAGAATGCAGGCAGAACCGACGCAGCGTTAGTAGGTAGGATGCATGCGTTTCCATTTGATTTACTAACGACGTGCTTGCGTGCTGAGATTCTTTATTTTAGGTGACTGGTTTGCTATATTTTCTTACTACTTATTTTGTCACCCCATTTCATTATCTACCTGAATAATCCCTTAACTTGCACACGTCGCTTAAAGGAAAGGTGGTTAAGTTCGATACTTTTTTCTAGTTTGTTGCACGTTTTGTATCTCTTGTTATTCCACCTTGAATTCATTTGCGTTATGTTCATAACGCACTTATTTCATGTTAACTTAGCGAACGCTTGTGTTGAAATATCCGTATGGTATTTTCGATCTATTTTATTCGACATTTCATTTTATGTGATTAGGTTTTTGCTTGTTATTTCCGGTGTGGTTACGCTTGATGTGCAAGTTGACAAGATGCCTAGCTGTCTATTACCCACTACCTCTTCCATACTGGCTCTAGGAGACAGTTGGTCATTGCTGGAGGGGACGGGGTGCATGGTCGTTGTGGTCGTGCTAGGCTCAAAGTGTGGTTCCATGCAGTCAGTGTGGAGCGGACTATGGTCCAGTCACCGCCTTGTATGCGTTTGATTCCCCAAATACAGCGTGCTTGCGTTTGCCTGTGAATGAGTGTGGGCAGTCTCCGTTGATGAAACGTAGCTCCCATCAGCATGCCTCTCGGTCTTATTCCTTCGGGTTTACACTGGATATGGGGTGTGTGGATCGAGCTGTGGGTAATGCAGCGCAAGCCACCCATGTTCCCCCTGTAGGCGCAGGCGTTCTGTGGATGTCCTATGGAGGCCATAGTGACAAGCAAATCTGGAACTGGATGTCACCAACCATGTGACCAGACCTACGTTAAGTCATTTAACCAGGGTGCTCAGTTAGTTTTCCGTTGTGTGAACATGCAGTGGTTGGACAAGCAACGGAGATTTGCAGCGCTTTCATCTTGCGCTTTCTCTATCAATTTACTTTCGAACGGTGATACTTAACTGCATTCGCGATACTCATAGGAACAATAGTCACATTAGCAAGCGTACCAGTCTTTGCTAACAGAGCAGTTTCTTAGATACAATTCTTCGAATTATTATGTTGCATGCTAGCATACACATGGTTCATCCCCATTCTGTTTACAAACTGCGACTAATATCCTTATGTGAAGACGATCACAAGCTGTCCGGTTGCAAAACGTTTCCTCAGCTACCGGATCATTAGCACTTATGCAAACCGAAGCTTAATGACAGTGCTCTCTCGGTTAATGATTTCGAATGTGCCAGGTGGGTGTTTGTTCGCATAGTTGTGTGCATCGGGCGAGCAATACAGCGGGTAAGCTGTGCACGTCTGCGGTTAGATTGCTTGGGTATGCTCTGAACTTCGTGTAGAGCGCGCTACCTCAGTTTAGTTGACCTACTTGTTGCGGAGTTTTTCTCTAAGCTGACCGATTGGTTTGTAGACGTTTCGTTGCCAAATTAGTCAACCTCACCATGACGGATTTTTCGGCCTGGTTCACATAGCTTCGTAAGTCAAGTATAGACCGAAGTACTTACTGATGAATTTCTCTAAATGCTAGGCTTTGATCAAGTTACTTGCTCTTCCGAGCATTCTGGCGTTGTTTGAGTCGAATTGATGTTTCTCAGCACCAGTATATACGGGCGTTTTGATTTAATATTGTTTCAGCCAACATCTTGGCAGTCTTCAGGAAGTTTCGCGCCGAGCATTCTTCCTGTTTGTGCTATGTTGTACTCGTTGCGGTCCCGATTGTAGATCTTTAGATCATGTACTACAAGCCTTTAAACAATCGATTGGTGTCTTAATACCTTTCAATATTATGAGTTACCAGTTAGCTTTATGTTTATTCCTAGATATATAATCACGTAAATGTTATAAACATGATAATCTGTCCGGCGTCTCGTTGATTGATTTACAATTTTGACTCCAAGAAGTAATACAAGTCTCGCTGTTATCTCGAAACTTTCACTGATGTTTGGCAATGTATCTACCTGTTCAACTGCTACAGTTGTTGGGATGTGCTATCTCTCACTTGTGGGACCAGGTAGTGCAGTCTAAAACATTTTGGATACAAGTGCTATTTGAGTAGGCTGAAGAGATGCACCTGCTTCGTTTGCCTCAGCTGTGGTACGAAACTGTGATCGAAAGCATTTAGATTGGCTTAGGAAACAGCTGCATTACTGCGGAAACAGAAAACAATACGAAACAGTTGACGGACATCCTTAGGAAAAAGTATGTGCAGCACCAAAATGACAGAGGATGCCGAAATCATCTTCTCCAGATGATAAAGAAGTGCTATTACATGCAGTAGTTCCACCAAAATGGTCGATAGTAAGAACAGAACCAATGTCATCTATTTTGGCTTCTCCAATGCTTTTGACCTCCTGAAGTTTCACATCCTTCTTAAGTTTTAAAGATAAAGATTTGTAAACCCTATCATAGGATAGATCAGAAAAGTTCACCTTCAGCAACGGCTAAAATTACAGTTTCGTAGCTCGTTGATTGATCCCATTGAGCTGGAATGCGTCAATTCACAAGGATCAATGCTATAGCTGTGCCTGTTCCTGATCATCATTAACCACCTCACACATGTTATTGAGTAGAATTCTTGTCTATTTGCTGATAAAAGAGACTATAGGCAATCGGTTATTAGGAAGAGCATGAGTTGCAGAAACCAGAACTAGGCCATGATTTTGAGTGGGCAAAGTTAAATCTACCCTCGTTTAAGACGAATAACAGTAACATGCTTCATCTCTGATATCAGCCAAGTACATACATGGCATATATATGCTCGGAGGCCAAATCTTGCAGACCGACTCGCAGCAGCACGACCTTGTCGTAGAGATTCAAGACAAACTTGACTGGACAAAACGAACTGCAAAACTGTTAAAAACCAGGAACAAACACAGTAGTCACAAGGAGTTCTGATCGTTTAACCCTTGAATCTTCCAACAAATGCTCAAAATGTACTTGAATACACAATTCAGGCCTGGCAACTCTGGCTGAAACGCTACCTGGCTGTACTCGAGATTTCATGGCATAGAGCGGCTAAGAACGTTATAAGCCTATAAAATTTAACATGTCGACTGTGATGAAATCGGTAAAAGTATGTAGATGTAGGTATCGTCGTTCACGACGCGACCTTAAACTAACCTATTATTTATCAATTAATCTACTGAAGCATGGTCATGTCACCATACCAGGTGACACCAGTTGAACCTGGCTGCACAATACGGTCGGTTGGAAGGTCTCCGGAACTTTGATCCGCATTTTCATTGTTCGAGTGCTCTTCCAACTTTTGTTTTTTCTGCGCTCAAGTTATCCATCTATAAAAAGCGGCTTAAAGATACCTTTCAGCATTTGAATTACGTCGCAGGACCCTCGTTCATATAGTGACGACACGACGTACACAAACACTGGCTCGCCAACCCGCACCAAATCGAGCTAAGCGGATATAAAGGTGTACTAACAGGAATACTATGGCGTGTCCACAAATGCGTTGTTTTCCTAGGTGTCAATATTTTCCTTGAAATCATGTATTGCACACACCAGCCTATGCTATGCTTTAGGCATTTTACTTTTATTTAAGCACGGTTCCGTCGTTTTATTTCGTCAAGTTACGTGACTGCTTTAAAAGGTTAACTTGCACGGGGTAGACCCCAAAGTTACCGCCACTTGTGTCCATCTCTTTCACCGTACATGTGGCCCTAACTACTTTGGCCGAACTGCGAGAACGCTTTCGACAAGCTTAGATCGTTTTCAACGTACTTTGATTGCGAATAGTCCCAAGCTGCCACTTAGCTCTACGGCTCAGCATATACTGGGCTGCGCATTATACCAAAATCCTCGCGAATCGTCAAAAATATTTATCCACAGCAATGTTGCCTGTTTCAATTTGTTGAAACTTCATTGATTAGGTCACTGAAACTCGATTTGCGCAAGTAAACTGACTTTATGACTAGTCTCGTCTAGTCTTGGTGAGGTCAATGAAGATTTGCAACTTGGAGTTGGCTACTTTGTACCATGTTTTCCATAGTGCAAAACGTGATAATTCTACGGACTGTACATAAGCAGTTGAGAGGCATACCCGAAACAGCTGAATTCAGAGTTTTCATTGAAATAGTTCACGTTCCTTAGGGTGTCGTCGTATTATTGCTGCCGTAGCGCTGAATTTGGCCCCCCATTGAGTTGATCTTGATAAACTCTAGTTTCCAGTGATCCGGTAGCACTTCTTATTATAAGAAGAATTAATAATGGCAACTTGCAATTCTCTCCTACCCTGGGGAAATAAGTTGCCATCAGATACTTTGTTGACTGATTGGGGTGTGATGACCAAACCCGTGCAAAAATATTAGACTGTGCGAAGTACACATTAAACTCCACACTCGTACTATGACCTGCCAATATTCACAAGTTGGTACAAGTAAGAGTTCACTACATCTAAACTCCATCACACGCTAATCACAACGCCGGAATAGCACTGTACGCCTTCGCATCCTTACGGGAACCGTCAGCACTACGCATTCCATCTGACGCTTGTATGGCTCCATACCGCAACTCGACTTTTACCAGTCCGCGGTTGAAAACCTTGACATTAACGAGCATCGTGACCAAGTTACTGACTAAGTCACCTACTTGCAGGTGCAAATCACATCGCGGTCGTTAACGTCCCACCTAGCTCAATGGTTTCATCCACGGACTGGAAAAGTCGCGTTCCGATTTAGTGTCATACAAGGGTTAGATGAAATGCGCATTACTGAAAACTCGCGGAGGGATGAAATGGCCGTACATAACTTTTCCGGCCATGCGGTTGCTGCCTGACAGTCCAGATTTGATTAACGTCTACTTAAAACGTTAATGCACTCATACTACTTCTTTGTAATATCAAGTCGCTCAAAGCGGGCCCAGAAGGTGGCCGATGCGTAAAGTGGTAACTCGAGCGTCTGATCTTTGCTGGTGGGACTACACGGTAAATGCTTGAGTTAGCACAGTTCTACTAGTTCGGTGGTACCATGTTTCCATTAACAGACTGATTGGGATGGTATCGGAATGTCGCCTTATGGTGCTTCTCAACTGGCAGCACGATGAAAATCCTTTTCCGCAGGACATCAATCAAACCTTTCTCACTGGTTCTTGCATTCGAGTGCTGTACCACGAAATGTCCAGAGTATCCGTCTTTATGTAGTGCTAATAAGATGTGCTAACGCTCAGTAATGGTATTTCTATCTATGGAAAATTTGACGATCTCTTGAGAAATGTGATGCAGATCATTGAACAATGGTTTATAACGGGTAAGAAGCTTGACAAGTCCAGTAGGATGACCATAGAAACGATTACCTAACCAAAGATAACAATTGACACAAAGCAAAGCAAAATTCGGCTTTTAGGCGACTCACTAAGCTATTCACATAAACACTGCTAATTTTCTTCACTGCTATGGTACGCAAAGGGCTGGTGAGCACACTATGTGGTCTGTGTTATTTTGTCCCCAGAGAGATAGAGACGATATCACGCAATGCAAATAAGACAGTGTTTCCTCAAAGCCTTCATTGAAAAGCGTTAGTGTGGAGGAAACTAGGTGAGTTGGAACTGCTTTCAGGGCTCGGGATACCTGAACGAAGCAAAAGTTTTATTGATAATTAACTCGACTGTAGGGCCTGGCAAGTTTGAGTTGATGGCCTCTCAGGTTAGAATTTTGGCTGGCTTGCCTTGGGTCGCAAAAGGCGTGAGTAGGATTCGTCACTATTAGGTAACTTATGCTGAGGTCTTCGCGTCAACGCCGTTACTCTCAGCCGTACAATCCCAGGGTTTGCAGTCTACGGTGGTAAGGTACGTGGAACAAACCCCTGACGAATTTGGTCACCCTACGTTGGGGAGCTTAAAGCGGGTAAATAGCATGTTGGCCCCAAGTAGCCCGTCCTTGGAGCATCTAATCCACATGGGGCCTCGTGTAAGCGCTGAGCGTTTGCGGAAAGATAGACGGCGCGAACATTCCCAGTCTGCGGTGCTGAGTGTTACTTTTCTGTGCCTTTTCAGCCTGCCTCGAACAGCCAAGATCATCTTGCACGATTATCTTGAGATCACTTTTTTGGGGAGCGCGTTGCAACTGCTGGCCCTCATGGCGGTATTCATAGGTCCTCTGGTGGCGAGTACTCACAACTTTACATCTCGTCACTCCGAAGTGGAGCCAGTTTTAGGAGGACCATGTATAGACCCTGTGGAGGTCTCTCTGCAGTTCCGCCTGATCGTTTACTGTCCTTATGTCATACAAGATCCAGAGGTCGTTTGCAAATAGAACGAAGTCCGACTGCAGCACACTAGTAAGATGGTTGAGGATAACTAGGAACAAACGTGGTCCCAGTACCTATAGTTGGAGCACACCACAATGGAAATCAGTTCGGTAGGAAATGGAGCTGCGGACTTTCACATTCAGCTGACGTTAGATGACGTAGGGCTTATCCAACCAGGCACAGGGTCACCGATTCCACAGTTTAGAAGCCTGTGATCGCGAATGCGGTTGTCCAGGCGGTCGAACACCTCAGAGGCATTCAGATAGACGACGTCGATTCCTACCTTGGCATCGGGTAGTTCGTCCAGTTTGCTCCATCTAACAGCAAGTTTTTGTTTAAGGACCGATTGCAGCGGAATCTGTGCTGCTGCGATACTATGTGATTACTTGCAAAGTACCGCATGAACGCCTTTACAATAATACCTTTCATCACTTTGGACAGCACCGGGAGAAGAGCGATTAGATGGCTGTTCGAGGGCTCCACACGGATGCGACTGTTAGAAATAAGAGCGACTATTCCATGTTTTTACATCGTGGAAGCATGTATTTCACCAAGGCTTTGTTGATAATATCGAGCCAAAGATCGGGCAATATTCATGGTGGCTGTGTTTGACCTTATGTCGTCCACACGAGCAGAGCGGTGCACGCGCGAGGACAATAGCCATCACATTTACTGCACTGCCCGATACGTGACTTGACCTTTGGACTGTGGAAGCTGTGTCGTAAGCGGGTGAGATAACGATTCCCCATGGAGAGTGGGGATGAGGTACTGGCGAAGCGCACTGGCCGTCTCTAATGTAGGTAGGGTACGCAGAACTGGGATTACGCGCTACACACTGCGGAGCTTGTTTACGCGCGTGTCTGGTATGCTAGGCTTAATTCTCAACTTCCTTGCTTAGTCCTGTTGGTACTGGAGTCTGTCATTACGGACCAACTAGACGCAGCGATTTCGTAGAGCTATGCAGACATCCCGGACAGGCTTTATAAGCACGCCAGGCTGAATCCCTTAAGGGCATACACTTTAGAGTTCGGCTCTTCAGCAGTAGCTTTGTTTACTTCGGGCAAAGGAGTTTGGTTTCCAACACACTTGCCACTTACCTGGTGAATTGCTTGACTGACACAGTCTGAGCGACATCGAACGGCTGTTCGGCAAGGAAGGACAGGTTAGATTTTGGAACGAGTCCGGACAGGACGTCGTAATAAGTGACGGCATGGGCTTCCCGGTTGTTTCCACAGATGCATTCCTTGTACCAAGTGCAATAGAGGAGCAGCGTCACACGATCGTTACGGCCAAGCAATGCACCTATAAGTACAATGTCAAGCTTTGGTTCCTCGTTGGTGAGCACAAGATCTATAACAGATGGTTTTTCCCCCGTTCTGAATCGCTTGGGGTGATGACAAGCCTGAATACTTATATCAAGGGGAGTATTCCTTACAAGTCAGCTATGTATTGTTCGCTGGGAAGAAGGGACATAAATTGCGTGCATGTTAAAGTCGCCCACCAGAAGGACGTGACTTTATTTCCGGTCCAGGATTCACTTCATGGCAGAAGTTCCGAGGTGATCCCTGTCCAGGGTGTAAACTAGAAGGCGGTAAACTATTTCCAGCAAACGCACACCACTGCACCTCCGATACAGATGGCACAAAAGAGAATTGGCAACTTACGTTTCTGTATTGTGGATAATATCCATATGTAGGTTTGATTTGTAAGTTTGGATACTCTCATCTGCTCGTTCCATCGTTTCGTAGAGGAATCATGACGGGTAGAGCCATCTTAGCATCCATAATCTCAGTATTCAGCCATGTTTTGTTTACGATGCCTGTCTCCAACCGTAGAAACCTGATGAGGACGAATGTCGGTTAAATTACTGAGATATTTTGTGGTGATATACGGGCCGATGAGAGCCTCGGAGGTTAGAAACGTGTTCGCGGATGCGGCTTACAGGTGAGAGTTTATGCTGACCCTTATTGGGTCCTTCAGGCTTGATGTGTGGGGTGCTCAATTGGAACAGAGGGCTGCACATCTAACCCTTCTTCAGTTGTTGAGAAGTTTTGACAGTGCTCTTGTTCTGAGCCGCCGGTTTATGGCGTTAGACATATAATCTGCTTGTTCTGCTCCGCTTCCTCTATTTGTGTCTGTGTGTCCCTCATCTTTATGCGTACTTCGAATGACAAAATTTTGCGCTTTTCCTGCCACCTTTTGATCACCTTTTCTTTCATCCGTTTGGACTGCGACGTCGCTTTTATTAGTTTGGGGACACTCCCTTTTTAGTTTGGTGGTAACGGTAACATTGATGTCGTATTGGCGATCACGTTTTCGAGTGCGAGCACTTCACAGATGAAACCCCATTCATCACAATCACATGTGTTGGCCTCTAGCTCGTTTGATGCCTAAAACTCGGTGACACCATGGACAAGGATCGATTTTACGTCTGTTCGTTTACGGAACTTATCCGGATTATGTTTGCGTTTCTGACGTTTGCTCCAAGGAACATCTGGAAAATTGCGAAAAGTGTATGTGATGGTACGGAGGCCAGTGTCTGACAAGAGAACTGCCTCTGCATCATTCCTGACAGAAGTGTTATTTGGAGTAACCGTCGTTCACCATAGTGTACTGAGTTTGGACGACGGACAACGCACATCATACTGACAGGCTTGGTTTGGACTCCTATTCGTTGATACAAAGAGTCCCACTGTTTTCGGTCATCTAACGGCATGTCTTTCATGGAGCTTGCCTCGGATGCAAGTACACTGGTACTTATAACAGTCATAGCATTACGATGTTGTCTGATGTGGCCTTTTTTGGAGGGATATGTGGCTGCCTACTTTGGGCTGAAAACCAACAACGTCCTGGATGCCCTGGTAGTATTGATAGCACTGAATGGACCAGGTTTGGCAACTGGCTAGGCTACGGTGGACCGTGCCTCTGTCAAAGAGGCGGCAACGATGAACACCTAAGCTATCTGTCCTCCAGTAGTGTACGACCAGGATTGCGACTTTGATGAACTACTCACTACCAACGCCTCATTAGGAGCATTCTCTAGCATTGTGGTGTCTAACTCCGGATCGTTACGCTTAGGTTCGACCTGACTATTCTGTTCTGAATTGGAGTTTGATGTCGAGCGTCTAGTTTGAGGTACTGATTCGTCTGGTTCCGGTGGGACAGCTCTCACGGTGGCTGCTTACACTACAATCTATGCGATTCCGGCGCAGTTATTCGCCGGCACATCTATAGATCTGACCTGTAGAATAGCCGCGTACTGAGTGCAAAACTAATCGGAATCGGTTGTTTTATTACGTTTCCTTATCTTGCTGCGATTGAATTGGGTACGTTTAGAATAGAATGTTTGTTAAAACAGTTGGAGTCTTCTATTCCAAATCGACCGATTTAGCACAGCCGCCTATTACCGAGTAAGCGCTAAATTTTTGACGTTAGGCTTAGCTTCCAGTGGACAGACAGTACGCCCCAACCTGATCTTCGATTAGGTGAATGTCACATGCCGCAGCGTTTAGCCCAGCAGGTTGTCCCAAATGCTGTCAGTCTACTTAGTGATAGGGATCAATGGTGGTTTGTAGTCCATACGTCAGAAACCATTAAGGCTGTGGCATTGTTCTGCCCAAGGAAGCTTGCTATGTACAGATCAAGCAAGTTTAACAGTCGAGTTTCCTATAAGGTTTACGACTAGTGCGTGCAAAATGCTACCGACTTGGCATCCGATGCTAAATTTGGTGGATTAGTTGTACTTGTTCCAAAACACTGAAGATAAATCCTGATCAAGTTACCGTGCACGGATAATAGCGGAACTCCGCGCAGATATTAGTCCATCGCAACATCAGTACCACCCAGCTTTACACACCCCTCTCCTCCTTTTATGTAGCTGAATAGACCAGGCATGTAGTAGTCTTCAGATTGAACCATAAGCTATGACCTAACCTCAATAACACAGTCTCATGGTCATGGAACTGTTTTCGCTTCAACAATGACCAAGTTTGGAAACAGGTGAAAATCAGATGATTTATGATCCGAAGTTCATGGAAGAATAAGAAGTATTTCAATGACTCCGCGGTTCTTTTCTCTGGCGGACTTTTTGTTATGAGCAGGGCTGTGGTCATGGAATAGCAGCAAACATCTGGTTAGCGTACCAAGCCTCTAGTTAATAATAGCCATTCTTGTTCGGGACAATGGTGAAACATAGTACGTTTCGATTATACCGACACCTTCGGGATGGAAATTCATCGTTAGTACTCCATGCTGGTGCCAGAAGACTGTGAGCATGACTTTATTGACTGAAGGTTAGACTTGTGTCGTTTTTGTTGGTAGTGATTCAACGTGTTTCTATTGTCTGACTGGGCTATTATTTCTGGATCATAGTGACCTACTAGTGTTTAATGTTGTTTGATTAGTTCGCTGACACTTTTATCCAGGTTTTACTGACATACTATAAAAGGATTCCCAGGATCTGTGAACATTTCTTGCAACCGGAAAAGCTTGGGCAGCCAGGGCGCTCTTATGAATGACAAGTTTTGTATGAGCGATTGATCAAAGCTAGTTTTTGTCAAACACCCCACACTAATCTTGACATTTTGGACCGCTTGGAGAACTGTTATACCATGATAATAAGGAGTGGCTAGCTCCGCTTGTTGGACGGTGTACTCATGTATGACAGAAGGGGGCTATCGGAATTGGGAGCTGTCTCTAGTAAAGTCCTAATACATTTAGACTGGTGAAACCATTTTGTAACAATATCATGTGATGGTGCATTATCATCACATAAGACACTCATTTCATCATGTTTTCTGTATGGTGTGTGGAACTTTAAGCAAACTTACTTGAGTACCGACTTGTGTTCATCTGGCTCCATAATGCAATTATCTGTCAACTCTGAACCTACGAAAGGAAAACGGTTATTAGTATGGTTGCAAGTAGACAGAATATCTAGGTGAATATGTATCTTTACACGTGCCCAATTCCAACTCTGTACGGTTAAGGAAACTTGATCAGAGGAACATTTATTGAACGCCCCTCGTAGTAGTATCGGTGATCAAAGTGTGCGGTGCACATCCTGTGTAAGAATGTAGTGTAGCTTTTGCCAAATACACTTGCTGACCGTACAAGACGATGCAATCAACGTGTGGATACATGGTCCCATTGGGCTGCAGATGAATAGCATGCCTGCCGAGGTGACATAAGGCGGTGTGTTTGAAAATTTACACCTTCGTCGTCAATGCAGCTAAGCGCTACTGCCTAGTGGAAAGGAAATATTGTATCTACTGCGTATACATCAAAAGAGAACGTAGACTTCCCTTCCGTGTCTAAACCCTAAACGTTGTTGCGTAGTTCAAAAGTGACCTTGAAGGCACACATAACCAGCTGCGCCGGTGAGACTCGATAATTCCGGTCAACGCCGGTGTCAACTGTTAGGAGGAGAGATCTATACTTGCGATGATTAGAAGCAGGGGACTTCCGTCATTGTGAGATTCTGCCACATCATCCATAGGGGGCAGAGCGGATGTAAGAAGTTTGACTTGTTTCCTAGCTACCTCGATAATCAATCCAGTTTCATTGACTTGTTCAATTTGTCAACAACGGCGTCATCGTTGCCCGTCAACTCGCAAATGAAACGGTTGGTGCCTGAAAAAAACATCTGTATGTTCTGCTCGTCTCCTTGTATTTCCAGAATGTATGTTCCCAATCAGTAGTTGTTTGTCATAGTTACTAGGTCTCCATTTGTTTACAGTTTCCTTATAGATTCTCAGTGCACCTTTATTAAATTTAGGCATTTTTCGGTCTCCTGTGAGTAAAATCCGCTGGCCGATTTCATCTCCAAATCCCAAACCGACCTAGGTGGTCATTCGAGGCTGATGTCACGTTAACCAGTTACGCATACAAATGTTCGAATTGCGCTTCCATATTCCGTCTGTCCCACTCCCTTGGTGGCACCAAGGAATTAAAAGCTAATGATGGAGCTTCATAGCAAGAGCGGTCTAATGAAATGGTAGACAACGTTTGCATATATCACTTAGACTGTACGGCTACCCAACGATTTGACTCAAAGAACCAATTTCCAGTCCTTTTCATAGAATTCCACAAAACGACACAAATTCAACTTTTGTGTCTGGTTCTTGTTACCGATTTATGTACATGGATGATGTTAAGCCGTGCATTAAAACGAATCCAGAAACCCTTAACTCGCTGCAGCTTACATCGCAGCCGCTCATAAATATCCCAGCCACAAATCCTGTAGCTACCACCAGCAGATAGCTGACAAAGGCTTATTATGTCGATAACCGATCAGAAAATATACTACAATGTAGCCCATCAGTAAAGCTTGATCGTAATCCCTACTGCACATCCCCATCGAGTTTGAGCATTGTTCCAGACTATTGTACTCCGAACCACCCTAAACGAAATGTTTTATCACCAGCAATTCGCACTGGCTTATTTGTACATTTAGGTGCATACCTCGTTACACACAAGCAAAAGTTGTGTTCCATGCCTATGCAGTTCATAATTAAACACACGCGATTCGGTCTCCGGCACTCTCTGAATCTGACTTCATCTTAATGATAGAGATATCAACTAACCATCCACTTATTCATGCTGTCGTGTCGAATATTATCTCTGTTTTCTCGTATGGCGGAGCTCAACACTTGGTGGAGGTCGCATTCAGTATATATAGGACAATTTACAATCATTACTTTTAAACATTGTACTTATAGAGAGCAACAGTGACCTCATTCTTATACGCCTCGTTATAAGATGTACGTTACTTTTAGGTTGTATTTACTACCCTTCAAATCCAAGGGTGGACAACCTAAAATTCTTTTGAACCCTTGTTCAACCATATAGCAGAATGAGCCTGGTGCTGTGAAGAACCTGCAAGGTACTGAAAAATGTCTGGTGTTAAATGGATATCGTAAACCACTCCTACTAAATATTCGAACCTGCATTCCTGTTTGCACTTAATTGGATGGTAACAACTTGTCCATTCTCCCACCATGGGGACTAACTGACTCAATCGTTGATTACACTAGGCTCATCCGAAGCTTCTGCTACTACTCAGACAAATTCCCGACAGCTTATTTACAATGTTCCAGCTGTACTTCGGAAGACAATAATTTCAACCCCCCATCGTGGCACAATCTGGCGTTCTCTAGAGGCTCCACAACACTATTGTTTCTTACACTTCTGAAATATTTAAAGTGGACAATCTCTTCATTGGTGAATTGCTCGAAGTCGCTGGCTAATGATTTCTACCAACACATTGAATTTTGCACATTCTTATCCCTATAATATTTCTGTGTGCTCTCCTTAAAACACAATCTATTTCCACTTGGGTTAGTCAGTACCACTTGAAAACAAAGTACTTTACGTGTTACGGCGACAAAATATGTGGGTGAACTTGACAAGCTTCTGCAAAACAGCCATTTAACTGACGAAAGGTGTTCACTTAGTAATCGTAATAGACAAATCAAACATACCCAGTTGACAAACATTAAAAACATAACCACAGAAACTAATTCCCTTTCTATTCCAAGTATCCACCTTATAAGAGATCTAGTTTAGACTTGCAGAGATTTGAACTATCACCAATACTAAGTGTCTGTGCAAATTCTGCCTCTGCTTACCAATGGCAAACCATGCACAGTCGAATTCAATCTTCTCAGCACTAAACGTTTTATTTCACCTGATATCTTGCTATAGTGAACGGGACATTTTACCACCAGCCCTAGTAAAACTTAAAGATGTCGATACCCGACAATACTATTGTTTGAAGGTTGACAGAAATTCCAGTTCCATCAAACTAACAGACGCGATCGTAGGTTGAAGGAGTGGAGCTTCAGTCTGTGCTGGATGCATCGGTCGTTTTGGAAACCTGTTAAAACTACGCCGGAGGCTTTCGACAGAAACGCAGATAAAGACAAGCATGCACATAGTCACAGATGGTTGAAGGTTCACTAGGGGCGGTCAACTCGACTTATCTTCCACTTATAAGGTTCGGCGAACGCATTGACTTACAGGTAGGCACAGCGTATGATAACCTGTGTTAAATTTCAGTGAGCATTAAGGCGCGCAGAGCAATATGAAATTGTGCCATTCACTAGACTATCGCTGTGCTATGACTAGTGACCGACTTCCAAGTCGTCGGTATAATCTCTAGTCTTGATTTAGCATCCATCAACTCATTCATTGTTAATGAGTAACTGTCCCGCCTGTGCACCAATCCATTAGGCCTTGTTAGCAAGTTGGTCTAACTACGATATATTCCGGTCTTAGCGTCACAAGATATCCTAATGATCACTGAGACGTCGCTGAAATGTGAGATTGCGGGTTCCGAGATGATTCAACCGGTTTGTTGCTTCTCCGCAACGATAAACTAGGAAGAGGAGTGGGTGTGAGCATTTATAATCAGATAAACTTTCAAAGTGAATTAATGGACTATGCTCAAACTTGGGTCCGTGATTCACTCTGATGCCAGTTGGGAATGCAGGACGAGGACAAATGTGTTGTGTTCGTAGTTTGTCGCTCTTCCGAATCCACCTCAGCAATGGATCACATACTAATGCTTGCTCTGAATTTTGTAATGAATCGGAAATACTGCTATGTCCTTATTAAGGGTGATTTCAATCTTCATCATCTGCACACTACAGTAGCAGCTTGTGAACGGTTCAGAACTCATGTGGGTCACACTCTTATACAAGCACCTCACCAGTCGCAGTGGGTTTAGAACAGCGAATAAGCTGGCAATAGTAAAACTAGTACTCGCGAGCTAGGAGCTCCTGTTTGATGAGTTAGACGCGTGCAGTCCTTTGGGTCGAAGCGATCATGTGACGTCAAAGTTTGATCACATTTACTTCGCTACATAGCCTGATTCAAAGCCCTAACGAATGAAATCTTTAGCGTACTACGACTCACTAACTGCATTCGCCGAAAAAGCTTAATGGATATTCGTGACTGAATGCATCACGTGGCATGGAAAATATTCCTAACAACTTCAGCTAAATATTCGCAATACATCAGTGTCTAAAACCTACCTCCGCTTCCTTAAACTGAAGTCTTTGCTGAGAAGTAGAACACGAAAGCACATAGCCCTAAGGAACTTGACGTGACAACTTTACAAAGACTCTCTCAGCTCAGAAAATGGGACACTTAAGCGTTTTAACGCAACGACTGTGTAACTAGTACACGAAAACAAGTTGACACCCCGACGGGAGCTGGTGAAACGATTTTGTTAGAACCACAAGCTTCTCTGCGAACACGTCAAGCGTCTTTGGAAATGAGAACGCGGAATCACACCTAGTTAAAATTGGTGAATGTACAGATACGGTGATAGAGAAAACCATCGCTTTACGGGTCCAATACTCATCCACTGTCCAGGGTATTGTAGGTTCAAACGATCTGTTTCTCTTACCCCGTCATCAGGCATAGTAAAAGTTCCCTTCATTGTAGGCGCGGTCCTAAAGAAGGTGCCGTTTTTACCCGCACACAGTCCGCCTGCAGCTGACAGCATTTACTCCAATCACTGCAGATACCAGCTAGGTACTTGGTCAAACCACTTGCCGGCTTCTTCTAACCGTTTAGATGAGAACATAGTTACTTCATAGTGGAAACGGGTTATTAACGCCTATATTCACAAGGAAGGAGGTCGATCTGAGCTTACCGGTTACCACTCGGTAACGCTGCCCAATGTGCTCGCCAATGCCATGTAAACAATCATCAAAGACGAATTGATGAGCTACCTGGAAAGCAGTGGTATCATCGCGTCAGAGCAGCACGGCTTTGCTAACATCGATCTTGAACAACGAATTCGCTGATTGCACGGGACAATTAGACTAAAGCAGTCGACGAGGGAGCAGGAACTGCTGTAATCTACTTGGACTTCACATGAACTTTCGACCGATTGGAAAATTGCACCCTGTTTCATAAACTACCGAAATATGCCATCAGAGGTCCAGTAGTGACATGGATCAGTAACTTTCTCAGCGAACGGAAATTGAACAATAGAATTCGTACATCTTTTTGACCGACTTTGAGTTGTGTGCGAGGTACCGCACGGACCGGTACTTGGGCCTCACCCGCTTTTAGTCCTAATAACGACGTGGTGAGATTTATCATCTGAAATTTTAATCCATCACAGGAGACGTTAAGATTTGCCTGGCGATCATGAGATTGGACGACCAGGAGACGTCGAAGTGCGTCCTTGATGAGGCCGGGAATCGGTCAGTGAGGAACGCGCTGCTATTCATTGTGGACAGGGGCCAAGTTGCTAACATCTGCCATCGACACCTTTACAGCTAAAATCTTGGGGTGCATGATCTGCAGACTATCTCTCCGTAATGTGACCTCAGTGTGCCAATACAAGACGCTCACTTAGACCACTTCGAAACGAGGTAAAGAGCATGTTGTTCTCTTGCGGATGGCATCCGGGCATCATCCGGGCATCATCCATCTTCTCTTCAATTATCGATGCATACGTAAGCCTCCATGTTAAATACGCTATCTGTTTTGTTATCTTGGCTCAAATGTAACCTAGCAGCACCAGAAACTCCACAACGTCGGACCATGAGATCTCAGAACTTCGCGCTACCTTCCGTACCAGTTGTGAGTGAAGATACCCGGAGGGTTCAATGGACGCTACCGGCTGCCACGTGTAGACCACTAAATGATACAGCAAGTACTCAGCGATCCGAGTTTCATACGCCGCCACCTACTGAAACTCAACCTGAACACCAACAAGAGGGGTAATAGCCTAAAAGTAGGTCAACAATAAGGTAGCTTAGATTGCTGATGAGCTGGTTTAGCCCTCTGAAGCTGCCAATACTGAAACGATCTTCCAAATTCAGTTTCATTTACCCTCACAGCTATTTCAGAAAAAGCCTGCATTTCGTGCTTATGTTGCTACATTTTGTTACCTAAACGGATATTCTGGTAGGTCTGACGGGGAACAGGGTTCTTTTGACTAATGATCAGCATTGATGTATTTAAATTGCTAAAGGATAGTTACCAGTCAGGTTATTCTTAAAACTTTTCTTTACTAACCTGTGCCGTTTTGCATGGTGGTGTATGATTTCAACAATTTTATTTCAGTTATGCCGTTTCTCTGCTATCTCAGTTGTTTTGTGTACAGCCTCTGCTTTTGTGAATCTCTCCATGACCAATCTACATAAAACGTGGAGCAAATGTTCTTATAACACGTCATATATATTCATTCCATTATTTAGTATACATCTTGACTCTTGCTTTTATCTATGAAAGTTGGTATTGTACCAACACAGCAAAGAAATCTTGTGACATTTGTTCGCTCATCTTCTAGTATATTTAATCATGCTGTCATATTTAAAATCGATACCTAACCCTACCAGTTTATTTGTCATGGCTGCACCGAGTGAAACTTAACCCAGTCCTCTTCTCAAGCATACCGAAAGTAGGTTCTTGGAATCCGGCACCGTAACTGGAAGTACTGACAAGACATCGTATAAGAATCAACAGTCATACCGTGTTGGTAGAAAGATCAGGAGCGAAGCCGTTGGAAAGTCTTTTCCTTAACGCATACTCCATATTATGGAACAGTTCCAAATGGGACACGTTACATCTAGTCGAGGATACGGTTTTGTAGAGTTATGCGTACATTCTACTCGAATTCCAAAAACTTTACTTCGTACGTAGCATAGCTTAACTTCTATGTGAAATTGATCCACGAAGACACAATACCGCATCAGCGTGAGTTAATGAAGTGATTCTGCACGATCCGCAGTCTTACAGTGGTATGTTAATGGCCTTCGTAAAATGCAACGCGGAATTCCAGCACTGATCACGACTAACGGATGCACGCAATCAGCAACGGAAGCAGTCAATCAGCTATCGTTTCATTGCTCGCATACGTTCCAGAAGGCTACGAGCTCAAGTATCCCCCTCATTTCTATTACTCCACCGTCAGGTTTCTGCAACATCACTTGCACTACAGAAGTCGGTTGTTTTATCCCTGCGCATCCACAGTTTTCCCAGAGAGGATAACATTCAGCCAGTGATCTAACAGAACCAATGGACGTTTCACATCAGCCTTGCCTAGAGGAGAACCAAATTCCACTAATATGGAAGTGAGGCATCATCGCTCCTACGCACGAGGGAGGTAATCGCAACGACTCTAGCATTTATTGTATACAAACGCTGGTTCCTGTGCTTTCCAAATTTGTGGAATCAGTTAATATGGGTGAACCGAAGTAGTATCTTGAAAAGCATAGCATAAGAGTCCTGGTGCAACATGACTTCCACTAAAATCGCTCTTGTACTACGATCCTGTTATTTGCACGCAGCAGCTAGGTCGCAACAATTGATGGCAAAGCGGGAGTTGATGTCATCTGCCTGGATTTCTTAAAAGCATTCGATTGAAAGAACATCGAATTATCCTTCACAAGCTTCAGTGATATGGTGCTCACGACCCAATCCTGCTTAGTATAGGTACATTTCTACACGAATGTCAATCGGAGGTCAGAGTTCAAGAATCCCTGTCCTAAAAGATCGTGCTGGCTTGAGGTGTATCACTAGGCTCGGTGCTAGGTTCTTGTCTAATCTTGGTAATCCTAAACGATCTAGCGTTATCGATTTTCTCCGATTTTCTATTCGTCGCATATGATATCAAGATATGGCGAGCGACTTAAGGGCCGGATCACCAAGTAAGACTCCAGCGTGAACTTAACATGATCTCAAAGTGGTGCATCTAGAATGCTCTACACCCAATGTAGACAAATGTCGCGTCGCCTGATTGCGCCATAGACATCAATATACGTAATAGCTTGAGGCCCACAAATTACAGACTGGTTCAGAAGAACGCGGCATTGCTGTGCTGGTACCGATTACTCTCAAGTGTACAACATATGCAGAGGAAGCTGCGAAAAGAAGCGACTGGCACGTCGGTCACTTGCACAGGGCATTACGGAGTTTAACCCATTAATTTTCCTAGTGATGCACAAGAAGTACGTGCACCCTCACGTCGTACATGCCATCCAATCTTGGCAACCTTAGTTAATGCGCGACCTAGAGGTGCTAGAAACCACACAACGCTGTGCAACAAAAAAGATAAGTGTCTACATATCCTGTCTTGCCTGCAAAGGCTGAAGTTAATGGGGGTTTTAAGCGGACCCTACTGACTGCCACACGGTGACCTTATATTAGTGTAACACATATTGAGATACCCCAACCACGGATGTAGCCATTTGCTGAAATTTTGCCGCGACACCAAGCTCAGAGAAAATCGCTTGAAACTGAGTGAAAAATGCTGCCGTCATCTACCTGTAACATGCATTTTGCACAGAAGTTTCGCCACCCACCCGCCTCCCCCTCTATCTCCACGCTAACTAGTGCCACCAAATGCTCCACACTGTACACCTGTATACGCTGCCGTGATTGCCACACAACTGGGGATGAATTGGCCCACCGTATGGGAGATTACACAGGACATCCCCTAGACCACCGTCTTGTAGACTAGCCAGCACCTGATGCTTGTTCTGTTTGTGGCAGATCTTTCACTTCAAAGAGAGCGTTGACAATGCACTGCCGACGGACACATCACGAAGACTATCGTACCATCGTGATTTGGATGAGAGCCATTCGCAGGGGCTTTTGGTCGAAGGCAGTAGATGCCGAATTAATGCGGTTGACCGACGAGCTGCAGCTTGGCAAGAGAAGTCTAGAGAATTTATTGTTCTGCCTTCACCAACATTTTCAAAGGAGAACACCAGCGACAATTTAGAGAAGCTTGACGCGATTCACATTGAAGGGAATGTCAGTCAGTTCGATTAATTGGAGCTTAACTACTGAAGCAGACGAATATTGGATGTTGCCTGCCCTAAAATACAACACTCCAGGACCGGTGGCTAAAGGAGTAGAGGTCCCAATTAACTGATAACAGCGCCTGGTTTATTGGAGAACTCTTTATAATGCAGTTGCTGACCCTCTGCACTGCTGATGGTAAAGTATTGTCAGGTATTGTTCAGGTACTATCCAAAAAGTAATTTATCACAACTCGATTTAGCATTCTACAGTTGGGCGAGAATGCTTAGGTCCGTTTTTGGCTTTGTCTGTGCAACCAAAACTAGATTGTCAAGAGTCACTGCAGCTCCCAACCACGTCGTACTACTTTTGACTAACCACATGGTATGAGTGGCTCCATACAGACTCATGGGTAACACAAATCGGTACAAACCAACTTCACCAAACTAAGGAAGTGGTAAGCAGTTACATGACTGCGTTACAGCAGCATTGTTGAAATCGGTTCGGTAAACGGGGTTCCAAGCAGTAAATGCTGTCTCGCGTTTGCAGTGTGTCCGGCTCAAAGCACGCTCTGTGGTCAAAGCCTGTAGAGAGTAGCACTTCCATTCACTTACGGCTCCATCCTAAAATAACAACGGGATAATCACATCACTACAGTTTAGGGTTTACAAAACTGGCCAGTGTGAACCAATGTAGGAGATCAGCTGATAATCGTAACTGTCGTGAACGGAGCGAAATCTCCGATAAGTAAACGCGATTTGTGATCGGTAACGATAGCCAATATATGGAAACGAACAATCATGGCAAATCGATTCCAACCTATGTAAGGCCTCGATGACAGTGTTTGTGCAATGGGACAACAGCAAAGCTAGAAAGGTCAACTACTCGATTGCTCCCTATCTGTCCAATTTTGCTAAGACTACCGTCAGCGAGTTGAAGTCTGGCCCATGGGATGTGTGCGTGTCAAAATGGCAACACACGCACACTACGGAACCGACACTACACTTCAAATTACAGCCGTGAAGACGCACTTCGTATAGGATGAGTTGCCACACACGAACAGTCAGTTGACGCCGAAATGTTAACTTGTCTCATTCTGTCATTGCCAGCGCGGTAGCTGTACCCATCCGAATACGCCATTTCATATGATTAAAGCCAAGAAAAAAGCCATATAAATGGGTACACTCAGGGTTTCGGTGCACCGCGATAGATGGCAGGTAATGTAGATATGGTCATATTGAAACCACTTTGTGAATAGCAGGTTCTGTCTAGCATGGGATGAGCAACTTTTGAAGAGTAGTTTAAGAGAAGTGGAGGGTCTCATTTGGACGTAAATGGACAAGGTTTGTTATGCGCCAGAATAACAACTATTCAGATTTGTGTGAAACTGCAGATAAGGTCCTCAATGAAAAATGATGCAACATGAGCAACAAAAGCAGGTGCTTGACACGTTCCTAAGATGCTCAGAGTGAAAATATAATGATCACAATATAGGTGAATCGTCAGTTTGTGTACCGACTTAACTGCACTGCTGAATAACGATAGTTTGTCATGGGAATTGGATGCGTGCATACCAAGTACTATGGGGAGCACTTGTAGTTGAGGTATTCCATGATTACAAGGAGTAAAAAATTAAAATTAAATCTCTCACTGATGTGCCGCCTCTTTGGATCGATATGTTTCGTGAATACCGCCTGCGTACATCTTAACCATACTCCACAGTAGCGGTGCTCAGGTAATGAAATGTAGGTTGGGAAAATGAGCACCTTGATTAGTCGTGTTAGGTTAACGCATGGACATAAAGGGTTATATAGCGTAGATTAAATGCTTGTGTATATCCTCGAGACTTCTTTTGAATACTGTTAGTATGTGAGAAGCGACCACGTAAGTGGGGGGTGGGGAGTTCCAAGATTGGCACACCCGAAGTGAAAATATTCCGGCGGCATTCCAACCGCCTCTATTATATGGCAAACTTTAGCTGCCAAAGTACTCTTGTGATTCAGCATCAGAAGGTGGCGATAAGCCTGGTTTGTATACCTCAGGATCAAATATGTTCTCATCAAATGGTCGCACAGACGTCGATATCGCCAACGGTATACCACGAGGATTTCCAGCCTCAGTTGGCAACTGAGATGAACCAGACCCTTTACGTTCTTCGTCGCCCTTCGTTGCATCATTTCAAGTGCGGCTGTCATGATTCCGCGAGAGCTGCTAGATGTGGACGGCGTATTCCGAATGGGGTCTAATATAGGCTTTGAACATATGAAAGAAACTGATGGGCTCAAAACGCCCGAAGGAAGGAGGATGGTTACACTCACTCTAGCGAGGATAAAGGTTGTCGGTATAAGCGTGAAAGAGATCTATGGCTATGAAAACAAGAGCTAACACGGACGGACTACTGGAGAGTAGATAGGATGCATCCGCGGATGTTAACCGGAGCAGGTAAGGTTATAAAATCAGGTAAATATAAATGCATCTGTAACCCCTGCTCTTACCAGCTTTGATGTTCCATGAAACTGAGTTCTGCGTGTAAACTAACAATGAGTTTTCTTCACATCGATACGGCATACGTTGGTTGGTAGTAGCTTCGTCAGTACACACAGCATTCAACCTATCAAACCAAGGCGAACCGCCACCAAATGCATTGGACCATGAACAATAAGCAACGATTTATCACGGATAACAAACCATGTGTTTGACAAGTCCCGTAGGATGGTCGGAGTAACAATTAATATTTGAAGCATCATAGAAAAGTAAATCGTTATTTCAAGCGTCCACCGATTTAAATGCACTCTTGCATAGCGATAGGTTGAAGTGGGAATGGGATGTGCAGACTCAAACTAGTATAGATTGCTATTATAGTTCAGTAAGTGCGTGAGAAATAAAAAAGAATGACAACGCTCCATCGTTTGGTTCTTCATTTGATAGATGTGGTACGTTACTCCAGTGCAGCGACATCCAGGCTAATCACATGAACAGTGCTGCATGTATCCTCACCGCCACGTTGCGGAGAGGGCCGTTAAACATATGGTTAGGTTTGCGTTATTTGGTCCTCCAAGTGGAATGGACTATATGCAAGTTTGAAAGCGTTTCATCAAGACGTTTTTGAGAAGCGTTAATGTAGGTGCAAGGATAACGTGAGTCGGAAGGGCATTCCAGGCACGGGACACACGGAGGAAGAAAACGTTGCTTCGACAATCAAGTCGACTGTAGTACGTAGCGCGTAGCCAGTTTGGGCTGTTGGCCTCACAGGTTAGTATTTTGGCTCAGCTGCAACAGTTTGCGACATGAGTGAGTTGGGTTCGTTAGTATTAAGCAAACCATGATTAGGTCTCCTGGCTGACGTCGATATTCATCACTGTACGATCTCAGAGACTGCAGTCTGCGTTAGTAGGAGATATGAAACAATCTTCTAACGAGTTTGGTCGCTCTACGTTCTGGAGCTTCAAGGGCAACGACGTCGCGCTTGCGACATAGACGCCAGGCCTGGATCACATATTCCATGTGAGGTCTCACGTAAGCGTTCAGTATTCGCGGAAAGCTTGATGGTTCAAAATTCCTGGAAGTCCACCGTAAGAGTCCAAGATGTTGGCTGACTCTTTTTGTTGACTTCTCAGCCTGTCTCGAGCAACCAAGATCCTACTGCACGATCATTCCGAGGTCGTTTTGTTGGGAACCACGTTGTAACTGCTGGTCCCCAACTCGATTTTCGTAGATAAGCTGACGGCGTATGATTACGACTTTGCACCTGGTCACGTGGAACTGCAGCCAGTTGCCGAATGGCCACCTATAGGCCCTGTCAATATCGCTCTGCAATGCCAGGTGATCATCCGATGTCCCGACACCATGCCAAAGTTTGACATCATCTGCAAGTAGTAAGAAATTCGACTGCAGCACACTGGCAAGATCGTTAATGAATGTGAGGAATAAAGGTGACCCCAGTACCGATCCTTGGGGAACGCCACACTGGACGTCAATTGGGTCGGAAATGAAGCTCCGGTCTCTCACATTCATCTGACGTTGAGCGAGGAATCTGGCCATCCAATCGAGTATAGGGTCACCGAATCCATAGCTTCGAAGTTTGTGAAGTAAAATGCGGTGGTCCAAATGATCGAACGCTTTCGCGAAGTCCATGTAGACAACGGCGACCCCCAGTCTGGCGTCAGCTGATTCTGTCCAGCTTGCTAGGGCTAGCAGTAAATTTGTAGTGCAGGATCAATTTCGGCGGAATTCGTGTTGCTGCGACACTAGGATGTCGTCGCTCTCAAGATATCCTATGAGCGCCCCCGCTATTATAAATTTCATTACTTTGGATAAAACTGGGAGCAAAAAGATTGGACAATGATTCGAGCGCTCCGAACGATTACCACTTTTAGAAATAGGAGTGACTAGTCCATGTTTTCACATTGTGGGAACCTGCATTTCATCGAGACAACGTTGAAAGATCGGAAATAAGGGATCGACAAGGTTCACGGCAGCTGTCTTCAATGCCTTTGGTTTGATGTCGTCCACGCCAGATGAGCTGTGCACGCGCAATGACATTAGCGTTTTCATCACATTTGTTGCCGTGAACGACACGTGGTTTAACGCTGGTGGCGACGAAAGCTGTGTAAAATGCTGAAGAAATAATGATTCACTCCGGAAAGTATAGATGAAATGTTGGCGAAGCACGTTGGCTACATCTTGTGTGGTTTGCGTTAGGCCATCTGTTGCACTTAAAACCGGGATCTTGCGCTACCCTGCGGAGTTTTTGACGTGTTTATACAGTAACTTGGGATTTGTACTGAATTTAGCCGCTAAGTTCTGTTAGTGCTTGAGTTTGTCTTCGCGGATCAACTTGACGCAGTGGTTTCGTTGAGTTGAGTAAGCACTCCAGGTCAGGTTAGTGGACAGACTTTGTAAGCGCGCCATGCTGAATCCCTTAAGTCCATGTTTTTTCTACTACGGCTCCTCAAAAACGAATTCACTTGCTTCGGGCGAAGGACCTTGCTTTCTGACGCATTTGACACTAGCTGAGAGAATTGGATGCTGAACAACATCCAGGCGACATCGGGTGGCTTCTCGGCTAGGAAGGTCAAATCGGTTTTTTGAACGAGGTTGGCCAGGATATCGTAATGTGTAACGACATAGGTAACCAAGTTGTTCTCACTAATGTACTCTAACATCACGTGATCGATACCACCAAGTGGTGCATCTATGGTCACGGTGTCGACCGTTACTTCCTCGTTGGAGAGCAAAAGATCCAAAACAGAGGGTGTGTCACCCGTTGGGAATCGCGTGGGATAGGTGACATGGTTGTACAGAGGTACATCGGCGATCACGTCTTGCAAATCAGCCTTGAATTGCTTGCTGTGCGACGTTGGAACTTTGATTGCGTGCAGGTTGAACTCCCCAGAAGGACGTGACTGTATGGTCGTGCCAGGACTCATTTCGTCGCAGAAGCCAGGCTTTGATCTAGTTCCTAAGCGGACATTGGAGGGCGGTAAACAATTACTAGTAAACACACATCACAACGCCTTAGGTGCATACCACACCAAAGAGAATCAAAGACTTTCGTTTCTGGGTCCTCAATGGTTTCAATTTGCGTCGGATCGATAATGCAGGAGAATTCCCCTCCTCTGCTATGTCGATCGTTTCGTATGGAAGTCATGCCGGCTAGTGCAATCTCAGCATCAGTGATCTCCTAGTTCCACCATTTTTCGGTGACCATAACTAGGTCCCAAGGTGTGGAGATCTGACGAATACGAAGTTGGGTTAGCTTGCGGAGAAGAGCTTGTGTATTGGTATTCAAGCAGTTGAGGGCATCGGCAGGCAGGAGCGTGTTTATGGATGCTGGTTTCCAGTGAGGGTCCATGCCGACCCCGCAAGTGTCTGCTGTCAGTGGTTTTTATTATAGGACCGATGACGTATGCCGTTGGGCCAATTCAGGTTGTTGTATGGAGCTCTCAGCGCCAACAAGAGGGTGGCCATCCTGTCCTCCTTTAGCTGCCGGTACGTTTTAGTATTTTCTCCGTTCTGAGCTACACGGTGACAGAATCGTATTGGTGGGTTGCTTGCCCAGTGTTATATTGTCTATCTGTGGCCCGGTGCCTACTGCTTTATACATATTTCGGAGGGCAGCATTTTACACTATTTGTGCCACATTTCGATCACATGTTCTGCCATGAGTTCGGTGTGCAATGCTACTTTCCTCACTCGGGGACCACGCCATTTGTAGTTAGGTGATAGCGGTAATCTTGATGTCGAATTGTCGGTAACATTTTCGAGTGGGAGTACTTCACGAATAAAACGCCATTCATCCCAGCCATGCCCTTTGACCTCTATCTCGCTTAGTGAATGAAGCTCGAGGACACCGCGAATAAGGATAGATTTGGCGTCTTGATGTTTACGGAAGCCATTCGGATTTTGTTTACGATTCTGGCGTTCGTTCCAAGAAACATCTGGAATTGTTCGAACAGTGCAGGTGGTATTACGGAGGCGAGTGGCAGACAACAGAACTGCCTCTGCATCATTACCTGACTGAAGTGTTACCTGGAGTAACCGCTGTTCACCGTAGTGTATGAAGTTTGGGTGACGGACGAGACGTATCATACTGACTGGTTTAGCTTGAATCCCTATTAGTTGACACAGGGTCCCACTGTTTTTTATCGTCTAGTATCGTATCTTTTGTAGAGTTCGCCGCGGATTCCATCATATTAGAGCATATAACAGTCAGAGAATTATGGTAGTGGTTCATGTTCTCCTTTTTGGAGGGACCAGTGGTTGCTTTCTTCGGTTGGACAAATGATGGGGTCTTGAGTCCCGTGGTGGTATTGGCAGTAGTAACTCGTTTGGCAGCGGGCGGGGTTGCGATGGGAGGTGCCTCCGTCATATGAGTAGCAACAACGGACGCGTAGGCTGTCAGCCCTTTAACAGTGTTCAGTGTGGCTGGTGATTCTGTTGAAGCACGTGTGGCGAAAGCATCTTTATGAGCAGCCGCTAGTGTCGGGGTGACTAACTCTGGATCGGTACTGTTACACTGTTCTGAAACGGAGCTTGAGTTTGAGCATCAAGTTCAAGGCATAGCTTTGTCTGGTTAATTTAGGACAGTTTTCACGGCTGCTGACTGCCCTACAATCTTTGTCAGCTTATCGTACTTCTGCGCCAACACAGTTATACATCTGACGAGTGGAAGAGACGTACACTCAGTGCAGAACCCGAGAAAATCAGTCGTACTTTTAAGCGTTTTTATCTGGCTGAGACTAAGGCGAGCACATAGAGAATGGAAATATTTTCGGCAGTTTCTGCATTCTATTCCAAATCGAAAGAGTTTTCCACAGCTGTCTGTTGCACAACTAATATTTCGGAAGCTTTACCTTTAGCTTTACGTGGGCGAGAAAAACGTGCCATTGTGACTGTCAGATCTGCGGAAGCCGTTCGTTGCAACGTCTACAATGATATGCTGAATCCAAACGCCGTCGGTGAAGCTGGTGGTCTGGCAGTCATCGGTTAGATTGCTGTAAAACAAACCCAAGATGGCGGACAAAGACGGCCGTTTGGCAAATTAGTGAGATCCCCGACAGTAGCCGAAGAATATCTACCAAATTCGCACAGACGGCAAAATACACCAACAGTAATTTATTGGTGCAAAATTCACACACAGAAACCACGTATAACACAGTATTTCCAAAGCAAAAGTAGAAGCCAGTACGGTAAAGCAAAACTCCGCTGCGTTCGTGGGTAAAGTCGATTGGTTGATTGCCTTCTTGATTGAACCATAAACACGTTGTGAGATAGCACCTGCAGCTCCATACACCTTCATGTTCACTGGATGTGAGTAGGCAAGTTACTGCGGGAATAAAGGATCTGTAACATAACAATTCCATGTCCAGTTGAAGACAAGTATCACCATCGCTACATCACTCCAACTACTAGTGCCGAGGCGAATCGACAGCGGTGACATACACATGTGTTGAGAAGTAAGCAGTGATGGTAGGCCATTATGTGTTATGCAGTAGCTGCTTTGATCTGTGTCATGGTTACTTGTGGGACACACTCAACATTCGTAGCGTCGTTGGGATTCATATCACTAAACCAGCGATTGAGCGCGGTACGGTAATGGTGATGAAGTGTGCCGCAGGCAGTTATCTTGCCTGTAGGCAACTCGTCAGCAACGAGTCGGACGTAGACAGATACAGCAGCTACATACAGTGGCGGTACAAGTCACACATTCTGGTCTTGTTGTACTACATTGACGAAACACGCTATGGTCAACGTCAAACGTGGTTTCAGCTTATATCGCGGCAATGCTGCTGTACTCCACAACGCATTGTTGTGTCAGGCACACTCGCATACACACAAGTAAGGGAAATGCTGAAATCCGGTACCGTAGACAATGTGGTACGTGTCGCTGTGCATGGATGACACATAAGCGCAGCATACAGGGTCGGTTAAAATCTCTGGAACAGACAACTCTTGTATGCACTTATGGTGTAAAAACAGGGATTAACCTTTTGTGAATTAACTAACAGCAAACAACCACAAATTTCATGGACGAACGCACCACTCTGATGTATAAAGCAGCAAAGTTACGCAGCGGTTTGTGTAAAATAATTCGTCATATTTGGGCGATACTACTGTACCCACGAAATGAATCTTGATGAGCTAGGCAAAAAAGCAGTTACTTTCCCGCTGCTTCATTAGACTTACTACTTTTATCTACTTCAATGACTAAAGGTTGATTAGCGAAACAACCTGCGCTTTAGTAGGGTGGATACGCTGATCCTAGTTTTATCTGTTTCACCCAAGCTTCGCACTCACTGATTCCCCATCCTATAAGGAGACTTCACTGCTTTACATATGCTAGTCGAACCAACAGTAAATGGGTTGGTTGACTACTCAGATACCAGTAACTATCCAATGCGCATTGGCCTCGGACATTTCAGCTCAATATTGTAAGGTTTGAACATTTTTCATTTACTTGTAGAACCACGTGCTCATTGGTAAGTTGAAAAATTCGGTCCTTTCAGTTCGTTGTTAGGTCACATGAGTCTACATTACTTCAGGTCAGTTTTACTTGTACTGAACACTTGCCACCCGCCAGTGGGTTCACTGACGCGTTGGTAAGCGGCACACCCAGATCCAGTCTAACATTTTTGCAACCGTTGTTCTAGTTTCACTAGGTATGACTGCGTACTTTGAACAACTACATGCAACACTGGCGGTTTAGCAAGATTGAAATCCTAATTTCCTCGACTGTTAGTGTACAACGCATCCGTAACGTTCGGCATTGCACCAGCTGTTCACAAATGATGCCTTAAAAAGTAAAAGAGAGGTGCTTTTCATTTGTGAATATAACAAACATTTATGCGTACCGGACTGATTATGATCCAAATGACTAATAGAAGTCACTTTAGTGACCCTCAAATTGCAGCTTTTTGTGTTCAGGTTTTCCGTTTTTTTTTCTATGGAATGCTTAATCTAGGATGCGATAACCGACCATTTTTCCGCTGGATTGCAATTAATCATGAGATCACATTGGGATAACCAACGTCAACGCTCGGTTCATTGTTCTATGAAACACCAGATTGGAACTAAATTTTTTCATACATGGGTAAAGGCTGGTTACTCGCACAGTCCATAATGAAACCCGCAGAAAAAGAACCTGCGGAGGTTCATGGAATTTATTCTAGCGTCGGTGAGAAACGCAACTTTTATTTATTTAGTCAAATGTTCCTCGTATTACCGTCCAAGTCAGATAGGTCTCAGCTAATTACATTAAAACCCTTTACTCTCTATTATATTTGTTTATTTTCGAAGAACAGCTTTAGCCAAATGTAATCCATTACTGTGCCGACAAAGTCATCTTCAGTATCCATTGTGTACATCCGCCAAACAGGCTTAGGTTGTCAACTGAAGCCCACAACATCCAACCTTAAATACCAGACGACGTAAACTAACGTCATCCATCCTCTGGTGATGGTATTACTGATGTGAACGAAGTGAATATTCATGTGACGCGAGGCAAGATTGCGTCAAGTTCTATTTAATGACGAGTGAGTACCTGTTCAGCAAAGAAGCTAGCAGCATTAACGAACTTGGGACATAAGGAAGACGCATGGAGACTGGATTATTTCACATGGGGCTGATTTTCTCATGTGTACGATGGCTCAGCAACTCAGTGTTCTACCAGTTCTAGCTGTGTGCTCGACGTCGCATTCATATATGCGCAGGTTTTCACAGTGTGTGAATCAGATCCGATCGAGTTAATCTGCAACTTTCCATTTCTGTGGATGAAGATGTCTAGTTAGGCAGCATAGTAATTTCTAAGTAGCAGAGAACGCACATATCATTTCCTTCTGAAAATCAAAGTCGCCCTTGCATCTTTCCCTAGTCGCCGGTTAGTACCAGCATTTCCGATCAACTTAGCAATATCTGCATTATAATGCCAACATAAGAATTACAAAATGGCATAAAGGTGTGTGGGTATTTCTCTCCCATGTCTTCCTTTAGTTGCTGAATCCATTCGTTTGTGACAATTCCACAAGCTAACGAAGTCAGATACTCTGACATTTATTTCTGGTGTGTCACCCCCCCCCCCCAACACAACGGAGGGAAGAAAAATACAACTTCTATATAGTGGAAATCAGTACACACCTAATTCCATTGATGGAGTGCCAGGTTATCTTCATAAAATTCGCATTTTCGAGACTACTATGCTGACAAACCAGGCGCAAGAAAATCATGTGAAAGTTTGTTGGACTCGCGAGCTGCTGCTTCAAAAGTAAGATCATTCTGTAATTTTTACTTGCATACAAAGTTCGAGTGAAGGCTACGTACAATTTATAGACGCCTGATCCCAGCACCTTCATTCGACATCATGAAGCTCATTGCCTACCTACAAAAGTATACTAGCAGCATAAGTGCAACTGAAAATTTGCTGAGGTTTCGTGATTTGCATTTTCGGTGCTTTGTTTTAGTGACACAGGTATAATTTCGAGAATGGTAGTTAGTAGGATGGTGGAATTCGCCTAGAACATAAAAGTCCCGTTCAACAATAATAGCAAGTTCATGAACTTCGACAAGATTAGAGATGTTGCTTACGTCGAATTCATTATACTTTATCAGCTTTGAAGTATGTAGCCTAAAACCCTCCTACCACTTTGAAGCCGAACTCCCCTGTAACTTGGCACTTGAATAGGATACCGAAACGCACAAGATTGAATATCAGAATAACGAACGAACGCCAAAGTAAACCAGTCCAACTGTACAGTAGCATGTACTGTTTTCAGGGCATGAGCGACCCTAATAAAACCGACATCTCAGATAACTACAGGTGTTTTTGGTGGTGAATCTCTATTCAGTAATTTCCAGTCACAACTGTCCAATATTAACGTACGTGAGGCAGCTGCATACGCGAGTGATTCTATCCTTCTAGAGAATGAATTGTTGGAAGAACCTTCTTATCCGATTTTGGAAAAACCAAACTTTTGCCTCAAGAACGCGTTATGCAGCCAAGTTAAGGTAGGCAATAGACAATTAGTCAGGTCCTGCACTAGCGGATTTTGTCAGGTCGTCAGCAGAAAATATCAGTTCCAGAAAAAGTGCCGTGGACGGTACACTTCAAGGGTTCGTCGAATGTTATTTTAGCTGTTTGATGGTCTGAGAACTCGATTGTAGCTACTGAGAAACAGCTCAAGAGCACTGTAACCCGATTGATGTATTTGTATACCGCAATGAGACACAAACAAATGTAAACCGCTTAGCTGATCCGTCCGTTGGATGAACTTCGAATGCAGGTGAATAGTACGACAATTCTTAACGGTAAAACTTCATTCGGTGTTCTCCCTCCATCCATATATGTTTCAACATGCAATTTTAGTCAGCCTAATTGCCAGTAGTACTGGAGTCGAATTATGGTACGAAGGAATGTATGTCAGTCCCGGAATGGGAACGTATTCTAGTGCGGATACTGCGGACTACAATCATGTGAGCTACAAGAGGAATGGAAAGGAAAAAGCGGTCAGGAGTGCACGTCGGTTTGGTAATTAAATGAGAGGAGTGGAGACAAAAGGAGAGAACATAGGTGTAGGATGTGCAGCAAGTGAATTCGATGCAGTCGAGCTATGTTAACAGAGTGCATTAAAGGTTGGGTCGATAGAAGAAGTCGGTTTCTCCTCTACTTTTAGTCTCGCTTCTGGCCACTCGTTGATTACATCAGGTTGCTTCTTATCTAAATTGCTTTTTGCTAATGTTCACTTTGATGTGAATAACTGCTACCACGTTCATCTTTCAAAGCTTTCTCATTCAGAACTTCCATTACTGAAATATACATAGCCAGAGTTTTGATACGATGAATCCTGTTCCTGCTTACGTGTGTTGTTTCTACAAGTTGGGGGAGTGAAAGCATTTCGTGGGCCGGCCCGAAGTTGACAAGAATGAACGTGGTTAAACGGACATAGCGCTATCACACGGAAGTATCTGAAACCTCTCATTCAGTAACATTGCTCTTAGTTCAAGATGTCCGCGTGGTAGCTCCGTATATTGTTGTTATGTAAGTTAACCACGCGTTTGGAACCTACAGAACCATGTGTACGGCCTACAACGGTCAGCACTGTAGCATAACTTCTAGGGTTCCTTTTCAAGCCATCGACCAACAGATATTTAAATTGCATTCTCAGCAATATGCAGATATTTTACTTGTGCTCTACGACTTTCGTCAGTGCTGAGATAAATCGGCTTAGTTGTTGGCAATTGTTATGCGACTTTTGAATCGCCAATGGATGTAAGTGCAAAGATGCCGAGATAGGTTTTTTGCTATTAATCTTTGTTTACTAATCATGACAGCTGTTTAGAACTGTTCAAACGTAACGTGCATGTAGCGCTCAACACAGTGGGATCGTTAACCGAGAGTGTGAGTGCTCAGACCGAAACACTGTAATGTATAATTAGTTCAACAGTACCATGTGTGTGTGTACAGTCTTGAATCTCCCAAAGTTGGTGTTGTGCCAACACGTGTATTTCACAAGTCGTACAAGGAGTCCTAATCAACCTTATAGAAGATTGTGATTCCATGCCCGCCCGAGACATCTAGTGAACCAGAAAACAATTACTCGATCAGCAATTTACACATCTGCTCTTTTGGGTGAGTCGATCACTACACCGCTGCTGTATATATAAATAAAGACTACACGGTGCGCAGACCTTAGCAATCTGATAAGTTTTGACTAGCGGGGCTGAATATACAACAGCTATCCCCTGTAGTCTCTTACACCTTCTTGACTTTCTTCGCTTCTCTGCGTAGTGCATGTAGTGTCCAGCCACTGGTACTAGTGTACTTTGTCACATACTTGGCTTTCATTTGACGAGTCAGTACAGATGAGTAGTTCTCGAAGTACACACTACATTCGAGATAAACAAGATTGACGCAAAAAGCCCATTATAACATAAAGCCACAGAGTTGTGGCTCAACTGTTACCGGTCAAAATGTATACCAAATGGAATGTTACAACTGTGTACTTAAACTTTGCTGGATGGCAATTTTCGGAATTCCGTGGATACGAGTTGCACCACTGTCAAATCGCAGTAGGTTTGGTCACGAAAACTCACTGCCTAACTGCGCACCATACTAGGTATTCGATCGCTCCTAGGTTTGCGTGCCAGATCCACTTGAAGGCAAAGTAACTTTTTTAGAAGCAAAAATAAATGCAATTCTTCCAACACTCTGGCAGGTGTTTTCATTGAGAGGAGGCAATTTGTTGGTGGATCCCAATGTTGTGTCGCAGTAGTTGTAACTGTTTTAGGCGCGTAAAAGTATAGTGATTCCTTCACCCGTTTCCATGAAAATAGCTAAACTGTCAATCAAAAATACGAAATTGTCTTGCGACAACTGACCATTTGACCAAATGAAGATAAACTGAGAGCGTAATGGGGAATTCAATGTCAGTAGTGACAGGCAACTTCACGGAGAGGTCACCTTAGCTTTCTGGGTGTAGTTAAGTATGCTGCTACGGCGCGCCGCTGCTGTCACACACGCTGGGGATGAAAAACTCAGCACGGCTAGTCTAAATTTAAGTAAAAATACAAAATATTGATCAAGGTCGCCGGAAAAATGAGCTTAACTTTGGCACTTTACCAGCTAGTGTCGGAATACGACACCTCACACGCTGAAGCATGGACTTGAGCCTTTTGTATGTTCCCCATGTTCTTCAAACTTACGTCCACTTGGCAAACGAGATAATTGGCCTTTTGCACAGTGCAATAAGCCGCATCGCTGATGGCCAGTAAGATTATCGTGCAACGTGCACCGCATTCTCTATTATTCATAGGCCAACTATAACTGGGATGTGCTCAGAAGATGAATGTACAATAGAAGAAAATCGAGGAATGTGGTGGTTAATGGTGGCTGCGTACATTATCTGAACGCCATCCCACTTTATCGTTAGCAATGCTTCTTGGTCTACAACATACATTCACATATGTGGTTTCGCGACGGGGATGCCGGTCGTACAGTAGTGATTGTAAATATTGTACTATCTGACATTTCTTATATTATGTTACCTATGATACTAATTAATATTGACCGCGGAATTGGAAAGTACAATTCGGTTGTTCTCCCTCTGTTTCGAGGCTAGCTTCGGGTGGAGCACTGCGTTATTCCAGAGCCCATAAGTACTACAATTGTCCTCGTGGTCAGTGCCACGTTCTCGATAAACCAAATGTTGAAATTCTGGACCTAATCACTTCCCCACGGTAAAAGGTTAAATACTCCGAGCGGTTTGACTTTCGATAGTTTAAGAAGCATGAATGACCAGAAGAATTGAAAACCACCCATTTGCTGACCACTGTTGGTCGCGCTACTTGTTAAAATGCGAGGCATTTAACAAATCCTAAGTTACAGACGAAATTTCGTCTCAGTAGCTGAGGAGCCTGTTCCTCGATGGTTTGTTACAAGAAAGTTTTCGTACAGGCATAAACAGTGTACTAATGGTATAATACGAATAAAAAAGCCAAGGTTTAAAATGTCCCGTGGGATGGTTTATGGCAAGAAAGTTAGTTAAATTAGCCGAAAATGAAAACCGCATCCGTGGACTCATCATATTATCCACATTAACATATAGGTATTTCCGCCTCCCTCGATTTTGTGAGGTTAGTGAGCACAATGTTTGTCTGCGTCTTGTCGTCGCTCATTGAACAGAAATCAGATCAAGTACTGGAAATAATGTAAAGCATCGTCGAGTCGATTCCAAACTAAGGGTAACATGGGCTCTGAAATCACAAAAGTCGAAAGAGCATACCACAGTTGACAAACTCGCAGGGAAAAGTAATCCCGGCGGCACTGCAGCCGACCGTATTGGATGGCAAATTTTAATTTATGACCCCTCAATTCTGTGTTTCAACTAAGCTTCAGGAGATGGCCGCAAGTGTGACTGGGGTTTTTCAAAATCTGGTACTCCAAGATAAGGTCATCTTAAAGACGGCAATAAGTTACGCTGTACACTCCCCGGGCTTTCAGTCGCCTATGGCATTGCAGGTGGGACAAACCCTTCACATTTTTTACTGAACGTCGCTGTGCGGTCTCCAGTGCAACCAGGTCGCGTTTTAACCAGGGTTGCCAAGCCTGGTTCACATACTCCACAAGGAGCCACACGCAACCATTAAGCATTTGGTAGAAGATGGAGGGTTCGAACCTCCCGAATGCACTCCGTAACGGACCAACATGTTGTTTTGCACGTTTTGACACCTTCAAGAACTGAACCGAACAGCCGAGATTGTCTTGCATTACCACCCAAACGTCTTGCGATTGTGAGGCGGTGTTCAGCACATCATCTCCAAGCTTATATGGGTACGTAGGCTTGTAGACGACATGTACCATTTTGCACTTATGCGTGTTAAACAGAAGTAGACTTACCTTTGAACATTTAAAGCATAGTCGAAGTCTCATTGCAACAGATCGTGATCTACCTGACAGCCGATTGTCCACCATATCACGATGTCATTGGCAAAAAGCAGTAAATTCGAATTGATGACACTCGCAAGGTATTGAGTAAAGAACAAGAATAACCGCGACCACAACGCTGAGCCATGTGGGACACAGCAGTCCACATCAACTGGATCAGAAAATGAGCTTCGAGCTCGAATCTGAAAGCGCCACTGAACGAGGAAATCTCTGGTCCATCATTGGACAGTGTTTGCAACTCCGTATGCTTGCAGCATTTGAAGAAGGACGCGGTGATCTATACGGTCGAATGATTTGGAAAAGTCTTGGTAAATGACATCATTCTCATTCCCACTGTCGCTATCTCGTTCCAACTGCCACGGGCAAGCAGAATGTTGGTAGTACATTACCGATGCTGACGGAATCCGTGTTGCGCCCGGTGCTATGATGTCAGACCTTTTGGAGTAGCTCATTTCAGCCGCAGCCATGACCGATTGCATCACCTTAGAGAGCACCGGGAGGAGAGTCACTGGACGGTAGTTGGCTCGCTCTGAA
Organism: Dicrocoelium dendriticum; assembly: GCA_944474145.2. NCBI lineage: Eukaryota > Metazoa > Platyhelminthes > Trematoda > Plagiorchiida > Dicrocoeliidae > Dicrocoelium > Dicrocoelium dendriticum. Next base: position 123,429,171 of record OX104063.1, on the reverse strand, counting down.
CTGCTACCACTTTTGAAAACCGGGGTAATGATGCCTTGCTTCCACAAGTTAGGGACCTGCGGTTCGTCCAGGCCTCTTTCGAAAGATCTCGTTGGTGGTTCAACTATCATCGTAGCTGTCACCTGCGGTGCTTTCGGGGGAATGTTGTCAACTCCAGAGAGACTATGGTTGCGCAACAATAGCAGTTTCCTCAAAATAGTCGCTGAACTAAACATGGCGTGTGTAAAAAACGGCTTCTGGGAGACTGGGACAGGTAGGTTACAAATGCTTGGAGCCCGTCGGAAAATCGGAGCATTTTGTGGCCGTAGAACCTTGGCTTCATACTCGGCGGTTTGCGCACATCCATCTGCTGATATTAGTGGGGTAATACCACGGTTCACATTCCGGAGACTGTTCACATGTCAGTACAGAAGGTTTTGTTGACACAAAACTTTTCCGCTAGTCTCCGCTGGTGTACTTACATGTCCTCGCGCATAACTGTTGCACAGTGATTACAATGCACAACATAGTTACTCTAGCTGTCAGGGCTTGGGTTCACTCTATACCCATGCCACGCAGCGTCTCTTCTGTCACGTGTTTTCGGGTTATACTCCGAATGAATGCTTTTTCCCTTGCAGTAAGAAGGGGCTCGTTGACTGATGCAGATATACTCAGATCAGTGAACTTGCCAGCACACTCGATCTATGTAATGTCAATGCAACGGTCGTCCGGAAACTCCCAGGTGGAATCTCCCACAAGCTCTGCCAATATGTCTTAGTGGGTGATGGTTCGAAACACGGTAGTAGTTCTTGTGGATACACCGCATAACACACGAAGTCGTAGATTATGGTTACGTGGTCGCTTCGCCCCAGTTTAACGTCCTCCAACGTCAGCCAAACCAGTCTGCTCTTGATTTTGTTTTGCACCTGCATTTGCAAGCTTTTCAATGTTCTTTCGTTGATAAACTGGATGAGCATCTCAGAGTCGCAAAATGGCTGGAATTAATTTCCCAAACCTATATCGTCAGTAGCTTTCATTTCCTGATCCAATATCTAAGGAAGTTAAACAGATTTGTAAGAATTTTCAAGACGCTTACGAAATTTCGAAGTGCAAAACACCTGAGCAGCAATTCCTGTTCGGTTCTTCCAAAAACAGCGCCTCTACTAAACAACAAAAAGGCTAGCAGTGCAAATTCTCGAAGTCAGATTGGAACCGCCGTCCGTACTGCAGAAACCACCAAAACCCTCTTAATGCTGGTACAGTTACTAAACCGTTGGGTGCATGTGCCGCATGTGGAAAGTTGCATTCTCGTCATACTTATCCTCACCGAAATGCAACGGGTTTCAAATGTGGTAAAGTTGGTCACATACGTAATTCCTGTCGGCTTGCACAACCATGTATAGTGGTGAATTCGCCTGTGCACAGCATGATCCAGTTGTGCAATGATGTCAATTCCCTAACGTTGATTGTTAATGGTAATGGTCATTTGTACAATAGTCTCAAATTTGGAAACAGTAAATCATGTGAGTTCATTGCCGACACAGGCAGTGTGGAACCACTTATTGGGAAACCTTGTCTTTATCGCCTTTATCCTGATGTGAAGTTACATCCAACCTCGATTATCATCCGAGATATTGCTGGTCATATTCTTCCTGTGTTAGGCTGAGGCATTTTGACAGTATTAGAAAGATACAACAATCTTGTCGAGTGTAATTTTGTTATCCCAAGTCGAAGACTATCTATTCTAGGGTTGAAAGTTACGCAGACACTCAAAGTAAATGTTACTTTTTCTCAGATGCAGACACCCAAGCTCAGATTCGTTCCCTGATTCGGTACCGCACCGTAGTATCTGATGGTATAAATATTCTTCCAGTGGACCTTAGGCTTTTTGGCGATTCTGTATTTCATAAACTTTAAATTTCGCCATATGGACTAAGGGAACCTGTTCGAAAATATTCAAGTGCTTTGTGCAACAAAGGAATACTTCTACCAGTCCAGAGCCACAGTATCCTATTAGCTAAACTCAGTGATTTCGGTGTGGGCGGAATTTTGTTGAGATGGATTCAATCCTATTTGCATGAACGAGAGTGGTATACCACTATCGAACCTCGTGGTTTATCGGTTCTAACGGTGTGCCACAGTACTTGGTCCAACCCTGTTCCTGTTCCGTATCATTGAGTTAATAGGACGTCTGAAATCTACTCGCACGTTGTTTGCCGATGAATTTAAATGCGGAGGGAGATATCGACTTCCATCGATGTAGCTTTACTGCAATGTGACCTCGACGAAATATCTTCATAGGCATCAATTAACTGCCCCCGGTTAAATCATGAAAAATCCGAACTACTCAGCATCAGTAAGTGCTGTGGTGACAGGATTTACAGTATCGATGGACGACGGTTGTGTTCTGCTGCCACGGTAAGAGACTTTGGAGTATTGTCCCGATAGGTTATCGAGCCGTCAGACAACACACGTATAGTTCACTGTTCCAATCTCCGCGGAAGTTTCATATCTGGTCGGAAGAAGCTGCTATCAGTCTGTCGGCTGCCATGCATCGCCCGCTGTTAGAATAAGGTGCACAAGCCTATTATCCCGGCACAATAATTGGGATGAAGAAACTTGAGAAATTACAACACCTAGCCACTCGCTTGAATCCTATGCTTTCTGGCTTTTCGTAACTACAGACGTACCAGAAATTATAACTTCAAACACTGGTATATAGGACACTAAGATTGATCTCATTACAACGTTCAGGAGCCTTCATCTGGGACACTTTGCTCATTTGAGATATATGTCTTGCATCGCGAATACATCTGTCACTCTAGGACATGTTTACAAAATGGAGATTCCACGTATGGACCACGTATCTCATATTCATTGTTTTGCTCGACGCGTGCTAAATTTCTGGAAATGGTTGTCCAGTCTAGTTGTTATGGTAGATTCTGTATAGTGTTTTGTGCAAGAAACTGACGCCCATTTTGCAGACCTACGTTTTGGTGCAGAGGCCATGTTCGGTCTCTTCTTATCGATCGGATTTGTGACAGCTGAATTATCAGCTTTGATGGACCTAGACACCTAGAATGGAGCGGTGTTTGTGTTTTATACCCTTTTCTGTGTGTTACTAAGGAAGCAAACTTGTGGCTCTACGCAGACCGACGTCATGCATTGGTCGTTTTTGTTTTTACTTATTATAGAGCTGACACAGATTATAATCTACTTCTCCTAATACAGTGACTCTGCTACTGATTCTGATGGGCAATACCCGTAGTCATACCACTAAAGTCAGATGGTCAGATACTGATAGTCTGCGGTGATTATCGAAACATTCTTAATACGAGACTGTGTTAGTGTAGCTGCACTACGGAGCAACCTGAAGCTATTCGCCACCGCTTCCATGATTCTGGAGTATTTTCGAAAATGCGCTTAAAAGATGCCTATTTACAGTTTTCGTTTACTGACTCAGCCAGTGAACTAACTACCATTAGTACGTCTTTCGGTTTGTATTGTAATCGTTTTCTTTCTTTCTGTCTTAGTGTATCTCTATCCACTTTTCAGGATGTCATGAATGTAGTTGTGAAAGGTTTAAAAGGCGTTGAAGTGTACCAAGATGATGTCCTTGTACATGCCGCTGACAGATTTGCTCAGCTTTCCAGCCTACTAGCACCATTGGAGCGATTCAAAATGCTAAGATGAATGGGAATCCCAAGACGTGTGAAATCTGTGTTAGGGAAATCAGTTGTCTGGGTTACCGTGTTCCATACTCTGGCTTTAGTCTTGATACCGATCATCTTAAAACAAAAGTTGCTATGAAATCCCCGACAAACTTTCTTGAAATAAGATCTTTAATGGGAACCTTAAAATACTGCTCAATCTTTATACGAATTTTTGCCTCTATTGCTGACCCTCTGTTCTGTTTACGGAACTGTACAAATTTTGTATGGTCTATAGAGCATGACAAAATGATGCGGAAGCTAATAAGCTGACGCCGGTCTGAATGTGATCTTCGATCTTTCTCATCTGAAATTCGTCCTGTACTAATTACTGATGCTTCGCCAAGTGGCATTGCTTCCGTGTTAGAACAAGAAGGATGCCCAGTTCTTTGCATTTCCCGCGAACTCAACAAGGCTCAGATGTGATACGTTAAGACGCAGTGCGTAGCCTTGGCTGTGTATTGGGCAGTAACTCGGCTACACGAATATCCGTTCGGTTTGAAGTTCGCCCTACTAACTGATCATGAAGCCTTGAATTATATATACAATCCATCTAGCTCGTCGGCAAAATCCTCTGCATCGATGGTTCAAAGACGGTGCATCGCACGCAGTGCTTATGATTATGAGATAGAACACAGACCTTCTAAAGACATTCTTCACGTAGATTATCCCTCACGACAAGTTTGTTCTTTTGTACCTGATTCCAAAGTTGATTGTCCACTCGCTCAGCCACTTCTTATAACTCATACAACTCCAAGTAATGCAACAATAAAGTGCTTTGCCGCAATACTCTCAGCTTTGAAAAGACGCTGGTCGCTTCTGTTGAAGCGGAGGTTTGCCCAATTCTACCAACGCTGTGATGAATTCTGTGTTACTCCTGATGTCATATTGTGTGTCGATGATCATGTTATGAGTTCTCCGCCTTTGCGAGCTACAGTTTTGACTGATCTTTATACCGGAAAATTTCGGCAGTGAAAAGATGAATTCTATGGCCCGATGTCTGTGTTGGTGGTCTGAGATAGACGCTGATATTCGACAGAATGCTACAAGATGTGCATGCTGTCGACACAAAGTAAGAAGTCAGTCATCTATATGGACGCCTTGGCGAATGGTGTATGAAGCTTGCTGTGGTCCATTCCTTCAGAACTATTCAAGCCAAGTCAAGAAATTGATTTATGCATCCTGTATGGGTGAATATTCAGGTACAACACACGCGATCTCGACAATATACAAAAGCAAATCAATGGCAAAGCAATACCACAAAGAACGGGTAGATAAGGACAAAAACACAATCAAGCTGAAAGTCGACTGGTTAAGTCAAGGATGATAGAGTTGGTATCTCGCAAAGGACGCGAGAGGTAAGGGATGTCTGACGAACGGCAAGCTTGTGTGCAAGCATAGATCCGCTTGTACTTTTGCATAGTAGATGAAGTCGATGAACATTCAGATAGGGCACCATGTAGGGGATGACTTGTATCGGTCAGTGTCTTAGAGGCCAGCTTTGTACAAGAACTGGTGTGCGTAGAAATAAGATTGTTGATAAAAGTAGATATCGGAACACAGCTACATCTGGTTAAGTGCCTTAAGTGTCTGATAATTCACTTAACTTGCCCAAAAGACCGGGCTAGATCACGGGGGAAAAATACGTCCAATGGGGAAAAACACAGGCATTGACAAAGCGAACAAGCAACTTAAGAGGAAAGCAGGAGGTTCTGAGCCGAGAGGTATAAAATGATAGCCTTCTGACTTTTGTGAAAGTTTCACTTACTTGAAACATCCAAGGTAAATTGTAACAACGTCGCACCCAGATATTTTACTGATGTAGAAGACTGTAATCCATCGCCAACAACATGTAACTTATTGCACAGTGTAAGGAGCTCCTCGTACCTGGCTCCTATGTGTAAAGAAAAAAGAATGTCATGGTACTTTGAAGCGTTAAGAGACTGATCATGGGATTCGAACCAGCCAATAAGATCGTTCAGAAGCCCTTGTAGTCTAAAAGAACAATCGGCGCTTTGGCGATTGATGTCCAGCATGATATCATCCGCATATTTTATTAGTCACTTCAGGTGGAGCTGACATGGAGCTGACATAAGTAGAAAACAGAAAGATCGACAGGATTGCAAACTTAAGTACACCTGAGTTAATGAGTAGTGGGGAGAAACACCTACCACTGATTCGGGTGATCTGAGTGCGTTCAGTAAAATAATCACACAGTAACTAGACAATGGAGGGATGTATTCCTTGAGTAAGTAGGTCTTCTAGCAGTAATTCGCGGTTCGCACAGCCAAATGCATTGCTGTAGGCAAGAAAACACATCCGAGTTGCTTTATTCCCGTTGTCAAGCGATGAAAGTACAAAATGTACGAGGTAGGCCACAGCATCTAGGGTAAGCCTCGAACTACCATAGGCGAACTGTAATGGGTTCTTAGAGCGCGTTCTGGACGGCATCATTTCGAGAATGACTTTCTCCAGCACCTTCAAAGAACCGAAAGTGCATGCATGCAATAGGTCGATAATAGTTGGATCCTTTTTCAACAATGGTAAGTATTGATACCTATTCCAAGTGGCCTGAGGTATTCATAACACCTAAGCCAATTTTACTCATTGTGTTCTAAAAATGTGAAGGAATGCCGTTGACTTTTGTAAGTGATAATGGTTCACGTTTCTCTGCATCGTTTGTTACTGATTGGTTACGGAGCCTTGGTCCTCTTCATCCGTTTACTGCCCCCAGACATACTTGCTCCAACGAATTGCCTGAAAACTTTGTTGTTACTTTATTACGTGCGCTTGCTTCATGTGTTCCAACAACCCTTTGACGAACTCCATCGTTTCGTTGATAACTTATTGCTTCAGTATAGTAACTGTGTTCATCCTACCACTGGAGAGATACCTGCCAAAATGGGCAAATCCCGACCACTTCGTTCTAATCTGCTCTGATTGAGCACTGTCGATGTGTCCTATTTCAGGGGCACTGATTTTCGACCCAGTCGTGGACTTGTTGTGAGTAATCTCGGAAGACGCATGGTGGAGATATTGCACTTGGTTGAATTGTTTACGCACAATAGTCATGTGGACCGGGTACAGTTCAGAGACACAGGTCAGGCGATAGAATGTTCCAGTGCTTATGTGATGGATACTAATGCATTTTTCCAGCTTCCATTCCAAATACTGAAGATAAGAGTCTACTGAGAACAGTACGCCGACTTCAAGGTAAGCTGCAGCAGAATTACACAAATCCCGAGCTTCTTTCAAGGTGAGGCGGATGTGGGGAGTGAAAATATTGTACTTCCTGATATTTCTTATATTTGTAGTACCTAAGGTATTGAATGATATTGACCGCGTTATTTTAAATAACAGTTCGCTTGTTCTCTCTCCTTGTGTTGTTCCAGATTCTATAAATGCTACACGTAGCTTTAGAAACGCTGATCGCTTTTTTGAACCGATCAAGTTAACTCGAAGTCGTGCTACTCCCATCTTATTTGCAGTAGTTGTCTCACAGTTTTCTAGTATCTTGCTGCTTGCCAAGCATGGAATCGGAATAGATCGATCACCCAGAATCAATCACAAGCATTTCTGACATTTCCTACCGATACGCCAGCGTAAGAGTGATTGCCGAGAAATATGGAAAATGATGAAGAACCTGAGTGGAGTCGTTTGCAGCGTCAAACACCGTACTGGGTGTGGAAGACATAAACCGCAGCTTCGGTGGTCCGATGAATACTCAAGCATTACACTTCCCATGGTTACCATTACAACTCTGCACACAACTTTCACCACGCACAGATAACGTAACAGTACGCAAGCAATTACCATTAATACAGTCGTGCAAAACACCCGGTCCGAACGGAATATCCCCCACAATCCTCAAGGAATGTGCTAATGTCTTAGAACATCATTTTTCTGAACTGTATGACAGGTGCCTACATTAGCACAAGATAGCTAACTCCCGCCTGACATTATTTTTGGGAAGGGTCCTACGAGGACGATAAGGTCATGTTCTCATCTTAGACGGCTTCTATATTCAGGATTTGGAAGTTCCGGCATGCCCCAACGAGCAATTTAAGGCAGACCAACAAGAGTATATTGCAAGTATTCCGCTCTTCTGCTATGTCAGTTCGTCTACCCGATACAGATCAGGATATAAACAATCTGTGTTTATTTAGTGCTTAGAAACAAAGAGCTTATGATTAGGAAACCAAAGACGGAGCTCTATCTGGGGCGGTGCTCCCACATAACAATAATTTATGACTGCGTGTGTTACATGGAGCATCCACATGAACAAATGACCGCTCCCACTTATGGGGCCGTGTACCGCTTGTCCGTAAGCATACAAATTTATTTCTTTATTCATATTGACTTGTTTTATACTATTACTGTTATGGTCGCGCGAGGAGAAACAAATACTGATGGGCTCCCATCGACTCTTAGCCAGTATACCGTGGTATGCTAAGAACAAGCGATACTAGCTAGTAATGTGTATCGGCAAGGTGAACAGAATACAGGAAAGACAATTGCCAATAGCACAAAACTGCTGTGTGTCATAGTCGAAACACGTGTGATTTTATAGCAGTTAGGTTTTTCATGTGTAGTAACTTGTGTGGGTCAAGTAATAAGAATAATGTTCTGTTACACAAAAACAAAAAGAAGATTCGTGGGTTTTGGTGAAAAAATGTCAAACGTTGCTTTGGTTGGCAGCATCCGGTTTCCGATTTGCCTGTCAGTGTGGCCAGCTACAGGACGCCTGCGCCTAAATAGAGATCATGGATGGCTGTAGCTGTACCACCCACAGTTCCATGCATACACCCCATATCCAGTGTAAATCTTAAGCAATAAGACCGGTAGGCATGCGGATGGGAGCCAGGTTTCATCAACCGAGCCGGCCCACACTTCTACACAGGCAAACACAAGCACGCTGTATTTGGGAATCAAGCGCACACAAGCCAGTGCCTGGACCTTAGTCCGCTCCACACTGAGTACATGGAACCAAACTTCGATCCTAGCACGAGCATAAGTACTGTGCACCCCGTCCCCTCCAGCAACGACCAACTGTCTCCAGGACCCAGTTTGGACGAGGTGTAAGGTAATAGACAAGTAGGTTCCTTGTCAACATGCACAGCAATCGCAGCCACACCGGGGATGTCAAACAACAACCAATCACTTGAAACGAGGGTATCAAATAAAACAAATCAAATAATGCTTACAGATACGGTGATATAACTCTTCACTAAATGGACGTATAAAATAAATTGGTTACGAAGAAATCTGCGATATGTGTAAGACGTCAAAAATATATTTTTAGAAAGTGCTACAACTCGAATAGGTTATCGACGTTGATTAAAATTTGCTTCCGCGACTTGTGCAAGTTTATATAAGATAGTTCAGGTAGATATTAATATGAGATAAAAAAACTTTTTGGGACAATTTAGCAAATCCATCACCTGAATTAAAGAGATTTGGCATACAAACATGCGATTAGTAAATGCATACAAGGTACCTACAAATGCTGCACCGGTTCTGCCTACGTTCGCACCAGGGAAAGTCGTCGCTTCGGTGTTGGTCCCGAGTAGCCGCGCACATGGTTCACTAGGCCTGCCTGACTCAGGCACTCGCGACGTCATGTGCTGCAGCACCACATGCTCGATATCTATGGAGTACAATCCATTGCCGCTTCCGAACTTACCTCTTCCTCCCAGCATGAAAGAGGTCTTTCTCCCAAACCTCCGCAACTGCCATACACGCCGATCAACCGCGTTCGATTCCCATGACCTGCAATCAAGATTAAAACGTGATAGGATCACTTTGATCATGTCCTGTTAACGAAAGTTCGGTTTCCCCACATGCCGCTTCCCTATACTCAGCTGAGCATATAAAAGCTGGTTGGGTATCCACGTCAAATCCATACAACTCACATGACCGAGCCACCTCAGTTGTCTCAGCAAAGGCATGCAGCCCACTGCATACATTCTACTTCGGCGCAACCCTTCCGTGTCCGCAACATTGTCACACAAACCCATGCGCAGCAGCCGTCGCAAACACTTTGATGGAACTGCGCTAGATATCGCACATCCCGCCGGTACATCGTCAACGTTCCGTTGCTGTATAGAAAAAGGGACAGCAACATGGATTTTTACACCAACAGCTTCATGCAAAAGGTAAGATGATGGTTGTACTCTAGCTTCCCGGATGCAACCGCTGCCTTAGAGACTGTATAGCTGCTGATCAGTCTACATCACACACAAGGTATCAGAAGCGGCAGGTGGTTTCCAATACTCCAGCACCAATGCTAATTTGCAGCAATATTGAAGATTGTACCCACGGTGAAGGTTGAAAGAGACAGGCAGTTTTGCTTATGCTGATCGTGTGCCCGAATGTGGCCGCTGTCGAAGCCAGAGCACTAGTCATGTGCTGCAACTCTTCCGTGCTGTGAGCAAACAACGCACAGTCGTCAGTAAACAGCAACATACGGATAGTTGTCTCACAGACTAGAGTTCTCGCACCGAAACGACGGATGTTCAGCAACCCACCATCAATACGGTGCTCCACACGAAAACCATCAACACAAGCCGCATCAAAAGCACAAGACAACATTGCATGAAGATATATATTAAACAGTTCAGGAGCTAAGACACAGCCTTGCCTCACACTAGAGACAAATGCAGTCATCCGAGGTCTCTCCACTCAGCTGCACACTCGCCCGCATATCACTGTGCAGACATTCAATTAAACTTAGAAACTTACTCGGGCAACCAAACTTACCCAACACCAGCCACAATGCCGTGCGGTTCACCGTATCAAATGCCTTGGTGAAATCAACAAAAAGCGAGTACAATGGCTGGTGTCGTTCTCTACACTTCTCCTGCAACTGGCATGCCGCAAACATCATATCTATAGTGCTGCGACCCGAACGAATCCACACTGCTCTTCCGCCACGTTGGATTACATTATCTGACTGACGAGGCGGTTGGGCAGGATTCGGGCAATCACCTTGCCCACACAACTCAGCAAGTTGATACCATGTTAATTCGTACAATATTTAATGCTCCTTTGCCTTTGTACAGTGGTAGCACAGTGCATTCTTCAGTTCAGGAGGCACCTCCTGTCGTATACGGGCCCAACCCAACATGGAGTGCTGTCATCCAATCAGACCATACAACTGTCCAGCCAATCACCACTAAGCTGGAACCAACGAAACCGATATACCCCAGGGAGTCTGGCAAACACGTGAACTTCCTGTTGACATTTTGTTGACTCTGCTTGTCAGTATCTCTTGCTCCGCTGTATCAATACTACCGGTCATTTCCACGATCTAGTATTCTATCCACCTACTAGAACAGTTCGGGTTATATCAACTAGTGGCGGAATTGGTAATTAAAATGGCCATTTCAGCAGACGATCTCCGTGCAATTCTCCAACAACAGCAGTCGCAGTTCGAGGCCGCTCAGCTCCGGTTACTCGATACTCTAACTCGCAACCTCTCCCTGGTTTCCAAGGACAAGGCACCGCAGGATAAACATACCAACATTGAATCAATTGTTTCTACACTTCAGATTTTCCAGCATGACGTTGCATCGGGTGTTACTTTTGAGTCCTGGTTCAAGCGCTATGAGGACATTTTTCGTGTTGAGTTCGGTGGGAAGGAGGATTCATGGCGCTCACGAACACTGCTTCGTTAGTTGGGGATCACGGAGCATGATCGTTTCGAAAACTATTTCTTGCCCAAACACCCACGCGAATTTTCTTTTGATGACACGGTTCAGTGCCTCACACAGATTATTGGCGAACGTTCCTCGCTTTTCAGCACACGTTATCATTGCTTAAAACTCGTCAAGCACTCCGTGGACGACTACAATACCTACGCAGGTATCGTTAACCGCGAGTGTGAGCGTTTTAAACTTGCATCCATGACCGAGACACAGTTCAAGTGTCTCATGTTTATTTGTGGTCTACAATCTCCGTCAGACGCGGACATCCGCACATGTCTTCTCACCAGACTGGAGCAAGACCCAGACATAACGTTGCAGAAAATGGCTGAGGAATGTCAGCGCCTGATCAATTTGAAGCATGATTCCCGTATGGTGGAACAGCAGCAGATCAACATGGCATATGTCAGACAGGTCAGAGCACACAAACAGGAGTCCAAAAAGCCACCAACAGCATGTTGGAACTGTAGCGCATGGCACTACGCCTCACAGTGCACTTTTCGCCGACATCGGTGCAATCAGTGTCAACGCTTTGGTCACAAAGATGGTTTCTGCAAGCCACGCAACTCAACTAAAGCTGACAATTCCAACAAACGGTTTCCGAATCCACCACAGAAGGCTAGTCGCAGCATTGTTGCTAGCTATCAAGTCAACGCGACATCGTGAAGGCGCTGTTTAACAGTGAGTGTAAACGGGTATCCCGCGACTCTCCAGGTGGACATAGGATGATTTGGAATGCATCGGAAGTCCTCCAGTTATGCCCACTCAACAGACAGCCCTCAGTGCATCCGGAACAACTCTCGGTTTGGTTGGTGAGTTACGTTGCTTGGTATCTTATAATGGTCAAAAATTTGAGTCTATATGCTACCTCACTAACCAACCAGGATGGAATATTCTCGGCATTGACTGGTTAGATAATTTCAAGCTTTGGAGTATTCCGTTTGATAAAGTCTGCAAACTGACACTGGGCATCAGCATTCCTCCCGTAATAATCGATGCAGGGCTACAGCAGTCCATTCCACAAGGGTTATTTCAGCGATATGCACTAGTTTTCCAGGAAGGACTTGGTCTTTGTAGCAAAATGAAGGCTCAATTGCAGCTGAGAGCAGATGCTAACCCCGTTTTTCGTCCTAAACGTCCGGTGCCTTATTCTGCACTAACCAGTGTAGAGCTAGAGCTGGATCGCCTACAGCTAGCAGATGTCATACTACCAGTCGATTACTCGGACTGGACTGCTCCAATCGTAGTGGTACGAAAGGTCAATGGCTCAATTCGTATGCGTGCAGATATTTCAGCAGGTCTCAATGACGCCCTTCAGGCACACAGTTATCCACTACCAGTCCCAGAAGACATTTTTGCCATACTTTCAGGTGGTAGACTGTTTGCCAAACTTGACCTAGCTGATGCATATCTACAAGTCGCCATTGACGATGAGTCAAAGGAATTGTTGACAATTAACACACACCGTGGATTGTTTCAGTTTAACCGATTGCCATTCGGGGTTAAAACAGCACCAGCTATTTTCCAGCAGCTTATGGATACCATGCTCACGGGCATTGACGGCGTTGCAGCTTACTTAGATGATATCTTAGTGGTCGGAACAAGTCCAGAAGAACTAGCAGTGAGGCTCGACCAAGTTTTGGATCGTATAAAAGAATACGGATTGCTCTTGGGTTCAATTGTTCGCCGAGCTTCGTAATTGGTATGCAGACGTTTCATCACCATGCGAGGTGACTTCCTCAGTGCGCTGTAGGGTCAAACGTAATCCGCTGGTTTGGCCGTCGATTTGTGATTGATTGGCAAGTGACTTTTGAATTGGCTCTCTCAATCTGTGCCCCGTGACCATTCGTCTACCCAGCTTCTCTGGTGAATATGGACGTTCCATAGGATGGTTTTGTCCCGGTTGTTGCTGCTGTGTTATTAACGGGTCTGTTAACTGCTTTCGACGGTTTTTAAGTTGTTTTAATTCTCTCCGTCTTATCGTTTCGTAAACCGGGTCAATCTCGACGTGCATGTTTATCGAGTGCTTCGTCGAGTACCATGCCTCGAGGAACTCTCTTCCTTTTTGTGCCTCTCCTTGTGCTAGGATTTCTGCGTTGTTCCAGTCGAATTGATGTCCTTCTTCGTCTGTATGTATTGAAACAAGTGAGAGAGCATAATGGTTCTTACAAGCTCTTTTATGCTCTTGTATTCTTGTAGACAGTTGTCTTCCTGTCTGACCCACATAGTTCTTATCGCAATCTTGACACCGTATCTTGTACACAACATTTCGTCTTTCATGTGCTTTAGGTCTAGCTTTGGGTTTCGACAGGGTTCTTCTCAATGTGGCGGTTGGTTTGTGAGCCACTGTAAGACCGTGCTGTTTGAATAATCTTGCTGTCATCTCGGAGATGTTCTTTACATAAGGTAGAACGATTCGCTTTGTTGTCGTTTGTGCAGGCGGAGAGGTCGTAGCTTTGTTGTTTAGACATCGCCGGACAAAGCTGCGTGGATATCCATTTAGTTGGAATGATTTGAATAAGTATAGCTCTTCTTTCTTCTTCGCCTCAAGAGTGCTGCAATGTGTTTCAATTCTACGAAAGAGAGTCCGCACGCAGCTTATTTTGTGACATTTCGGGTGATTACTGTAGTAGTTTAGAATCTGATCGGTGTGTGTTCCTTTCCTGTAAACCGATGTTTGCAACGCTCCATCAATCGTCCTGGTGACTAACACATCCAAAAATGGGAGTTGGTCTTTTATCTCCGATTCCATCGTAAAATGGATGTCCTCCATGGTGTTATTGAGTAACTCGTATGCAACCGCTACTTGACTACGTTTTAGTATCACGAATGTATCATCGACGTATCGGATCCACAACTTTGGGCTGATTATCGGCAGTACATCCTCTTCAAGTTTCTGCATTACTATTTCTGCAACGAGTCCTGACACAGGGGATCCCATTGGGGCTCCTTTCACCTGCTCATAGATCTGTCCATCAAAGGCGAAGTAGGTCGCGAGGCATAGATCAAGTAGCTTGCACAGATTTCCAGTCGTCAGCTTTCCGATTGTTTTTTCACTCTGGTCCAGCCGTTCGATGATTGCTTGCTTTGCGGTCTGTAAGTTGACAGACGTAAAGAGTGCGGTCACGTCGAATGATACCATTATCTCGTCATGATTTACTCTTATATCTTTGATCCTCTCCAGAAATTGTTGTGCGCTATGTATAGAGTGCTGTGATCCAGTTGTTAGGTGCTTGAGACGTCTCCACAACTCTCTTGCTAGGTTGTACGTAGGTGTACCTGGGAGCGATACGATCGGTCTTAATGGTGCACCGTCTTTGTGTATTTTTGGAAGCCCGTAGAATTGCGCTATGTTCGGATCGCGGGCCATCATTCGGGCACGATCTTCCTTTGTGATTTGATTCCGTTCCTGGAGTAATTTCAACGTTCTGTTTATTTTGTTTGTCATTTGGGTAGTTGGATTGTTTTCGATGCGGCGGTAGGTTGTTGTATCGCTCAGAAGCTGTTTCGCTTTTTCGACATAATCTGTTTTATTCAATATAACCGTCATGTGCCCCTTGTCTGCAGGTAAAATGACAATGGATTCATCAGCTTTCAAGGCCTTTATTGCATCCATTTCCTGTTGAGATAGAGAAGTGTGTTGCTTGTTACGTGCTACAACTGGAATAATTGTAGCTCTCAACTGTTTTTGCGTATAATCGTCAAACCCACTGGACTAGCTTGTGTTTCGAATCCGGACAGGAACTCGTTAGTAATAGCATCCTTGAAATTGTAATTGAGTCCTTTTGTGAGGACTTGCTTTTCTGCTTCGGATAGTGGTCTATTGGATAGATTTCGGATCCAGTCATTGTAATTAGTTTCGCTATTTGCGTTGGTCAACTTAAAAAACTTATTCTTTAATGCCTCTTGTTTTCTTCTCCTAGCATTCTTCACTCTACGCTCTATTGATAAGTTGAGCTGTTCTGTTAACTGTTGTCCAATAACTCCCAGACAACTAGTCCGATGCTCGTTGATACATCGCTCATATTTTCTTATGCGGTTGTGGGCGTCCGTGATCATGATCCGCACCATGTGTTTCCCAAATTGTCGTGCAACTTTCCATGCTTGTGGATGGTTAATCGGAGGTCTGTAGCTGACGCTGCGGGGGAGAGTATCATTGCGTAAGCAATCATGAAGAAAAGTCAGTTGCTGCCGTGTGGAGGCATGTCTGCAGGCAAAATTCTCCCAGCGGCGAGCAGTTCGGAGCGTTTCGCGCCCATAATTGTTTAAAATGACTTTATGTACAGGTAGCCCGGGTTGATCGTTCTTGGGTTCAATTGTTCGCCGAGCTTCGTAATTGGTATGCAGACGTTTCATCACCATGCGAGGTGACTTCCTCAGTGCGCTGTAGGGTCAAACGTAATCCGCTGGTTTGGCCGTCGATTTGTGATTGATTGGCAAGTGACTTTTGAATTGGCTCTCTCAATCTGTGCCCCGTGACCATTCGTCTACCCAGCTTCTCTGGTGAATATGGACGTTCCATAGGATGGTTTTGTCCCGGTTGTTGCTGCTGTGTTATTAACGGGTCTGTTAACTGCTTTCGACGGTTTTTAAGTTGTTTTAATTCTCTCCGTCTTATCGTTTCGTAAACCGGGTCAATCTCGACGTGCATGTTTATCGAGTGCTTCGTCGAGTACCATGCCTCGAGGAACTCTCTTCATTTTTGTCATTTTAAATACGGATTGCGCTTGCGACCAGACAAAGGCAGCTTACTTTTGCCACCACTTAAATATCTGGGGTTCATTATTGATCAGAATGGACATCGTCCCGATCCAGCCAATATTTCAGCTATTGTTAACGTGCCGGCGCCAACAGACGTCAGTACGCTACGCTCTTTTCTTGGCATGGTTAGCCGCTATTCTAAATTTCTCCCGGAAATGCATCAACTGCGAGCACCTCTAAACGCATTACTCATGAAAGTGGTAAGTTTACTTGGTCAGCAGGGTGTCAAGCATCGGTAGATCGGATTAAAGCTATGTTGACTTCCGATCTCCTTCTCACGCATTACGATCCCAAACTTCCAATCGTGGTAGCCGCCGATGTAAGCAACTATGGCATCGGAGCTGTGTTGTCCCACACTTTCGCAGACGGTTCTGAGAAAGCAGTTATCCACGTGGCACGGTCGTTAACATCAGCAGAGAAAAGTTATTCCCAGGTTGAAAAGGAAGGCCTGGCTATCATATTTGCTGTCAATAAATTTCACAAAATGCTATATGGTAGACGTTTCAAGTTACTGACGGATCACAAACCGTTGCTGACCATATTTGGTTCACATAAAGGCCTGCCGGCAACTACAGCCAGCCGTCTACAGAGAGGGGCTCTATCCTTACTGGCCTACGATTTTACCAATCGACCACAGATTTTGGGCAAGCCGATGTGTTGTCTCGGTTAATTGCGGATCATTCAGCAGACAACAACGAGACAGTGATTGCTAGTGTTAAAGCGGATCAGGAGATCAATCGGGCAATTCTCGACACCGCGAAATCCCTACCAGTCTCGCTACAATCCATCCAGCAGCACACATCGCAGGATGCCGAACTACGTAAGGTGATGAAGCACGTGAAAGAAGGTTGGCCATCGAGGGTATCAGATGCAGAACTCATCCCCTATCACCGGTGCCAAAACAGCTTATCAATCGTTGACTCGTATTTGCTTTTCGCTGAACGTGTGGTTGTTCCCTCAGCTTTACAACGGCCCATTCTCACCCAACTTCACAAAGGCCATCAAGGAATCACCCGCACCAAAGCATTAGCTAGAAGTTACGTGTATTGGCCAGGGATGGATGATGATATCTCACACCTGTGTACGCGGTGTGAAAACTGTGTGACCACGCAAAAATCACCAAACAAATTGGCCCCTGTGCCATGGCCAGCAGCGACCACGCCGTGGTCAAGAGTACATGTAGGTTTCGCCGGCCCAGTAGATGGTAAATCTTACCTCATCGTGATTGACGCTCATAGTAAATGGCCAGAAGTTGTAACAATGCCGACCACCACTGCAGTCGCAACAATTAGACAGTTGCATCAAATATTCAGCCGATTCGGAATGCCGGAGACATTAGTCAGCGATAATGGTCCACAATTTACTAGCGAAGAATTCGCAACCTTTTGTCGTTCTAATGGGGTGGCACACATACGCACACACCCCTTTCACCCGCAATCGAACGGTCAGTTTGAGCTATTCGTCGACACGTTCAAGGGTGCACTTATCAAAGGGCGAGGCGACGGCCCCAGGGACGATTGCATACACACATTCCTAATGATGTATCGAATCACACCACACCCCTCTCGTAACGGAAGGTCACCGTCGGAAATGTATTTTAACCGTCAGATCAGGTCAATTTGGGACATAATCGTTCCGGAGGTGAGAGAATTAGCCAAACCGGAAACAACAGAATCTGCGCAACCCAAACAGCACGTAATAACGAGAACATTAAAACCAGGTGACTTGGTAGGGACAAGAGACTTCCGGCCGTCGCAAAACAGATGGACGCCAGGTGTAATCGCCAGACGGATTGGTCGAGTCACGTACCTAGTGGAGGTTAACGGTCAGACATGGCACTGGCATATGAACCAGCTCAGACACCACTCTGATAACAATCAGTATTTACCTCGTCACAATTCCCAGTTTGATTTTCAGTTATTACTGGAGGAGCTCTCATTGCCGAAACCGACAAGTGCAAATTCGGATCGAGTGGAAAACGAAAGCCAAGCGTTGTTGTCAGATTTGGATGTGGTTCACAGACGCCCCGTACGCAACTGCCGACCACCCGATCGTTTCATCTATACCCAACGGTTGACAACTACAGGTAGACGTGTCAAAAGAAGAGGGTGTCGTATACGGGCCCAACCCAACATGGAGTGCTGTCATCCAATCAGACCATACAACTGTCCAGCCAATCACCACTAAGCTGGAACCAACGAAACCGATATACCCCAGGGAGTCTGGCAAACACGTGAACTTCCTGTTGACATGTTGTTGACTCTGCTTGTCAGTATCACTTGCTCCGCTGTATCAACACTACCGGTCATTTCCACGATCTAGTATTCTATCCACCTACTTGAACAGTTCGCGTTATATCACCTCCTCCTCAATCCATAAGCGTTACACCAAGTGGTACAGCACAAGCACCAACACAGGCCCGCTATCTTTCAATACTGCAGGCCGGATCACGTCGGTTTGGACACACTTGTCGTTTCGCAGCTGAGCAAGTACTCTCTGCGTCGCATCCAGGGTCGACGTGTCCGCTAGTCTCGCCTTTCACATCTTGCTGCTTCAGAGCGTTCAGCGTAGGCCAGTCGATCTCTGAACCGTTGTTCAAGAGACAATCGGAGTATTTTTGCCTGATCTGCATTATGTCTGCAGTCTATGTGCAGGTACCTCCTGAACTAACATCGATTAGCCTCCTCAGCGGCTCCAATCTCGGTCAATACACTACTTTCAAGGAGTCAAAGAATTCCTTGTGTTGGCGGCGTTCGGCGTAGCATTCCATCTGCATCGCCTTCTCCGTCCAACATGCATTTTTAATGCGACGGATCACTCGGGTCAGTCGCCGTCGAGATTTGTGAAACTGACTATGCTTCCCCCAACTCACTGGGGTATGCGTCTTGTGCAGTCAATGTTGCATTCTTCGCCGACACCATTGCGGCGATCGTAGCATTTTTCTTATCAAACTACCCAAGTCGCTTACAGTTCGCGCCCGATGATTTCCCGAGCAGCAGATCTCGCCACATCGCACAGTCGTGCAGCAATCGCCTTCTCCGTCTCCATGTATTTCACCACAGTACCAAGGGATAGAATGTTAAAATTACGTTGTGTCACGGCGGGAGTGTAATGCATAGACTTACGGAAGGAAATGTGCAGGTTGGTCC
Organism: Dicrocoelium dendriticum; assembly: GCA_944474145.2. Classification (NCBI taxonomy): domain Eukaryota; kingdom Metazoa; phylum Platyhelminthes; class Trematoda; order Plagiorchiida; family Dicrocoeliidae; genus Dicrocoelium; species Dicrocoelium dendriticum. The sequence continues at coordinate 123,409,869 of OX104063.1, read as the reverse complement.
GCACGAAATTGTGACCAAGGCCACACTCAGCTCCACGAGTTTCACGTGTCATGCGCACTTCACGCATATCACGCTGACGTACGATGACAGCCGAGCAGGTGAGCTTGACCACAACGTGGGTGCGTCCAGGTTGCTATATCACTCGCACTCAGTTTAAAGAGAGTGTTCGTGACCGTCAGGCGTTGCGTGGCCCACAGGGAGAGCAGCATGTTACTGTTCGAATTCGCTGAACCAATGCCATGCGGACCGATAACATCTGTCCACACCAATGCATCACGCCCAACGCGCGCGTTGAAATCACCCAGCAGGAATAGTCGGTTGCTCTTCGGCACTGACCGTAGCATGGAGGATAACGGAGTGTAGAATAGATGACGGGTGACATCAGGATAACACATGATCGGACGGTACATGCTTATAAAAGTGGAAAACTTTCCTGAGTCGTATGCGAACGTTCATCAGTCGCGCCCTTGTGCCTGTTGGTTCAACTATTAGCTGTTTAGTGGGGGGCTTGAATGTTACAAATCCGACCCCATGTTCACGTGGTGCTGATGCGGCGTTTCCCACCCCGTAGCATGTGGAGCCAACACCTGTTTCAACCAAGTTACGTTGCTCAGCGAGCAGTGTCCCACTGAGCGCCGCAATATGGATGTTGTAGCGCGCCAGTTCCATCGCGACCAGTGCAGTGCGTCGCTCCGGGCGGTCACTCGAGTTTCGGTCCAGTAGTGTGTGCAAGTTCTAGCACCCGATGTTGAGTGCTTTGCGCGCAGGCATACGATTGCATTGGTAAGCAATCGCACGCGAGGTGGTCGTTGTGCTTCGGAGGTTTGCAAGAGGGAATACACCCGGAGCCTTTGGCTCAACAACTTAACCCACAAGGCAGTGAGTGCTTTAGTGGTTTGCTTGAGGAACTTCGCCCAGAGCCTTTGGCTCAATAGCCTGACCCACAAAGCAGTGGGGAGCAGATCCAGCTCGAGAAGATGATTGCAGAGACAGTTTGGGATCTGCTTGAGGGCCATCACACGCAATTTTTAGGTACTGGAACGATTCATATATGGTTTGCTACCGTAGTCGGATTTACACTTACGACCAGGGCCAGACGCAGGAGGTTTTTGTCATGCTTACACCAATGTGACCAGGGGCTGTTTGGCTTGAGGCGGGCAGTAGCAAACCATTAAATACCCGGAGGTGCCCTCCCACAGACAGAGACAATACGTGGCGCTCGTGCTCTATGCAAATCGCGCTGCGAGCTTATAACCCGTACACTTGTTTCTTCCTTACCTAAGATTTACGGGAAGAGGGTCATCTACCACTTCCTATTCTCCGAAGAGGATAGACTAGTATACTGGCAAGGCTCCCACATCTGACAGGAGAAAGACTCTGGTCCTCAACCAAAACATTCAATTAAATGTACACCCGAAAGGCAGAGGGTCTAGCACATGGTCAGTTCGCTGACTCATACGGTTTGGTGTCCTGGATCTTAGAAGGGAGAAGGACGTAACCCATCTCCCACCCAGCAGTCATTACGAGGAGGCGTCAAGGAAAACAGCCCATGGCACAACAGTAGCAGCAATGGGTAGACTATCTAACAGGGCCTAGTTACCACCAGTCGCAGCGCACCATAGTCTCTCTCGCTCAACTCTTTTATACCAATCTGTATACCCACCTGTACACTCGATTCCTAACCTGTGGCTTATTCACTTTTGGTAGTACAGTAACGAGTTTCGAGCACAATTCCGCGACAACGTCTGGCTGCGATTCTCCAAAAGCTAGATTCTACTCAGGTTAGGTTGGCTCTAAGCTTTACATCTCCCTCCTTGAAATTGCCAATCGTACGAACACTTCTTATTATTTGTCTGCAATTGTGTTGTAGTCTTCCGAGCGCAATCTGTACGGCACCTTAGTCTAGGAATTGTTGGCGTGTCTTTGTTGCTTCTGAATTGGATATGGACCCGGGGAGTTTGAAAGCGTCAATCGGCATGTCCAGACAGTTTGCGGATCCTGTGTTTTTCTGACATGCGCTAGGTTGGTCGTAACTGATGCAAATGACGAATCCATAATTGTGATCCTACTTACACCTCGTAAATGACCTTGCTACGCGTACCAGTGATCATTCCTGTTCCCCAGTTTGATTGACAGTGGCGGTAATTGCGTGTGAGGACTAGGTGACCGTGGGTGAACGTACGTCATCTTACCCCTTGGTGTTTACATAACCGTTGCCCCAGTGCACATTTTCGCTCTTCAGTCAGTACTTTCATTGATGCTCGAACGGCATCAGAAAGTGTTCGGATTTTACGAATTATAATGGCTTCTGCCGCGGAATGTCCTTCTGGCATTTGGGGTTCGATGTGACCCGATATAGAAACAAAAATCCTTCGAGGATTTCCTGCGTCGTTCCTTCCCCGTTGCTTTCAAGAGGCCACGTTTAAATGCGTCCACGAAGCGTTCAGCCTGGCCTTTGGATTGTGGGCGAAAACCTGGGTTGCGGATGTGACTGATTGCACAAGTTTTCTAAAAGTTCGAGGAACATGCTGAAGTGAATTGTGTACCATTATCACTCATCTGGGTTTCTGAGTAACAATACCGGCGAAATGACTGTCTTAATTGCGAAACGGTGGCTCCAGATGTAATGTTTTTCTAGAGGAACCCCTCGGTCTTTTGTTTTATAATTCCACAACATCCAAACAATTGTTACCATTGATGGGTTCTGCAAAATCTACAGGCACACGTGTCCACGGTTTGTCAGGTGTCGGTCAAGGATGCATTTCTGCTTTCGGTGATGCTTTTGCTGTGATTGCGCATTTATTGCAGTCCTTTGCTAATTCTTCTAGCTGTTTGTCCAAGAAAAGCCAGTAACTCTAACTGTGAGCTAGTGCTTTCATTCGGTGTATTCCAGAGTGAAGAACGTGAAATTGTCATAGTACCTTGGATTGCAGAGCCTTTGGAATCACAACCCTTTCTGCAAAAAGAATGCAGTCATCCACAGTAGACAGCGACCGTCTTCTTTGGTAGAACTGTCAAAGGTCTACTCCTGTACATGTGGTTGGCCACTTCGTTCGGTGATAATGGGCAAATTGTTTAAGTAAGGGATCCTGGAGGGTAGCATGAAGAACCTCATCTGAGGTAACCGGAAGATCGTGCAAGACCTCATTTATGATGAATGAAATGTTTGGTTCCGTTGCTACAGGTGCAATCGCAGTGTCTTCCTGGTTTCGTTGGTGAGGTCCTATGAGTGGAAATAAAGCGTTTGCTTGACCAATAGTCGTAGTTGACTGATAACGTATGTCGAAATAATAAGCGGATAGCTGTGTACACTGGAATTCCTTTTCTGGAGCCAAAAATAGTCGTTAAGGGTTTGTGATCGGTCAACAGCGTGACATGGCGGCCGTAAGGCATGTTGTGAAATTTCTGTACAGAGTATACGACAGCAAAATCCTCTTTTTCCATCTGGCAATAGTTTGTGGTGGTTAGTATCCCTTACATTTTTATTCCGCGTAATCGTTTTTACCACAATACCTTCCGTACTGTTGGGTTGAATTGATGAAAAACTACTCGTATATACTTCTTTGAAATCCGCGCTTCCGTCGTGCTGATTTTCGGCTGTGCTGCTGCTGCTTGTGAACGCTGCCTTCGGGTCTGCTTGTAAGCCGCATATTTACTGTGGAATTACAATTCAACGTCTGCTTCCATTGCGTTTGATGTCATCGACAGGTATTTCCTTCACCGTAGCCGGAACTTGACTGCCATTTGACTGTGATTTACGTGTTCCTCAAGTTTTTGCTTTTTCTAAGGGACTTAACCCTTTCCGTATTTCAGCGATCACTACAGGTTCTTTGCACCGGTTATGAGAGATCTAGCAGCAAGTGAAATAGCTTTTTGAGAACCACCTGTGTAACTATAGGATATGACTGCAGCAATTCCCTTATCGGATACATCTGGGGCTATAACAATGTCCCGATAACGATCATTATGTGTCAACCAGAGTTCTGAAGTTACTAATGACTTAATCATACTAAAAACAACCACGTTGAAGCGACCAATTCCAGGTAGAACTTTTGGTCAGTAGTTGATTCAGTGGTGCACGTAGGCAATGCATTTCTGGCAAAAATGAGCTATAATCGTTGACAACTCCCAAGAACGAACGGAGGGGGGACAGCTCCGATGGTGGAGGCATGTTCTGGATCGCATTTATATTTTCCGGATCCGGGTGTCGACATCCTTATCGAGAATAAAGCCTAGAAATTTGATTACTTTAAAAGAAATTACACTTGTCCTCGTGTAGACGGAGACCATATTCCTGTATTCCGATAAGCACTTTATCCAGTGTGTTAAATAGATCGGTCCTAGTCTGCCCCATCACAGTTAGATCATAAAGATAAGCCGCTGTTCCAGAGATTCCCGTCAGTTTGGTACCCATTAACTGCTGAAAAATGGATGGGGCCGATTTTACGCCAAAAGGTAAACGATTGTACTGGAATAACCCGCAATGTGTGTTAGTCGTAAGTAGTTCCCTAGAATCCTCCACTACATTTACGCGGAGGTAGGCGTCAGACAGATCTAGCCTAGCGAAGCACGTGCCCCCGTTTAATTGGGCAAAAATATCCTCTGACACTGGAAGTGGATATTGATGGTTGTCCGGAGACGCGTTGAGACCAGTCTAAAAATCGGCGCAGTTGCATAGTTTGTTTTTTGTTTTTTTCCCTACGGCACTGGGTGCTGCCCATGTTGGATAGCTTACAGGAGTGATGACACTAGCCTGCTGTAAGTGGTCAAGTTCTTGCTAACGTGGTTGAATAGCAGCGTAAGTTACAGGACACTTGGGTCTAACAAACGTTGATGCTATTGGATGCTACTTTAATGATGTCTTAAATTTTGTGCAGTGACCAAACCGTTCGTGAAACACGGTGGAAAACTTCCACTGTAGAGTCTGTATCATGTGCATGGGTTCCTTTGAAGTGACAGTATGCATTAGAAGCTGCTTGCAAATCGTGTTTAGCGGGATGTCAAGTAGACCTACTTTCTCAATCCACTCAATACCCAGCAAGTTTAGTGTAGGTCGGTCGGTTGGCTAGCAAATTCCCGCTTTATGAACACCGTTGAATGAGATTTCACAAGTAAACCGTGCGACAAGATTAAGGACACCTCCAGAAGCATTATGGGCTAGTTAAGTATTCGTAATCAAGTTCGGTTTCTTTAAATGGTACCAGGTACTTTTGAAGATGATGGTAATGTCAGAGACAGTAACAAATTGTAAACGAGTTGAATTGCCGTTCACATGCACCGTAATGAACTTTCTACGAGACACAAAATCAGTCTGAAAAGCAACCTGAACGGGTAGCGATTTGGCGATGGACATTTTACGGTTCTTATGGATGGAAGACTGTCGCTTGCTGGTTTGTGGTCGACGCCGGATGCAAACTTCCTCTTTGTGGCCCATTTTCTGACATTTTGGCAAACGTGTAGTTTCGAAGGGAAAAAGCATGCAAAGTACCATTCTATGCATGGCTAGCATGGAGTAGGGGGCTTATTAGACGTTTGTCTTAGGCGTTTAGTAGCCATTTTTTCATTTCGTTCTTCACAGCATGAACTGCGCTTGATGGCATTTGTGGATTCTGATCAGTGAAGGCGGTGTCGTTTTAAGATTAATATGCGCTCACACTCACCTGCAAAAGAGTTGTGGGTCATGTCCGGATGTTGATCGAATTTAGATAGTAGGCATTTGCGAATTTCCTCATCTTCAGGGGACCGTAAAGTTCGTGTATATATATATATATATATATATATATATATATATATATATATATGGCGTTTAAGCTGATAATGCGTCAGTGAACGTAGCTTAAAACGTTCGCATTCACGGTTGACGGTGTCAGCTAATGTTCTATATTCATCAGTATCGCACTTAACTATGTTCAGCTAGTGCAAACGAACACTAACTAATGAAGCAGACTCAACATATATCTCAGAAAGTTGAGAAAGTTTTATCGAAGGTGAGATCTTTGGGCTGTTTCGGCAAGGTATGATCTAAAAACCTGTTGTGTTCATTCGTTCCAAATATTCGGAGGAGATGTACTTTCCAGGCGTCTTTCTGACAACTGTAGTCTGTGAGGAACGAATCTACCCATCCTTTGAACCATGCATCAAACGTGAGACCAACTGGGTCGTAATTAAATTCGTTGACAGAGTTACACAGAATGTCAACAGAATTTTCTGTGGGAGCTTGGGCGAACTTGCTTGGATTGTACGTTAAGTCTCTGTGTCAGCTTTTCGATCAGTTTCATGTGCACTTCCGCTTGTGTCTGTTGTTGTCGTATTAATTCATGAAGTTGTCTCCCATAGAACTCCAAATAATATGGAGATTTTTCCGTCATCTGTTATACCGTAGGCTGTTTAAGTGAATTGGGCAAGATAATCCGTGGCGCAACGAGGAACAAATACTGATGGGCTCCCACCGACGCTTAGTCAGAACACGCGATACTCGTTAGTAGTGTATATCGGCAAGGTGAACGTAAAACCGGACAAGGCAATTGCCAACATCATACAACTGCTGTATGTCATAGTCGAAACATGTGTGATTTTAGAGCAGGGGTTTTGCATAAGTGTAGTAGTTGTGTGGGCCAGGTAATAAATAATGTTCTGTTACACAAAACAAAAAGAAGATTCGCGGGTTTTGGTGAAAACTTGTCGACTCTTTGTATATCCACCTGTACAGGCGATTCGTAACATGTGGCTTATTCACTTTCTGTGGTACAGTAACAAGTTTCGAGCACAGTTCCGTGACACCGTCCGGCTCCGGTTTTCCAAAAATTGGATCCTACTCGGGTTACGTTGGCTTAAACCCTAACACTTACCTACTACAACGTATTGGCAGAGCTTGTGGGAGATTCCAACTGGGAGTTTCCGGACAACTGTTCCATTGACACTACTTAGATCGAGTTTTCTGGTAAGTTCACTGATCTGAGTATATCTGCATCAGTCAACAAGCCCCTTCATACTGCAAGCGCATAATCATTCATTCGGAGTAGAACCGGAAAACACATGACAGTAAGAGACGCTGCGTGGCATGTGTATGGGGCGAACCCTAGCCCTGACAGCTGGACTAACTATGTTGCGCATCGTGATCACTGTGCCACAGTTGTGCGCGAGGACATGTAAGTACACCAGATGAGTCTAGCGGAAAGGTTTTGTATTAACAAAACATTCTGTACTGACACGTGAACAGTCTCCGGAATGTGAACCGTGGTATTACCCCACTAATATCAGCAGATGGATGTGCGCAAACCGCCGAGGATACAGCCAACGTTCTACGGCCACAATATGCTCCGATTTTCCGATGGGCTCCAAGCATTTGTATTCTACATGTCCCAGTCTCCTAGATGCCATTCATCACACACGGCATGTTTAGTTCAGCGACTATTTTGAGGAAGCTGCTATTGTTGCGCAACCATAGTCTCTCCGGAGTTGACAACATTCATCGAAAGCAGTGCAGGTGACAGCTACGAGGATAGCCGAACCACTAACGAGATCTTTCCAAAGAGGCCTGGACGAACACCATGTCCCTAACATGTGGAAGTAAGGCATCATTACCCCGATTTTCAAGTGTGGTAGCCGTTCAGATCGAGCCAACTACCGTCCAGTGAATCTCCTCCCGGTGCTCTCTAAGGCGATGTAATCGGTCATGGCTGCGGCTGAAATAGGCGACTCCAAAAGTCTGACATTATAGCACCGACGCAACACGGATTCCGTCAGCATCGGTAATGTACTACCAACCTTCTGCTTGCCCGTGGTAGATGGAACGAGATGGCCGACAGGGGGAATGACAAGGATGTCATTTACCCAGATATTTTACAAAGCATTCGACCGTATGGATCACCGTATCCTTCTACAAAAGCTGCAAGCATACGGAGTTGCAAACACTGTCCAATGATGGACCAGAGATTTCCTCTTTCAGTGGCGCTTTCAGATTCGAGTTCGAGGCTCATTTTCTGATCCAGTTGATGTGGACTGCTGTGTTTCACAAGGCTAACTGTGTGGCCGCGGTTATTCTTGTTCTACATTAAATACCATGCGAGTGTCATCAAGTCGAATTTATTGCGTTTTGCCAATGACATCATGATATGGTGGACAGTCGGCTGTCAGGTAGATCACGATATGTTGTAACGAGACTTCGACTACGCTTATGAATTTTCAAAGGTAAGTCTACTTCGGTTTAACACGCATAAGTGCAAAATGGTACATGTCGGCCACAAGCCCACGTACGCGTATAAGCTTGGAGATGATTTGCTGAACACCGCCTCACAAACGCGAGACCTTTGGGTGATAATGCAAGACGACCTCGGCTGTTCGGCCCAGCTTTTGGTGTCCAAAATTGCAAACCGACATGTTGGTCCGTTACGGAGTGCAGTCGGGAGGTTCGACCCCTCCATCTTCTACCAAATGCTTACTGCGTGCGTGTGGCGCATGTGGAGTACGTGATCCAGGCTTGGCAATCCTGGTTAAACCGCCACCTGCTTGCACTGGAGACCGCACAGCGACGGATGGTGAAAAATGTGAAGGGTTTGTCCCACCTGCAATACCACAGGCGACTGAAAGCCCTGGGAGTGTACAGCGGAAGTTATCGTCGTCTACAAGGTGACCTTATCTTGGAGTTCCAGATTTTGATAAACCCCAGTCACGCTTGCTGCCGCCTCCTGAAGCTTAGTTTCAGCACAGAATTGAGGGGTCATAAATTTAAATTTGCTACCCAATACGGTCGGCTGGAGTGCCGCCGGAATTATTTTCCCCTTCTATTTGGTCTTTCGACTTTTGTGATTTCAGCGCATATGTTACCCTTTTCTGAAATCGACTCGACGATGCTTTACATCATTTACAATACTTGGTCTGATTTCTGTTCATTGAGTGACGACAAGACACAGACATACATTGTGCTCACCAACCCCACGAAATCGAGTTAGACGGATATACCTATGTTTTAACGTGGATAATATCATGAGTCCACAGATGCGTTTTTCCTTTTCGTGTAAATGAACTAACTTACTTCCCATAAACCATCCAACGGGACTTGTCAAGCCTTGGTTATTTTAATCCATATTTTACCATCATTACATTGTTCGTGAAGTAGAAAAATCTTCTGGCAACAAACGGTCGAGTAATAGGCTCCACAGCTGCTTATACGAAGTTTCCTCGGTAATTTGGTATATGTTAAATTCTTCAAAATTTAACAAGCATTGCGACCAACAGTTGTCAGAAAATGGGTGGTTTTGAATTTTCCTGGAAATTCAGGCTTCTTATACCACCAAAACTCAAACCGCTCGAGGTATTTCACCTTTTCCCGTGGGTAAGTGCTTTTGCCCAGTATTTCAATATTTGGTTTATCGAGAACGTGACAATGACCACGAGGACAATTGTAGTACTTATGGGATCTGAAATAACGCAGTGCTCCACCCGAAGCTAGCCTCGAAACAGAGGGAGAACAACCGAATTGTAATTTCCAATTCCGCGGTCAAAATTAATCAGTATCATAGGTAACATAATACAAGAAATGTCAGGTAGTACAATATTTACAATCACTACTGTACGACCGGCATCCCCGTCGCGAAACCACATATGTGAATGTATGTTGTAGACCAAGAAGCATTACTAACGATAAAATGGGATGGCGTTCAGATAATGTACACAACCACCCTTAACCATTATATTCCTCGATTTTCTTCTATTGTTCATTCATCTTCGGAGCACATTCCAGTTATAGTTGGCCTATGAATAATAGAGAATGCGGTGCACGTTGCACGATAATCTTACTGGCCATCAGCGATGCGGCTTATTGCACTGTGCGAAAAGGCCACTTGTCTCGTATTCCAAGTGGACGTAAGTTTGAAGGACACGGGGAACATACAAGTAGCTCAAGTCCATGCTTCAGCGTGTGAGGTGTCGTATTCCGACACTAGCTGATAAAGTGCCGAAGTTAAGCTCACGTTTCTGGCGACCTTGATCATTATTTTATATTCTACATTAAATTTTGACTAGCCGTGCTGAATTTTTCATCCCCAGCGTGTGACAGCAGCGGCGTGCCATAGCAGCATACTTAACTACATCCAGAAAGCTAAGGTGACCACTCGGTGAAGGTGTCTGTCACTGACATTGAATTCCCCATTACGCTCTCAGTTTATCTTCATTTGGTCACATGGTCAGTTGTCGCAAGACAATTTCGTATTTTTAATTGACAGTTTGGCTATTTTCATCTAAACGGGTGAAGGATTCACTATACTTTTACGCGCCTAAAACAGTTACAACTACTGCGACACAACATTTGGATCCACCAACAACTTGCCTCCTCTCAATGAAAACACCTGCCAGAGTGTTGGAAGAATTGCATTTATTTTTGCTTCTAAAGAAGTTAATTTGCCTTCAAGTGGATCTGGCACGCAAACCTAGGAGCGATCGAATACCTAGTATGGTGCGCAGTTAGGCAGTTAGTTTTCGTGACCTAACCTGTTGCGATTTGACAGTGGTGCAACTCGTATCCACGGAATTCCGAATAGTGCCATCCACCAAATTTGTGGTACGCAGTTGTGACATTCCATTTGGCATACATTTTGACCGGGAACAAGTGAGCCGCAACTCTATGGCTTTATGTTATAATGGGCTTTTTGCGTCAATCTTGTTTATCTCGAATGTAGTGTGTACTTCGAGAACAACTCATCTGTGCTGACTCGTCAACAGATATCCAAGTGTGTGATAAAGTACACTAGTACCAGTGGCTGGGCACTACATGCCTTACGCAGAGAAGCGAAGAAAGTCAAGAAGGTGTAAGCAACTATAGGGGATATCTGTTGTACATTAAGTCCCGCTAGTTAAAACTTATCAAATTGCTAAGGTCTGCGCACCGTGTGTACTTTCTTTATTTATATGTGCAGCAGCGGTGTAGTGATCGACCCACCCAAAAGAGCAGATGTGTAAATTGCTGATCGAGTAATTGTTTTCTGGTTCACTAGATGTCTCGGGCGGGCATGGAATCACGGTCTCCTATAGGGTTGATTAGGACTCCTTGTACGACTTGTGAAATACACGTGTTGGCACAACACCAACTTTGGGAGATTCAAGACTGTACGCACACACCGTACTGTTGAACTAATTATACATTACAGTGTTTCGGTCAGAGCGCTCACACTCTCGGTTAACGATCCCACTGTGTTGAGCGTTACATGCACGTTACGTTTGAACAGTTCTAAACAGCTGTCATGATTAGTAAACTAAGATTAATAGCAAAAAACCTATCTCGGCATCTTTGCACTTACATCCCTTGGTGATTCAAAAGTCGCATAACAATTGCCAACAACTAAGCCAACTTATCTCAGCACTGACGAAAGTCGTAGAGCACAAGTAAAATATCTGCATATTGCTGAGAATGCAATTTAAATATCTGTTAGTCGATGGCTTGAAAAGGAACCCTAGAAGTTATGCTACAGTGCTGACCGTTGTAGGCCGTACACATGGTTCTGTAGGTTCCAAACGCGTGGTTAACTTACATAATAACAATATACGGAGCTACCACGCGGACATCTTGAACGAAGAGCAATGTTACCGAATGAGATGTTTCAGATACTTCCATGTGATAGGGCTATGTCCGTTTAACCTCGTTCATTCTTGTCAACTTCGGGCCGGTCCCACGAAATGCTTTCACTCCCCCAACTTGTGGAAACAACACACATAAGCGGGAACAGGATTCGTTGTATCAAAACTCAGGCTATGTATATTTCAGTAATGGAAGTTCTGAATGAGAAAGCTTTGAAAGGTGAACGTGGTAGCAGTTATTCACATCAAAGTGCACATGAACAGAAAGCAATTTAGATAAGAAGCAACCTGATGTAATCAACGAGTGGCCAGAAGCGAGACCAAAATTAGAGAAGCAACCGACTTCTTCTATCGACCCAACCTTTAATGCACTCTGTTAACATAGCTCGACTGCATCGAATTCACTTGCTGCACATCCTACACCCATGTTCTCTCCTTTTGTCCGCACTCCTCTCATTTAATTACCAAACCGACGTGCACTCCTGACCGCTTTTTCCTTTCCATTCTTCTTGTAGCTCACATGATTGTAGTCCGCAGTATCCGCACTAGAATACATTCCCATTCCGGGACTGACATACATTCCTTCGTACCATAATTCGACTCCAGTACTACTGGCAATTAGGCTGACTAAAATTGCATGTTGAAACATATATGGATGGAGGGAGAACACCGAATGAAGTTTTACCGTTAAGAATTGTCGTACTATTCACCTGCATTCGAAGTTCATCCAACGGACGGATCAGCTAAGCGGTTTAAATTTGTTTGTGTCTCATTGCGGTATACCAATACATCAATCATGTTGCAGTGCTCATGAGCTGTTTCTCAGCAGGTACGATCGAGTTCTCATACCATCAAACAGCTAAAATAACATTCGAAGAACCCTTGAAGTGTACCGTCCACGGCACATTTTCTGGAACTGATATTTTCTGCTGACGACCTGACAAAGTCAGCTAGTGCAGGATCGGACGAATTGTCTATTGCATACCTTAACTTGACTGCATAACACGTTCTTGAGGCAAAAGTATGGTTTTTCCGATATAGGATAAGAAGGTTCTTCCAACAGTTTTCGTTTTTTAGAGGAATAGAAACACTCGCATATGCAGCTGCCTCACGTACGTTAATATTGGACAGTTTTGACTAGAAGTTCCTGAGTAGAGATTCATCATCACCTGTAGTCATCTGAGATGTCGGTTTTATTAGGGTCGCTCATGCCCTGAAAACAGTACATGCTACTGTACAGTTTGACTTGTTTACTTTGGCGTTCGTTCGTTATTCTGATATTCAATCTTGTGCGTTTCGGTATCCTATTCAAGTGCCAAGTTACAGGGGAGTTCGGCTTCAAAGTGGTAGGAGGGTTTTAGTCTACACACTTCAAAGCTGATAAAGTATAGTGAATTCGACGTAAGCAACATCTCCAATCTCGTCGGACTTCATGAACTTGCTCTTATTCTTGAACGGGACTTCTATGTTCTGGGCGAATTCCACCATCCTACTAACCACCATTCTCGAAGTTATACTTGTGTCACTAAAACAAAGCACCAAAACTGCAAATTACGATACCTCAGCAAATTTTCAGTTGCACTTATGCTGCTAGTATACTTTTGTAGGTAGGCAATGAGCTTCATGATGTAGAAGGAAGGTGCTGGTGTCAGGCGTCTGTAAATTTCACGTAACCATCACTCGAACTTTGTATGTAATTAAAGCAATAGGCTGGCCAGACCGGGCAGTCTATCTGTTGCCGAGCTGACATATCTCCGCCGAACTTGCGCGGATTTCGCTGGGTTTACGTTAAACAAACGGTCAAGATACGGCGACTCAGATTGCAATTAACGACCGATCATCCTCAGCACTTTGATGCATATGTACAGGGAATCAACTAAGTTTTACTCTGAACACCGATGCATCTACTTTCCAAACTGCATTGAACCTAGCGTACTCTCTTCATTACCTTGCGGTGTTTACGTCTCAGAGACCCACACTGACACTAATTGAGTTTTCCTCAGGACACTGTCACTGTGGCAACTCATGTATCAATCAGACTTCATCGTTCGCCCCTCACTGCGGTAGAGCTAGGTCAGGCGTTTTCCGTCTTCAGTCTCAGCAGGCAGCGTTCCATCAGTCTGTATTATTAACGGTTATAAGAAAGGGGTTTTCTAGAAGTATTGGTGTGAAGAAAAATTTACCTGACATTTGGAATGGTGGCGCACTACCGTATCAGAGCACCTGTACGTCTGGCGGCTAAGTCACCTTAGCCAGCAAGGTTCCAAATTCTTGCGGCTATTCTATGCTCGTGGTTACTATTTTACATGATTACATTCGGTTGTTTTGTTGCGTATGTATAACCTAAAGTGTACATAAGGGTACTTCTCCGTATTCTTATAGTAATCAAATGATTTACCAGCACGCGTTTGGGGCCATGTTTGGCAATGGCTGATGTACGTTTTTGTGTAGATTCATCGCAGTTAGACACAGACAGACAGCCACCACACATCCAGGAAAGCGCTAGGCGGCCGTTTCGTCCCACTGGGACTCGTCAGTAGCGTGTACCCGCCGAATCCTGCCGGATTCGAACCCACGACCTTACGCTTGCGAGTCAGCGCTTTACGTCACTGAGCCATGGGTGACGGCAGCAGACCGACATGAATGATACCTAACTGCAATATAGCGCGACTCATCCCCCACTGTCTTGCAGGTTATGAACCTGCAGAGGACAGAGCTGACCCCCAGAGCAACGACTTCCTTTGCAAGCCGCCACCAATCGAGGTGGCAAGTATGCTGTTAAGACGATTACTGATTATTTGTAAGTAGCAGGGGCTTTATTAGGTTTTTGTGTAGATTCGTCGCAGTTAGACACAGGCAGACAGCCGCCACACATGCAGGAGTAGAGCCGCGCTATATCGCAGTTAGGTATCAGTCATGTCGGTCTACTGCCGTCGCCTATGGCTCAGTGACATAAATCGCTGACTAGTAAGAGTAAGGTCGTGGGTTCGAATCCGGCAGGATTCGGCGGGTACACGCTACTGACGAGTCCCAATAAGACGAAGCTGCCGTCAAGCGCTTTCCTGGATGTATGGTGGCTGTCTGTCTGGGTCTAACTGCGACCAACCTCCACGAAAACCTAATAGATCCCCCTATTAATTACAAAACTGATATCCGTTATTCGCCTTGTTGTTGATACTCCCATGCCGGTTCTTTGAATTATCCGGCATTTTCTTCAGTGTTTGTCTCTTCTGTCCTTCATTTTACTTGTTACCAATGTTTGCTACAACCTACCTGTAATGTGCGTGTGTCTAGTAAGTATTGTCACTTTCTCAGTTCCACTGGTTTACTCCAGCGGCTTTTCTCAAGTACTTTTCTTCTGTCATTTTAGCCATTCACGGTATTTTCAAAACCCACTTCAGAAACCACTTTGGGGTTGCCTCTAACAGTGTTTCTACGTTTACGTATTTTAGCATTATAGCCACTAACAGATGTTATAAGTACGCTTGCCAAACGTCTTTTCTCCTAATTTCACGATCAAGCAAGAAGAACTTTATTGTCAACAATTATTTAAACTACCTGCGTGTTTCGCCTTGCCGAATGATGTTATTTAACGCATGCACACGATATCACTGTGTAAGAATATTAAAAGCAAAACAGTATACTTATAGATTACATATTAACAATTTACTATGAGATATTTCAGAAAAGATCTCCTCGGCAACGAATAAGTTTCGGCAGTACTCCGGAGAATACCTGTCATTTGGATTCATCGTATCACTTCAAAATCCCACTCTACCCATGTGTTAAATTTACTAAAAGACTTTCCAATGGAAGTATGCGACCACATAAACTGGAAAATCTTTTGTAAAGTCTTGATAAGGGCGAAAGCGGAAAGTCTGTGGATTTTTTTAGAAAGCTGCGGGATAGCTTCGAAAACATACCGACTTTACAGACAATAGTTGAGGACAGAACAAAAAAGGCAAATAGACTTCCAACTTCTTAGCAAATCAGCAACTTGATTGCCAAAAATGGCAGTCTACCTAATGTTGGAGAAAATATTATCTTGCCTTCAGTATCAATAATACTGTTGGACCTGATATATATATATATATATATATATATATATATATATATATATGAATCCATCGCAATGAGACTGCACCTTACCCTGGTGCGATGGTTTGTGTACCTCAGTGATCCATTGAGCTATGTCGGGTGGAGCTTTTCTGCACCATCAGAGCCACTCATACTAGATTGATCAATGGTTAGAGGCCAGACAAACTCAGCCTCCTGGTCCTCAAGCTTGGGGATTGAAATGAGGTGGCTCCTTATTCCTTAAAACGGACTCCTTGTAGCCCAATGCCAAACCCGCTGCTTTGCGGGCAGGTTTTGAACCAAAGCCGTTGGTTGAGAACACTAATCGCGCTCCTGTTTAGGCCTGGGCAACCTGACAGTATCCTGCCCATGCAATCCAATGAATCTCTCCTCAAACAAATTGCTGATGCTCTGGCCACCGCAGAGGATGATCAACGGTGCTCTATCTGCTGCATCGAGCAGGGTGGATAGGGGCTTGGATGCTACTGCTCAGGCCTTCCCATCTTCTTATTCCCCCTCTTACGCTTTTCTCTCTTACCGTCCCCTTTCAGCTTCACTTGTATCCCCCTTGTTTTCAACCCCCCAATTCTTGGCCCTCCACCACCTTGCTTTGCTAGGCTTTTACCTTCTAGTTTCAACTCACATGTGAACGCGGGGCGTCATTCCTGTCCTGTCGACAAGCCCATGTCCAACCAAGCGGCCAAGCTCAGTTCATCGACTTCCATTTGGAGCCCTCGATCTTCCTTCAGATTGGCATGCTTCAAGGTTGGCACATTGCTTCAGATCGGTCAACAGCCAGCACTTGCCCGAACATTAGAGAACCTCTCGATTGATATCTGCTGCTTATCAGAAACCCGCCTGCAAAACTCGAGCTCTCTGCTCCTTCTGCTATCCCTGTCAGGTGAAACCAGCAGCAATTTCTCATTGCGTCTATCCGGTAAAGATGCAACTTCGAGCACCGGCCAAGCCGATGTTGGTATTGTCCTGAGTCCCCGGGCTGAACCTTCTCTGGATGATTGGATTCCAATCAGTAGGCGGTTGTGTGCCGTCCGATTGGGTGGCTCGTTCAAAACTTCGAAGTCGCGTGGGACTAACTGGTGTCTATTCGTCATCCCTGCCTATGCACCCACAAACGCTAGCGATGATTCGGTAAAAGACGACTTCTATCGTCAACTGAACGAGCTCCTTAGCCACAGAAGAAGCTCGGACACTGTCGTGTTGGCTGGGAATCTGAACGCCCAAGTTAGAAAATTATCCACTGATGAACTGCATCTTGGCGACCAACATGGTGTAGGCTCCCGTAATGATATCGGTGAGCGGTTACTTCATTTGTGTGAAGATGCTCGCACTAATTTCCGACACAGCACCCGCCGGAGGGTGACTTGGTGCCCACTAGCCTCGAACCAACCATGGAGGCACATCGATCACATTGCGATAACTTACCGATGGAGAGGCTGCGTCCAGAACTGTCGCTCAATTTGGAGCACAGGTGTGGACACCGACCATGCACTTGTATGTGCTGACGTGCGGATGCGTTTTGGTGGACGCCCACGACGACGTTGTGAGCGCATTGACACCAGCCAACTTGCGAAGCCAGCTGTTCTGAATGCCTATCAAAATACGCTGTCATGCGAGTTGGATAAACGGTCACTGGATGCAGCTGAAGCTCACTGGTCTCATATTCACCAAACCTTACTAGCAGCAGGAAAATCCTCAGGTGGTATGTCTAATCGCCAACATGGACATAGGGTGTCTTCGCAGTCTCTGAAACTTATCGATACTCGCCGGCACATTCCGGCTGGAAGCAAACACAATGAAACTCGCAAAGAGCTCCGGGCAAAACTCCGTACTAGTCTGAAGAGAGACCGCGAATCCTGGTGGTCTCATCGTGCTTCAGAGATGGGAATGGCCGCTGCCCTTGGTAACCATCGTAAGTTATTCTGGCTGATCCGGCAAACGAGCAGCAGGAGACCTATTGTTAATGAAACAATTTGTGACGATAGTGGACATCCCATCCACAAGTTGTCAAAAGGTTTTCTGCGTTGGGCTGAGCACTTTGAAAGGCAAATTAATCGGTCGGAATTGTTAGGTTTCTCGCCGGCCACTGATGGCCCCGCTCCTTGGGTTGTCCATTTGGATCCACCCTCTCGCTGAGAAGTCGAAAGTGAGATCGCACTGTTGAAGTTAAATAAAGCCGCGGGACCAAATGATCTACCTCCAGCCCTCTTCAAATTCAGGGGACCTGCTCTTTTAAATGATTTACTCGAGTTACTAGTGAAACGGTGGGAGCAGGAAATTGTCCCAACCGACAGGAGCCACTCCGTCATAGTCCCAATTTTCAAGGGAGGCTCACGATCGGAATATGGCAACCATAGAGGAATCAGTCTGATCTCCATCGCCTCCAACTTCCTTGCCTCTGTCATCCTTCACAGACTGACTGCCACTTTTGAAAGCCATATTCGTATAGAGTAAGCCGAGTTTCGTCGAGGTCGTGGCTGCTTTGACCACATCTTCACTTTGCGTCAGTTGTTGGAGTACCGTCACATATATTGGCGACCCATCGTTGTCGTGTTCCTCGATATGAAAGGTGCATTCGATTGGGTGGATTGACATGCACTTTGAGACTGTCTACTAAGGTAAGGTGTAACTGAGAAATATGTGAATATTGTCCGAGCGTTATATGCGCGTAGCTCGGGCAGAGTGAGGGCTTACGGTAAGTTGCTGTCGCCCTTTAATATCTCCAGCGGTGTGAGACAAGGAAGTCCGCTGTCACCTTTCCTCTACAAATTTGTTATTGACGAACTCATGAAAATCGCGTTTACAGGACACGACTTAGAAGGTGTGGAGCTGCGCCCAGGAGAACGACTTCTTGACTTGGAGTATGCCGACGATATTGCCCTAATCTGTGACAGCTCCCAGACGTGCCAAGCGGCACGGGACAGATTAGCACTGAGTGTCATTCGCTTTGGGCTTTGTTTTGCACCATCGAAGTGCAAAGTGTTCCTCCAAGATTGGCCTGGACCGCCTTCTGCGTTGACCCTTGGGGGGATCAGCTAGAAGTCGTTCAAAAATTCAACTACCTGGGCAGTTGTATCAGTGCCCGCGGGATTGAAGATGAGAACACGAACCGTATAGCAAAAGCTCGAGATGATTTTGCTAATCTTCGCCACTTATGGCGCCGGCGCGACATCACTCTTGCCCTGAAGGGTAGAGTGTACAATGCAGTGGTACGTTCGACCCTACTGTACGGTTGTGAATCCTGGCCCCTTAGATCATCGGACATAAAGAGGCTAGTTACGTTCGACCACCGGTGCCTTCGCAATTTAGTTCACATCTGGTGGGTACACTGAGTTAGCAACGAGCGTGTTTGACGCCTTGTTTACGGTACAGAAAAAGGAAATGAACCGCTCAGCACCGTTATTTCACGCACCACGTTCCGATGGCTCGGCCAGGTGTTACGCATGCCAGCCCACCGACTCCGGCGACGTGCGTTGATTGCGCGCCGGTTGTGTGGATGAAAGAAGAGAAGGGGGTGGCCATGTTATGACTTGGTCGAGAGGAATGAAGAACCTCACTTCGAAGCTGGCCTCAGTTGGAGCTTCTCGACTCCCTTGTTGGGGTCCGAAAGACGACGAACATGTTTGGCTGGATACAATTGTTAATATGGCTAGGAGCCGACCTCAGTGGCGTTCGTGCTGTGAGTTTCTTTGTCCCATCCCAGCCCGCTAAGCCTCCCAATACAAACACGGTGTCATTATTTAGCATTTGATAATTTCGCATGGTAAATTATTTTTTTCTGATGCATAGTAGCCGGCTGATAGCTTTCCGGAACGATGCCCATCCGTTGCTGGTAGCTCAGCTGGCATGCAACTGTTGCATTTATTTTCTTTTATTTAGGTATTGCAGCACAGCAGCTGAAGGGTTTCCCACCTCTAGCTTACGTGCATAATGATGATTATGCTATATATGAATCAGTAGGAAGCAGTTTAAGCCATTCTGCTCAGCTACTTAACTGAATCCAGGCGAATAGATAAAACGGCTCAGGACATAAAAAGTAACTTAGCCACCATAGTCCAGAAAATTTACGTTACGAGTAGCAAAATCTACTTTATCTGCTAACGAGGCTCTTCGCGCAGCATATGTCCTATTCTTCAATTATAATGAATTAATGGAAGAGATGCTGCTTGTCAAGATATAAAATACTCTTACAAATGGTCAGTCTCTATTCGAGGTTGTCAACGGTCATGTGTTTGAAAACTCCACCACAATTCAGAACGTAGTTGCTGGTGCAACAACTGGCGCTACCGCACTGGTCGGAAGATATAGAAGATCCATTGTCCATCTAAAAAGTTTTCTCCCTTCAGTTCATACCAGTCACTGTGTGATTCACTGAGAGCACATAGTGGCTAAGAACGTGCGAGAGCGCTTAAACGATTCACTACTGGCAAGCTGAACAATCTCTTCTTGGTGCCAGCTAGATGGTTCGTGTTTACCCCGTTCCAGAAAGTAGTTCGGTGGTAAAGTTCCAGGACGTGGTGGGTTTGCGCCTTGCACGCTTTCTGTCTATAAAAAACCACAAATATCTGCCTATCAGCACTGCGACGTGGCGGATGTGATTCGTCAAATAGTAAAGTCACTGTCCCATGGATATCCGGATATTGCTATCCAACCCACGGATATCACTCGTTTGTTCTCACATCCTGACGATATCAAACAGTAAAAGATGCAACGGCACACTTACGCGCACAGGCTGCACAGCTAACTGCTTGGCGGCATCCGCTCTCGGATTTGCCTGTCATTGTGGCCACGCATATGACCCCTGCGCCTACGGAGGGACCAGGGGTGGCTTGCGCTGCACCATCCACGGCTCCAACCACACCCCCATATCCAGTGTAAAACCGAAGGAATAAGACCGGGAGGTATGTGGATGTGAGCCACGTTTCATCAACGGACTCGGTCCACACTCCTTCACAGGCAAACACAAACACGCTGTATTTAGGGAATCAAGCGCACACGAGGCGGTGGCTGGACCGTAGTCCGCTCCACACTGAGTGCATGGAACCGCTCTTTGAGCCTAGCACGGCCTCAAAGATCGTGCACCCGTCCCCTCCAGCAACGACCAACTGTTTCCTGGAGCCAGTATGGACGAGGTAGCCGGTAGGCACCTTGTCAACATGCACAACAAGCGTAGCCACACCGGGATGCCAAGCAACAGCCAGTCACATGAAATGCAATGTCGAATAAAATAGATTGTTTACGCCGTACGGATAGGGCGCTAAATTAGCATATGAAATAAATGGATTATCAAAATAGCAGTGATAAACTCAGGATTGCAGAAAATGGGAACAAGACACATATGTAAGAAGGAGAATACATAAGCGAACTTAAACACCTTTAGTTTAACCGGAATGTGCCATTTAATATCTTATTCAGGTACATATTAAAATGAGGTAACCAAATAACAGTGAGCTAAGTTAGCAAACCATTCACCTAAAATAATAATCTCAGCATGCATGTACACAGTTTGTAAATGGATCGCAGGGTACCTATCAACGTTGCGCCGGTTCTGCGTACGTCCTCACCAGGACTCGTCGTCGCTTTGGTGGTGGTCCCTAGTGGCTTCGCTCATGGCTCACTAGGCCTGCCTGACTCAAGCATTCGTGACCGCACGCGCAACAACACCATGCACTCGAAGTCCATGGAGTACAGCCTATCGGCACCCGTCGCTTCCTCAACTGCCGCTTCCTCTCTGCTTGCACGAGGACTTTCTCTTTTACCACGGGCAATTTCTTCGTGAGCAGATCATGCCATGCACGTCGATCAACCGCCTTCGATTCCTATGACCTGCAATCAATATTAGAACGCGACCGGCTCACTTTGACCATATCCTGATAACGTAACTTCGGTTTATCCACGTGTCGTTTCCCTTCACTCAGTTGGCCAGAAAACAGCTGTTTTGGTATCCGGGTCGAATTCATGCGGCGAATATGCCCGACGCACCTCAGGTGCCTCAGCAGAAGTATGTTGTCCACTGCATACCGGCCACTGCGTCGGAGCACCTCTGTGTTGGCAACTCGGTCACTCCAACCGACGCGAATACTACGGCGCAGACACTGCCTATGGAAGCGCTCCCGATATTGCACACCATTCCAATAACATGTCCAGCTTTCGCTGCATTATACCGAACGGACAGCACCATAGACTCATATACCAGCAGAATCCTCCCAACAGTGAGCTTGTGATTGTTCCACATACAGCATTCCAGCTTGCCAAAAACAGCAGCCGCCTTCGCTACGCGGATTCTCAGCTCGTTCGTCGTCTGCTGGTCAGTTGTTAGTACGCTACCAAGGTAGCAAAATCTCGAAGTGGTTTCCAACCTTTCCTCGGCAAACTGCGTTTCGGGCTGGACCACGGACTCCATTCCCGTTGAAAGGTGAAAAAGGAAAACAGATTTGATGTGTTGATGGTGAGCTCGAAGGTGTCCGCTCTTGAAGCCAAAACACCAGTCATGTGTTGCAAGTCATCCGCGCTGTGAGCAAACAACGCACAGTTGTCAGCAAATAGCAACATACGGACAGCTGTCTCAAAGACTAGAGTTGTCGCACCGAAACGACGGATGTTCGGCAACCCCCCATCAATCCGGTGCTCTACACGAAAACCGTAAACACAAGCGGCATCAAGACCACAAGACACCATTGCACGGAGATAAATATTAAACAGGGAGAGAGCTAAGATACAGCCTTACGTCACATCAGATACAACTGGAAAGTCATCCGAGGTCTCTCCACTCAACTGCACCGTCGCTCGCATACCACTGTGCAGACATGCAATTAAACTTACAAACTTACTCGGGCAACCAAACGTACCCAACACCAGCCACAACGCCGCGCGGTTCACCGGATCAAATGCATTGGTGAAATGAACTAAAAGCGAGTACAATGGCTGGTGTCGTTCTCTACACTTCTCTTGCAACTGACGAGCCGCAAACACCATATGTATAGTGCTGCGTTCGGAACGGAATCCGCATTGCTCTTCCGCCACGTTGGATTACACTACCTGACTGAAGAGGCGGTTGAGCAGGATTCGGGCAATCACCTTGCCCACACAACTTCGCAAGTTGATGCCACGATGATTCGTGTAATATTGCTTGCTACCTTTGCCTCTGTACAGTGGTAGCACAAGGGCATCCTTCAGTTCAGGAAGCACCTCCTCCTCAATCCACACGCGTCGCACAAGTGGTGCAGCGTATGCATCCAATCCGGTCCGTTGGGTTTCAATACTTCCGGCGGGATCCCGTCGGCTCCGGCACACTTTCCGTTTCGCAGCTGAGCAAGTGCTCTCTGCGTTGCATCCAGGGTCGACGTGTCCGCTAGACTCGCCTTTCACACCTTGCTGCTTCAGATCGTTCAGCGTAGGCCAGTCGATCTCTGAATGGTTGTTCAAGAGACAGTCGGTGCATTGTTGCCAGATCTGCATTATGTCTGCAGTCTGTGTGCAGGTAGCGCCTGAACTACCATCGATCAGCGTCCTCAGCGGCGTCAACCTCGGCCCATACACCGCCTTCAAGGAGTCAAATAATTCCTTGTGTTGGCGGCGTTCGGCGTAGCATTCCATCTGCATCGCCTTCTCCGTCCACCATGCATTTTTAATGCGACGGATCACTCGAGTCAGTCGCCGTCGAATTTTGCGAAACTGACTACTCTTTCCCAAGCCACTGGGGTCTGCAACATGTGCAGCAAATGCTGCATTCTTCTCCGACACCAATGCGCCGATCGTCGAATTATTCTCATCAAACCAATGAGGCAGACTGCAGTTTGCGTGCCCGATCGTCTCTTCGTCACGGCTGCATCCATACACAGGCCGATGTGTTTTATCTAGCGGAGGATTTGGAAAAACAAGTTATTATATAATACTCTTCAAGGCAACTTAGGTGATCTCATCGCGAGCAAAGATTCCGTTATGGCTTTTCTAAAAATGCTGGCAATACCTGTTCAAAATATCGGATGTCGGGAATTTTCACAGTTCCTAATTTTATGTTTATATCAGTCAGTTACAACAGATCCGCAATAAAAGACCGGTTCCATCACCTGATTGACATGGAAATCAAGATTTCAACTTTGGGTCCATTCGGTGTACAACAGTGCGAGGTTGGAGCTGAAATTCAAGCAAGTCGCATATGGTTCAAAAATGACACACTAGCAAGATCCAACTTCCCGCTATATAATAAGGATTTTTGGATAGACTGATGTCCCAGACTGTGGGAAATAGTTGAAATATATTTCCTTGCTTTTCCATCCACATACATGGTTGAATTTGGATTTAGCAGACTGGTTTCTTAAACAAAAGTGGAGACAGATTGGACATTACAGCAAAAGGAGATATTCGACTCACGATGTCTTGTCTGGAGCCGGACCTAATTAAGTTTGCCCAAGGGCATCAAGTTCAAGGCTCACATTAATATCTCAACAAACATATTGCTATGAAGTTATAACACATCTTAATTCATGACATGCCTTACAGTTAAAAACAAAACAATAAGTAAATACAAGTTTCATTCTAACATGCTTTTGGGTAATAACAAACAGGTGGCTTGATGTTGCCGGACAATGATTGTTGTCATGTGGTTGTGAAGGCTAAAAATGGGGTTTGGAAGAGAAAGAGCAGCGATGCCTACAATAAAAATTTAGCCATCTTACCAAAAGATACAAATAGGACTACTGGAAATCACACATTTAGGACTGTTAGTCATTGTAGACTGCTGGAATTACGGTGCTCAAGGTTAGGTGGCCATAAGCAATGAAAAGATTCAAAAAGGGGACACGGCTGAAGAAAGGCTGAGAATGTCTGCTTTCTACCATTTATATTTCCTGATCTGATTTCTAGTTACTAAGTGACGACCAAGCGCAAACAAACATTGCGCTCACCAGCTCCACAAAATCAGGGTAGACGGGTATACCCTTGTGTAAACCTGGATAATATGTTGTCCACATGTGGTTTTTTCACTCTTATGCAACTTTTTGAAAAAATTTTATTCCCACAAGCCATCCCACGGGATTTGTCAAGCCTTGACTGTTTTATCCGTAATATACCATTGTTCCGTCTTTCTATTGCTGGCAAAGCACCAGCATCACACGTGTACCAAAAACAGGAAGGTGTAAGTACCGACCCATTGCTTGTACGTAGTTGGCTTTGAAGACATTTCAACAAATTATTCTCAAAAGGATACTTGTCCAACCTTACACAAGTGATCATTTTCATTTAGCCTATCACAGTTAATGAATCTCTTTATATGCATTAGCTTATCCTGTATACTTTGTGCCTTAATAACTTGATAGTAAAAATAAACCCACGCGGATCAGCTTCTTAGATAATAGCAATACTCACCAATGTGCAAACACTGAGCTGCTGTTACAATATCTGCGCTTTTCCGGAGTTCAAACGTTATGAGTACTTTTGTAGCAGCTGGAGATTCCCCGGTTTGACTGTGTAAAATTCTAAAATTATTTCATTGTACACCTAGGCGACCGGTGTGGTTTTCTGAACTGATTACTGAGTTCGCATGCTTGATTTGCTCATGGCCATTTTTGCTCGGCCCTCGTTTCTGTTGCAAAGCACGACTACCCTGTGTACTGTGCATCCTCCGTTTCCCTATCTAGAGTGTCAACAGTGTCGCATTTTTTATAGCTAGGTAACAGGGAATCAGTTACTGTACAAACAAGAGTTTCCCTGCAACCCGATCTACCTATTTGAATCCCTCTCCGGGCTCCCGCTTCAGACTACTCGCTAAATTAGTGACTCCGACTCCGAAAGAATCTCAGCGTCCGATATTTCGAACTTTTCTCCGGTGAACTGGTTCCATTTATTTTCATATTTTCCGGTTTATTTTTGCATACGGTAGCCTATTTTTGCGTCATTTTTTGCACCATGGGTTCTGTAGACCATAATTTAGAGTCTCTCATTAGCGCTGTAACTCTCTCTGTGTCAACTTTTTGGGACATAAATCCTCTTTTTGGTTCACTCATCTTGAGGCTGAGTTTTATAACCACAGAATCACTTCCGACTACGAGAAGTATAGCAAGCTCATGTTCTATATCCCCATGGAGATGTCAATGCAGGTTCGAGACGTTATCATTTCTCAGACCGAAAACCACCATGTGGCTCTCATGGAGGCCACGATTAAGCTTGTCATGCCTTCTGAGAAAGTTCGTCTGCGGCAGCTTTTCAGGGATCTGCAGCTGGGCAACAACCTGCCCTCAACCCTGCTACGAGAGATGCAGCAACACCTTGGTTCCTCAACCACAGACGAAACTTTACTTCGCGAAATATGGCTATTGCGACTACCGGAAAATACGCAAGCGATCCTTGCTATCGTGAGCTCCGTTTCGCTCACTCAACTAGCAGATTTAGCGGATCGAGTCATTGAACGAGCACAGCCACAAGCCGATGCCAGCAAGGTCAATGCCGTCGCGTCCCAGAGCACTTCTATCATTGGCTTACAGTCAACTGTAGAAGCCCTGCAAAAACAAGTTGCGACACTTAGTCGCCAGGTTCAACAGCTTACTATGAACCATCATCGTCATAGACGATCAACATCGCTTTTCAAACTTTCCAAAGCCAGCAACAGGCAGGCTTGGTGTTGGTACCATTAATGCTTTGGTACCACAGCTCGTAAATCTATCAAGCCTTGCAATTTTTCCGAGAAGCAGGGAAAGTTCTTGGACGGCCCTTAACGGCAACGGACGCGACCGGCCAACACCAAATTCGCCTCATCCGCGTTAGGGATTTAACTTCCGGCGCCGAGTTCCTAGTCGACATTGGAGCCGCAGTTAGATATATACCCTATAGCTCAGATGAGATCGTCTCAACGTCGCCCACTAAGCTGCGTGCCGCCAATGGCACACCAATCGCAACTTTCGGCGAAAGGCCGTTAACGCTCAATTTGGACCTCTGGCGAACCTTTTGCTGGCCTTTCATAGTAGCAGCCGTGCCTTTCGCCATCGTAAGCACAGACTTCCTTCAACTCTTCGACCTCAACGTCAACGCTAAAAGGAAGAAGCTTATCGACTCAAGGACACAGCTCAATGTTCTCATGGCTAGCGCCAACGTGGCTTCCATCACTCTCATTCGTGTCCTACCACAAGATTCACAGCCTTTTATAGATCCTTTCAACAAGCATCCTAAACCCTTTTGCGTTCCGAACGACTTGCCTCCTGTGACGTCAAACGTCATGCATCCAATTTGCACTAAGAATCCACCTGTTTCGGCCCGCCCTCGCAGACTAGCCTAGGACAACTTCAAAGCCGCTAAGGCGGAATTCGAGCAAATGCTAGAACTGAGAATAATCCACCCGTCCAAAATCCATGGGCGTCACCATTACACATGGTGCCGAAGAAATTCGTTGACTGGCGCCCCTGTGGTTACTACAGGGCACTTAACAAAGTTACCGTCCCGGATAAGTACCCCGTTCCGCTCATACACGACTTCACCTCAACTCTAGCTGGTAAGTCCATGTTCAGCAAAGTCTACCTAGTTCGAGCCTACCATCAGATACCTGTGGCGCCAGACGACATTGCTAAATCCGCAGTCATCACGCCGTTCGGCCTATTCGAGTACCTCAGAATGCCTTTCGGCCTCAGCAAAGTTACTCGAACTTTTCAGCGTTTCATTCATGAGGTAACACCAGGACTCGAAGGCGTTTATCCTTATCTAGATGAGATTCTCATCGTCGTTCTATACGACCTCTCCGTACATATTAATCTGATCACAGCGTTGGGCTATATCCTCACACTGTCGAGAAATAAAGAAAAGCGTCCGCAGTACCACGGTACAGACGCTCTACTTCCACGCAACCATCAATAGTCACTCGTGGGCTAAGTACACTGCGACTGTCGCTCGGTGCCCTACGCAGGTTCGAAATCGTGACCTCCAGGATACAAAGCAGGAATGTGATCCTTTCCGCCACTTATCTATTTAACAGCAAGCCCTGAGCTTAGGTATTCGGCTTTTTTTCGACGAAACTCATCTTTTTAACTGAGTCACCATACTAACCACTGCATTAGTACTCTCATATATAGTCCCTGGTTTGTACATCATTTTGCCATTTCCATGATCCCTATTTGTTTCCGTTTCCCGTTGCCTTGTGGACAGGCTTTTCATAAGGACGTCTTATTTGAGGGTCATAATCGTACTGCTTATGTTTCGGCGCAATCATATGCAACCACGACACTAGCGTTAACAATTGCAGAAAGTGCAGCTCGGAATCGTTAACGCTAGTTGCCATTACTTTCCAAGCAAACTGTTTCCGAAAACACTAGGTAAGATACCTTTTCATTGAATCCGGCGAATTTGGACACTTACTAGCATATTAGCACAAATTAGTTTATACAAAAGACGACTTCTAATTTGGAGAGGAACACGAACTAAAACCGCAAAATTTTTGCTGAACTTTTCAACCGTTAATTTTACCATTCGTGTTTTAGCATATGTGTTAACCACTTAAGCTCGGGACACTGGATATACATTTATCGGCTGTTTGGTTTCGCAACTTTAAACTCTTTTTATTTGCCCCAACCTAATTGCTTATTCAGATCCACATGTGGTTGCAGTTTCGGGTAGGTTGCGAACATGGTGGAAGGAGAAATGCCGATCCTTTTATGGTGTGTTTGCTGACATCCTAGAATGTGCATAACAACTGGCTTCCCTGAATTCGTGTGACCTTGAGGAAGGGAACCAGGTTGTGTCCTTATTATTTCTTTATTGAAGAACACTTTCCGTTTTTTAATTCAGTGACTATCTTAGGCAACGATTATATCACCTGATAAGTTACATTGCCTCAGTTAACTTTAATCGAAAAGCTCGGTAGACTAAGACATCTTGACTGTAACCACACGCTACTGTATGCTAATATTGCTTACCCTTCTCAATACCGCTATTTTTCTAACATCCATTCGTTTACGACGGGTCGGTTTGTCTATGGGCAAACTCTTGAACGAATCTGTACCGTTCATGTGAATATTATGCCTTTAGCTACTTTGCGATTCCCCATTTGGACATTATGACTTGGCTAACTCACACGTTTTGCGCCGGTGGATTCACCCTGTGTTGACCGTTGTGCAATATGACTTGGATATCAGCTTTCAAAGGCGACACGTGTGAGACGTGTCATCTTTGACGGGGTCACGAAGATGAGTACTGCTGCCGGACTCAACGCGTAATGTTCCGAGAGGCACGAGATTTGTAGGCAAGCGAGCGGAAGCAGGAAGAAGCACGGGGAGTAATTTACCTGGCTGAAGCAAACGATGGGGGAGAACATTCAGCATAAGAGATGGATAGGTTGGGGTGGGATGTAAAACAAAATCCAGCGGTGCAAAATCTTGAACGAGTACCTTTTCCATGTTTACTACCGGAAAGTTTTGCAAGATCCATTGGAGAATATTGCGCCCAGTTTGCCCCATGACGAGTGCAGTACATGCTAAGTAGAGGCTAGGGTAAAGCAGGTAGCACTGTTGTTTTCTATATATCACCGCGTTATATGTCCATAATCTTCACGACAAGTTTGGCAAATTAGCTATGGAGACAACTATCTGAAAACGTTATCTAATGCCCATTTCATTCCGTACCCTTGGGAATTACATGCAGTATATGCGATAGCCAAGCGCTACTTCTATTTTGTCACATTGTACTTTTTTAATGCTTTTGCTTGCTTTGTTAGAATTCGGCCTAAAAGAAATAAATATGGACTGCTTACGCACCTCGCTCTGTTGTAATTAAATGAGCGGACTCCTAATCGCCTTAATCAAGATGCTCTATGATACTGAATTTGGGATGCACAAGTGTCCGCTTATATTTTCTTACGGTGTCGTTATTGGTATCAGGCAATCCAACTATTTAGGTTGGTTTCACTGGGAATGCTTTGTCAAATGTTTGTCGGTATTCGAGAGCAGCAATCATCAAATGTCGTAATAGTGAGCTGGAAAGCTGACAAAATGACGAAGTTGGGCTGTATGATCAACTTGCATTAGTTGATATAGTCCGTTCCACTTAGAGGACGAAATAACGTAAACCAAACAATGTGTGTAACGGCTGTCGCCGCAAAGTGACTGTGTGGATACCTGCATACTTGTCTTTGTGGGTAACATGGATGTATCTAAACTGGATTAACGTATCACCTCGGTCAAATGAAACAACACACACACACACACAACAGTGCTCTCATTTCCTTGTTTATTTCCCACGGATTTACTGTACCATTGCTGCTCTCTACACTATTTTGTGTGTGTGCACATCCCATTCCCATTTCAAACGATCGTTATGCAGCAGTGCATTTAAATCGGCCGAGGCTTAAAATGACGATTTACTTATTCGTTGATCCTTCAATTGCATTTTCACTCCAACTATCCTACGGGACTTATCAAGCACATGCTTTTTTACCCGTGATAAATCATTGTTTATTGTAGAATACTTGCAAGTCGCAATGAAAGCTTTGAGGAGAACGACAAATTTAGCATCACATGTTAACCATAGGTGAGTGGTGTGCAGTGCACAAAACAAAGAACTTTGTTATTTATTAAATAAGTGGATGACGTTTGCAATCGAGCCTCATGTGCACGTATACGAATGTCAAAATATAGGCAACAAAGCTCAGTGCAGTTGATGAAACTGACTTTTGGCTTTTAACATATCATTAATGTGTGGTTAGGAATGGTTACACCCAATCAGGCAAATTACCTTTAAATGTACATCGGTCAACCTCGCCCGACATTTCGGCTTCACGCACTAAGTTTTTGGAATCGTTTGCTCATAGACGTAAGTTATTTAAAACACATGTCACCAACAGTACCTATTTTCGGCTCCGAAAAATCAGCATCAAGTAATCAGTGATAAAATTCCACTAGTTTTCTTTCTCTGTGCTTCTCCTTTAACAAGTCGTTTGATCGCAAATCAAAAAATCACTTAGTACAACTGGTACACCGTTACAATAGAACTAACGCCGGAGCGGAACAACTTCACTCTCAATTCTGTCAAGATCTGAGAATCTCTAAACACCATTCTCTATCACGCGTGATTGTTTAAAAAAATCGAGGTTGACATCTTCGACTTTTGCGCAAAGTTTTCACCTTCGATTTTTGCTTGAGACAATGATAATTTTCTCCGAAATCCTTCGGTTATTCCGTAGAGGTCACAGCCGATGTTATCCTTTCTCTAAACCTTCAGTTTCATTTATTCATGTGGGATATCATTTCGGTCAAACAATTGTAACTCTGACAGCTAGGTAGTAACTTAGAGCTTTTCAGCAACTCTATCTTTTGCAGTGAGGAAAACATCTACTTTTTCAAAGCCTGTGAAGACGAAACCAAACGCCACCTCAACTTAGACACCTCACTGGCGTGTTCTAGTATAGTCACATAATTCAGAATCATTTCCTCTAAGAAACGCTTGGTACTAATACTGATTGAGCGCATTTGTCCGAATGGATTTAACAGAAGAAACGATTTGTTTCATTACACAGAATAACCAAGTTTCACCCACTGTGTGCTTGCTGATGTTTGGTACAATGTATGAAAAAAGCGCTCGGAATTCGCATTGTTCTGACTGAGTTTAGGCATGCCCCACCAGCCCATCACTCTAGCCATCTTTCTTCCTCCATCAACTGTAACATAATGAATCTGATTCCACTGAACGCTTTTGTCTTGAAAAGTTTTGCACCCCGCGAAAGTCTTTTTCAGTTGTTTTTTCATGCGTACTGCAAACCGATGTTAACTCTTCCGTTAGCCGAAAGTTCATATTGACATCATGAATGAACACGATAAGCTGTGTGCATACTCGAAAAACCACTGGGTTCATGCAGAAACAAAGAATCCCACAACAATTTACTGGCTTTTGCGAATCTGTAACGATTTGTTTTTTCATTTTCTTCTCCTATCCTCTGTACAACAGAACTTGCCGAATGATCGATATTACCGAACATATCGGCTTTCTCAGGAAACAAATCATTTGCTACTTACGTCACACACTTTGAGGAAGTTGCCATCAATTGACGTTTCTTGTACTAGGGACACATTAATTTTCGACAAACATTCTAAATCACATTTCATGGGCTCATATTTCTCAGGACGTTACTTTCTAGAAACTTCGAATATGCTGCTAGAAGTTTCGTTTCTTAGTGACGCTGAAGATTTTACTTCTTCAAAACCAACACTTTTGTCGCATATTGCACGATTGGTTTTCTGAGCCGTGGTTTCCAAAAAGAGGTATTTACTTCATCGAAAACGCGACATTGGACTTCCACTTTCTTTTTAGTCAGCAAAATGGAGGAACCTGGAAACGACAGTGGATTTTATTTTTTGCAGTGTTTAAAATAAAATAAGTATTTGTTAGTTCACTAACAATTAAATAGATGACCCAGACATAGTTTGATTTCATCATAATCACCTCAACCATCCTACGGGACGTGTCAAACACTTGCTTTTACCCCGTGATAAATCATTGTTCATTGTTCATCTTTTAGGTGTAAATTCAGGTAGGATGCTAAATCGCGACACTAGGCACACATGGGCAAAGTAGCTACTGAACCAATATTCCTGTCATCTATATAATTGTTTTATTGACCCAGCAATTAAGCAGTTCCTCCTTTCTACCATCCAAATTCCAACTAATATTTCGTTAAAACCAAGGACCTCAAATAAGGGGAAACTGTAATACTCGTGGAAGTCCCTAAGGCAATGCTTTCTGCTCAGCGATAGGTGAGCTTTGCGCTATGTGCACTTGATAACTGTCTGGCCGCTGCAGTTTGGAGTTTTGCATAGTTGCCGTGCATTATCAAGCACTAGCCGGTGACCCTCAGAACCTGACCGAATTTCCAAAGGTGGAATAACCCTAGCTGGACCCCGGCGTTTGTATATTTTGAACTCCGTTTCAATTGATGATGAAGACCGTCCCCACTTCCTCTTCGACATTTCTTTGATTTGCATGAGCAGCGCCACTGACAAAAAACAACTATTTCTGTTTCTGTAGAGGAGGCACAACTAGTGAGTCGCAATAAGGTGGATAGCGTAACCAACGATTGACTAACGCCATGTCGACAGAAGGAAAAATACCTTGGTGGTATTTTTGGGATCTGATATGGATCTGAGAATACGCAATCAGTGCATCCAGAGCATCACAGACGCCCATGAATTTATCACACAAGCTGACGTTTCCACTGGCATCGATGTTAGGTACACGGGGAACAGAATCCTTTTTTCTGTGAATATATCAAAGGAATGGAATAATGCTTTTGTGCCGGTACCAAAGCTGGAGCTTAACTGCTCCCGCAGGATGATCATGGGGAAAATTCAACGTGTGGAAAAAATTGTTAGCAAATTTAGATTCAAAGCGCTGGACTCACCGCGGTACTCGTAGTATACAACGTAAGTTCACACAAGTCCTTGTGTATCGCAAAGCACAAAGATCTTGTAAACTCATTTGTATGGTTTATTGGAAATATAATGCTTCAGGCTCGTATGACCAGTAAATACTAGTCCGTGACGATGCGCCTATTCAAGCGCGGATATCAAAAGGCAATTGATATCGGACACAGTGGACTATCTTCGATGGACTACAAAAGATGTGGACGGAGAAAGCAAGACAGGAGCAAACGCGTAGCGTGCCAAGTTACAGGGCAATCAAGTGACTGGGTGGTGATAAGGAAGATTAAAACAAGAAAGAATAATGTACATTTAGTCAGCAATTAAATTGTACATAAAAGCTAGTAATTGACTTTTGGGCGCTACCGGATAGACCTCCCTCTGAATGGGACCATTTCACGTCAACTACTAACCTCTGGTCTTGATAGGGGCTATGAAACTTGGAATCAATACACGGAAATTCCATTTCTAGGACGATGCATTTAAATACAGTATCTGTCATATGCTACTAATAGAGCCGAAGGTAGCGAAAAGGCATATACCATAATAATACCAAGAACTTATAAACTTTCTACCCCACATAATTAATTTTGGTAGGTAAGTAGCAGCAGTGAATATTAAGCGGGTAAATAAGTTTTGCTTCTACATAACTTATCTCCAAGTTTGTAAAAGTCCTCGAAATTATGAACCGCAATTCACGTCTAACCCACGTTTACATTCACTCCATTCAAGTGGTGATAACATCAAATCAAACGCAAAGCACAGTGTATTGTCATACAACTAGAATTCAATGTACATCCCGAAAATGCCAACACCGGTACTGAAGGAAAGTGTGGACACTAGCAGTTTCCTTTGTGAAAGCAATGATTTATTTTCGCCACATACGGCATTAGGAGATTAAAAAATAGTTAAATCCCAATCAAAACCAATAAAAGCAGATGGCGAAGTGCCCCTGGTAAGGAAAAGACTCTCTAAAGGTAGAAACCCTGGATAAGTTTGATAGCAGATTTTGTCGCATAAATGGGTTTAAGATGGGTGTAAATGTGGATGGTTTAGATAAATCGTATGTAGTAGTGTTTTTCAGCTGTGGTTACGCATAGGGCAACTAAAGGCTCCGCTTTTTTGGCTTGTTACATAAAGTGGGAATAAACACTTGAGTTAGTGCAGGATTTCTCGGAAAACGTAAATATTTACATAAAGACCTGCTGCAAGAAAAAGCTTAAAACCACTAATTTTGAATCAACACGACTAGCACCTTGTTCGGGGGAATCTTTCTGTACTGAAGAGAATACTTTCCTAATAATACTATGATTCTATGGCATTTTATTTTTGCTGCCATAACGCCTTTAGCCAAACGTGTAGGTCCCTTTCCTACTACAATTGTCATACAAAGAATTCCTAGTTACTTACCTATAAAATAGAAGACAGAGATAAAGAAGAAACTATTTCTGGAGCATATGACACTAAAATGAACAAAGTAAGGCATATGTAGAGGTTTAAAATGGTAAATGGAAAGCACTTAACATTCAGGAGCTCTCCACACATGAGACGTCTCCTAGTATTCTAAAGATGTATACATTTAAAAGGCACCACAGCTGTCGTGCTTCTATTTTTTATCAAGCAAATTCGAATACCCTTCGGCAATCTCTCAACGGGTTTACCGCCGCACGATCTTATTAACTGGAAAAGCTATTGGGGATTTCGTTATCCTCTTTGTTGTTAAGCGCAATTTCATAAGCATATTTGCATCAGTACAATGTATGCTGCTTGCTGTTTTGCAATTTCGCGGCACATACTGGCTGTTAGCTCCTTGAATCGGATTACCCTCGGTATTTTACAACATGTTGCAACAGGTTGTACAGCTGGCTACTTTGATCATTGGAGGAAACTACTGAGTTTTATGGCTGGGAATGCTCAAAGCAAGGCTAAGTTGAGGGAATTCTCATTTGCCGAAAACTTTTGTGCTGCTTCACGTAGGCTTAGGAGGTTATAGAATTGTCTAACAGTTTTTGCTTCGTAGATCGTGAATGCGATGTTCCAAAGAGATGTTGCACCACATCAACACTTAAAGCCACTCCAACCCAACGTGTTTCACTTTGATGCATTTAGCTTCTGCATTGTTAGACATACCATAGCATCGTCGACAACGTCCAGCGTAGTTAACTTGAATATGGCGTTGCCACAGTCCAGTTTCGCGCCACTCTAACCGCTTTAGATACGTTGGATAAAACGCTCGCAAAACATAGTGCAGAGTTCCACGAAGCTTCATAACGTTTGAACGAATAGAAACCTTCAACCGTACGCCGGTATGCGATACCGACACTTCGCTGTGGTGCAGCCACCACCAGTTGTTCGTGGGCTAAGGATACTGCGAGGGTCGCCTACTCCGTAACACAGTCTTGAACTCACGACCTCGAAAACAGGCACATGATCTTCAAGACCACGGGCTGGCCCCTTAGCGTTTGAACACAGCGACACATTCGGTGATACCAATAAAGAAAATCGTTCGTTTACTGATGAGTTTGGTCATTACTACACGTTTCCCTCTAGCTTTTAAATGGACTTGATGGACGTAACAGCGAATTCGAAGGTGGTATATCATATCTGATAAATTATTCTGAAGGGCAAATGAATTAAGATCTCAGTGGCTGCGTAAATTGGAGCCGGAAGCATTAAAGCAAATTCTTTCGCTGGTGGTGTAATACGTTAGCAGTGTTTATCACACGCCCCGAAGGTGGTTGTGGGACGTGGTGGACGCGAGGAATATAGATCGAGTTACTCAAATTCAAACTTTCATCCTCATTAGAAACTACTGAATACATAGAAGCCCGCGCTTGCAACCGACCGCCACTATTCTCGCTGTTCGGTCGGCCATTCAGGTAGATCAGTAGCTGCGAACGGAAACGGCGTCAGTGCAACGTGTAGCTTCAACGGTGGTATCATAACAATGGAACAATTGAACGCTATTTTATGACGGGTAATAATACATAGGCCTATCATATCCAGTGAGTTGGTAGTGGAAGGAATTTAAAGTTCAAACGCTATATATGTTGGTCAAATAATATTCATATCGCTGGAGCGATATGGCAATGGTATATATAGGTAGGGTTATGAGAGCGAGATGGCCCCAGTCGAAACATAATAACGTTGTTACGGCTGTTATTTATAGCATTAAGTATCGGGTTGCTCAACTGTCCGCACAGCGTTGCACGCGTCACTGTACGTTATATTACCAACCGACGGAGGTATAATCATCGCGCACCAATCGTTACAGATTTTCTCCTCTCTGTTTGCTCTCAGCGCAATCAACGTAAGGTCATCCGATTCGATTTTACTACAGTGCATTTGATAAGAGTCTTTCGTTTTTGCTCAGTCGCCGCGCGATGGTCAGGGGTAGATTGGAACGCACTAATTTGCCGACCCACCAATGGCATGTAAGTCTACTGTATTTACTCACCCACGCATGTCTGGGGGTGTGAATACGACGTGAGGACGCATATCGGTGCATGTGTCCTTGAAATATGTTAATGACCCTCGGGAGTTCGACACCGGTCGATGGGTCGATGCCGACGTTTTTGGCTGGTGGTTTGCAACATCTCGACAGCAGTGCATAATGCACTGGCTACCGTGTTCATATGTTGGTGGCGCTTCGACAGTTGCTTAATGTTATCCCAGCAAATGATAAAAGGGTTAGTGACAACGCTGTTGTAGACTGAATGTTACCTTCACATAAACCACCTTAGCAAAA
Organism: Dicrocoelium dendriticum; assembly: GCA_944474145.2. NCBI lineage: Eukaryota > Metazoa > Platyhelminthes > Trematoda > Plagiorchiida > Dicrocoeliidae > Dicrocoelium > Dicrocoelium dendriticum. The sequence goes on along the minus strand of OX104063.1, from coordinate 123,373,068 downwards.
TAAGAATTCGTAACAATTAGACGGTGAAAATATGAGATGCTACTTCTGCATAAATGAGTCCGGAACAATGTCTACCAGCTACTGGAGGCTCATCGGATCTATTTGCAAGTGCGCGGCCACCTAAGGAGTTAATTCCAGCAGAATACAGAAATAAAAAGAAAGCTGAGTGCAGTGGCTTTTGAACAGATTTTATCAAATCTCATTTTATTCCATCAGCTTGGACAATTGCATCAAAATCAGTTTCGCAATGAACACGAGAAGGAATTTTACAGTATTGGTATGGTAAAAGAATCCTAGAAGTAGATAAAGAAGCGTTTAGGTCAAATCTAATCACCCATTTTAGAAAGAAAGGTGATGGAAGAATCCAGCGCGTACGATGCATTTATTTGATGAAACCAGTCTGTTTACGACTGAATATTCAAGCGTTGTTGGTGTATTAAGCATTTTATTGACTTGACTTGAGTTCCCCGCCTTGGCAGACTTGAATGTTTAAATATTCCTTATCGCCCAGATACGTATCCGGCCAATCTGGAAAACCTTAATATGCCATCCTACTAGAATTTTGGGTATTTTAAGTACCCATGGAAACTGTGTAAATAGATCACTGACGATTCACGCTCAACCGTTTGTTCCACGGTCATGACACATTCAGTAGTTGCGAATGACTTAACAAGCGTAAAAGTATTGCCCATTAGTTAATTTCCGGTGGCCGGTGGGACTCATTTAACTTCCGATATAATTCCACGGGATGTACAGCTGAGCGGCTAATCGTACTCCCACAACGACAGAACAACAACAGATCATGGTGACGTGCTGGTATAGATTTGTTTTCCTATTACGTTAGACTGCTGCTACCAAAAGAAATGCGGATGTTCTACGTGTGCCCTAAACCTCGATCCACCTGAGTGTTGGCGAAATGTGGGTGGGTGAGATTTACTGTTTTATGTGAAGCTGCCGTTTGCACTAGTTACAAAATACCCAAGACAAAATGAACCGTAATCGCTTTCAGCTCATACGTGCTTTTGACACGTCAAAGAAATTGACCAGAGGTTCAAATTCCCTACAGGCCTTGTGAACTGGAAGCAGAGAGTGCGGAGATGATATCTGAGATTGGGGCAGCACTACACGTCTGCTGGTAGACTCGCACCAAACCGCAATCAGATCCCTCATGTATGAATTTGAAGTTGACGAGCTGCTAACAACTTGTCATGGAGTGTGAGGCATGAATCCAGTAATAGCTATTGAACATCCAGTGGCCCTAGCTTGGCGAAAGCTGCTGCTGTCACACTCGCTTCCGTAGCAGTCATCTTAGGAATACTGTAAACTGACTTCCATGAACTTACCTGAGCTACAAATCAAGTGGACTGGTCACTACAGCAAGATTCATCTATCGAAGCAATATAGGCAATCCTAAAGGAGTATGGAAAATGATTGTGCGCAAGATCCGTACCCCTCAATTATCAGATGGTTGCACTAATGAAACTAAAATGGTTCGACAAGTATATTTTATTTGATTAGACATTGACGTGTACTAAGGAATAAATTCAGTCCGATGGGTTCTGCCGCCGATTACGTGGTGTCATAATCATGGCTGATTTCACGCAACAGCACCAGTGTTCAAAAATCCCAGCCACAACGAAGACGACCCACAAGAGGATCATTCATTAAGTGACGCTGCACTTGAGGAGTACAGATGACGGAGCAATGTTAAAGGGTTCAGCCGGACAGTCCCTGACTTCCAGGGGGGACCATGCGTCGGCACTTGTGGTGCACTTCAATTCCTTATTCGCAAATATTTAGGAGGCGGTACAGAGTTTGATTTGTGTAGGCCCTGCCCATTTTGACAGAAGAATTACGGCATAGTAGATGCTCGCAAGATATTCATTGGTAATTGGCGGTGCTTCACATGCTATACCTAACGATTCGCATCTACTTGTCTGCCCCATCTTGACTTCTGTAACAGACCTTTCCAAGAAGTCGCTAACCGACAGCGGATTATTGAGCAAGTACTACTGCCTGGTCCATCGCAATGAGGCTGGACCTTACCGTGGTGCGATGGTTTGTGTGCCTCAGCGATCCATTGAGCTATGCTGGGTGGTGCTTTTGCACCTTCAGAGTCACTCATACCAGATTGGTCAATGGTTAGAGGTCAGACAAACTCAGCCTCCTGGTCCTCCATGTTTGGGGGTTGGAATGAGGGTGGCACCTTATTCCTTAAAACGGACTCTTTGTAGTCCAACGCCAAACCCGCTGCCTTGCGGTCAGGTTTTTGAACCAAAGGCTTTGGTTGAGAACCCTAATCGTTCTCCTGTCTAGGCCTGGGCAACCTGCCCACGCAATACAATGAATCACACTTCAAACAAATTGCTGATGCTCTGGCTACCGCAGAGGATAATCAACGGTGCCCTATCTGCTGCATCGAGCAGGGCGGATAGGGGTTTGGATGCAACTGCTCAAGCCTTCCCGTCTTCTTATTCCCCATCTTACGCTTTTTCACTCTTACCGTCCCCTTCCAACTTCACTTATATCCCCCCAGTTTTCAACCTCCCGATTCTTGGCATTACCCCAACATGCTTTGCTAGGCATTTATCTTCTAGTTTCAACTCACATGTGAACGCGAAGCGTCACTCCTCTCCTGTCGACAAGCCCATGTCCAACCAAGCGGTCCATTCCAGTTCATCGGCTTCCATTTGGAGCCCTCGATTTTCCTTCAGATTGACATGCCTTAATGTACGCACACTACTACAGATCGGTAAACAGGCAGCACTTGCCCGAACATTGGAGACCCTCTCGATCGATATCTGCTGCTTATCAGAGACTCGCCTGCAAGACTCGAGCTCTGTGCTCACTCTGCGATCCCCTTCAGGTGACGCAAACAGTAGTTTCTCATTGCGCCTATCCGGTGACGATGCAGCTTCGAGCACCGGCCAAGCTGGTGTTGGCATTGCTCTGAGTCCCCGGGCTGAAGCTGCTCTGGTTGATTGGATTCCAATCAGTAGCCGGATGTGTGCGGTCCGATTGGCTGGCTCCTCTAAAGCTTCGAAGTCGCGCGGGACTAATAGATGTCTATTCATCATCGCTGCCTACGCGCCCACAAACTGTAGCGATGATTCGGTAAAGAACGACTTCTGCCGCCAACTGACTCAGCTCCTTCGCCACAGAAGAAGCACGGACACTGTTGTTCTGGCGGGGGATATGAACGCACAAGTTGGAAAGTTGTCCACTGATGAAATGCATCTGGGCGGTCAGCACGGTGTAGGCTCCCGTAATGATAACGGTGAGCGGTTACTTCGGGCTTTGCTTTGCACCATCGAAGTGCAAAGCGCTCCTCTAAGATTGGCAGGGATCGCCTCCTGCGCGGACCCTTGGTGGGGATCAGCTAGAAGTCGTTCAGAAATTCAATTACCTGGGAAGTTGTATCAGCGCCCTTGGGATCGAAGACGAGATCACAAACCGTATAGCGAAAGCTCGGGGTGCTTTTGCTAACCTTCGCCACCTTTGGCGGCGGCGCTACATTACTCTTGCCCTGAAGGGTAGAGTGTACAATACAGCGGTACGTTCGACCTTACTGTACGGTTGCGAAACCTGGCCCATAAGATCGGCGGACATGAAGAGGCTAGTTACGTTCGACCATCGGTGCCTTCGCAGTTTCGCTCACATATGGTGGGAACACCGCGTGAGTAACGAGCGTGTTCGACGCATTGTTTACGGCCCAGGAAAAGGATCTGAACCGCTCAGCACCGTTATTTCCCGCACCAGGCTCCGATGGCTCGGCCACGTGTTACGCATGCCAGCTCACCGACTCCCTCGACGTGCGTTGTTTGCTCACCGGGGATGTGGGTGGAAGAAGAGGAGAGGTGGCCAAGCGATGACTTGGTCCAGGGGAATGAAGTCCCTCACCTCGGAGCTAGCGTCGGTTGGAGCTTCACGGCTCTCTGGTTGGGGTCCAAAAGACGGTGAACACGTTTGGCTGGATACACTTGCTGACATGGCAAGGAGCCGACCTCAGTGGCGTTCATGCTGTGAGTTTCTTTGTCCCTCCCCATCCCTTTTAGCCTCCCCATCCATCTACGATCTCATTTCCTAGGGTCAAACATAATATTTTTTTCTTTTTGCCTAGTAGCTAGCGGGTAGCTTACCGGAACGATGCCTATCCGTTGCTGGTAGCTCAGCTGGCATGCAACTGTTGTATCTACTTCTCCTTTGTGTATTGTATGTATGTATGTATTTCCTTCATGTGTTGCGGCACAATAGCGGAGGTGTTTTTCCCACCTCTAGCTGATGTGTATAATGATGATGATGATGACTACTGCCTGGTTGGGAAGTCAATTTCGAAGAGTGATGACCGAATCAAGATGGAAAGTACCGGCTGAGTATCCTGAAAGCTGTTTTAGCCAAAATGACCGAGAAGTTCGGGAAAAGATGCCTGCTGTAGCTGACAGAGTATAAAGCTCTGTTCATACCCGCGCAGCACGGCTGCAGGTCATATCGCTCAAATATAACGCAGTTAAGAAAACGCGCTATTCCAGGCCTTTGTTCCAAGGCTTATTAGTACTTTCATCCTGTGGCTTGAAGTATATGGACAACAAGAACAAATTATACAGAAAGTGCTTTCACTGGGTTTCGGCGCCTAAACATTCTTTTACAATTACTCTGAAGAGATTGCAACTCGCCTCTTCTCTCTCATCACAGGAAAATGCAGCAGAAACCAATTTTAACTTGTTTCACGGCTCAATAGTAAAGTTTGCCACGTAGTTCTTAGATGCAAACACTATATTCATGCATAAATCATGCTATATATGCAACGACTGAAAAAACGTAGCTGTAAGGCATTTGCACCTTGTCAGAGAGTTATGCATTTGTTCGGATTATGAATTTGTTTAGAGGCAAGGGTTTTGCAAGAGTCAACACCAGTAGATCTAAAAGACTGAACAGAAATTTTCCTGGAAAGCAATTGCACTTGGACAAGTATACTGTCTACCTGTTAAAGTGTTTCAACTGTGGGTTCCATGGATATAAAATTTTCAAAACTAAGCAATACATCAATTGCATCAGAATTAACGTAACAGTGGACTGCGAGATCAACTTATGAGAGCAACATAGAATAGCAGACAAAGATAGAAAGTGACAATCTATTAAGTATGGGGAATATTTTATTCGGTATGACTCGTTGCAAATAAACTGTTAAGGTTGCGCCTTATCAAGTCTTGCATTTTTCAACAGACCTACAAATTGCTAATGGTTCGCTAATCGTAAATCTCATTGTCTCCAACGATCACTTCTTCCTTCAGAAATGAAGACGAACTGATAAGCCATCAAATTACTCTGGTTGGCAAGTTAACCTGGTTTTTCCAGTTCAGCATTCTGCAATGTTCTCATATTAGTCTAAAACCTGACCAGCAATGGTTTGCAAGGACATGCGTCAAACCGACAAGTAGTGAAGCATATTTGAATGGAGGATGCTACCAAACCCCCAATGCGACCCGCAATCTCAATGTGGAACATCATTCGCAAGATTTGAAGCAGACAACTAGATGCGAATCGCTAGGTATAGCATGTGAAGCACCGCCAATTACCAATGAATATCTTGCGAGCATCTACTATGCCGTAATTCTTCTGTCAAAATGGGCAGGGCCTACACAAATCAAACTCTGTACCGCCTCCTAAATATTTGCGAATAAGGAATTGAAGTGCACCACAAGTGCCGACGCATGGTCCCCCCTGGAAGTCAGGGACTGTCCGGCTGAACCCTTTAACATTGCTCCGTCATCTGTACTCCTCAAGTGCAGCGTCACTTAATGAATGATCCTCTTGTGGGTCGTCTTCGTTGTGGCTGGGATTTTTGAACACTGGTGCTGTTGCGTGAAATCAGCCATGATTATGACACCACGTAATCGGCGGCAGAACCCATCGGACTGAATTTATTCCTTAGTACACGTCAATGTCTAATCAAATAAAATATACTTGTCGAACCATTTTAGTTTCATTAGTGCAACCATCTGATAATTGAGGGGTACGGATCTTGCGCACAATCATTTTCCATACTCCTTTAGGATTGCCTATATTGCTTCGATAGATGAATCTTGCTGTAGTGACCAGTCCACTTGATTTGTAGCTCAGGTAAGTTCATGGAAGTCAGTTTACAGTATTCCTAAGATGACTGCTACGGAAGCGAGTGTGACAGCAGCAGCTTTCGCCAAGCTAGGGCCACTGGATGTTCAATAGCTATTACTGGATTCATGCCTCACACTCCATGACAAGTTGTTAGCAGCTCGTCAACTTCAAATTCATACATGAGGGATCTGATTGCGGTTTGGTGCGAGTCTACCAGCAGACGTGTAGTGCTGCCCCAATCTCAGATATCATCTCCGCACTCTCTGCTTCCAGTTCACAAGGCCTGTAGGGAATTTGAACCTCTGGTCAATTTCTTTGACGTGTCAAAAGCACGTATGAGCTGAAAGCGATTACGGTTCATTTTGTCTTGGGTATTTTGTAACTAGTGCAAACGGCAGCTTCACATAAAACAGTAAATCTCACCCACCCACATTTCGCCAACACTCAGGTGGATCGAGGTTTAGGGCACACGTAGAACATCCGCATTTCTTTTGGTAGCAGCAGTCTAACGTAATAGGAAAACAAATCTATACCAGCACGTCACCATGATCTGTTGTTGTTCTGTCGTTGTGGGAGTACGATTAGCCGCTCAGCTGTACATCCCGTGGAATTATATCGGAAGTTAAATGAGTCCCACCGGCCACCGGAAATTAACTAATGGGCAATACTTTTACGCTTGTTAAGTCATTCGCAACTACTGAATGTGTCATGACCGTGGAACAAACGGTTGAGCGTGAATCGTCAGTGATCTATTTACACAGTTTCCATGGGTACTTAAAATACCCAAAATTCTAGTAGGATGGCATATTAAGGTTTTCCAGATTGGCCGGATACGTATCTGGGCGATAAGGAATATTTAAACATTCAAGTCTGCCAAGGCGGGGAACTCAAGTCAAGTCAATAAAATGCTTAATACACCAACAACGCTTGAATATTCAGTCGTAAACAGACTGGTTTCATCAAATAAATGCATCGTACGCGCTGGATTCTTCCATCACCTTTCTTTCTAAAATGGGTGATTAGATTTGACCTAAACGCTTCTTTATCTACTTCTAGGATTCTTTTACCATACCAATACTGTAAAATTCCTTCTCGTGTTCATTGCGAAACTGATTTTGATGCAATTGTCCAAGCTGATGGAATAAAATGAGATTTGATAAAATCTGTTCAAAAGCCACTGCACTCAGCTTTCTTTTTATTTCTGTATTCTGCTGGAATTAACTCCTTAGGTGGCCGCGCACTTGCAAATAGATCCGATGAGCCTCCAGTAGCTGGTAGACATTGTTCCGGACTCATTTATGCAGAAGTAGCATCTCATATTTTCACCGTCTAATTGTTACGAATTCTTATTTTGCTAAGGTGGTTTATGTGAAGGTAACATTCAGTCTACAACAGCGTTGTCACTAACCCTTTTATCATTTGCTGGGATAACATTAAGCAACTGTCGAAGCGCCACCAACATATGAACACGGTAGCCAGTGCATTATGCACTGCTGTCGAGATGTTGCAAACCACCAGCCAAAAACGTCGGCATCGACCCATCGACCGGTGTCGAACTCCCGAGGGTCATTAACATATTTCAAGGACACATGCACCGATATGCGTCCTCACGTCGTATTCACACCCCCAGACATGCGTGGGTGAGTAAATACAGTAGACTTACATGCCATTGGTGGGTCGGCAAATTAGTGCGTTCCAATCTACCCCTGACCATCGCGCGGCGACTGAGCAAAAACGAAAGACTCTTATCAAATGCACTGTAGTGTTCACTGAGCCATCATACCTGGAATTATCTTCAACGGTTCATGATTCCAGCAACACCAACCGTATCAAACTGCTCTCACGTGTAGATCCACTCACTTTGGTCTATCGTTCCGAGCCTAAGCCTCAGTTGGGTAACATCATTCGACGCAGGAACTTCACAACGTTTCAACGATCTCAAGCTTATTCCGATATGATGCTTCTCACGGCAGCTGTAGAGGAATTTCTGCTATCCTATTCTGCATTTGCATCTATAAATAATAAATAAATAAATTGTATATTCCTCGACTATGCGAGAAGCTGTTCTCTATAAGGAACAGATCAAATAATGGTACAACTTTTCCATGACATTTCATCAATACATTTTTAGAGATAAACATGGATGCAATTGCAAATTATGTTACACAGAGTAATCAGAATCGTTCTGCTATTTTTACCTGCCACTGAATCAGGATTCTTTACAATCACATGACAGATATTTGGGCCGAGAGAAAAAAAATGTAATGAAAGGGGCTGTTGTCTGAAATGTTATGTGTATGTGTTTCAGAAATTTATTCAGGCACCATGGATACCGTTTTCGAATGCGTTATCTAGGGACTGTGAGGTCCCGAACATCTTAATTACGTTTTGGACGGTTAAATGCTTACTAAAAGCAAGCTTAAAATTGCAAAGCGTATAGCATGTTCTGATATCACTTGGAAGTTTGTTCCAAATCTTTGAGTATTGGGTTAGAAAGAAACGTTCTCTGATTCTCGTAGAAAATTTTGGAATCATGACCTTTACCTCTTTGTTACGTATTGGGTATCTGTTGTTTACAGATATGTGAACACCGCTTTCAGGACTGCGAATTTGACAATTTATGATTCTGTAAAGAAAACATAGGTTCAGCTTCATTATCCGAAGCCAAACTGGGTCAAATCCAAGTTTATCGCATCGCTCCTTGTATGTCAACTTTGAGGAATATCCACATAGCTTTTTCGTGAAACGTCTCTGGACCCTCTCAAGAGCGTGCTGGTCAGACTTCCGTAGATTAGACTGTATCATTGAACAGTATTCCATACACGGCATCCTGCAGTCGAGCGACTGCACACACACACACACACACACACACACACACACACACACACACACACACACACACAAACAGGACGCATGATTCATCCCACCGTCATCATGAGGGTTAGAAAATTTTGGACGTTGCTTGTGCTCACAACCTGCACGGGATCCCAAAGTGCGCGTCATCCCTGAACCTGGCTCAATCGAACTGTACGTGTGACCTACGTGTCAGTGCCATCAAGATGGGTTTAATGTGTTTTTGGCTGCACAAAATCATTTCCTTTTAATTACATAAAAATAAGTCCACTCGAAAAAAGTCACTACCGCAACAAAACAAGGGCGTTTTGCTTCTAGCATGCGGGAAAATCCATCATAGTTGTCATATGTTTAATCGTCCTAATGATTAGGGTGAAAATCTGTGGTGAGCAGTTAAGCAATTGGCGTAGATATGGATATAACTGTGGAGGTAAACGAAATTATGCTAGCACCTCAGCGGACCATCACAATTTCCGCTCAGGCCAAAGGAGAGCTAGGCCTCTCAATTCCACTCCAGCTTATCAGTCTCCAAATGTCCCAACCCAGTTCACTCCCTTAACTGGACAGGTCGTTAACAGTTCCGAAACTCTCGAAGTCGTCAACAGCTTGACTGATTCTACTTCCTCCAGTGGTGTAGCAATCAGTAAATCGATTGCCATACTCGAGACCCAAAACGACAGCCAGTCAACAATAAAGGATAACTGGACATTATACGCGTTCATCACTGTCAGGAAAGCGTCAGAAAAGGAAACCATGACTACATGTGGCTCAGGATGATTTGCTATCACCAGTGCTGCCCACAACTGCACTGAAGTAACAGGATCTAGTGCTCTTAAGCCTATGACAACCGGGCGCATCCAAGGTGCCTTAAGTCTTGTGTGCACTAACGTTTTCGAAACTAGATCCAGTACAATAAGGGGGAAAAGACAGATGATTGTAATCAATGAGACTTCATCTGTGAGGTCAACGGAATCCTTACTAACCCTCTACACTGAGACGTGTCGCACGTCATCCAAACACATTGCATTATAGGGATCCTCGATTAATGCGAGTAACACTAATTTCTACGGATGACACAGTGGCCAATTTGCTGTCTGGGAGTCGACGCCACAGTGTATCAAACGCAGTGTGCGTACTACCAGACCTCCTGTGGACGAAAGATACAAAATAGGTGAACAATCAATTCGGAGGTAGAAAACACGGTAACAAAACTATCATTGTCCGTGTTGTCCTCGAATCCCAAGCTTCATCTTCCGACGAAGCTCGGGCACGTGACCTGGAGCATTGGGGATGCATCGTGAGGCACTATTTATAGATGTCGTTGCCATTTCGTTGGCAAGGATCCCCCTGTCTACTAATTACGAAGGATACAGTTCTAGATTGCTGCAGTGGGTTTTGCGTTCTAAGCTAATGGCACAGACCATCTTAGAATACTGAGCTTAGTTTCGTAATATTCTGCCGACAGAAATTCGACTGAGGACAACTGGGACACGACTACGGTCTACTGATTCCTCATTCTGATCACAAATGCAACGGAAGCGCCCGTTGTGCAGTACGGTGCGGCGACTAATTTAACAGCCGTCATAACCTCCGCAGGAACATCGCAGGCGGCAAGTGACGACTTGGGGCAGAATGACTTGCAGTGTCTCGTATAGGAATGCATCCCGACTCCATCTTGAGAGCCGGTGACACCTTAAAAAACGAGTTGCAGCCGACCTCACCAGCATCAGCAAAGTTAAAATACGTGCTGTCTAAAATTTACAACAACCATTTAGCATATAATACGCTCGTTTGTTTTAATACCGAGACCCAAAGCTTTTTCCTAAAGCTGACAGATGTTTCGCTACGTGAAGCTACGATGTCGTTGGACTTCAGCGTGGTAACCGAGACACGATTGAGTGAAGGGATCACGGACGCCGAAATCATAGTACCCGGAATATCAGTTCTGCGCAATAATCGGCCGAATAGGGGCGGGGGTGTAATACTCTATTACCGCAGTCAGCTACACCTTGATCTCATCGATGACCAGGATGTCCAGATTGTTCACACACACTTTGGTGTCATCTTCAGCTAAGACATGATGACACCTGTTTAGTGGACATCGTTTACTGCCCTCCGTCATTCACTTCAAAAATGGACATTCGCCTAGCTTTCACTATGAAAACTATCCACTAACAGACACACAGTCACATTCTCCTCATTGGTGACTTCAATCTTCACGCTATAGAAATCCCCGCCTGTCTGGAGGAGCAATTTAAAATAGAATTGTAAGAGCTAATCACTGGAGTATCACTGTACAACCACCTTATCTCCTCCACAAGATTCGGGAAAATGAAAAAACCGAGAATGCATTGTTTATCAACAAGGATACTAAAATGGAAATGGGACCGATAGATAATCCTCTGGGTCGCAACGATCATGCAACACAGTTGTTCAACTACGTGTATTATGCGGATTATTCCGCAGACAACGCCGATGACTCTCAGCTTAGTACCGACTACGCTGTTCTGAGTACAATCATTAATGCACCTGACTGATCCATTCTAGGTGAACTATTCTCCGATGTCGCCTGGTAGTATTTTGTTCATTAATTCAATAAGTTAGTAGCCACTGCTCCGAGGAATGCCCTCGCGTGCGATGATAGTAAAGCCATTCATACGCAGCAGGACGCGGAAGTGTATGACCACAAGCGATTCCCTGTGGCGAAAATACAAGGAGTCACGGGGTGCCGAAACATGGGAAGCCTACACTATTTGACGAAATATCTGCATGAACCTGGTACGCGAGGATAAGCTAAAACATCAACGGGATTTGTGTTAGGAAATTCTCCACAAACTTCGAGCTCCTTTGCAGACATTTTAACAAACTCTGTAAAGTGCAGCGAGGGAATCCTTCCCTCCACACGCCATGGGGCCAGCACAAGCCACACTAACAGAGGCTGAAAATGGCCTACGTCATCAATGTTTCCCAAACTTCCAGAACACGGTTTCGTCGCCTATGCTGTTCACGCAAGTTGTATCACCGCCAGGAGTTAACCATATCTCGTTCACGTCTGCAGATGTTTGGAAAATGCCAATTTCCTTGCATTAGCGTGCATATCCTAGTACTGATAATATCCGTCCAAAGGCGCTGAACTTAGCAGCATTGCATCTGGTGGATCCACCCTCTCAGTTCCTTCAGCGGTGTCTGGATGAGATGCGCGACATTGAAAGGTGGAAGCACTGCATCGTCACTCCTATTCACAAGGGGAAATCCTGCTGATGTGGCCAACTATAGCTCGAGAACACTTCTTCAGATGCTCTCTACGTTATTACCAAAGCGCTAATGAAGTACTTGGGAAGCTGCCACTTCATAGGACGATAACAGCATGGATTTCTCCAGAACCGGTCTGACACCTCAAACATACTGAGTGCGCGTTCCATTTCGACTGAAACCAGTGGAGTGAACGCTGACGCAGCATAGTTGGATCCTCAAAGGCGTTTGACTCTCTGAACCACCTTATTCTCTTTCATACGTCTCAGAACCTTGGATTTGGCGACTCAGGCTTGGGTTGGAGTGGTAACTTCCCGCTTCAACGACATCTGAATGTGTTGGCAGCGCCATCTATGACCCTATAGATGTTCATTGCGTATTGCCACAGGGTTCAGTACCTGGCCTACTCCTATTCCTCATTTACAAGAACGATCTCGCAAGCTTGATCGTTTCAAATTCCTTATTCTTCGTTGATTATCTCAATATATGGCGGACCATCAAAACAACGCATAACCACATAGTACTTCAGGATGATCATGATTGGGTATGCTTAAGAGGGACTCAGAACCTGTGTCATTTCAAAGATACCAAATGTAAGACATTGATCATAAACCGTCAATCCACTTGCGAGTGCCGATTGAGGGATGAAGTCTGCGGCGCGTTTTCACTGAATGCGATCAAGTTGTGATAGTACGAGGGGATTCGGCTGTTCATGTCAGACGGAGAAAGCACTTCAAAAGTCCTACCAACACCTTGGTTTTTTGTGAAGGGTATTCAGGCGTCTTGACAATTTAATATTTTACCTTATACTCAGTTCCCTATTCGCCATAGACCATTCACCGCTGGCAGCCTCGGGAAATGCACGACCTCGTCACACTTGGACGGTAATGAACAATGAACAATGAATTTATACGGGTTAAGAAGCGTTGATTTACAAGTCCCGTTGGATAGTTGGCAGGGATATCAACATAACAATAATGATGATAAAAATAGTAAAATAGTTAATACTTTAAATATGAAAATAAGGACTTATCGTTTGCTTCGCTGCAGTCCTGCAATCCTCTTAGATTCACAGCACCCGCAGTGAACAACAAATAATTTCATGGTATACACCAGATGTAGGATGGAGACGTAGTGTTAAGTGACAAAGTGTAAGTGGATGAGTGCATCGTCCAACCGTCTTTTAAATATTGTTAGTGTCGGTGCAGAGACGACCGATTTTGGGAGAGCATTCCACGGGTGACAGACACGAATGGAAAAGAAATTTCTGCGGCACTGCAGACGACTGTATTGTTCTGCGAGTTTTAATGAGTGGCCCCTCAGGTTTGTATTGCTGCTGAGTTGCAGTAAAGGGCGGCACACATGATGTGAGTCTCGCAGAACCAATTATGCCATAATAAGGTAGCCTCGTAGTCTGCGATAGCTTCCACTGAACAATCCCAGTCGTTGCAGCCTCTCTTGGTAGGAAAGGTTTCGCATTCCAATTACGTTCTTAGATGCCCGGCGTTGTGACTGCCGCAGTGCATTAAGGTCGTGTTTCAGCCATGGATGCCAGGCTTGCATTGCATATTCGACATGGGGACGAACATACGCACTGAGCATTTGTCGAAATATGGAGCTGTTTATTTGTCCAAACGCCCGCTTCAACAGCCCGACGTGTTGGTTCCCGGTCTTCGAGGACTTTTCGGCTTGCCTGGAACAACCCAAGTCATCTTGAACCAGGACACCCAAGTCACGTTCGACAGTTGATTGTTGCAGTACATCCGTTCCGAGTCGGTATGAGTAGCTTCTTTGACGTCGGATGGAAAGCACCTTGCATTTACTGGCGTTGAAATGCAATAAGTTTTGGGTCGACCATTGATACACTGTATCCAAATCACTCTGAAGCACATGTTGGTCGGTGTTTACCTGGATCCTGCGCCAGATCTTGATATCGTCGGCAAACATTAGGAAGTTTGAAGCGATTCCCTGTGCAAGGTCATTAATGAACACCAAAAACAAACAATGAAGGGCGACCAAGAACGTAAAGGGTCTGATGCATCGCACTTACAAAATGAGGATGAATATCCTCGAGATATGCAGTGGACAATATCGACATATATGCAGCGATTTGATGATGACATATTTGATCCTGAGGAATCAAAACTAAACCTGTTGTCACCTTCTAAAGCGAAATCACCATGCTACTGGCAGGTCAGCAGCTAAAGCTGGCCACACGGTAAAGCCGGTTAAAATACAACCTGAATTGTCGTTTCACTTCGCGTGTGCCAAACTTAGAACGCCCTTTCTACTTACGTCCTTACTTCCCCACACTAACGGCATTCAAAACGTCTCGATGGCGTACGTATACACTCACATTACACTGTATAAACATCTATGTTCTTTGCCTCAACCTAAAACTAGTAATCAGCGTGCCCATTTCCCAAACCTGCATTACATTGCTTAGGCGCTACTACCGTGGAATATAGTTATGATGTGCCCAACTTGTATTCACGTGTCACATCGATTCAAGAAAGCGGTGCGTAAGTGAGCTTTGTCGTTTCCGCTTTTAATATTTTTCACGAAGTAGGTCACCTGTAACCATTTCACGTAGTAGCTTTGCGCGCACATTCAACTCCCATTTCAAAGTATCGCTATGTAGCAGTGAAGTTGAATTGACAGATGCCCAAACTGACGATTCACTTATACTTTGACATATGTAGTTTACATACCGACTAGCCAGCGGGAGTTGTCACACGCCTGCATTTTTGCTCATGATTACTCATTCTGCATACTTCATCGTATAAAGTTAACTTTCATTGTTCACTGTTCCTTCTCAGACCCCGGCAAGTTAGTTGTTTTCAACGTAGTTGGCTGACATGTCATTAATGGTCGCATTTTACCCAAGTGTGCCGCCTTCTTGCAGCCTGCACGATAACTTCAACAAAAACTGCTAATGCCTCGTTCGCTTCCAACACATTGGGCGCACCGTATCTGCACTGCTTCCAAAAAGGATTCCTCTTTCCGCATTTTACACAAATCTTCCCACATGTTGAGGCGATTTTCTTTCCGACGGACAACTCTACCTTCATGGTATTAGCAAACATTTGAACTGCATGTTTGTTTTGTGCACAGTCTTGTTAAGTTCTCGTTAAAACGACGTTTATAATTGTCATCTGTTAGTCAGTCGCATCTATCAGTGTACTTGGTCAAAGTTGGGCGGGTTCAGCGAACACAGACGATGATGTACCCTGCATGTCTAGGGTCCTTCAATTTGAAACAGACTGTTACCGTGTGCTGCGTGCCCCCACATCTTGTTATTCCCGCTCCTGCAGTGTAAACAAGGAGATGAGCAAGAATATCATTCCCGGCAGTTAAAACTGCACTGCTTACATAGCACGAAGCTAACAGATACGCAGTCTTCAGTATCAATAACAGCGCTGAAACTATTCAATTGAACAAAGCCAATAATAGCGAGCAAGCAGCTGCAGTCAACGGCGGAGCAGATTGCGTAAATGTCAGGGGTAAAATATGATCCAACATCAGAAACAACGGATGTTTGCAGCGAATGCGACTGCCACACTTAAGATTCAGAACAAATGTCAAAGAACGTGCTTAACAGATTGAAAGTTTGAGGACATGAAGTCTTATAGCGGCATGAATGTAAGGGGCTTTCCCAGTTGATAAGAGCGAACCAACGATTTGCGGATAGCATACACGTCATGAACAGTGGCCGACAGAATTCGATTCATACGACATATAAAGCTTTATCACGAAATGTTTTCTACGCACGAGCTGAATCGAGCGACTAGTGGGAACACGTACCCCACATGCGTCGACAAGACCTCAAGAGAGAGAGAGAGAGAGAGAGAGAGAGATCAAACAAGTTCCTCGCAGCGATTGCTTTTACTGGCATAACGCAAAAGTGATTTCAACCCGCCTCTTTTTTATACCAAGGTTGGTGGCGAAGGGAGTTTCCTACCTACACCATTCTGTGTAAGCTTATCTAGGAAAAACTAGTGCAAACAAGTTAATTGTCAGAATGTAGCGAAAGGTTTTTAAAACCCGAATGTTGATAATAGCGGAAACTGGTGGGAAAAGGAAATTTATCATCGAGAGTGGCTGAATCATATGCACTGGTATTAATGTGAGTTCCCGATCCTTACGTGGTTTCGTCCACTTGCTCTAGTCTTTACATGCATGCCCTATAACCTTTCTCCAAGTTTGGCCATATTGTTTTGGTTATCGAGCGATTCGTAAATTTGTCCTTCGACGGATGCACTCCGTCCGGCAGTGAAAACCGGTGAGTTTTAACGTTGAGTACGAATCTTTCACACCCACCTGTAGTTTCTCTGTGATTCCGAACGTATCTAATAGCATGTGCAGCTGTTGTTATGTAGCCGACTTGGACTGTTCCTAATCTGTACCACATCGCGGTGGAATTTAGTTTCATTAATGAGCTTAGGTGTCATCGCCCACAGTGACCTCATGCAGCATACTGCCACGATGGGCCGCTACTGTTGCTTCGTTCCATTGTAGGCGATCATCCCGATAGTCGCGAGCAAAGATGGGAGCTTCATAAGCGAAGCGGTAGCGGCTGGTGAAGGATTTAGGTTTCATCAGGGGAGCTTTGCTTAGGACCCATGCATCATCTGCGATGCGTAACTTGCAGCTGATCAATGCTGTTGCTGATACTGCCGCTTCTGATGAGACTCCGCCTTTGTTTTCTGGTTGGTTCGTTGGTCCCATTTGTTAGAGGTAAGAGTCAAGAGACAGATTTCAAGCGCGTGATCCGGTGTCTGTGTTTTTCTTACCTTTAGAAGAGCCATGGATCTATGCATAGAATACGAAAACACGATCGGTGCGTAATAACAATGACAACGGGCACTAGGAAACCTCTTGCGGGTTTCTCATTTCTCTCGTCGAAGGCGTCATAAATGCCTTTCTTCCAAGCATGAATTCGATGGAAAACGTCTTCCAACACCAATAGTATTTTTCATGTGTTAAATCCCTCCATTTCGCTCTCAGTTACTCACTGGATAATGTTGTTACGCTATGCACTTAGTGCCGATAGACAAAAGCATTCTGATGCCATGAACTTAGTGAATAAAATCAGCATTTATTAAGTCATTTAATTATTTGAGGAACTATGGGGAATTCCCCGAAGCGAGTTCTGTGCGTGCTATCAGTTTTTTTCAATGACAATAACATTTCGGAGAAAACGTGAACACTTTTATTGCATATATTCACCAAGGTACCCCAGAGTGTCGTTACAGCACAATCTCTTCGACATGTTTTGGAGAAGTCCTAAAAATTCAGTGTCTGATAGCAGGATTTATAGATGATGGATCGGGAAGAACAATAATCCCAATGGGAGGAAACTTTCATGGGGAATAGCATGCAACTTCGTTCAGGTGAATGAACATCTGGAAACTCGTTTGCCCATATTGAACCACCTTCAACCTGCAAAATGTGTGAACAAACTGAATCTTCCTTTTTCCTCAGAAAATATGGTGTAGAAGTCTGTTTACTACAGATAGAATGACCAATACACTTCCCCCAACCATTGCCTTCACCTAGGTACAAAACTCATAAAGTGCGGTAAATATCGCCAGTTGGCTTATGTGTGCCGTTCCCAAAAACCTTAAGCTTCGATTAAATCGTTGAACGAAGATGATGATATCATGGTTTACAGTTAGATTTTATGGATCATGTATTTGAAAACTGCCCAAGTATGACCACAGTATCTCCGTATGCGATCACGCAAAATGTCAATGAGCAACCTGTTGTATTTCAATTTGACACTAGTTCTGCAGTAAAGCTGATGAACAAAAACGTACTTGCATCATTACCTAGTCCAGAACCGAGTAACACAGCTGCCAGAGAGGTGGTTGACCTACTGTGAAAATTACAGATCCGACTTAAACAGCAGGGGAGATAGTATTTCATGTTGTTCCACGTGCACCAGCCGATTTACTGTGGCGTGACGGGACGACATAGTTACCACAGGAGTTGAGTGCCATCCGTTCATGGGGGGAGGACACCGTAGACTATATCCTAAAGCGATACCCAGACGTATTTATCTGACACCAGTTGCGAAAGCTCAAGTGTAAAGCCAAAATCCAGATAGCAGATGTTAGTACGCCAAAATTCTTTAACGCCAGAACACTAAGACCAAAAGTTGCGGCAGTATTGAAACTGATTTAGCAAACATACGGGTTCATCATTCTGGACAGACGGCACCAATATTCTCCGTGCTTAAGCCAGACGGTAGTGTGCGGATTTTCGGTGCTCAAAAACTGACAATGAATCGTTGCGTTATCATGGACCCTTCCTCTTGCCTGCAATTGAAGATTTGGATATGTTTTAAGGGATGGGATCAAGTACACAAAGCGTGCTTTAAGCCACACCCGTTTGATAATATCAGCAAATATTTTGGATCGTTTGAAAACACTAGACACATGCAGGGCACGCGGTTAGCACATCGAATGCAGCGTACCTACAAACGTTTCGCCGGTCCTGCAGGGCTCGTGGTCGTTTCGGTGTTGGCCCGAATAGCCTCGCTCATGGCTCACTAGGCCCGCCTGACTCAGGCACCCGCGACCACATTTCCTACAGCACCATGCGCTCAGTCGATGGAGTACAACCCATCGGCGCCTATCGCTTCCGCAATTGCCCCTTCTTATCTGCATGCACAAGGGACTGCGCTTCCACTTCGGTAAATTCCTTCGTGATCAGGATACGCCATGTACGCTGATCAACCGCTTTCGATTCCCATGACATGCAATCAAGATAAGGTGTTAGGTTCATTTTGATTATGTCCTGGTAATGAAGCGTCGGTTTCTGAACATGCCGCTCCCCAACACTCAGCTGACCAGATAATAGTTGCTTCAGTATCCGCGTCTAATGCATACGCTACACATGACCGAGCCACCGTAGGTGTCTCAGTAAAATTATGCAGTCTACTGCATACCTCCCACTTCGGCGCAACACTTCCGTGTTTGCAACTCTATCGCACCAACCAATGCGCAAAATTCGTCGCAGACACTGTTGATGGAACCGCTAGAGATTTCTCATATCCCGCCATACATCATCCACGATACACTGCCGTATAGAAGAACGGACAGTACCATGGATTTGTACACCATCAGCTTCGTGCCAATGCTAAGCTGATGGTTGTTCCACACACGGTACTCAAGCTTCCCGAATGCCGATGCTGCCTTCGACACGCGAATACGCAACTCAACGTGTAGCTGCTGATCAGTCGATATCACCCTCCCAAGGTAGCTGAAACGGGAGGTGATTTCCAATACTTCAGCACCAATGCTGATTTGCGGCAATATTGAAGATTATACCCACGGTGAAGGCTGAAAGAGACAGACAGTTTCGCTTGTGTTGATGGTGAGCCCGAATTTGGCCGCTGTCGAAGCCAGAGCACTAGTCATGTGCTGCAACTCATCCGCGCTGTGTGAAAACTACGCACAGTCGTCAGCAAACAGCAACATACGGATAGTTGTCTCACAAACTAGAGTTCTCGCACCGAAACGACGGATGTTCAGCAACCCACCATCAATACGGTGCTCCACTCGAACACCGTAAGCACAAGCCGCATCAAAAGCACAAGACAACATTGCATGAAGATAGATATTAAACGAGGCAGGAGCTAAGCCACAGCCTTGCTTCACACCAGAGACAACTGCAAAGTCATCCGAGGTCTCTCCACTCAGCTGCACCCTCGCTCGCATACCACTGTGCAGACATCCAATTTAACTTACAAACTTACGCGGGCAACCAAACTTACCCAACACCAGCCACAATGCCTCGCGGTTCACCGTATCAAATGCCTTGGTGAAATCAACAAAAAGCGAGTACAATGGCTGGTGTCGTTCTCTGCACTTCTTCTGCAACTGACGAGCCGCAAACACCATATCTATAGTGCTGCGACCCGAACGGAATCCACACTGCTCTTCCGCCCCGTTGGGTTCCACAACCTGACTCACGAGGCGATTGAGCAGGATTCGGGCAATCACCTTGCCCACACAACTCAGCAAGTTGATGCCACGATAATTCATGTAACATTGCTTGCTTCCTGTGCCTTTGCACAGTGGGCATGCTTCAGCTCAGGAGGCACCTCCTCCTCAATCCGCACGCCTTGTACCAAGTGGTGCAGCGCAGTCAACAACGCGGGTCCACCGTGTTTCAATACTTCGGGCGGGATCCCGTCGGCCCCAGCACACTTGCCGTTTCGCAGATGAGCATGTGCTCTCTGCGTCTCATCCAGTGTCAGCGTGTCCGCCAGACTTGCCTTTCACATCGCGCTGCTTCAGATCGTTCAGTGTAGGCCAATCGATCTCTGAACGGTTGATAAAGAGGCAGTCGGAGTATTTTTGCCACATCTGCATTATGTCTGCAGTCTGAGTGCAGGCAGCGCCTGAACTACCATCGATCAGCGTCCTCAGCGGCTTCAACCTCGGGCCGTACACCACCTTTACGGAGTCAACGAATTCTTTGTGTTGGCGGCATTTAGCGTACCATTCCATCTGTTTAGTCTTCTGCGTCCACCATGCATTGTTAAAGCGACGGAGCTCTCGGGTCAGTCGTCGCCTAATTCCACATGTGTAGCGAATGCTGCATTCGTCTCGGACACCAATGCGCCAATCGTCGCATTGTTCTCATCAAACCAATAAGGTCGCTTACCGCTTGCGCGCCCGATGGTCTGCTCGGTAGCAGCAGTCACCTGGTCACGAATATGGTGCCACAGATTGCTCACTTTGGCTATCAACTCCACATCGCACAGGCGTGCAGCCATCGCCTTCTCCAGCTCAATATGTTTCGTCACAGTACCGAAGGAGAGCATATCAAATTTACGCCGCTTCACGACGAGAGTTAAATACATGGTTGGCGGCATCCGGTTTCGGATTTGCCTGTCACTGCGGCAAGCCACAGGACGCCTGCGCCTACAGAGGGACCATGGATGGCTTGCGCTGCACCACCCACAGCTCCAACCACATACCCCATATCCAGTGTAAACCCGAAGGAATAAGACCGGGAGGCATGCGGATTTGAACCACGTTTCATCAACGGAGCCGGCCCACACTCCTTCACAGGCAAACACAAGCACGCTGTATTGTGGGAATCAACCGCACACAAGGCGGTGGCTGGACCGTAGTCCGCTCCACACTGAGTGCATGGAACCGCTCTTTGAGCCTAGCACGGCCACAAGAACCGTGCACCCCGTCCCCTCCAGCAACGACCAACTGTCTCATGGAGCCAGTATGAACGATGTAGTGGGTAATAGACAGGTAGGCACCTTGTCAACATACACATCAAGCGCAACCATACCAGGGATATCAAACAACAGCCATTCACTTTAAACGACAAGCTGAAATAAAATAAATCCAATAATGCATACAGATACGATGGCATAACTCTTCGCTAAATTACCATATGAAGTAAGTTGGTTAGCAACAAATCCGTGATAAGTAAGATACGTCCACAAGTTACTTAAAATGCTACAAACGCAACAAAATTACCGAAGATAAGCGCAATTAGTGTAAGCAACGTGGCCAGTTAATAGAATATTATTCAGGGAGGCAGAACAAACCAAATAAAGCGGAATGAAATTTAGCCAGCTTAAAAAGACCTAGTTTAAGTGTAAGTTGGTTTAGCCCAACTGCGGTGAAGAAGCATCAAGAATGCAACATCAGCCTCAGCATGGGGCACAATACATAGATTTACGAAAATATATGTACCGTTTGGTCTACACCAATATGTGGTCAGGGGAACACAGATTCACGCAGTACACATGTCATGCGCACCTCAAGCATGTCACGTTGACATACGACGACATAATCGAGCAGGTGAGCGTGACCACTCCGTGGGTGCGTCCAGCTTGCTATATCATCCGCACTCAGTGCAAACCGAGTATTCGTGATCATCAGACCGTGAGTGGCACTCAGCGAGAGTAACCTGTAACGCTGCGCATTCACTGAAGCAATGCCATGCGAACCGATAACATCTGTCCACACCGATGAACAATGAACGAAGATCTATAACGGGTAAAAAAGCAGGTGCTTGACATGTGTTAGTTAGGTGTTTAGCATGACAAAAAAGATAGCGAAGAGATAATGGAGTCGTCAGTTCGGTCGATTACAGATTTAACTGCGCTGTCGTATAAAGGGAGTTTGAATTGCGAATGTACGCACATAAAGCAACAGGGGAGTGGATATTGATCATATCATAGACGAGAAAAATAAAAAGGATAGCAAGGACAACGCTTATTCGTGTGCAACTATTTTGGGTCGACAGGATACAGAATTCCAGTTTCTATAATAGTAGCGTTTATCAAATTTTGTGCATGGGGTTTGGAGTGACTCATTCTCGAGTAGGGTTATGGTACTGTCCACTGTCTGTTGTGCATTAGTGCCAGCATCTGGTGGTCATGGGCTATAGCACGTAGTGTAAATGTGACAGGGTATCGTCAAGGCGTTTTTTGTAAAGGGATAGGGTGGGTGCATTAATTACATGTTCCGGAAGGACGTTCCAAAGCTGACACTCGAAGGGAGAAATAGTTTCGCCGACATTCCAGGCGGCTGTACCGCGTGACCAGCTCAAACTGGTGACCTCTTAGCGGGGTGTTTTGACTGAGTATTAAAAGGGAATGGCATGGGTGGTTGGGGTTTCTCAGGATCAGGTATACCATTATGAGATCGCCCCTTAGACGCCGATAACGTCCACTGTATATTTTGCGAGTCTTCAGCCTGAGTGGGTGGAGGCGGCTGGTCAAACCTCTGACGTTCTTCGTTGCCCTACGTTGTGCAGTATCGAGAGCGGAGAGATGGTGCTTTAGCCAGGGTTGCAGCGCTTGGATAGCGTATTCCGCATGCGGCCTCACATACGCACTAAGCTTTCTTGGAAAGATCGAACGGTCAAATTTTTCAAAAGCTCTGCGAAGAAGGCTGAGGTACTGGTTCGCTTTCTTAGCTGCCTTTTCAGTCTGCCTCGAACAACCGAGGTCATCTTGAACTATCACGCCGAGATCGTACCCGTGAGAAGCCCGCTGTAGAATTTGTTGTCCTAGGCGGTACTTGTGCATACTGTTGTGCCGTATACTGAGAATTTTGCACTTGGTGACGTTGAAATGCAACATGTTCTCGATGGACCATGTGTACGCTTTGTCCAAGTCCTCCTGTAACACCGTGTGATCCTCCACTACAGCTATTGTGCGCCATACCTTTAGATCATGGGCAAATAGCAAACAGTTAGAAGAAGCACGCTCGCGAGATCCTTCATGAAGACCAGGAACAGGCGGGGTCCAAGTACCGAGCCTTGAGGCACGCC
Organism: Dicrocoelium dendriticum; assembly: GCA_944474145.2. Classification (NCBI taxonomy): domain Eukaryota; kingdom Metazoa; phylum Platyhelminthes; class Trematoda; order Plagiorchiida; family Dicrocoeliidae; genus Dicrocoelium; species Dicrocoelium dendriticum. Next base: position 123,349,530 of record OX104063.1, on the reverse strand, counting down.
GCACTGAACTTCGATGGATTCCAACAGATTGCTTCGAACCCTCACATTCAGGTGACGTTGCACGAGAAAGTCTCCTATCCAGCCCAGAACAGTATCGCCGATTCCATATTTCTGGAGTTTGTGGAGGAGAATGCGATGGTCTAGCCGGTCGAATGCCTTTGAGAAATCTAAGTAGACCGCGTCGACTCCTACCCCAGCGTCCACAGATTCCGTCCAGCTTGCACGATCAATCACCAGCTTAGTGGTACAGGAGCGATTTTGGCGAAATCCATGCTGTTCAGGAACAAGAACTTCGTTGTTCTTCAGGTACCCCATCAAAGCCTCTGCTTCAATGAACTCCATAACCTTGGAGATCACAGGAAGTAGTGTTATCGGGCGATAATTTGCTGGTTCAGCACGACTACCACTTCTGTATATTGGCGTTATGATTCCGTGCTTCCACATCCTGGGGACATACGTCACATTCATACATCGTTGAAAGAAAATTGCAATTGACGCCGCCAAACTCATGGCAGCAACTTTCAACGCCTTCGGGCAAATGCCGTCCGTATCCGGGGAGCTGAACTCGCGCAGAGACATCAGCCTCTTTATTACAGCTGCGAATGTGAATGATATGGGATTAAGCCCTGATGACGGCGTTATCTGCTTAGGCAGGATGTATGATGATTGCACGTTTTGGAAGGTACGGCCGAATTGTTGTCCAAGAACGTTGGCCGCCTCTTATACGACTTGGGCTAACCCGCATGCTGTGTGCAGAGCAGGAATACCGCGCTTAACACGGTGCAAATTGTTTACGTGTGTGTATAGCAGTTCGGTGTTGGAGCAAAATTTTTCCACTAGACCTCGTTGGTTCTTCAGTTTATCATCCCGGACGAGTTTGACACAGTGGTTACTTTGTACTGTGTAGACATCCTAGGTATGGTCGTTCGGGGAGGCTATATATGTGTGCCATGCCAAGTCCCTTAATGCCATGCACTTACGTGTCCTGTTCCTTACGAAAGACTACATCCTTTTAGGCCGGTAGAGTTTGGTTTCAGACGTCTTTGCCACGAGCTCGGTAAATATGTTGACGAATTCACCGCAGGCCATCTCGGGGGTTAATTCAGCTAAGAACGACCAGCTGGTTGCATCAATGAGGTCGGACAGGTCTTCATAGTTGGTTACGACACGATATTCCTCGGCATGCTCCTTCGGATAATCCGCGTAGCACATGTAATGAAACAATAGCGTCGCATGATCACTGCGGCTCAAAGGAGTATCGGTTGGCACTCTCTCGAACATTAATTCTTCATTGGTGAATATTCGGTCCAACATGGATGGCCTGTCAGTTCCCCTGAATCTGGTGGGCGTAGTGACGTGGCCATAAAGAGGGTAGTCTGAAACCAGATTTTGCAAGTCTGCTTTGAATTGTTCTCCTGGTGTGGCCTGGGATTCGAGGGCATGTAAGTTGAAGTCACCGGTGACTAGAATATGATTGTACTTCCTGTTTATCACTTGCCTCAACGCAGCCATCAAGTTGCAGTCCATCTCAGGAGTAGACGATGGTGGGCGGTAAACAACAACCAGTAGGCCAAGATCGTTCCCTCTTAGCCGGAAAGTACACCAAATAGCGTCAGGTACGTCAGTTTCCGAATCGTTTATGCGTTCGCATTGCATGTTGTTACGAAAATAAAGGGCTAACCCACCACCTTTCCTGCTTCGATCCTTCCGGACAACGGACATGCCCGTTAGTGCAATTTCAGCATCCGTTATCTCGCAGCGCAACCACGTCTCGGTGACAGCGATGAGGTCCCAAGCTGCTGACGCGTGTCAAAGTCTTATTTCAGCTAATTTGCTGAGTAGACCTAGGGCATTTGTGTACATGCATGAGAGCTTCTCGGAGACCAAGAGTGGGTTAGATTGGATGGATGAAGCGAATGAGTTTACGCCGACCATTAAAGGGTCGGCGACTAATCGTTTTTTGGATGGGTTGCATACGCTCGAGAAGTATTTGATATATAAGCAGGTATCAGATGCTCCGAATCCCGGTGTTTGCTTATACTCTGCTGTACCCCTCCGGATAGTATGGCTACACTTGAAACCGTCCCCGAGTCGGGTACTGCAGCTGGCGTTTTCACTAAGAGTTGTGTCTCTACTGAATTGTCATTAAAAGGTGTTGGTGTTCTTGCTGCTTTCAGACGAATTTCCGTTGGCAGTCTGCAACGGAATTTAATCCAGTTCGCTATTAGGTTTTGTGCCATTTGTTCTGACTGTAACACAAGTTTTAACAGCCTGGGACCGCACCCTTTATAGTTTGGTGATATGGGGATACTTGTCGACGAGGTGACCACCACATTTTCGAGAGAAAGGGCCTCCCGGATGTAGTGCCATTGCTCGCGGTCATGCGTCTGGGCATCATCGGAAGAGGAGTCAGTGAGCTCAGGAACACCGTGAGCAATCACTGTTTTTTTATCTTGACTTTTTCTGTACCTATCTTTGTTAGCGTGATCTTCTGAACGTGCTTTCCACGGGATTTCGGGTAGTATGCGCACTCCACTTGAGTCGTTGCGGAGACAATTCGCAGACGGCAGAACGGCCTAAGTCTCGTCAGTCGAGTTTAGTGTTACCCGAAGTAACCGGGGTTCGCCGTAGTGCAACGCGTTTGGGTGGCGCGAGATTCTTCTTAATTTCGTGGGATTAGCATAGACACCGATCGACGTACAGATGGAACCCCACTGATTTCGATCGTCGGTCAACTTACCCTTAATTGTATTGGATTTGGATTCGGGGACATTAGTGCATACAATGTTTAGGACACCATGGTTGCGCCTGGTGGCTACTGGTTTTGGATTTCGAGACTTAGTTTCTGGTGTTTTTGTTAAATTTGTGAACGGCACTGGTGTGTGCCATCCGTGCTGCGGCAGTTTTGTTTTCTCTAGTCGGGGCACAAAGGTTACCGGTGCTCTTTCCGGTGTTTGCTTGGCAGCAACCGATGCGTACGTTGCCGGGTTGTTCACTATGGCTGGTTGACTGTAGCTTACAGTCTCGAGTGTAGCGAACAGACTACTAGGTACAGCACGCAGTACAGAAGTTGAGGCAGGCGCGCTGCAGGCACTGTTTTTACTTATACGAGGGAGAGAGAATGGAGTTCATACTGCTGGAGGCTGAGTCGTTGGGGTTCGGTTGGGACGCCTGGCTCGCTTCTTCGGCCTGACTAGTGAGTTCGGGGTGTTATTTTCACTCACAAGTGCAGGTCCGTTTCCTCCCATGGGTGTAACTCGGGTGCTCACCAATTGCTCGACCGCTTCGGTTAATCTTTCACACCTCTTCAATAGCACAGATAGTCAGCTAACAAATGGAATAGATTTGCATAGCAGAACCAAAACGCCTCTGCGGTGTTTGCTTTCGTCGACTCCTTCCCAAGGCAGTTAGTGGGATAGGATTTCAAACACATGGCACACACCAGACCACTTTTTACCACTTTAGCACATGATTCTCGCGCGTTGAAATCACCCAGCAGAAATTGTCCGTTGCTCCTCGGCACTGACGGTATCACGGATGATAGCTGAGTTTCGAACTGATCAGGCGTGACGACAGAATAACACTAAGTTGAACCGTACGTGCTTATGAAGGTGGCAAACTTACCTTTACTGAGTCTTGCGCCAGAAGTCATCAGTTGCGCACTGATGGCTATTGGTTCACCCACTAGCTGTCCATTGAGGCGGTTGGATGTTACAAACCCGACCCCATGTACATGTGGTGCTGATGTGGTGTTTTCCACCCAGTAGAATGTGTAGCCAGCACCTACTTCATGCAAGTTACCTTGTTCAACGAGCCGGGTCTCATTAAGCGCCGCAATATGAATGTGGTAGCTCGCCAGTATCATGACGACCAATGCAGTGTGTCGCTCGGGACGATCACTCGAGTTCTGGTCCAGTAGTGTTTGCGAATTCCCTCACCCGATGTTGGGTGCTTTGCGCGCAGACGTATGATTGCATTGGAGGGCAATCGCGTGCGAGGTGGCGGTTGTGCTTCGGAGGTTTGCTTGAGGGACTCCACCCGGAGCCCTTGGCTCAATAGCCTGACCCAAAATGCAATGGTTGGTTTGGAGATTTGCTGGAGGGACTCCTCCCGGAGCCTTTGGCTCAATAACCTGACCCACAAGGCAGTGGGTAGCAGATCCAGCTGGAGAATGTGATTGCAGAGACAGATTGGGATCTGCTTGACGGCCGTCACACAGAGCATTTGGGGTATTGGAACGATTTAGATATGTTTTGCGACCGTAGTAGGACACGCACCTGCGACCACTGCCAGACGCAGGTGTGTATTGATGGGTTTGCACCAATTTGACCAGAGACTGAATGGCTTGAGGCGGCAGTAACAAACCCTTGAACAACAGGAGGTGCCCTGCAACCGTCAGAGACAAAGTGTGGCGTTTGTGCTTATGCCAATCGAGCTGCGAGCTTATAACGAGTAGACCTGTTGTCTCCCATGGCTAGGATTTACGAGAAGAGGGCCATCGACCACTTCCTAACCTCCGAAGAGGATGGACTAGGATACTGGCAGGGCGCCCACAACTGACAGGAGAACGACGCTGGTCCTCAGCCAATGCCCTCGATTAAATGTACACCCGAAAGGTCAAGAACATGGTCAGTTCGCTGACTCATGCGGATTGGTGTCCTGGATCTTAGAAGAGAGAAGGGCGTAACCCAACTCCCACCCAGCGGTCACCACGAGGCGTCCAGGACAAGAGGTCATGGCACAACTGTAGCAGCAGTGGGTAGACCGCCCGTCAGATTCTAGCCACCACCAGTCTCAGTGCATTATAGCTCTCCAGCCCACAAGCATATATATATATATATATATATATATATATATATCGCGCCTAAGGTCGATGTTGCATTCATGATGCTTCTTCACCGCAGTTGGGAGAAAGCAACACACTTAACCTAGAACTTTTTACTCTAGTTAGTATGTACTCAACTCTATTTTGTTGGTTCAATTCTGTTATTCTGTTGCATCTTCCGTGTCAACTTTGCGTGTTTGCTTTCCCTCAACTTCTATGTGTGCAGTTTGATTTGCCGGTCTTTTTGTGGTTGACGTGAACGTTGACAAAGTGACTACCTGTCTAACACCCACCATCTCGATTACTGGCACCAGAAGAATGTGAATCCTTGCTGGGGGGGACATGGTGCACAGTATTTCATGGCGCGCTAGGCTCAAAGAGTGGTTCCAGCCAGTGTGGATAGGACTACGGCCCAGTCACCGTCTTGCGTATTTCTGGTACGCATACTTTCATAAATAGTTAGGCAGAAATGCCGATGTTGTGCGCGTTGAAAAAGCGTGTACCGGCTCCGTTGATGAAATGTGGCTCCCACGCATCTGCCTCCTGGTCTTATTCCTACTAGTTGACACTGGTTGGGGTTTGTGTGGACGGAACTGTGGGTGGTACAGGGCAAGCCATCCATGGTCCCTCTGTAGGCGCAGATGTCCTGTGGTTGTTCTATTGAGGCAACAGTACGAGATGTATTATCAACTCTGTGCCTGCTTGGTGAGGTGATGTGACTGTACAGCGGATTACCTGTGATGAGGTCTTGCCGTTCGGCTTTTACTCTTTTGCTGGGGTATGTCGAGACGTCCAAGTTGTGGACGCTGAAATCCCTAGAGATAAGAACGAGGCTATAAGTTTGGAGTAAGATAATTGTCAGGGCAGATCTTAGGCGGGTATCCGTATCTGGAGGGAATGATGGGGGCACTAATCTGCTGCGACGAACCAGTAATGACTGTAACTGAGACATTTAAAGCACCACAGCGAATCAGTGACCAACATATCCGGATTATCCGATGGCTCGCATTGTAAGTCTGCATCAGTACAGAACTTCACCACCTCCGGGAGGATAAACTGAAGAACCAACGAGGTCTAGTGGAAAAATTTTGCTCCAACACCGAACTGCTATACACACACGTAAACAATTTGCACCGTGTTAAGCGCGGTATTCCTGCTCTGCACACAGCATGCGGGTTAGCCCAAGTCGTATAAGAGGCGGCCAACGTTCTTGGACAACAATTCGGCCGTACCTTCCAAAACGTGCAATCATCATACATCCTGCCTAAGCAGATAACGCCGTCATCAGGGCTTAATCCCATATCGTTCACATTCGCAGCTGTAATAAAGAGGCTGATGTCTCTGCGCGAGTTCAGCTCCCCGGATACGGACGGCATTTGCCCGAAGGCGTTGAAAGTTGCTGCCATGAGTTTGGCGGCGTCAATTGCAATTTTCTTTCAACGATGTATGAATGTGACGTATGTCCCCAGGATGTGGAAGCACGGAATCATAACGCCAATATACAGAAGTGGCAGTCGTGTTGAACCAGCAAATTATCGCCCGATAACACTACTTCCTGTGATCTCCAAGGTTATGGAGTTCATTGAAGCAGAGGCTTTGATGGGGTACCTGAAGAACAACGAAGTTCTTGTTCCTGAACAGCATGGATTTCGCCAAAATCGCTCCTGTACCACTAAGCTGGTGATTGATCGTGCAAGCTGGACGGAATCTGTGGACGCTGGGGTAGGAGTCGACGCGGTCTACTTAGATTTCTCAAAGGCATTCGACCGGCTAGACCATCGCATTCTCCTCCACAAACTCCAGAAATATGGAATCGGCGATACTGTTCTGGGCTGGATAGGAGACTTTCTCGTGCAACGTCACCTGAATGTGAGGGTTCGAAGCAATCTGTTGGAATCCATCGAAGTTCAGTGCGGCGTGCCTCAAGGCTCGGTACTTGGACCCCGCCTGTTCCTGGTCTTCATGAAGGATCTCGCGAGCGTGCTTCTTCTAACTGTTTGCTATTTGCCCATGATCTAAAGGTATGGCGCACAATAGCTGTAGTGGAGGATCACACGGTGTTACAGGAGGACTTGGACAAAGCGTACACATGGTCCATCGAGAACATGTTGCATTTCAACGTCACCAAGTGCAAAATTCTCAGTATACGGCACAACAGTATGCACAAGTACCGCCTAGGACAACAAATTCTACAGCGGGCTTCTCACGGGTGCGATCTCGGCGTGATAGTTCAAGATGACCTCGGTTGTTCGAGGCAGACTGAAAAGGCAGCTAAGAAAGCGAACCAGTACCTCAGCCTTCTTCGCAGAGCTTTTGAAAAATTTGACCGTTCGATCTTTCCAAGAAAGCTTAGTGCGTATGTGAGGCCGCATGCGGAATACGCTATCCAATCGCTGCAACCCTGGCTAAAGCACCATCTCTCCGCTCTCGATACTGCACAACGTAGGGCAACGAAGAACGTCAGAGGTTTGAGCAGCCTCCTCCACGCACTCAGGCTGAAGACTCGCAAAATATACAGTGGACGTTATCGGCGTCTAAGGGGCGATCTCATAATGGTATACCTGATCCTGAGAAACCCCAACCACCCATGCCATTCCCTATTAATACTCAGTCAAAACACCCCGCTAAGAGGTCACCAGTTTGAGCTGGTCACGCGGTACAGCCGCCTGGAATGTCGGCGAAACTATTTCTCCCTTCGAGTGTCAGCTTTGGAACGTCCTTCCGGAACATGTAATTAATGCACCCACCCTATCCCTTTACAAAAAACGCCTGGACGATACCCTGTCACATTTACACTACGTGCTATAGCCCATGACCACCAGATGCTGGCACTAATGCACAACAGACAGTGGACAGTACCATAACCCTACTCGAGAATGAGTCACTCCAAACCCCATGCACAAAATTTGATAAACACTACTATTATAGAAACTGGAATTCTGTATCCTGTCGACCCAAAATAGTTGCACACGAATAAGCGTTGTCCTTGCTATCCTTTTTATTTTTCTCGCCTATGATATGATCAATATCCACTCCCCTGTTGCTTTATGTGCGTACATTCGCAATTCAAACTCCCTTTATACGACAGCGCAGTTAAATCTGTAATCGACCGAACTGACGATTCCATTATCCCTTGATCTATATTTTCTCACTCGAAACGCCTTACGGGACATGTCAAGCACCTGCTTTTTTACCTGTTATAATTCTTTGTTTTTTCTTCCATATGTTCGTGTCGGGAAAGTGACAGTTCTTGCGTCGGGATCTCGGCATCCTTAACCTCTGAGTGTCATCAGGTCTTGTTTATGTAGATGCGTTTGTTGCGTGACGGAACGGAAGCTCGGCGAATATTTTATTTGTGTATTTGCAGAACACTTTTTCGGTTCTCAGCGCCGATCCGGAAGACATGTGGCTAGGATGTTAGGTTGTGCTGACCATTGTATTGTCGGTCGCCAGTCGTTTTTGTGTAGTATTATCGGTGAGTTACTTGGAGTTGGGTTCAGTGGCATCGTGAATAGCCCCTCTGGTAACTCAGTTAGCACCATGCATGCAGAATTGATATAAGATGGAATATAATGATCCTTGCTTTCAACCCTGCTACCAGTGTGAATTCTGGATGGGATCCCCAATTCGTTTGCCTGATGAGGTGCTGCTTTAAGTCGGACGACAGTATCGCTCGCTGCTTTGAATTGGAACTCTGTTGGAAATCTTTTCTGTTGTGGCTGCCATCGCTCCAGCAGCCTAAGTGCCATCTGTCTATCTTGTAGCACAATGGACAATGGACAATGGTTTATTACGGGTAAAAAAGCATCGCTTAACAAGTCCCGTGGGATGGAAATTATTGCGAAAATTAATTGCATAATTAAGTGAAAAGCGTTGTGGTGGACTCACCATAGACTTATGTGGAATTGCGGAGATGTTCGCATATCAAACGTATAAATCCATAAATCCATTGGTTAGGCCTTTGGCAAGAAACCGTTTGATTGTGTTTTGTAGCCCCTGGCTAACAAGTCATAAAATGAAATGTAAGTGAGACAATGCATTGTCAACACGTTTTTTAAATATCGCCAGATTGGGAGCAGATACGACATAATTAGGGAGAGCGTTCCAAGGCTGGCACACGCGGAGAGAAAAGAAATTTCTACGGCATTCAAGCCGGCTATAATGAATTGTCAGTTTCAGAGGGGTGACCTCTTAGTTTAGTGTTTTGGTTCAATTCCAGCAGCGGACGGCAAATGTGGTTTGGGTTCTTCAGAATCTGGTAAACCATTATGAGATCCCCCCGCAAAAGCCGATATCGACTACTGTAGATTCTTAGAGATTTCAGTCTAAGCTGATAGGGCAGATGAAAGAGGCCCCTGACGTTCTTGGTTGCCCGTCGTTGAGGAGTCTCGAGAGCAACGAGATCCTGTTTCTGCCACGGCTGCCACGCCTGAATAGCATATTCCACGTGAGGTCGCACGTAGGCGTTAAGCATTTGGGGGAATATTGATGGTTCAAACCGACCGAAGGCTCTGCGAAGAAGGCCGAAGTGTTGATTTCCGGTTCTCCTCGCCTTCTCTGCTTGTTTTGAACACCCGAGATCTTCCTGTACCAATACACCCAGGCCACGCTCCTGAGAAACTTTCGCCAAGGTGTGGTCTCCAAGCTTGTAAGCGCTCACCTGCTGGTGACGCAGATGCATCACTTTGCACTTAGCCATGATCAATTGAAGCTTGTTCCTCTTTGACCACTCGTAAATGCAATCTAGGTCATGTTGGAGCAGATCCTGATCTGCCTTGTTACTAATCGCCCGCCAAATCTTGACTTCATCGGCGAAAAGCAGGAAGTTTGAGGAGATGACTCTTGCCAGGTTGTTGATAAACACCAGGAATAAACGCGGTCCCAACACTGAGCCGTTGTGGGGCACCACATTCTACCTCAATTGGGTTAGAAAGTGATCCCCTAACACGTACTTGAAGTTTTCGTTGGTAAAGGAAGTTGCCAATCCAACCAAGTACAGGATCTCTGATTCCGTAACTTTGTAGTCTTTGAAGTAGGATGCGGTGATCAAGGCGGTCGAAAGCTTTGGAGAAGTCCAGGTAGGTGACGTCGACTCCGACCCCATCATCGGCCACTTCCGTCCAACTACCTAGTGCAATGATTAGGTTGGTGGTGCATGACCGGTGTTGACGGAAGCCATGCTGTTCCACTACCAAGATGTTGCATTTTTCCAGATAGTCCATCAAAGCCTCAGCGACGACTGCTTCCATCACCTTCGCGAGCACAGGGAGGAGAGTCACTGGACGATAGTTTGCAGGATCGGAACGGCTACCGCCTTTAAAAATAGGGGTTATAATGCCACACTTCCACATAGTGGGGACTTGTTGTTCATCAGAGCACCTTTGAAAGAACTGTGACAGTGGTTCAGCTAGCTTGGTGGCCAGAACCTTGTGCCTTCGGGCGAATGTTGTCTGCTCCCGGAGAACTATGTTCACGCAGTAAGAGTAACTTCCTTAGCACAATTGATGGGTTGAAAATAACATTTGTAAACAAAGGTGTCGGTTATGAGCTTGATATTATGATACAGATAGATGTTGCGAGTACAAAAATTGGGGCGTATTGCAGCCGCAGGACATTAGCTGCTTCTTCGGCGCTTTGTACTCTACCGCCTGTCGTGAATAGTGGGGGTATTCCATGCTTCACTTTACGAAGTTTATTGACATGCTTATACAGCAGTTTGTTGTTTGCCATGAACTTTTTGGCTAGGCACTGCTGATAAGTTATTTTGTCCTCACGGACAAGTGCGGTGCAATGGTTGCGATGGGCCAGGAAATTTCCCCAAGTCTCTGAGTCGGGGTTAATCTTGTAGGCACGCCATGCTGCATCCCTTATCGCCAGGCATTTGCGAGTCCTACTCCTTATAATTGAAGACATTTTCGCGGGACGACGGGGCTTGGTCTCTGACGCTTTGTTAACGATGTCGCTGAGCTTATTAACGAACTGTGCCCAAACGTTGTCAAGGGGACTTTCGTTTGAGAATTCCCAAGCAGCTGCGTCGGCGAGTTCTTTCAATACGTGGTAGCGTGTGATTGTATGAGTTAGTTTCGAGTGTTCAGATGGATACTGTGCATAACACACATAGACAAAAGTTATTACTACGTGGTCACTGAGACCTAATGTACTATCCATCAATAACTTGTCAATCATGAGCTCTTCATTTGTGAGCACAAGGTCCAATATGGACAGTTTGTTTGCTGTCCTGAATCTAGTGGGCGTGGTGACGTGATTGTACAAAGGAATATTAGCGATCAGTTCCTGCAAGTCTGCTTTGAACTGCTCACTGGGCGATGCCGAAACCTCCAGATTATGCAGATTGAAGTCCCCGGAGATGAGAGTGTGGCTGTACCTAGTGCGTGTTACTCTGTTTAGGCCACGGATCAAGCAGGAATCCATTTCCAGAGTTGAGGTTGGGGGGCGGTAAATGATAGCTATGAGACATGTATCGTTGTGTCTCAGTCGGATACGGCACCAGAGTGAGTCGGTAACGTGTGTTTCCAGGTCCTCAACTATTGTACATTGTAGATCGCTGCGGTAGTAGAGTAGGACCCCACCTCCTCTGCTGGGGCGGTCATTCCGGATAAGTGACATTCCGGCTATCTCAACCTCAGCGTCAGTCACCTCTTGATGCAACCAAGTTTCGGTAATAGAAATTAGGTCCCAAGCATTCGTAACCTGACGTAGTCGCAGTTCGTTAATTTTACTGAGGAGCCCTTGGGCGTTGGTGTACATACATGAAAGTTTCTCAGATTTAATCAATGTTTCAGAAGTTGTACAGCTCATACGTGAAGTTTCGCCGACCAGTGAGTGGCCGACGACTGGATGGGTGGATGAAGCAAATGAGTTTACGCCGACCATTAAAGGGTCGGCGACTAATCGTTTTTTGGATGGGTTGCATACGCTCGAGAAGTATTTGATATATAAGCAGGTATCAGATGCTCCGAATCCCGGTGTTTGCTTGTGCTCTGCTGTGCCCCTCCGGATAGTATGGCTACTCTTGAAACCGTCCCCGAGTCGGGTACTGCAGCTGGCGTTTTCACTAAGAGTTGTGTCTCTACTGAATTGTCATTAAAAGGTGTTGGTGTTCTTGCTGCTTTCAGACGAATTTCCGTTGGCAGTCTGCAACGGAATTTAATCCAGTTCGCTATTAGGTTTTGTGCCATTTGTTCTGACTGTAACACAAGTTTTAACAGCCTGGGACCGCACCCTTTATAGTTTGGTGATATGGGGATACTTGTCAACGAGGTGACCACCACATTTTCGAGAGAAAGGGCCTCCCGGATGTAGTGCCGTTGCTCGCGGTCATGCGTCTGGGCATCATCGGAAGAGGAGTCAGTGAGCTCAGGAACACCGTGAGCAATCACTGTTTTCTTATCTTGACTTTTTCTGTACCTATCTTTGTTAGCATGATCTTCTGAACGTGCTTTCCACGGGATTTCGGGTAGTATGCGCACTCCACTTGAGTCGTTGCGGAGACAATTCGCAGACGGCAGAACGGCCTCAGTCTCGTCCGTCGAGTTTAGTGTTACCCGAAGTAACCGGGGTTCGCCGTAGTGCAACGCGTATGGGTGGCGCGAGATTCTTCTTAATTTCGTGGGATTAGCATAGACACCGATCGACGTACAGATGGAACCCCACTGATTTCGATCATCGGTCAACTTACCCTTAATTGTATTGGATTTGGATTCGGGGACATTAGTGCATACAATGTTTAGGACACCATGGTTGCGCCTGGTGGCTACTGGTTTTGGATTTCGAGACTTAGTTTCTGGTGTTTTTGTTGAATTTGTGAACGGCACTGGTGTGTGCCATCCGTGCTGCGGCAGTTTTGTTTTCTCTAGTCGGGGCACAAAGGTTACCGGTGCTCTTTCCGGTGTTTGCTTGGCAGCAACCGATGCGTACGTTGCCGGGTTGTTCACTATGGCTGGTTGACTGTAGCTTACAGTCTCGAGTGTAGCGAACAGACTACTAGGTGCAGCACACAGTACAGAACTTGAGGCAGGCGCGCTGCAGGCACTGTTTTTACTTATACGAGGGAGAGAGAATGGAGTTGATACTGCTGGAGGCTGAGTCGTTGGGGTTCGGTTGGGACGCCTGACTCGCTTCTTCGGCCTGACTAGTGAGTTCGGGGTGTTATTTTCACTCACAAGTGCAGGTCCGTTTCCTCCCATGGGTGCTCACCAATTGCTCGACCGCTTCGGTTAATCTTTCACACCTCTTCAGTAGCACAGACAGACAGCTAACAAATGGATTAGACTTGCATACTTGGCAGAACCAAAACGCCTCTGCGGTGTTTGCTTCCGTCGACTTCTGGCCAGTGCACGTAGTGTGATAATTTTTCAAGCACATGGTACACACCGGACCAATTTTCACCACTTTAGCACATGATTCGCATTTGCTTTTCATACGAGAAATGTTCTCAGTAGGGGTAGGAAGTGGATGGAGATACTGACGCACCGCTGCGTGGCGATCGGCGCTGGTTTGATGTCAGCAGGTCCAGGCGATGTGCGTGCTATCGATCCAGACGGGTAGACAGCGATGCGAGACAAAGCGACTGAGGCAAAGCAAGGTGACTTGGAAAATACCGTCTAGTGACGACAGTGGCAGTTCCAAATGCAGAGCCAATTGACTAATATCGCTTTGTAGAGCGACTTGAATGATTGGTAGTAAGCTGATCGGTTGACTCTCAAAAAGATCTTTAAAATAAGACCACAAGAGTTCTTATGCGACGAGAGGAAAAATAAAACATCCGATGAGCTTCAAATACGGTTAACTTCGTAGTTCCAAGAGCACTGTTTGTTGGTGCTCCGTGAATTTTAGATCCAATAGATGAACAGTGGTAGGAGGAGCTCGCGGAGCCAAATCGAATGATGGCACGTAGGTCTCTGTGAGAATAAATCCAAAGATTTGGAGGCGAATAACGCAGGAGGACAGTTTTTTGCGACCGCACTGGAGTAATGCACAAAGTTAATTATTCTTGGGCCGCACCCTTTATAGCTTCCTGATCTTGGCAGCCTCAAGATAGAAGTAGGTACAATGTCATTCAAAAACAAAGTCATACGATTATTGCGCCACTGTTTCTGAACATGTCTATACTTCAGATGCATCGTGCTTAGGAGACGGGTGGACGCAATCGACAAAAATGGTTCTGGCTGTGGTGCTCAGATAGAAGACTTCTAAGCTCTGTTTCGATCGCTTGCGCTCGCCCCATGGGACGCCTGGAAAGATGCGGAACGAACAAGATACGTTCTGGAGACGATCCGCCGAAAGCACTACCGCTTCTACCTCATCGACAGAGTTAAGCACAACCCGAAGAAGTCTGGCTACACCATAGTGTTTGGAATAAAGGTGGGGGTGATCGTTAACAAGCTGGAGGGCATAGTCGGAATACCGAGCAGTTTGCGTATGGGGTCAAGTCATCCAACTGTCCCCCTTTCAGTAAATTCGATGTTGACTCCAGAACGTTGGGACAAATGATGCATGGGGCATAAAGCTTTTTCCTAGAGTTCTTCATGGGCATATGGGTGGTGGTTAGGAGATCGGGCGATATGCTACGCATCAGTGCAACGTTGCCTCTCATATTCGTTTTAGTTGTGGTAGTAGAAAAAGCAACTGTTGATTTTTGAGTGCTCTTGGATGTAAATACAGCACAGCGGCCCCTGGTATTGGCTTGTTTCCTGGGATTCGGTAAAGCCTGGTGGGGGAAGTGGGTTTGGGGACAATGCTTACAAACTGACTGGGGGTGAAGCCTTCGGGGACGCTTGGGCGATTTGGAGTAGTGGCGGTGTTTGCAGGAGTCACTTTGCTAATGTAGCATCCAGCGTTGTGGAGTAGGCTGGGAATGAAATTCAGTGGAGACGTCTGTGTCAGACATTCTGCTGTGCTGGTTCCAACTAAAGCTCGTTTAGTGCACAACATTTGCCCAACCACTTCTGCCTACCATGCTTCTGAGACAGTGCAATTACGGTATTAACCAGCTGGACGGCATTATGCTTCGCACAGGACCAAAATGAGTCTGGCCTGCTGCCGAGAAGCCCAAACACGCTTCAGTTGATGTTCTCGCATTTGATCTGGAATTGGATGGAATAGTTAGAACATAAATCCCTTTGTGATCATCTTAATGAACTTTCCACGTGCGCCTTTAGACGCTACAGATTGCCCACTCGCACCAATCAGGCCACATGAATGTGTCGCCGGTTAGTTCAAGATTGGACTCTAGATTGGCCATTCCCGCGCCAAATTCGGTCCGCCAAGACAGATGGCTGTCTCACTGCATCTCTCACTCGCGGTCGCGTGCCAGATCCAGCGACCGATCGTCTGGCGATTTTACGCACACACCCACGCGAAGCGGCGGCGTGTATCGACCATCTCGCGTCAAGTGACGTTGCAAGCTGGGTGTTGATAAGCGCACTTAAGTGTATCTGACGCAATGTTTAGTGGATGAGTGGCACAAAATGTCCTGCAGGTTGGATGCAGGGTTGTTTACGATTGTTTAGCTTCTTCCGAATGAGACCAAAATTTTACCCGAAAATCTCAATCGTGATGTAAGTGCACACGCAGAATTAGACAAAGAACATGTTTAAACTGAGGACTGAAGCAACAGTATGATCCACACAAGTTAGCTCCACCAGGTAGGAAGCACTGAATAGCGCCCGTCAAACTGGTTCGAAGGAGCTCACGCACAAGGAAGTGTGTTTGGAATGTCTACAACAGGTGAAGTGAGAGCCAAGTTAGGGTTCGGCCGTACGGCGTGTCTGCAAGAGTGGACAACAGTAAGAAGTTCCCTCTGGAAGAGCTTAGACAGTATGTTTTGCCAATTTAACTACCACACTCGTAACTACAATTGTCCTCGTCATTGATTTATCATGACTCAACTCTTACACTTACTGGTCATTAGACTGATGCATGTGCTTGGTCCTGATTGGCTACGCTGTCTTAGATGAATGAGTTCAATCTTGCAAGCGCTGTTACCTCTACAGTGTCCAAGCGGTCGTTTACTTTGCCGATTTACAGTTACACTTTCATCTACACATAAATTGACGTTGCCGGCTACCAATAGTTATACATAACAGTACCTCTACTCAATGCTAGACCAGCGCCGTGAGTACCCAACCGTCAGAATGTTAGGATGATTTGGGAATTAATTTCTCGGATTATATTTCAGTTACACCGGTCCACAATACATCTATTTTGTTAAAGCCAGTGAATACTTTGAAGCTCTTGAGGTTACATCCCGGTTTCCAAGGTTGGCTTATATTCGACGTCCTGAAGCTTTGCGAGAAGTCCACTCTGAAGAATGCCTTTCTGACTCGATAATCATTGAGGTGTGCGTGTGAACACATGCACTTCAAGATACATTACACAGCTAACACTTTGTACATCTCCTTTGCTGCGTTACAATATATATATATATATATATCCACGATTAAAATTATTTAAATAGTAAATAGGTCCACGGACGAATGGTACCAAGAGTGGGTGGGGGTGTGCTGAATTCGGAGAGCGCTCCGAACCGGAGTTTAGTCTAAACATATCAGACACACTTTAGTTCATTTGACATCAAATTGATTGTACGGTCGCTAAAGTTAAAAATATGGCACCACAGTAGAGCTAGGCAGGGCGGATATGAACGTATGTTTAGTGCGAAGACGGACGAGTCGCAGGTCACCCCCGAGTTGGTAGAAGATCGAAAGCGTGCGCCTTGCATGTGCCTCTCAAACGAAAGGGGGCAAAATTCAACCAAGCAAACCACCTAATACCCTAATCCATAGAAAAAGTGTAATGCTAGTTTTCGAATATTTAGAGTTGTTATGGAGACCCAACATTTCCATAATAATCATAAGCTTAAACCACGGAAGACAATGAGACTCGATTCAGACAAGTGCACATGTTTCGATCAGCCTTCTAACTCGTGAGACATTCACGTTTCGATTGGCCTTTGTACCTCAGAAAACATTCCTGTTTCCGGCCAACCTCCCTTCAATCATAAAACATTCAGCCTTTTTTACCTAAGAAACATTCAGTTTTCCAGTCCAGCCACTGCATCTACCAACATTCACGTTTCAACATGTTCCGTTGGTATTACTGCATAGTACCAATTCAGTTGCTTCCAGGGTTTGCTTACACAAATCATTGGCGCCATCGAGGTATAGAAGAAACGCTGGACTGCGCTGTAATCGCCTTGAGCCTGGCCGGTAAAAGTGCCTACGCGAAAGGCCTGTCTTTTTTCTTGTTCTCTGGGGTTGGGTAGCTGCGTGTGAAATTGCATTCGGTCTAGGAGCCCGTTCAACTCGTGCCTAGTAACCGTGTTGTGTCTAAGTCTCGCGGATCATACAACTTCGAATTTTGTCGGTTACTTTGTCGTGAGTAAGATAGTTCCAAGCCACCTTCGTTCGGCAGACTAGGAGAGTTGATAGCTGATCGTCGGAGTGTGGCGTAACCAAGATGCAGTTAGAATACGAATATTTTAGCATATTTTAGAATAATGTTTTAGAATACTTTACACTGTCATATAGGGGAATCTCCAGGTCACTACACGATGCTTCGGATGGTGGTTTAGGCACACTTTTGTCTTAGTCACACGAGCGTGAAGAGAAAGAAGTGTCTTTCGCTTCACAAACTTTGTCGAAAACCGAAAGGAATCGTTCTACTGGTGAAAAAGGGGCACTGGCTTACATTTGGACCATGAACAATGATTGATTACGCGTAAAAAGGTAGGTGTTTGACAAGCTTCGCAAGATGGTTGGGGTGAAATTAGAATAAGAAAAATATGTGCGTCGTCTGTTTAAGCGTCTATCGAGTAACTGAGCAGCTGAATAACACTAATGAGGAATGAAAATTAGATGCAAGCGTACAAGACATCATGGGAGGCATTTGTATCAGACATATTCCAAGAGAAATATAAGTACAAGTACGCTCACACATGTACCGCATCCTTAGGTCCTTGTGGCATACAAATTCATTATGAGGGCATGATTATTATATCCCAAACTAGCACAACTTTGTTAACGAAGTGATGCGACAAATGCAACATCCACTCCGTTTCTGAAGGTGTCCAAGATGAGTGAGGGGAACAAGCGGGTTTGGGAGAAAATACTAAGGTTGACAAAGCTGAATAGAAAAAATAATTCCGTCGGCATTCTAGACGACTGTATTGTTCACCAAGTTTCAAGCAGTCACCTCTTGGCTTGGTGTTGTCTGTTTTAACAAGTGACGGCATACATAATTGGGGTCCCACAATATTTGTTACACAAATATGTGACCACCGCGTATCCATCGGTAGTGTCCGCTAAAGACTTCCGGTAACTTCAAGCTTTGCTGTTAAGACAGATTCCGTAGACTCTTGGCATTCTTTGTTGTTCTGCGTTGTGATGCCTCTAGCACCTCTAGGTGGCGCATCAACCAAGGTCGCCAAGCTTAGATGGTGTATTCAACGTCAGGACGCACGTAAGAGATCTGGATCATAGGGAAGAAGGATGGGTCAGATCTCTCAATAGCGCACCGCAACATGCCCTTGTGCTGACTGTCTTGTTTAACAGCTGCCTTAGATTGTTTTGAACAGTTGGGGACATTTTAGATGTGCTCTCCAAAGTCGCGTGCTTGGGAAATAGTTTGCAATATGTTTGACCCAGGCAAATACACCTACTCACATCTATGGCGTAAGTACACAGTGTGACATTCTTCTACATTTAATAGTGAGGTATTCTGAACTGAGCAAGTTGATGTCGTCCTTAGGTCCTGCTGGAGCTCTTCGTGGTCGTCCGGTTCCCTGATTTCCCACTATATTTTGATACCACTAGCGAAGAATAGGAACGCGGAAGTAATTGTCCTCGCTAGATGGTTCATCAACACCAAGAATGGGTGAAGCCATAGTACTTCACTCCATTTCGGTTGCGTCTACAAAGGATTCTCCTGCTCTCACCTACAGCAGACTTTCGTGCAGAAATCGTATGAGTGAGTCACCAGTGCCATAATTCTGAAGTTGTTGAGTGCGAGTTCGGTGGTCCAAGCGTGTAGGTATCAAAAGCGCTTAGGATAGTTGAATAACATGTAGGACATTGATCCGCGGCCTCGTAGAAGGATCTAATAACAGACAAAGAATCGAACCAAGTATACGACCACCGAACAACCAAGAAGTCACAGTCAATGCTGAACCACGGTGCTAATTACAAACAACAAAATATTGTAATCATAGTAGGCTTCAACTATATCCTCGACAAAATATGTACACATAGTTGCCCGTTACGACAATACGCAACCATCCAGCTGTACAGACATCACCGTTAATTGGAGTTAACGTCCGCGTTGGTCTCACCAACAAACCAATCAGGAAACAACGGCCAGGGGTCAAATCACACAAGGCTGAAACAAGTCTGTTGAAGTGACATGGGACATAGACACGGTCTGACTTGAAACAAGGACAAATATGGGAGCAAAATAACACATGATACATCGGACGTAAGCCAGCAGCGCAATTGGTGTGCAAATGTATAAGTGTTGGTCACCAGTCAAGGGGAACATCAGCTGTAAGATCGATGCGGGAACTGGACACCAAAAGACAACCTATGGTCTGTCGCAACAAACAAATACAGGGTAGCGATCAGAAGGGCGTGAATAAAAAAAAGGAAATTGTGAGACTGGTGGAGTGGATCCAACGGGGATTCCGAGGCAGGAAACAACCCTCTGATAAGGACGGGAACCAGGTTATGCGTAAGAAAGCAACACACTCGCAACTGTAATTGTGAGCTTAAAAGAGGCGAGTGGGGGAATGCGAGCAGTACTCTTGGGCTAGGTGTAGATTGATGGCGATTGAACGAAATATGTGTTACAAAGCGGTCAAAGGTTTTTGAGAAGTCAATGTAAATAAGCACAAAAGCTGTTCTAACTTCTACTGCTCCTCCTCGAGCTACTCCATGGAACCGTAGTTAACTTTTAGGGATCTGCCAACGCATTATCTTTCTCTCGAGCAAGTCTAAAGTAATCCCAAGGTAGTCAGCAGACTTATTCTCGTATTTAACGCAGACTCCGCACCGGGCCCTGATGGACTTCACCCGTTATTCCTCAAGATGGTAGCCGAATACCTTGCTGACCTCATGTGTAAATTTTTCCGGCGCTTGTTTGCAGATGGGTGCCTACTGCCTGATGAGCAAGTGGGGATTGCAATACCCAACTACAAAGGAGGGAACCGGCATGATCCTGCAAATTATCGACCCAAATGCCTGATTTCTGTAATCTGTACGATAATAGTATGTGTCTCCAAGCGTGCCCTACAAGCTCATGGCGAAAGCCTGTGTGCCATCTCCCACACTGGGCATGGATTCCGCAGTGCACGCTCCTGCATCCGTAACTTGCTTGTTGCCAGAGAAGCATCGGTCAAAGCAGTAGACGACCGAAGACACCTAGATGCTGTGTACATTGACTTCAGCAAGGCGTTCGACAAAGTCCTACACAAACAAATTCTGCTTAAACTTCAGGGAATTGGTGTCACTGTGAATGTCTGTTCATGCTTTGCGGACTTTTAGAGTAAAGGTGAACCAAACGCTGTCCGGCTCTGTGTCTATGACCAGCTGGGCCCACAAAGCTCTGTCCTTGGGCCGGAATTTTCCAAGCTCTACAATAATGCTCACCTCGCAGATCTTCAAGCAGACTGCTTAGTCTATGCTGATGATCACAAGCTATGATCAGAAGGATCTAGCCTTGAAGACGTTGACAGACTACCAACGGCGCTAGATCAGCTGCACGGTTGGTTCCTCAAATGATAACTATACATAAACCACGACAGATTTGTCATTCACCCAAATAATAACCTGGATTCGTACGGTGCACACCGCTTTGGTGGTTATCTTCACAAGAGACCACGCACCGGAAGGATCTGGGGTTTATCGGGTCACATGAGCTTAGAACATCACAGCACACCCAAAGGAATGTCGCGACCACAAGCGGGATGCTAATTGCTTTTCACACCTCCTTCTCCCGTATCACTCCGGCAATTTTTAGAACCTTACTCACAGCACATGTTTGCCCGATACTGGAATATGAGTTTCCAGTTACTTATCCTCTCTAGAAATCTGGATATGACACACCAGAAAGGATTCAGAGATGTGGCTCGAAATTTATCACGGAGTTTAGAGATGATGCCTACCCTTTTCTACTCCGAAAGCTGAAGTTATTCTCATGGATTATAATTGGCGCCGTGATCTTATTCACATCCGGCGGATCCTAAGCGGAGAACATGGGAGTGAGTACACAAACACTTTCGGCTCAACGTGGACAGCTTGGCGCAGGTCCACAAGTGGGTTGCGCAGGAGCAAATTACTTCACGTGTGTTCAGATGCTGCCCTATCAACCCGTGTAGTGAACGCTTGGGACAACGTACCAGAGATTACGGCTGATGCACCGGCAGAGGAATGTTTCAGGCGTCTGCTAGACTGTCATCTGATGAATACAGCCGGGTTCTGCCGCCTGTATTGCAGCGGTGACCATCTCCAGGAAAATGCCGCCTCACAGCCAATTGCTTCAAACGTGCAATGAATCGGAATCCAGGGAGCTGACAAAGGGTCTCCCAAAGTGCTCTTTACACATCAATGAACTAATGAAAAGCGCTTGGCAACGGTGCACGACAACGACCGATATGGCAAAAGTACAATGTGCGCTGCTCACTTTCCGTAGAAACGAGACTGGACCTTGGCGTGATATTGCGGTTTACTTACATCTTCGACCCATTGAGCTATGCTAAGTAGTGCTCGCAGGCCCCTTGAATACTACACCTACCGGGTTGGTTAACGGCTAGAGCTCAGACGAACTCCGTCTTCTTATCTCTGCAAAACAAATAGTCGCCACGTCCCCGCTGTTATGCGGACTGGCCTTTGAGTCAAAGGCTTTGCTTAGGGACTCTAATCGTTATTCTGTTCAGGTCTGGGTGCTCTGGCAGTATCTCAGCCCACGTACAACCACGATTATTGCTTCAAAGTGTAACCGCGTCCTGCATCGGCCGTCGCGAAGCTCTTCAAGTGTCACCTTATATACTGCATACAGCAGAGCGGATAAGCGAGAAGATGCTGTTGTAGACGCCTTCCCTCTTTATTTTTCACCCGTTTCTCTTACTGCCCTTCCAACTGCACCATTATGAAAGTTGATCCTATAACCCAGTCTAATTGAAAACAGCCGCTATGCCACTGCAATTCTACCATCTGCAGTTATCTATCAGCACCATCCATTGGACACCAATTGCCAACAGCACTCTATAAAGCTACGCTGTCCCGTTTCCCTGGCGGCGTTCAAACTTCGAACTTTAAGACAAATAAGTCAACAGGGAGCATTCACACTCAGTTTACACACACACTGGGTACTGACGTGGATTGCGTGTGCGAAACTGGAATTAATGCCCCTCACGTCGTCATTGAACTAGCTGCGCTTTACTTGTCCTTCCGCTATTGCCTGTACACATCCGGAGACGATGAATCCGTAACTAATGTTCAAGCTGAGGTGGACTTCGTCCTCTATCCAAGGAGAAGTCATTCTCGGTTGGCTATGAATAAATGAATAAACGTTTTATTCTCGATAGTGTCCGACATGCCTAAAAAGCATGAGCATAGTAATACGGACACGTGTGATCGGTTATTGTACACAAATGTTGCAAATTAACCAGTACATACTGGAGTTGTTATATATATACATATATATAAAATGCATCTTCACCGCAGTTGGACTAAACCAACTTACACTTAAACTAGGTCTTCGAAATGTGGATAAAATAGAATCAACTTTATTTGGTTTGTTCTGCGTCCCTGATAATCTTCTCCTAACTTGTACACGTCGCTTATGCTAATCGTGGTAAACTTGCGCAGTTTTATCGCGTGGTATTTTTTAAATAACTTTCAGACATTTTGCAATTATCGCGAATGCACATTTAACCACTTTCTTCCGTATGCTCATTTAGCGAGTATTTATGTCGTCATATGCCTTTACTTTATTCGATATGGGCATTTCGAATGATTGGCTGTTGTTTGTTATCCCAGGTGTGGCTGTACTGGATGTGCATGTTGATAAGGTGCCTACCTTTCTATTACCCACTAACTCGTCCATACTGGCTCCAGGAGACAGTTGGTCGTTGCTGGAGGGGACGGGGTGCACGGTTCTTGTGGTCGTGCTAGGCTCGAAGAGCGGTTCCATGCACTCAGTGTGGAGCGGACTATGGTCCAGCAACCACCTTGTGTGTTCGCTTGATTCCCCAAATACAGTGTGCTTGTGTTTGCTTGTGAAGGAGTGTTGATCGGCTCTGCTGATGAAACGTGGGTCCCATCCACATAGCTCCCGGTCTTATTCCTTCGGGTTTACACTGGATATGGGGTGTGTGGTTGGAGCTGTGGGTGGTGCAGCGCAAGCGACCCATGGTCCCTCTGTAGGCGCATGCGTCCTGTGGGTGGCCACATTGACAGGCAAATCCGGAACCGGATGCCAATAGCCATGTATAGGTAAGTAATCATATTGAGTGAATTTGCTACTATTATTCTGAATTTGTGGTGTTATTTGTTAATTTCGCCAACATAAGAGGGGTTGATATCAAATCTTCGAGTGGCTGACTTCCGTGAATGGGGTAAGCTCCTCCGAAAAGACAGGAGACCGTGAGTCTATTTACTGGCGAGCCATTTCCGCCACCTCCCAGTGTTGTTAAACAGACATTTGTGGCGTTTTATATGGAGAACGCTCGCCAGCCCTTTGTGTGCAGTCAGCTTCACAACATCAACTAAGGTTGAATCATGAAGTGGCACTGGGCGTTGTATGTTTATTTCTTTCGCTTTTGTCTCCACCGTCTATAGTTCTGATGCTGGCAATGAAGCACTCCACCACGTACTGCATACGCTTCTACGCAGTGTTTCCAGCTGATTTATCCTTGTTTTTGCAGTGGATATGAATGCGCAATTAGCTAGTCTCTGCTATCCAGAAGTTGAGCTAGTTGATAAGTATGGACTTAAAGCAAAACAAAAGGACAACAGCGAGCGGCTGTTGTAGTTGTGTGAGGAACTCCAGCTTTTTCTTAGAAGCGCAGTTCTTAGATACAATGGCGCACAACTGTCACTTGCCGTAACCCTATAGCTAGCCAGGGATGGACCCAAATAAATCAAGTTGCAATAAGTTACAGGCGGCTTCGTTTCATCTTGGATGGTCGTTTGTTGTGGAGTACTTGTACCAACTCTGTCCATACCTTGGTAAGCTGTTGTTTTTCCATTAATTTTACCGGAAGGTGCATCAAGCCTTGCCCTCAGTTGGCAACTGGGAAGTTTTCTAACCCCTCGGTCAGGCAAAACTACCAAGTTGCACTGGGTAGCGAAGTTTCGCCTCTTGTCTTAATGGCACTGGGCTTCAGTGGAATAGGATCTTAACCACCATGCAGGACGCAGGAGAATCTGTCTGTGGTGCGATCAATCGTCACCGCTCCAGTCACTGGATATTTGAAAAGGTCGGTGACCCCGTTGGAATCCAGCAGAACGCCGGTTGACTCCGAACACATTGTAATCAGATGGACTATTAGGCATGAACTAAAGCGGAGCCTGCGTACTGACAAGGAAGTGGTGGACCATTCGGGCTCAAAAGATGGAAGAGGCGGGGGTAGAAGGCAATTCACGCAAGCTCTTCCATCTGATCCACACCACTGGTCCCAGAAAACCAAGCGTCAGTGAGACAGTCATAGGTAACACGGGTGCTCTGATTCACCATAGGGAGCGCAATATCGTTCATTGGGTGAAGCACTTTGTGGAGCAATTTAGTAAGTCTTTGATCCAGGACCTCTTCCTACTCAGGTGGTTCAGTTTATAAGCTCCATTGGAGGCTGAGTTCCAAAGTGTGATGGCAACCACTAATCGTTTTCAGGCTGTTAGTTCGAATTTCTTTTTCGTCCGCACGGTCTAAGGATGCTGGTGAGGTCCTCTGCAGAGTACTAACATCACAGTTCCAACAGTTCTGGAAGGAAGAGTCGATCCAAGCTAAATCCAAGCTTAATCCATCGTAGTGGCGATATCCAAAAAGCGTAGTCGCACTGACCATGCTAACCACATGGGTATTTGCCTAACCCCGGTGGTGGAAAAATTACTGGCCCCACTTCTCATTCGTCGCTCCACTGCGGATCGGGAATCCCGAAGTAGATAGAGCAGGTTGGTTTCCTCCCAGAACGGGGCTGTATAGACCACTTGTTAATTCTACTGTAAGTGCTTGAGAAGTGCCACAAGTGTCGTAGACAGACAATAGCTGTGTTCCTCTACCGCAGTTTGCATTTGCTTCAGTCGTTCGATGCATTATGTTCGAAATATTCTCGCGGAAAGGTGTTGCCATGAAATAAGGGAACCTTTTGCGTGCTCTGTACTGAAACATCATAGGCCGCGTCTGGGTATACGGTGATTTGTTAGATGTCTTTCCGATAGCAAGTGGCGCTCATCAGAGTTGCCTACTTTCACTGTTTTTGTTTAACTATATCTTGGACTTCATCATCGGGTTTTCCCTTGAGGAGCCTCACGAGGTACGAGTTGAGGTGCTATCTAAGGGTGGTGAGAGTGACTATGCGGACGATAGTGTCTTGCTCTTTAACGATGTTGCGGCGGTCAAATCAACCCTGAATAGCCTCCATAGATTAGTTCCATCACATGGCATGCGCTCTGCACCTACTTAATGAAAGTGTTGCTGCATGACTACCGGATCATTTCATGACCTCTTTACTCCTGTTGGCGCGAAACTCGAGGTAGTTGATGAGACCACTAATTCGGCAGCTGCATCAGTAAAGATGAGAGCATAAGTATTGAAGTCCGTTCACTTATCGCCAAAGTTGGAAGTTCCATCCTGAATTTGCGATGTCTGTGGTGTCAAAAAGAGGTTTCCCTGGTCTGGAATGCTATCTTTACGAGGCCACAGTAAGGGCCACCTTACTCTATGGGCATGAGACATCGCCGCAACGATCTTAGAATCTGAATCGCTTTCAAGTCTTTGATCATCCTTGTCTGCGAAGCATTCCTAGTGTCAGATATCACCAGCGTGTACCCAAAGTTGATGTGGGTAAACGAGTGCTAGGCAATGCTAATCATGCTAATACCTTGCAACAACAGATAGCACAGCATGGGTTGGGTTGGCTTGAGCATGTACTACGTATTCCCGGTTACCGCTTACCGAGGAGGGCGTTGCTTTGTTTGCCAACTGTAGGGCGGTGCTATACTGGAGGTAGGCAAAAGTTAACTTGGCATAAGGAGAGGAAGTCACTGGCGACCAAGCTGGGTGCTGTTGGTCCACCTCGCCTTCCAGACTGGGGTCACGTGCCCCGCCTTTCGTTTTGATCGAAACTTTGCAAGACTTGTTTCGCAATCGGCTCCAGTGGTGTGTCTGTTGTCGTCTCGTATTTAAGTTGTCTGTCTAAATTTTGTTTGGTGCTGAGTTATCTGCGGAGTAGTGGATGATTATGACGGGACATTAAAAGCCGCAAGGAAGCTGTCTGTATTTGACCCAAGGTATGGGCGCCTTGATGTTGAATTTTCGCTTAGGGTACCAAGGTTTTACTACAAGTCATCCTTTCTTCCTCTCTAACTATTCTTCGTTTCTTAGCTCAGCGCGCTTGTACGGCAGCGTAGCATCAGTCCAAGTGGCTGATGTACTACGGTTGATGGGGATGATGCTACTCAATTTCCTCGAACTACCGTACCGTCTAGGGTCACTTTCGTTGGAAGTCAAGTGCAGTGTTTATGCACACAGTGCAATTCGGCTCGCTGCATTTGCCACTGATGATATTTGTGCCTTATGCGTGCAACTACCACATCGCGCCGTCACATTAATTTCATTCAGAAACCACCGTTGACCGCCCAGTATATTCATTACTAGTTCGGTAGCAACATCTGTCCCCGAATTAACACAGCCTTAGGGGGAGATCATATCGAGGGCTGCATGCTTCTAACGTCGAGATGGTTCAGAACAGTTAAATAATTGAACATGAACTCAAATAGTTGTAGGGAAGCAACGTCGGAACAAACGTCGCCGAGATAACAAATTATGTTTGTATTGTAGCCCCGCAAGACTATCGTCATTCCTTGTTTCGAGTAAAGCGGGCTAGTTTATCAGAATTTGCATTTAGGCCTCTAATTGTACATTTAATCGAAATCGTTGTCAGTAGCCTGCGTTATGTGTTAGTATGTCAAGCTTCAAAGCAAACCAAAGAAACGGCGCCGTTCGTGTTTGGTTGAGAAAACTTTCCCTTACGGATTGCTTTCTCCATGTATCGTGAATGGGAAAAAAGGAACGTGACCGCTAGAGTGGCTAAAAGTA
Source organism: Dicrocoelium dendriticum (assembly GCA_944474145.2). Taxonomy (NCBI): domain Eukaryota; kingdom Metazoa; phylum Platyhelminthes; class Trematoda; order Plagiorchiida; family Dicrocoeliidae; genus Dicrocoelium; species Dicrocoelium dendriticum. Next base: position 123,322,373 of record OX104063.1, on the reverse strand, counting down.
GTGAAGTCATGGGTCACATGTCACGAGAATAAACCGGTGCGTCACCAATGATGATTCCTTACAGTGCTGCGAAGGTGATTTGTGATTTGTTGCGTTGTCTGTTCTGATCGACTTCACTGGTAGGGCAAAAGTAGCACAGCGTGGAAAATTGGGGATTTTCGCCAAGGTTGCAATTCACGCACCCCCCATCGGATGGAGTAAGAAGGCAATTTTTCATGGAATTAACAGATTATAGACAAGTTAATAATGTATCTGGCCACAGGAATGCTCACTGATAGTCCCTAGAGTGGTAAAGCTACATGCCCCGTTCGCGGATCTAGGTTGCGGCTAAGCGAGTGACTGCATTTCTCCGTTAGCTGCGATGGTGACTTGTGTTCCAGGTTGGAACACATTTGATGTTATATTACTCGCGAGTACTATAAAATACACAGCCGCTCTTAGTTTCAAAGCCCAGGGCCGGCGTCTAGCGAAAGTATATTACCTCACAGGCTAGCCACTGTCAGTGACAGTGGAAGGTAGGTGGTGCTATATCCCAGTTAGTTTGCAAATTATGTAGCCCAGCTAACGACCCCCATGGCTCAGTAGCTTAAGCTGCTGGGTAGTTGGCATCTGACTCTGGCGGTCATAGGTTCGCTGCCCAGTAGGGGACCGACGGAATGCGCACCACTGACGAGCACCAATAGGGCGAAACGCGTCTGGTGCTGTTCCTGACTAGGCTGGGCTATGTAGCTTGTGAACTACTGGGATGAATTCCGTAACAAATATTTGATTTTACTTTGATTGTACATGTTCCATCTGGTGGGACTTGTAAAGTTGTGCTTTTTATCCCATCATACACTAATGAACAATAATATAAGCATACCTTGGTGTGTGTGGAATAAACAGATGCGGGTATGTAGCTTCAGCAGCCAATGATGTTGTGGATACTTGCGTAGCAAGTGGTCTCTTCATATAGCAACAATAGTCAGTGACGGTGTTGCAACTAGGTGACCCTGACCTGCTACTAAATAAAGCCATTGTTCCTTGCCTCTCTGTGGGTAGAAATACAGTTCAATGCTGCGTTGTGTCGCTGCTATTTTACTGAATGAAAAACGCATGACTCACCTATTCGGTCACTGTGCAGATATATATATATATATATATATATATATATGATCATAGTTCGATCCCTCTTGCAGCACACCGGTTAGACTCGTAATCTCAGTTTCATCAGTGCTGTTAACCAAACCTGTAAAGTAGACGGAAGCGGACGATATAACGCAACCTCCAGATCGAATGTGGTTGTTAACGACCCCACCACACAAACCTAGTGTTTGAAAGAACACTGCAGGGAGTCCAGATTTCAGTTAAGATTGTCACCAGCATCGGAACACACCATAGGGTAATGATGATAGGTGAATCCAGTGTGGCAAGTATGATGAATGCGGTTAGGCGAAGCGCTTTATTCTTCAGTTGCGTCTGCTCATTTCATAACCAGCAGACCGGTCTTTCCGTCGTTTTACCAATAACCGAAACCATGTTAAGAAGTCGCGGTTCGGCTGTAACTCATTTCAACTTGTGCAAGTGAAGCGTATGACACTAATAAGTTCATCAGAAAAGGTGGATTCTGTAATCAGATTAAAATGTGACCGCACAGCGGACAAGGCACCTGCAACTGATCTGTTTACACTCCCTTCTGAGTGGGTGGAGGGCCGAAACCTGTAACGATTCTAGTACATACAAGCGCGTGATCAGAAGTGAGTTAAGTACTTCAACTTGATCTGCTGTCCCATCAACAGCCTCGTCAATGGTAATCGATCACCATGTGGTCAGTCTGTATCCACGACCGTGAGCAGCAGAGGTCTGTGGCGCTCGACCTCCTCAATCCCGTAGCCTAAACGTAACCACCATGTCTCGTAATCTGACAACGCTGGTTGGAGCCTGGGTCGGGACCGATCGACTCTCGAAGCATCCTTAATCCACGTGCGACCGATGGTGCTTGGATGGCAGCACGGTGTCCGTTCTGCGCAATGACATACTGCTGATGCTTTTCTTTTGCTTTCTTAAGCCGTCTGCGAATATCATAGCAACCCAGACTACCGATACCTTGTTCCAAAGCTTCCAGCCTGCCAACTGGTGCGCTGAGGTCTCCGATGAGAACCACCATATACTTGCAATGATTCTTATGGAGTAGGTAGGATAGTTGACGGTAGAACTCATCTTTAGCTGAGTCCGGGCTGTAACTCGTGGGAACATGCACTGTTGCGTCAAACAAAAGTTTGAACAATGAAATGAGAAGGCGAATATTGGCAGATGCTAGCAAACAAATGTGTTTGGTTACCTCGCGGCTGCACAATCGTATGGAGGCTTTTACTTAAATTGCACAGGATTAGTCGTTAATTAGTATCCAAACAAGTAGCGCTGCTTCTGCGCGCGCAGTAAACACAACTCGTACACCAGCCTAGTCCGCAGCTTCTTCACCTATGTCTCCCGATAACTTTGGCGTGCATGTATTTTGCAAAGGATCTGAGGATTACGTAAATTCATGCGCAAGTGTGTTATCTGCACATGGAACTTTTCAGTTACCCAGGCAGGAGAAGCGATTAACTATTCTGTAACCCGAGCCAACGCCTTAGTTCTTAAAGCCGTTACCAGCTAAGCTGTGAGGCGATTAGCTTATGTCACGGACTGTCGAGAACCGATAACAAGTTTTGACAGTCAACAAACTACCTATGGCACCAAAACAGTACGAGTATAGCAGTAAAGGGACCATGAACCGTTTCCTGAAGCATCCGACTCGTTGCTGATTGCGAACACAGTCGACAGCCAGGTGGCTCAAACACCTTCTTAATGGTCGATGGTAGTCCACACAGAAGCGAGTACTAATCTTGGTTGTTCATCCACCCTCCGTTAGATACTTCACTCTGGTTAAAAAATGGTTGGTCACTCACTCTATATGCGAAAACATTGGCTTTGTGGTATGTAATACATAACCAAATGGACAGCGTCGAACTTTCCACGCTCTGATATGCTGCGCTGATTGTCTGCGGAACAAGCGAGACTCAGTCCCACTTGCCGTCAGTAGGAAGGCATTTCTGTGGGAGCACGCGACGGCGTACAAGCAGCCCGTAAGCCGCTCCCTGTGTAGACATCCCATTCTCAGCGTCCTCTTGCATCACTACTTCTCTACCCATAGTAAATCATGGTATCACCGCAGCATTAGTATACGCCTAACTGTGGTGTCACTATAATCTTTGGATTTTGTGCTCTACCCCCTACCTACCTACGGGACTCGTTCAACATTCACTTAATTGCCCCTACTAAACAATACTCAGTGTAACTTTTACACGTTGCTTTGAGGCGCATTGTGTGCTAGCCGTGGAACAAGCACTAAGACAACTCATATGTCAGCTGCATTACCATCTTATTGTCCACCTTGATACATCGCCCATCGCAATCGTAGGACGCCAGAAAGATTTCTGCGCTGGCACCATCTCACCAGTGTATGTGCTGATGTCTACCGGTGCACATGCGATTTAGCGGTGTGACCAAAGTAACCTGTGGCCTACGCGCTTCAATGCGCCACTCGTTTTGTGCCTAGTGCCCTGTGCGCGCCATGTGTTCACAGCACGCGATAGATCGTACGGACAAGCGCCTAGGGTTTAGCTTAGTGACAAGGATTGTCGGCCGTGTCAGAATGCGAGTAGCCAGTGACGCGATTCCATAACAGGCTCTGTTATAATGGTGTTGTGAATCGCGCTCAAAATTCCTTATCATACACTGACCCCGTTTCCTCTTAGCCTGCCGTCATGGAATCCGTTACTGCCCATGTACCAAGTCGCACATGATCAACTCTGGGCTGTAGTGATTTCCCTACATCCACGTACTCTATACATGCGTACACGTTGCTATGTCTACTATGCATTCGACATGTTATTGGCCCACAGCGCTTGCCTAAGGAACCACCCACACGACGGTGCGCGCATGTCACAATAGCCTGACTCAAATTAGTTCCTCGGAAGGAGTAACCTGTTAGCGTACCAGACTAAGTTAATATCTGGTTAGCTTAAGTCGCTACCTGTATGGCCTAACATGACTCGGAAATGGTACAGGGCACGATTCCGTTGCCTTTGCTGTTCACGCAATTTGTACCACAGCAGGACTTAACCATACCAACTTTTATCTTTGCGTTGGCATTAAAACGGCTAAATTCCCTGCGGTATTGTTTCACTTTTGCTTCTTTTAACCCCCACCCAATTGCACTGAGGTTTGTTGTAATGAATTTGTGAAGCCACTCCATCACTTCTTATACTGTTGTCTCGAAAACGCGGATTCTTACACGGTAGTAGGACGGAATCCTCACTTCCATTCACTAGAGAGGAAGTTGTGCAGGATCGGTGAAATATATTCCAAAAACCGTTCTTGTGGTCCTCTCCAATTCATGTAGTCCCTTATTGCCGAAAGGCTCATGAATAAATTGAAAAGATGCAGTACCGAAGACCCGAACAACTTGGATTCCGCCAAAACTGGTCTTGCACTACAAACATGCTACTTGCTTACTTAACCTAGACTGAACGTATCCGCAGCGGTGTGGGAGGTGATACAGTTTAGCCGGACTTCTCAACGATGTTGGACGCTCTGAACCACAGTATCCACATTCACAATCTTCAGATGTGTAGTTTGGCTTACCTAGGTTAAGCTGGATAGGCAACTTCTTGCTACAACGGTATCAGAATGTGAGCGTTCTCAGCCCAAAGTTTGACCTTATCAAGCTTCAGTGCTGAATGCCACAGGGCTCAGTACTTAGTCCACGCCTATTTCTGAGGTACATAAACGACCTTGCGAAAGTGACCACTTCCACTTACTTACTCTTTGTTGACAAGCTTTAGACCTGGCGGTCCATCAGAATACCAGTGACCACATAGTACTACTGGATGATCTTGTTGAGTATACGTATAAGCGACTCAAAACCTGCTTAGTGTTAACGCCACCAAGACATTGAGAATACGATGCCAATCCACTTGCGAATACAGGCTGTGGGAACAAGTTTTGCAGCACGCTCCTACTGAATGCGACCGAAGTGTGCCAGTGCAAGTGGAATTTGGCAGTTCACATCAGGCTAAGAAAGCATCCAAAAAGTTCAATCTGTAGCTTGGCTTTTATGGAGTGTTCGGACCTTTTCGACCATTCTCTCAGATGCGTAATGCTTACATTAGACCCCATCAAGAATTCACCATCGACAGCTGGCAGTCTTTGTACAAGCATGACTCCACCGCACTTGGTATGCCATAATGAAGTGCGATCAAGAACGTAAAGGGTCTGTTTCCTTTTCCATACCAACTCAGGCTGAAAACACCTGGGATTTACAGTTGACAATATCGGCGCCTGCGTGGCGATTTGCTGATGACATATTTAATCCTGAGAAACCCAAACCGTGCTTGTTGTTACCTTCGGTAGCTGAATCACGATAGCACTTTGAGAGGTCACCAACTAAAGATGGCCTCACAGTTTAGCTGGTTGAAATGCCGCTGGAGTTTCTTTGCGCTTCGTTTGTGCCAACCCTAGGAGGCTCTCCCTACTTACGTTTTCCTTTTCCCCACACTGACGGTAGTCAAAAGACATCTGCATGAGAGACAGATGCAATTACCCTGCGCTATATTACCCTTCGTGTTCGGACTTCAACCTAACAATATTAATTAGCTGCGCTACTTTTCACTTCCTGCACCTCATTTATCGAATGCTGCTACTAGAATTTCGCTGGGAAATACCCAAACTGGATTTAGGTATCACGTCGTTACAAGAAAGCGACACACGAGTAATCGTTGTCATTTTCATTTTGTCTTTTTTCTCACGGACTGCGTGAACTATGGCTATTCTCCATAGTACTTTGTGTGCGCGCATTCAATTCTCATTTCAATCGATTGGCATGCAGCACTGCAGCTAAATCGGTAGATGCTTAGAGTGATCATTCAACTATTCTTTGACTCTTTACTTATCACTCCAACGATCCTACGGGAGTTGTCAAACATCCGCTATTTCACTCTTGAGCAAGCATTGTTCGTTCATTATTGTACACCTGTACAAAAGTAAAGCCAGCAAGCAATATGCCACGAATTATATCAGTAGTAACTCCATGCTTTGTATCTGGGATGTGCTCACACGGATTTTGTTCAACCGCCGTGTCACTCAGATCATTCAACCAAACTTTACGAAAGAACAATACGGATCTGTTTAGACCCCAGCGCCATCGATGGGGTGTTCGCGGCTCGTCAAATGCATGAACAACCTCGCTAGCGATACCAGCCTCTGTATTCGCAGTTTATCGACTTCATCAAGGGTATTTGACACGTTGAACCGCGTGGCTTGTTGACTGGTGTTGGGTAACTTAGGTTACCAAGCAATATTTTAGGTCCAATTAAACGTCTGCACAGTGGTATGCGGGCTAGAGTGCAGCTCTCTAGACAAACATCGGATGACTTTGCTGTTGTGTCTGTGTGAAACGAATCTGTGTCTTAGACCCTGCACTATTTCATATTTACTCAAATACTATGATGGATTGTGAGTTTGATGATTGTGGTCACAGTGTCCGTATGGAGCACCGTATTGGAGGCAGGTCGCTGAACATTCGTTGTTTCGGAGCAAGTACTTTGAAGTGTGAGACAACCATGAGTGTGGTGCCGTTTGTGGACGAATGAGCGTTGTTTGTATGCAACGCAGGTAGGTTGCATCGCATGACGACGGCTCTCGCTTCGACAGTGGAAAGTTTGGGCTCGCCATACACACAAGCAAGGCTATTTGTCGTTTCAGCCTTCTCAATAAACGGAATCCTGGTGCTCGACCCAAGTCCAGGTTAATACTGACGTTTTAGAAACCACCTCTAGATTTTGTGATCTGTTAAGCGCAATGTCTATCGACCAGCACATGAACAGCGAGCTGTGCACCTGCGTATTGAAGGTAGCAGTTGCACTTAACAAGCTGGAAACGCGGGTGTTGCAGTATCATCAGCGAAGTGTTGGGTCGAAGCCGCCGATCTTCAGGTCGGCGTTGCTGTCGGTTTTCTTCTACGACAACGATAGTTGAAAACTGTGCTAGAGGTACAATCTTAACCTGGAGGGCTTTCATCAAGATTGCATGCTTCACAGTCTGAGCATCGGTTCGTGTAACACGGTTGCAGACTGAGGGGCTCCGCTGCGATGACACGTATGCAGCGGACTACATAACTCTGCTGCGGTACTTGCGGTGGTAGAGCCAGGTCCGCCTAATGGATTTGTCGACGATACAGAAGAAAATGCTATACGGTCAACTTATTGTAAGGGCGCTAAATGTGGGAAAACCGAGGCTACGTTACCAGTGCATGATCAAGGTGAGCTCATTATGAATTAATTTTGACCATGTGTTGGGAGTCGATGTCAGCGGTTCGTAGCCAAAGTCGCACCCACATCAAGAATGTGGTTGTGCAGGTGCACTAGGTTATTGGAGTATAAGGAAGATAAAAGTCCGTTGAGGAGGCGACAGGCGGCAATGGAGTCCCGTCCATCGACGTCAAGTAAAAGTTCCTGTAGTAAGTGCGGTTACGAGTGGCTAAGCCAAGCTGCTCTAGCAAGCCACCAGGTGAGTAGGTAATCCTCGTCAGCACGGCGTTTCCTAAGTACGTTACTTTCGATTCAGTATAATTTGATAACTTACGCCAATAACGCGTTCCATGTGCCATGTGTGCCACAGCATCGCTGAAGGTAGGCTGTACGTATGCATGCGTATTGATTTTCTTGTAATTCAGTTGTTGGCTGGTGATTACAATCTCCGTTGTCGCTGCGCATGGTGCTAATATTGACAAAGTGTTTAGCAGATAAAAAAACCGCAACCTCGATTATACTGACTCCAGGAGACAATCTGTCAATGCTACTGAGGATGGGGTTACCGTTCTCGTGATTGTTCTAGACCCAAAGAGTGATAGCAACCGATTAAGAACCAGCTACGGCAAAGCCACCGTCTTGTATATGTCTGGTGCGCGTGATTCCCAATTAGACAGCTGGAAATGTTGTGTGTTGCGATGGGATGGGGCTGGCACTGTTGAAGAGATTGTGGCTAATCTTCACATGCCACCCGGTCTTATTACTTCGGGTTTACATTGGATTTGGGGTGTGTGGTTGGGATTGTGAGCGGTGCAGCGCAACCAGTCATTGCCTCTCATCATGTGTCTGCCTCCTGTGGCCTTCTTTGGAGGCCGGAGTGACAGAAAAATCCGGAATCGGTTGCCGCCAACCACTGAAACATTTAGGTAAGTAAACGTATTGGTTTTTAAGTTTAATATGGTAGTTAAAGGCTAGACCTAAATAAATAGATTTTAGTTATAACGCAATCAATGATGATTTAACAGTACATCGACCATAAATTGATAGGTCGTATCCCACTAGTATGCTGCAACAAAATTCGTACTAGTAGTGTGGAAGAAAATGTGATAGCTGCTATTACGCAGGCGCACAAAGCCCCACAACTTGCAATAAAAGGGTAATTAAGTAACACTGCTCCTTTAGAAATATAAACACGAGCATAATAAAGATAAGTAGGTGTTACCTGCAACGAGATTCATTGGGAGTTGAAGTAATACAATTGGCCTAGAAAAAGGGAAGTTTACCCTCAAACGGCAGGCTCACCATCGCGAGTAGGGTTGGGAAGAACGCAAGGCATGCAAACTGGGCATATTCGTCTCCAAAATGTGACGAACCAAAGGAGACCACGCTATGTTACATAGGGTCGGGCGGTGTTGGGCGGAGCTTGGGATACTACTCGGTAAGCAATGACACGTAAGATGTCAAATACGACAGTATAGAATTCGGAGGCGACTGAACCCAACGTATATTGTGCAGGCTACAACAATAGGAAGTGAATCAGACAGAGGGAGAATCGTGCAGCGAGGTACTCACCAAAACGGTTTGTGACAACGGATGTGCAGTCAGTAAAACAAATGGACGTTTCGAAGGTTAAAACAACCATAAAATTCAATGTTACGAGATACTGAAAGAGCATGTTTTCTGTTGCACTACAAGGGCCTCCCCCTAGAAGGCTGAAGGATGGAAGCCTTCGACAGAGCTGTTAGTGGGGGAAAATGGAAGGTGAGGGGGATGCGAATATTTGCAGAGGCTTGAGTAAGAGTTTCCAAAGCGAGTTGTTTATCAGATTTTGCTGGATCCAGGCTTTTGTTAGTTATTATTTATGACGATCGTGTGGACCAGAGTGCATCATCGGTGGGCCGTCGGGGCGGGCTGGTCGGACTGCCAAAAAACTGGCTAGTCCAGAGAAAAGGCCGACAGGACCTTCTCTTTGCTGCAGACCCGACGGTGCGCTTGGGAGGTGTCACTCCCCCCACCGCACTTTAGTCCACGGTTCTCGTCCCACGAAGAAATCCAGGCGTCCTCGTCCCACGGAGAAATCCGGGCGTCCTCGTCCAACGAAGGTATGCGGCCATCCTCGCCCCACGACGGAATCCGGCGTCTTCGTCGGCAATGCCTGGGCGGCGTTTTGGGATCAATCTGTTTGTGGGTGTCTGCGGTCGAGGGCGACTGTCTGTTGCTTGGATGAGGAAGGGGGCTTTGGGACGGCTGGCGAGTCACTCCAGGGTTGCGTTGAGCCGGTTGGCGAGTTACTCGAGGGTTGCCTGGGCAGTTCCGGCGGTTGAGTTTCTGGAAAGTAAAACTCAGAGGGGGTTGGCAAGGGTCGGGGAAGTGGCGGAGCCTGAGATACTAGTCGGTAAGCGATGACACGTAAGACGTGTCAAATACGACAGTATAGAAGTCGGAGGCAACTGAACCCAAGGTATATTGTGCAGGCTGCAAGAATAGGAAGCGAATCAAACAGAGCGAGAAACGTGCAGCGAGGAACTCACCAAAACGGTTTGTTACAGCGGACGTGCAGTCAGTAAAACAAATGGACGTTTCGAAGGTTAAAATAACCATAAAATCCAAGATACTGAAAGAGCATGTTTTCTGTTGCACTACAAGGGCCTCCCCCTAGAAGACTGAAGGATGTGGCCTTCGATAGAGCTGTTAGTGGGGGAAAAGG